>JAWWTY010000001.1:61312307-61349314 GCA_035222235.1 Margarornis squamiger | reverse complement strand
TTAGAAAACAGAACTTTAATTAGGGAAATATATATATATATATATATATATATATATGAAAGGATAACAGTTCTTAACCGCAATCCACAGAGATATAGAGAGATATATATATCCAGAAAGAACCAAACAACGACAGTTTGTCATAAACCCCTCCACCCCAAAACGACAAGGCAAACAGTTAAAATGTCTTTTGGCTATGCCCAAAATGGGGAAAAATGCAATTATATCTACGGACAGCAGGTGGCGATGTTGCACCTCAACTGCTGGCAGCTCTCGCTCTCCCTTTCTCAGGGGTTGCAGTTATATTTATGGACAGCAGGTGGCGATGTCGCGCCCTGCGACAGCGAAGTTGGGAATGCTCCCCCTTCCCCTTCCCCTTCTTGCCACATGGTCTCCAAGATGTCCCAGGGCAGAGACACACACACATGGCCACAGGAGAGGAAGCAAAGAGGGTTTATTCCCAGGGTCAGGGTTTTTTAAGGGGCTTTAGGGGAAGTGACTCACACTAATGAAAACCGAGGGTTAACAGCAAATAGGGAAGGTGTTAACAAAAGACCAGTGAGGGGGCTTTTCACATAAACCTGCCCAGGTACATTCTTGCATCCTAATGAGGGTGTTCCCAGGGGGTTTTGGGAACAAGAAAGTAACACAGACAGGGTAGACTCCATTTTGCAACCGAGTAAAAGCTTGCTTTCAAAGCATTATGGTTAGCTTTCTCCATCTTCTTCAGAGGCTCATTGCTACAGCGCCCGGCTGGCTGGCCTCTCTCTCAGGGGAATGGCAGGAGCAGATGCCGGCTGGGCTTCCGTGGGGTTGGTGACAAAAAACAAAAGGCAGCAGAAACTCAGCCTCTGCAGAAAAACAGGTGTGTTCTTCCTTCCCGCAGTAGTCCGTGGTGTCCACGGGTGACTGGCAAAGCCAGAGAGCAAAAGACACAATCCTAGTCCATCAGCGATACCGGACCTGGTGTGTGTGTTCCCGTCCTCTGTTCTCCACGCCGAGCCGGTGAACTCCTGACCTGCGCAGAAACACTGACCCCTTCCCCTGCCCCCCAGCCCCCCAAGGCAGTCTTTCCCTCCTCTCTGGCCTGGGGAGAGATCAGAACAAAGGCTCTGGCTAGAGCTGTTAACATCAGGACAGGCATATCCATTGTGTGCTTTGTTAAACCTCTTTATTGACACTAAGGCGTTGGCTTCCAACCTTTTGGAAGGAATTCCAACTGAGTTTTGAAACTATAACAGCTTAATACAAAGCCTGTAGCCTGTTGCAGTGGGTTGACCTTGGCTGGACACCAAGTGCCCATGCAGCCCCTCTATCCATCCCCTTCTCCACCAGTAAAGGAAAGAGAGAATAAGATGGGAAACGACTTGTGGGTTGGGATACGGCAGTTCACTAAAACAAAAATCAAAAGCTTGCGTGTGCAAATGTGAAGTGAAAAATAACAAGCTTTATTCTCTACTTCCCATGAACAGTGATGTCTGGACACTTCCTGAGAAGCAGGGCTTCAGCACACATAATGGTTTTTTAGGAAGCAGCCATTGGAAACAACAAATACTCCCCCATTCCTCCTCCTTTCCTTAGCTTTTATATCTAAGCTGATGCCATAGGATATGGAATATCACTTTGGTTACTTTGGGTCATCTGGCCTGGTTGTGTCCCCTCCCAGAATTTTGCCCTCGATTGGGGAAGGAATTTTACAATACTGATGCTGTGCTCAGCAGTACCCAAAACACTGGTGTGTTATCAGCACCCTCATAGCTACCAGTGCAAAGCACAGCACTGTGAGGGCTGCTCTGGGGAAATGAACTCCATCTCATCCAGACCCAATACACCTGTTACAACAAAAATAAGTGGTCTACAAGCCCACATGTCCTGAACAAGATTGTAAAGGATGAGAGACAAATATCCAATATGAAGAGCTTAAATACTTGGTTGTGCAAGAGACGAGGCCTAATCTCTTCTTTGTTGGATGCTGTTGAGACAATTCCTGAAAGATTTTATTCAGTCTGCTTTGGAAAAGTGGACTGGGCACATTAGGTGGTTTCAGAACGATTGTTATTGTTGTGCAGGGTTTGGATGCAGGCAAATCTAATTATATTGTTTTTATTTATCTTTTGGTATTTGTAGTTTCCTTTATTGGAGTTAGCACCACTTTTTGTTACCTAGTCTACAGTGATATTAGAATAACTCTTACAAAAAAGTACATGCACAAAAAGAGGCTTCATAGTAATACAAAAGTTTTGTTTGAATTTGAAGAAAATAACTGAGAAGTTAACTAAGTCATATTTTCCTTTAGGTTTCTAAAACACTGTAGACATATGTACAGAAGCAAATTGTATAAAATGAGGGAAATACCAGATTTCAGGGAGGAGAAATATTGTAAGAGTCATTCTGACAGGCACTGCAGTGGTGAAGAATCTACCATGCCAGATAAAGCCCCAAAATGTTATAAATTTAGCAGCTTTCCATGTGGATTCTTCAAAGAAGAGTAACTGAGGATTGTTTCTAATTTATAACTTTACAGAAGCCCCAGATCTGAAAGATCTTCCTCAAGGGAACATGTTTTATTTAAGGCAAAGCATTCAAGGTTGTAGTATTGTTAGCTGTATTCCTGTTTGACTGAGTTATTTTGAAACTGAATGCTATTAATATAATGTCAATACCTTTTTCAAAGAAAACACAGCATGGGTATAATCCTTTATAATACATGAGGTTTATTTTCATTTGTCAGGTGATGTTCTAATTGTACTCACTGTAAAGATTATGGAGAAAGGACAGGAACAGCCTTTCATTGCCTTGCTGCTTATGTTAAGTACTTGGCTAGTATAACATGCAAAAGTGGACTTAGAGTGAGGCAGGTGGCAAAGAGTAGCAAGGAAACATTACTTTAACAGGATTTAATAAAAACACATAATTTTGAGCCCTAAAATCTTTTTTAAAAACAAACTTTTCGACATCAAATGTAATGATGTTTTGTAGTATTTTTGATTCTGGCTACTGCATTTTTCTAAGTGGTTTTGACATTTTTGCAAACTTTTTAAAGTGTTTGAAGTCTATACTAAGGCCAGAGCTTTCTTGCTTGCTGCTTGAGCCTTTCAAACAACTTTCATTGGTTCATGAAACAGGACTTTGTTTTACAAAACAGTGTTGCATTTATTCATGCTGTCCATTTATTCATGTTGCATTTTTTTATATTACTAATGAATTTTGTCCTCTACTAAACTTTCAATATATTTGTACAGTAGAAAAAGTCAAGCCTGCCAGTCTGTAGTTTCCCAGATCTTCCTGAAAATGTTCTTTAAATATCAATATAATTTCTGCCATCTTAATTTTCTTGAATGTCAAAATACTTTTCAGTACGAACTTGCATGTAGTAGCAAGTACAGTTATATTGTCCTGAATTTTCTTAAAAACTTTGAATGTTTGAAGAGTGAATGCTCTTGTGACTTTTCGTGTTGCCTTTGTTCTTTAAGTTATTCTGCCACCCTTCAACTGATCTGTGCCTCTGTTCTGCTTTCCAAACTGCTTTTACACACCAGTAAAACACTTGACAAAGCATTGCTGTGGCCTTTGTTTTCTTTGAGTACTTCTTTCCATCGTCGTCTTTTACTAACGCTACATATTCTCTAGTTGTCTTCCTTCTTTTATTATCTTTGAGGAATTAGATGTGTTAATCATAGAAGCTTTTTGCAAATTGTCCTTGAAACGTCTTCTAATACATTTTCATGTTTGATGGTCTAAAATTTTGATTCCCACCTTCCACTTGTGTTTTATTTTGTGTACATGTTGTAACTTGATTATTGTCTAAGTTTGGAGTAAGTTACAGAAGTCTAACTGAATATTTTTATGCAGTTGATTTAAATAATCACCTCAGGCCGTCTTTGCAGTTTTGGGTGCCACAATTTAAGAAGGACATCATACTGTTAAAATGTGTCCAAACCAGGGCCGTGAAGATGGTGAAGGGCTTTGAGGGGAAGCTATATGAGGAGCGGCTGAGGTTACTTGGCTCCTTCAGCCTGAAGAAGAGGAGACTGAGGGGAGACCTCATTTCAGTCTACAACTTGTGAGGAGAAGAGGAGGGTCAGGCACTGATCTCTTCTTTGTTGTAACCAGTCCTGAGGCAATGGCATGTAGCTGTGTCAGGGGAGGTTTAGATTAAATATTGGGATTGAGTATCAGTTTTTCACTCAGAAGGTGGTTCTGCAGTGGAACAGGCTCCCCAGGGAAGTGACCACAGCTTCAAGCCTGCCTTATTTGAAGAAGCATTTGGACAGTGCTCTCAGGCATATGGTTGTGCCTCTTTTGGTGTTGATCTATGCAGGGCCAGGAACTGGACCCAATGATCCCTGTATGTCCCTTCCAACTCGGGGCATTCTATGATCCTATAATTTTAATTTAGTGTTCTTTGCCTTATTGATGTTGATCAAGTAAAAATAATAGTTTTCTTTCTTTTATTATTTTGGAAATCCAGATATTGGCATGTACTGAGTTTCATAGAAGTTCTGAGGGAATAGAACTTAACTTCAGCTTTTCATTCAAGTAAGAGGAAGGAAAAAAACTTGTTCCTTTCTCCCAATACTGTTTTAAATGTGTTATTGTTGATGCAAGGTATGTTGTATGAGAGAGTAACATAAGAATAGATGCTTTTATCCCAGGGAGAGGTGGGTGGTTAGTACGCTGGTTCCAACCACAGCGTCATCCCTTCAGCATTCTTGTCCTTTCAGGCATCTTCAGAAGTTGGAGAGATGGTCCCAACTCCTAATGCAGAGTTGTGGGGCCCTTGGTGTTCTCTTTCCAAGTGGCTCCAAATACCATTATTTATAGGATTGGGTGGACAATGCCTCGTGCTCAGTTGGGTCATTCCAATGCTTGATCCCTAACAACTTGCTGGAGCTCACAGGCTGCTTGACTTGGTTTTCTCAACAGTTTCACAGCTCCCGTGTTAACAGGTTGTTTACACTTGTTACATCTTTTTTCTTATAATTAAACTATTCTCCTAGAGTGTTAACTATTAAGTTCATATACATAGACTAATACTGCTGTCAAACAGACCTAAATTAGGCTTGCACTGCCATGCACCCCCACAACAGTTGATCTGAAATAATATCTAAAACTGCTTTGATGCTTGCATTCTGTTCGGAAGGATAAAGGTAGGATAATGGTTGTGGTCTGCTATCATTTAATCTTAGGATGTTCCTTTTGGAAACCTAAAGAGTGCTGGTGTTTCTTACCATGTGTATCAAAGTAGCTTGGACATTCAGTTGCTCTTGTGACCATATGTGAATTCAGTACTTGGAATTATATGTACTTTGAAGATGATTGACATTGTATCTTTCCAATCTCACCTTTTGGCTGACCATGGCATAATACATCATCATTTTCTAGACTATAAAAGGTTTTACAGGAAAGTATTTAGACCAAATTGTTTTAATTGTTTACATAGTATGTAAGATGCAAAGACAATCGTAATTGACTTGTGCTTTTAAAAAGCCCTTAAAATGATGGAATTACTTGAATAACATATTTCTTGTTCATTGAAGCAAGGTGTGCAAACAATAAAGAGGTTATAAAAAGTAAATAATGGCTGTTGACATTCTTCTTTGTAATAGTAAATTGCCATTGTTCTAAAGGTTTGTGAATCTGGACAGTGAATTCCTGCTGCTCCTGGCTATAGGTTTTCAAGATGAATCTTTTGATTCTTCAGAGGAGGGACTACTCACTAGTTGAACTGATGCTTTCTTTTGAGCTGAAGTAGTGGTTCCCATGAAGTATTCTATAATAGTCAATATGTTTAAAAAGTGAAGATTTCAAAAAAGAAGAGAAAACCCCCCATTCTGGTCTTCAGGCTCAGTTTTCATTTAATCAGCATTTTGTTTTTCAATACGTTTTTCACTGTTCACAGGCTGTAGCCTTGACCATTTCCATTATGTCACTAGCTTTTTATATATGTGTATAGATAAAGGTATATTTACAATGTTGAAAATTATGCCTTATCTACTAAAGTTAATTTTCTGAAAGAACTTGATATTTTTATAAAATAACAAAATTCAGTGGTGTGAGAAAATACTTGATTTTTATGAAAAATTATAAACTATTGTTTGAGATTGTTACAATCTGTCCTAAGGGACAAGGGTAACTCAGGAGTTTGTTAATAGATCCCTTGGGGCAGATTAGAGTAAAAAGAGACTGAATGATGGTTGTTTGTGTGTATATATATGTAATTTATTTTAAGGCATTTTAGTTGCAAAGGAAAGCAGGTATATGTCCATTTTGGTTATTATTATTCATGGCAATATAACAATATGAAAAAATTATCACCTAAGGACAAGTATAAGGGAAAAGAAAGAAAGAGAGAGAAAGGATAAGAGTGTAAAGGTCTCTTCCCCCAAAGGTCTGTAAGACCTTGATTTTTGGACTTTATTTGTCCCTTGGTCTTGATCTGTTAGGTGAGGGGGCCATCAGTGGGAAAGAAGCCAACGAAGTACAAAGTCCAATGGGTTAATATATGTTAAGGTTTTGCCTCGATGCCTCCCCTGAGAAAGGTGGGGGGCTTTACTCTGGTGGAAGACCTTCAGAACATGAAGGGGCATTTTTGGGGTCTTCAATGTTTTATGGCACATTTGAAGACAAGACATCTGCCCTTCAGGACTTTTTTGGAGGAGAAGGGAAAAAACGACAGTTTAACATGGCAAGAGGCTCCATCCTGTCTCCACAGGGTTCTGTTTCTGATCTCATTCCTAGTCCACCATTTATCCTTGTATTTTATAAGATCTGAGATTAGCCATTACACACCCGAAAGCTGACCTCCTCCTTCCTCTCTGACAATTTGGTTTCAACAAAGCATCCTGATGCCTTCTCACATAACACTCAGTTGAGTCATTAACCCTTAACAGTCTCAGTTTCTCACAGATATTTATAGGTCGTGTTGCTGATCAGGAATGTAGGTAGCTTGATTATAAGTTTACAGTAGTTTTATAATTAGAAATGATGTAATGTCTAATTATTTTTTTGTATCTTTTTAATTGTCATGCATGTTGAAATCTAAGAAATTAAATAGTTTATTATTTACTCTATTACAGGTAGCTTGCATGCAGCTCATCAATGCTCTTGTTACATCTCCTGATGACTTGGATTTTAGGCTTCACATCAGAAATGAATTTATGCGCAGTGGATTGAAAGAGATATTGCCAGTAAGCATGTCATAGTCTCTCTTTGCAATACTGTTTAAATTTTTCAACTATTTGAGTTTGAGAGGGAGACTGGGGGAACAGATTCTAATAAATTATTCTTAAAGGCATTTTAGTAAGTCTGGGCATGAGCAGTTACATATGAGAAACAGCTTAAAATTAAAATGAAAATGTGACCTTTACTATGATTCCTCAGCATTTTACATCCCTGCTTGAGAACATGTGACAGAGTGTTACACAACACTTGGAAGCCAGGCTGAAGTCATATGTACCTTTTAATATTTAGCTTAACTCACGTGTTCTTGTAATTTTAACCTTAAAATAACAGACTTTTTGAAGTTATTACAATGATTAGGCTTATTTACATATGGAAGTGCTAATTTTGCAAACCTTTCTACTGTTTCTTCTTTGCAGCAACTGAAATGTATAAAGAATGAAGCACTAGATATTCAGCTGAAAGTGTTCAATGAGCATAAGGAGGAAGACATGATCGAGTTCTCTCATCGTTTAGAAGATATTAGATCTGAACTAGAATATCCTTTTGAAGACCAGTGGCGTCTTAGCTAATATCAGACATAGTGTTGTCAGCAGGATCAGGGCAGTTATTGTCCCTCTGCACTCAACACTGGTGAGGCCACACCTTGAATCCTGTGTTTGGTTTTGGGTCCTCGCTACAAGGAAGAGGTGCTGGAGGATGTCCAGAGAAGGGCAAAGAAGCTGGTGAAGGTTCTGGAGAACACATCTTATGAGGTAGCGTGGAGGTTTGAATTGGCTCCCTGCCAAACCCAACTGCCGGCCACACAGATTACGTCCCCCTCCAAGAGAGAAGGGGAAAAAAAAGTACCAAAAAGACAATGGTATTAAAGATATATATATATATAGAGACATATATTACAATTATATACAATCAAACACTATAAATCTACTGAACAAATCCCAAAGCAACCCCAAAAGGGAAAAGGGGGAAAGGGAAGTGGGACAAAAATGGGTAAAACCAAAACAAAATAGATACACACACTTGTAAATTCATGTAAAAAAGCTCAATGAGTTACTAATACAATCAATTCTCACCGACACTCCTCTTAAGAGAAAGCAGGTCCTTCCCCTCCGTATGGGACAGCAGTTTCTGTGATAGGCCTCGGCTCAAGAGATAAGAGCTGGGCCGACACAGAGAGACCTGATGTCCTCCAAGCACACGAAAGGGAGAGAGAGAGACAGGGAGGAAACTCCCCATCTTATATACCCCAGATTATGTGAAGGAAATGGTGTGGAATACTTCCTTAGTTATAACCTGGTTACCAAGGAAGGCCCAAACCAAAACCAAGAAAACTAAACCACCACAGGTAGCTGGGATTGTTTGTTTAGCCTGAAAAAGGAGGCTGAAAGGAAACCTTGTTGATCTCAATGACAGCTTGAAAAGGGGATTCAGTGAGGTGGGGATTGGCCTCTTCTCCCAAGTAATAAGTGATTGGAGCAATTGGAATGAGAGAAAAGGGCCTCAAATTGCACTGGGCGAGGTTTAGATTGGGTATTAAGAAAAATTTCTCAGAGAAAGAGTTGTGAAGCACTGGAACAGGCTACCCAGGGAAGTGGTGGAGTCCCCATCCCTGGAGGTCCTTAAACGATGTGTAGATGTGGCACTTTATGGACTTGACAGTCTTTGGCTAATAGTTGAATTTGGTGACCTTAGATGTCTATTTCAACCTAAATGATTCCATGAAATGAGCAGAATAAACATGAACAAAATAAAGTGTATAATGGATATTTTTCTGCTGTAATTTCTGTTTAAAGAAGTTGTCAGTCAACTTTTGAGTGAAATATTTTGTTCTTTGTTCTTATTCTCCTTAACACTTTTACTGAAGTAAATGATGTTTACAACATGGTGTGGAATACAGTTAAAGACACTAGTGCTGAAGGATATTTTCTTTCTATTCTCCAACATCTTTTGCTGATAAGAAATGATTATTTTATCCGGTATGTTTAACACTGTGTTAAATGTTAATTAGGGATTTTTTTGGTCATTCAATCATTAATAGAATATTTCTTCCATACATTTAATGATAAATAGGGTTTAGTCTTTCTGTATGAATTGCAATTTGTAAGTATTCCTTTGCAAACTTCTTTAAAAGTATCAGCTTTGAATCAAAAATGCCATCTGTATGTTTTTGTCTCTTCTTCTTAGTATACAATTTTATATATAAACATAGAAAACTGTTGAGATCTGAGCCTTATTGACTGCAAGTATAAGTGGTCAGGAGAGATCTCAATCAGTTGTAAATTGTGGTAGAGGCATTGTAATTTTGTGATATATTTGAGTCAAAGGACAAAACCAAGTATGTACAGAAGGGCACTGTAATCTGAATGAGTGCTTAATTTAGGGTAATGTTTGGGTTGGAATTGAGTATTTTCAGTATACGTGACAGGTCAGTGTGAACATGTTTGTGTCTTCTGGAAAATTTGTCAGAGAAATTACAGGGGAACAGTTAATAAAACCTTAAGTGTTTGTGGGTGCCAAATACTTTCCTTCCAAAAATCTGCTTGTGTTCTTTTTGAGGAATCTATGGAGGAACCAGTTATAAACTGAACAGGGAAGGAAAGCCATCTGTTATTTGCACAGCATTCTGCGTAACCTTGCATTTTGGGCAAGGTCTAACACAGATGCACATTTAAAGGTTAAGGGTGCTTGCCTGCTATGAGTACATCTGTGCTAGACCTCTTTCCCCTGAATTCACAGCTTGCATGTTCTGGGCAAGTGACCCAGAACCCAGGGCATTTTAGAACAAGGTGTTTTTCATTCCTAATACTGAAGTAGGGCTGCAGCATAGGTACAAAAGTCACAAAATCAGATGGAGCCAAGCTGAAGGAAGAGCCGTCTCTTTACTGAGAGGAATCAGGAGGTGGTCTTTCCTTCCTGTATTTCTATAGAAGGAAAGATGTAGAGTTTATAGTAAAAGAATCATTTGTCATTAGGCCCACTGCTTTTTCAGGCTTTGTGTAAATTGTTTTTGTGTAATAAACTGCCAGGTGTGTTTGTCCTTTGAGACTTTCGGGGTTTGTGCCTACCTTTCTATGGAAATGATTCAGCCCAAAGCTTTTGACTTTACTGTGTTCATAGACGAGATTTCAAGTATAGGTTGATAAATAAGCTGTAAAATAGCTCATCTCTGTCTTTAGTCCACAGTATTTCAAATTAATTGAAGAGTGTGTGTCACAGATAGTGTTACATCGAAATGGAACAGACCCAGACTTCACGTATCGTAAAAGATTAGATGTAAATTTCAGCCACTTACTAGGTAAGTACTATGTTTGGAAATGATTACAGTGTCATGCTTCTTTATGTGTTCCAAAAACCAAGTTCAAATTGTATCTGTGATTAAGAATCTTATGTTCCATGTATATGTATAAGTGTGTTTGGTTTTTTTCAAGATATTTGTGTAGATAAAGCAAGATTAGAAGAATGTGAAGAGAGAGCTTCTGAACTTTCCAGAAAAGTAAGTAATTTTTATGTTACCTGATCATAAGGTAGACACGGGGGATTACTTTAAAGGTTCATGAAGGGTGTAACTGAATGTGACATAGTTTTTAACTTCAAATTACTATTACTTCTCTGTTAATGTGGGAATTTGGATGTTCCTTGTGGACTGGGAAGCAAAGTGGTATAAAGTAGCTTACCTTAATTGAGAGTCTTTCTCACATTTATTTTAAGGTTTTGTGTCCAAAAATCAGTTGAATACTTTATTTGAACAGTTATCACAAGATAAGCAGTGGGAGAAAAAAAATGGATTCATTTGTATCTAGAAACTCTGTATTAATGTACATCCATGTCTTTTAAGCTAGTATGTGTAATATCAAATTAAAATACATTAATACTTTATGTTCTTTCATATAGTAAAGACCTGTAGTGCTGATACAGATGGCACTGCCACTTGGCAGACACATGAAAGTCAGAATAGCAGATGTGTGGTATGTGTCCTTAGTATTGTTAACATGTGAGTTTTAGCAAGCACAGAAGAAAAAGCTTTTTAAATTTAAAAAATATATGCGGGACTGACTGGTACCAACAATTTTATTTCTTTTTCTTTTTTCTTAGTTTGAAAAAGATTTTGTAGTTCACCAGGAGACTCAGGCCCTACTGCAAAAAAAAGAAGAAAGAATCAATGAACTCGAGACAGAATTACAAGCTTTTAAATCACAGGTATAAAGCAGTTTAAATGAATGTTTGAAGTACTGAAAGGGACTTCATTTTGCATCTTCTGCAGATTTTGATAGTACAGTTGAGGTTTTTTTCAAAGAGTCTTTGTTATCGATTATAATTGAATGTTAGTTTCCTTTATTTCTGTTTTATAAAAATAATTGTAATGTGACATTAATTAGCTCTCTGAGTTCCTAGATGATACTTTTATGCCTGAACTCTGTTAATTAAACTAGTTTCTTATGTTTTATTTGGGTTTTGCTTTCAGTGTCATATATTTCCAAAGTAATTAACCACATAGGGTAATAAGTCTTACACTTTTAGATTAGCATTCATCATTGTGATCTTTATCCCTCCACAGGAAATTGCTCATTATGCAGTTTGCTTTACTGAAGCCTTACCATGGATATCCAGCAGTGAAAGAAATAACCTGTGGCTGGATAAGAACATTTCCTGATAATTTTTCAATTTTCAAGCATAAATAGTTTAAAATGTGATGAAGAGGAATAGTGCAGATTTTTGAGAGTATTTCTTGAGTTAACTTGTAACTGCTTCAGCTCTTAAATCTGTGTTAGGAGACTGTGTCACCCAGTGGGTTTTCCTGTGTCTTATTTCCTGGAATAAGAAGCACGGCCTAATAATGGCTAAAGAAAGACAGTATTGGGAAGACATACATATAGGTGGTTTTGTTATACTATTTTTTTTACTACTTTTGAGCGGTTTTTTTTATACTTATTAACTTCTTTAATTTTCTTAGTGAGGAAAATTAATTTGGGTCTTCTTTAGTCTGTTTAAAAATGTCCTTCCAATTCAGGTTTCTGGCCAAAATTAACTTAATGTCAAACATTTAAAAGCAGCAATTACAGAAATTGTTGTGTTCTAAAAAACCAAATATAGTAAGAGTTGTATCTAAGTTGGATTTTTCTGTGTGTATCTTGAATACATACTTAGTTACTTTTTGAAAGTGAAATTGGTTTTCTCGCCTACTTTTCTTTTGTGTTGTTCAGTGTATTAGATATAACCTTTTAATGTGCAGACAGAGCATAGTGTATGATTATGCTCACTAACCGTCATACCATGAATTATCCCGCTGCCATTAATGGGATACATGAAAAGTTTTGTAAATATCAAGTAATTCATTACTGCAACTTCGTACTTTTATATCTGTCTAAAGAGGAAACTTTGGCTTCCATATGGCATCAGTTGTGACTTAGCATGTCAACTTCCACTTCTAATGACTATTTTTCTCCTAATCTTGTTCCTTTACTCTCTTCTTGCATTTGGTATGTGTTTATGTATTTCCTTCATTGCTAGAGCCTAATTGTTTAGAGTCTACTTGTCAGTACAAACAATGCTTATGTTCAGAAATTCAAAACAATAATGCGGGTGTGCATGCATTTATTTGCGTTTATTGATATTCAGCTATTTTGTTTTAGAAATATTAAATCCATTGCTCATTGTAGTACCCTCCATATTTTTTTATAAATAAAAGGGACTGTTGCAGCTCATAATTAGTTGAAAAGGTAATTAGTGCTATGACCATTAGATAAATATTCCTTATTTTTTCTTTTGTTGTTTTGAAGCAACATTCTTTTTATGTTTGAAGGCCTATGATAGAAGTTCCTCAAACAGTAAAAACAAGTTTTTTTTTAACTTTTAAATCTGTCTTGATACAGTATAGATGTCCTTACTATATAGAAAAAGAAGCTGGTGTGTAAGGCAGCTTTTTTTTTTGGAAGGATTTTTTTTATCATTGCTTTGTGTTTTCAATTTCGTGGAATCAGAATGCTCCTATATTGGAAGATATCTGCTTTTCAACAGAATTACTTACCTCTTCAGATGCTGCTGTTATGTCTTTGGAATGTTTCTCTGTAATCTGTATGATACGTAAGAACAATAGAGACTTGGATGTTACTTTTTTTAATTTGAGGTAAACTTTTTTTTAGTTTTGAGTCTAGATAAATTCTCATAAAGAAACCTATCAGACTCCTCTTAGATCATGGTCAGTGAAATATGACAAGTGGGATACAACATTTCAGTTTGTCACTTTTGGTGTGCATTCCCAAGTCTGAATATTTGCCTCAAATATTGAGACTTTGATTATGAAATCAAAAGCATGTTGGCCTAATTGTCATTCATATTTGATCTATACAAGAAAAATGGCACTGACTTTCAACTGGCTTTCTGGATTTAATCTATAAACTATGATTGTTATAGCATTTTGTTGATAAAAATGTGAAACTAAGTAGGAATATTTTCCTTATCAGTATGGCTCTTTGCCACCTGGTTTTCTGCCATCAACATGTGGAGATGCCTCTGTTGTTCCACTGGAAGGTGCAGGACCACATCAACTTCCACCACCTCCTCCTCCACCACTGCCTTCTAATGGAGCAATTCCACCACCACCGCCTCCCCCTCCTCCTCCACCACTTCTGAGTGGCTTGGGAGCTCCTCTGGCTTTTGGTGGTGCTCCTCCACCACCACCTCTTCCAGGCCTGCCTGGAATACAGTGGTCCCCGCCTTCATGTTCCTTGCCATTTGGAATGAAGCCTAAAAAAGAGTTCAGACCTGAGGTTACCATGAAAAGACTCAACTGGTCCAAGGTAAATACTTAATGTAAAATCTGACATTGAACTTACAGTAAATGGATTGTCAGGAGTCAGACTAGATAAACAATCAATACATGTATTAAAATTATGTAAAATACAAATACTTTCTTGCCTCTAGGTTTTTATTGTTTTCTGAAAACTGTTTCATTGACCCATGACTCATCTGGGCAAGTATCTGTCGACTTTATGAGGTGCCTGGAAACATCAGTTCTTGTCTAGAGTAATACAGCCTTGATGCCAGCATGCTTCCAGGGTGCTACCATGCCTTGTCTTCTAGCAGATTCTTCATATTGGATCAGTCACTGCCCTGTACTGATAGCTGTAGTTTCCAAACAAGTGTCTTACATCTGTCTAGCCTGGACTGTGGAAAGAAGCAGTACAGGTCTCTTCATTTGTCCTTAGTATAAATGTACATATGTGAATTTAATGGCTGACAAAATATAGTCAGTTTGTGGTTTTTTTTTTTCCTTCTCCATTGTGGCAGGATCAAGTATATCAGGACTATCAATCTACGAGTTTGGAAACTAATTTTTTTTAAACCAAAATAAGTCAGTAAAGATATTTTCAGTTTTATGAGGTAATCAAAGCTACATTCTAAAAAGTGAGGTACTTAATATCTAGTTCAACCAGCTGTGTTCTGAGACTATTTAAAGTTTACCAAAGTATTAAATCTAGACCAAAGGTGATTTGCTACATTTAGACCTTGGATAACGGAGTATGTTGTCTGCATTTTTAGAGTCAGTTTGTCCAAAAGCACTTATTTTAAGCATTATTATTTTCATTGAGAAATATATTAACAAGTCTAGAGATGAGTTATATATTAAAAGTTCACGTGTTCTACAAAGCTCTTAGCTATTTGCTTTAGACTCTATAGTCACAGTTGCCACATAGTATCAAAGCAATGAAATTACTAAAATACTGTTTTGTCTCTTGCTTGTAGATCAGGCCTCAGGAGATGACAGAATCCTGTTTTTGGGTTAAGGCAGAGGAGGACAAATATGAGAATGCTGACATGCTTTGCAAATTGGAACTTATATTTTCTTGCCAAAAAAAGGGTGAGTAGTTGACAAATTTAATTTTTAGCCTTTGGAGAGGTCTTTAAAATACTTGGAGCTTAAATAAATATATGAAAAAAACCTAAGAATATAACATAATGTTCTGGTTTTTAAGTGGAATGTGTAAAGAAAAAAGTTTGAAAGTCCTCGACTGCTTAAAGCAGTAACATTGAACTCTTTCGCTTAAAGAATGGCAAGACTTATGTGACCTGTAGGAAAACATCACATAATGGAATAATACAGACTTTTATTTAGTCACACTTGAAAAAAATATTTATTAAATTTTGTGAGAATACCTTCAAAAATACTGCAGTCTAATCTAGAGGCCAGAAGATGATGTGTTTGCTCTCAGAATGATAATTGATGTGTTTTGGTTCCATGAAGGAGGAGAGTATTTTAGTGAATTTTTTTACTTTCTGATAAACCTGTAGCAACACAGATCTCCTGTGATACTCACTTAGCCTCTTCAGCTTTTAAAGCATTGTGGAGGCACAAAATATTTGAAAGTATTTCTGGCTTTAAACCCTTTCTCCCTTCCTGTAAGTAGGTTGTCTCACTAATAGTTTAGGTTATTTTGTCCCATATATAAAATGCTCATATTTCTCCTCTTATTTCTTGACACCATTCTTTTCTCCTACTTTTTTTGGTATCAGAGACTTAGTACTTTGTGTCAGCCAAAGGACTGTAATGATTAATTTCTTTGCAAATTGGAAAGGCGTTATTCTATCTTTAGATTTTTAAAAAATATTACTTTGGTATTTTTATTAATATAATGCATGACATTCTCAAATTTATCCTGTTTTGGGATATGCTCTGGGGTGTATTATCCAGTATTTTCTTTTACCATAACCAAGAACTTTATTCTGCTCTTGTCAAAGAAGGCTTTTTGTGCTGTAGTAGCATTTCTACTGATTTAAGTATTGTAGTTTATTAATGTTGATACTTAATAATATTAAGAATGTTGTACAAAGATAAATGGCACGAAAACCTCACAGACCATAGATATGTTTGCTTGAATCTATTATAGTAAGTCTAGAAGCTAATTATGGTGCCTTTATAATGTTAGGAGAATTCCCAAGAATGTTCCCTGAATTAATAGGTTGGAAGGTTTAAAAGTCACTGGAGGAAATAGTCTCCTCTGTGTAATTAAACTGTAAAATTTGGGAGACAAGATGATGTTCAGGCCAAACATGTTAATGACTCAGAAGAGGATTGTGAGTCTCCACAGACAGCAAGAACATTAGAGTTAACGAGATTAACATCCCTCAAAATGTAACTGAATGAACGCAATACGTTGTTTTGACAAAACCTAATAGAAGACTGTTACTGGATCTACAATTGAAAAGTCAGTGAAGTACGCTTTTATACCAAATGTGTGTGTGACAGGGGTGATCTAAATGCTGTAGTCTGCAGGGAAAAAATTATTTCTTTTTTTACAGGTGACGCTTACCTCTTAATCTTTTTCATTTTTAAATTTTGAACTCTCTCATCTCATAGGTGATACAAGTGTACCATCATCTTAATTTTTCAAGTGAAGTGGAGACACTAGAGATTTTATTTAGAACAGCAAGTAGGTGTCTAAAGGGCAACATAGAACTAAATTTCATCTTTGTTCAAGTGAGTGGTTTGTAGAACTTTACATGAATACTTAATTACGTTAGTAGACAAGAACAGGTATCTCTGTGTCTCATGTTGATAGCATGAATTCTAGTACAGAGATCAACAAAGTAACTGCTTCTTTTCTTATTAGCATGGAGAGAGGGGATATTTCTTTGTAGCTTATACATAATTTACTGCTTATAACAAAACTTACCAAACAAATTAGAGACATCTCGTTTTCTTCAGTCTTGAAGAGATTTAACATAAGGCTTTCTAAAGTAGAATCAGCAAGCTATTCACTATACTCAAGTTGGGAACAGTCCTTGAATATTTCTAAAGCTTTGTCTTTAACACCAGAAAATGATTCTGTAGCCAAATGATGATATACAATGAATGTGCTGGTTTCCACTCTGCTGAAGGGTCTGCTTATGGACTCTTTTCATTGAAATCTTTACATAAGAGGTATCCAGTTGTGGAAGCAGGGACCAGAATGTTCAATGATGCTTTAAGTGAATTTTATTCTCATTATGTAAAATCAGATTGAAGTACCTAAATGTTCAATTGTTAGATTTTGCTGGCTAATGTGACAAAATTAGTTCGATGTTGATCTAGAAAAGGAAGTCTTATGTCTATGTAAATAATCCATTGAGGAATTTCTGCTAGAAAAAGGAATACAGGACAGTATAGAATAGATCTGAAGCTTTAGCAGATGTTTTTGTAGGAATTATAAATGACGTTGATTCTCAATGGGCATTGAGGCAATTGAAAAGTTGAAGATGGTGTGAAAGAAATATAACTGCAAGAATAAAAAAGTAAGAGGGCCTATCTTCAGACTGTAGGAAACTTTTGCTGAATATGTCTAGAGACATGAATCATGGAATTATTTAGTCTAGAAGGAACCTCTGAAGGTCATGTGATACAAAAACTTCTTGTAAAGGGACCAGTCTAGTTCATGTTGCTTCGGACCTTGTCCAGCTGAGTTTGAGATATTCCTAAAGATGGAGAGGTATGGATGGACAGTCTGTTCCCATGCTTGTCATTGTGGTGAATTTCATAACGTCTTCTTCTAAGATCTTTTATTTCAACTTGTGCCTATTTTCTCTTCCTTGTTGTGCACCTCCAAGAATCCTGACTCCCTCTTGTAGCCTTCTGTCAGGTCATTTGAGACAACAGTAAGGGTTCTCTTGCCCTTTATTATCCTTCTCAAGACTGACAGCTCTTTCAGCTTTATTTCAGCTATATTTCAGCCCTCTAACCATCTTGATTTTCCACTGGACTTGTTCCAAATTACCTGCATTTTTCTTGAAGTGGGGAACACCAGACTGATAAAGTATTCCAGATACTTCGCTCTGAGAGTAGGGAAGTATCTCCCTGAGAAGGGGAGTAGAGGGAAATAATCACTTCTTTGGTCTGCTGCTGGCAACAGTCTTGGTCCTTTACTGGATAAAATGTTTTCACTGTGCTGCATGGTGATGGTGGTAATGATAAGTTCATGTAAGGGCTATGGGTGATAGAGAGCATTTTCTTTCCAAAAGTTGAGCCATTTTGTAAAAGCAACTCGTTTTATAAAAATAAAACCTTGAGCTAGACACTCAGAATTATCAAAGCATCAATTGTTGATGGTATTCTTGTAGCAACTTACTGAAGATCAAATGTGATTTATTCATTGACTCAGAATTTATTCTGGTCTCAGAAGAGATTTGTAATCTTAAGGAAATCTAAGATTATAGATATGGAAGAAGTAGTCAAGGGCATAATGGAAAACCAACTCTTTTGTCATAAAACCATATAGATTTTCTGCTACACAGGGAATATGGGAGGAGAACTTTTTTTCAGAATCTGTAAGTACAAGTCAGTTTGTGGATGGAATATTTTCAGTGTGAATACTTGAGAAAAGATGTGAATGTTACTGAAAAGTGTACATACGTTGAAAATACTTGCAAGAAAATATGAGAGTTCGTTGTGAGAGTCCCTAAGAACCAGCCGAACAAATGAAAGATTATGGAAGCCTGGAATCATTAGCTTTGTGTAGCAGGTAAAAGAATAAAAGGAAGGAGTGAAATTACTGCCTGAAAGGGTGGGTGGAATAAGGTCTGCTGCTGTGGTAGGAGCAGGCCACACCCCTGTCGGTCTTTTGTGTCTCACAGGAGTGCCCCATGGCTGCAGCACTTACACCCCAACCCCCCCCCTCAGTAGCAGGAAAGAAAAGGGTGGGATCATTTGGCCAACAGCTGGACCCCCAGCAAAGAAGAGGCCTTGGCCCAGAGACCAGGCCGGGACCATGACCATGTATATGGCCATGAGCTTCAACATGACCCTGCTATATATATGGAGGCCCCTCCTGGAACCTTCTGGGTGAAGTTTTCCTCAGAACAGCAGGTCTGTGGGAGGACACTTGCCCTGAGGGCTGGGATGTCACCCAAGGAGACTTGCTGGGATTCGGTGCCCTTGCAAGACCCCCAGGTCTTGTGACTGTTTTTCTACTGGATCTCCGTGAGTGATTACATTATATTACCTTGGACCACATGATGTATATGATGAGAAAATGTTAAGATTAGAGAAGCTAAAAATTTTGTGATAATAAAGTAGGAGATTTAACTACATCAAAGATTTGAGTAAACTTTGTATTGTAATTCAGAAAAATTACCATCAGCTAAAGCTATAGAGTAAAAAACCCATATGTGACCTGGTAGGAAAGTTCAAGACAGTATTGCAAGAAAAAGGTTAGCACTAAAGATGTGGAAGTATGAAGATAATGGGAAAATTCATTAAATGTACCTAGATAAATGTAAACAGGATGTTCCTCACATACTCATTTGAATCCATGAATTTCTTGCAAAGGATCCTTCAGCTAATATGGAAATGTGAATTTAATTTTTTGTAAAAGAAGTTAGCTAAAGAATTGGTGGGAGCACTTGGAGACAACTTCCAAAGTTCATCAGGTTCAAAGAACATTAGAAAAATTCAGGGGTACAAGGTCCAAAAGAAATAGGAAAGGACATATTTGTAGGAAGGAGCTTTGTCTTTTGGCAAATGAGGAGAAGGGAGTATAAGAAGTAATAAGGCTGGCATAGTGTCTTTTCAAGTGACATCTCTTATTGCAGCTCTTGTCATGGATATGAGTGCCTGGTTGCTTGGAATAGCTTCAAGCTACTATGTTTAAGACTTATAAGGTAAATTTTAATATGCAAGTCCTTAGTCTTGTCACTTTATAAAAGAAAAGTAATGAAACGTATAATAAATGTTCTCTGTGGAGATACTTTGAAGAGTACTGGTGTGGAGAAGATCATAGCAATAAGTTGCTAAAGTCTATGAATAAGTATAATTAATGTAGTGAGACTCCAGTAGTTAAGCATAATGTTGGATATGTTTTCAGGATAACTTGAGAGAGAACCAGCTACATGTTTTCTTACAGTAATCTTTTGGATGCCTGAAGATGTTTACCAAGGAGATTCGAAGACTTAGGAGGTTGTATAGAGTATGTAAGAAAGCAACCTCTAACCAAAAAGAAATCTTTGGAAGTATTTCAATCCAAAATGGCAATTTGTCTCATCTATACAAAATAGAAGAAAGGTAATTGTTTTATGAAATGTGTGCTTTATAATTAATGTGCTGCATTTATAAATATCCTATTATTAAGTTCAGTTGAATTGATTCAATGAGTCTTATGTTTAAAGTCCAAATGAGGATTAAAAACTGCATATCAAACATACAAGAAAGCACTTGTAAATTCTTAATTATTTTTAGTGATACACAGGTAGCTGCAGTTAATGGGAGATGGCATGAGAAAATTAGAAATGTACTCTTTTTTCTTTTCTAGATATCAAAGGGAACTGGTCTAGTAAACTGGAGAGAAAGATTGCATGATCGCTCTGTTTTTGGTTTTTTTTTTATCATCTAGGACAGATTTTCATCCTAATCTTATTGGAGGTGGCAGTGTCTGATCCCATCACACCAGAGCTCCTGCCAGAGTTGATTATTTAGAAATAAAGCATTTCTGTGGGAGTATTATATATGTCGGCACTTGTCTTGAAAAGGTCAATATAGTTCTGTCTAATTCTTTTTTCCTCCCTTGTATACTCTAAGAAAAATCATCAAGGCCGAAGCTACTATAGTGCCAACTAAGTCTCAAATATTTTAAACCACAAAACAGAGTAAATGCTAGCAAAAAGATCAAATTAACAATATAAATCACTTTAGTTCTGTGTTTGACCTGACACATTCTACCCAGTATAAGCAAGAGAACTTGCAGTCATCTATATGAAGGATTAGGTGGAGCCCAGGATCCTCATACTTTACTCCTAGAGGAGGATTTATCAGAAGTAGCTCCAAACTGTACTTGTAGTATCTTGTTATTACAAACCTGTCAGGCTGCCAACAATATATTTTAGTAACTTCTGCTATGAAACAGCACTGAGTAACCTGAGTTACCTTTTAACGTAACTGTGTACAAGTAGAAGTAAAGTTGCCATGTGTTTAAGTTTGGTTGCCTTGCAGTATCACCCTAACTATCTCTGAAAGCAAAATTATTCAAAAAGATTTGTGCATACAGAATGAAAAAAAAGGAAGAAGTTTCTTTCTGAAGATGGCAGGAATAAGTTACGAGCATTTGCAAGAAACAGCAACCAGAACAGCAATTTCCCTATGTCATCTTCACATGAGGGGAATGGATGGTATATTTGGTGTTGCATTGGTAGTTATTTTTAGTTGTTTCTGTTCTTAGCAAATAGAGTATCTGCTCTTATCCTTTTTAGATATTCATATCAAATCATATTTATTACGTAGAGATTGATATATAAGAATCAGTGAGTAAATATACTTCTGTGGTGCATTGAGCTTGGCTGGCTGTTCAACTGCTCTGATGAAATGGAAAAGCTTGTGTGTTGAATTAAAAACAGGGAGATCACTTGCAAATTACTGTCACGGCTAACAGACTCAATTTAGTGAAAATTAATTAAACTTAATTTATTTTTTCTAATGTTGTATCATGGAAGGAGAAACTTTCAATTGTTCAGACTGTTAAACGTATTTAAAGAAGTGGGATGTGAATAACTCCTAAAACTTGACTGTCATCCAGATAACTCCGTGAATATGTGGCAAACCAAAAATAGAAAGCCCAAAGAGGACATTAGCATACCATTGGATAGAATAGTCTGACAACACCATTTGTTTTGTAGTTTGATTCTTTTTGAAGCTAAAAAATGTGACATCTTTTCTCCCTCCTCTCCTTATTTGAGAATTTCTTAGGATAAATTCTCCCTTCAATTAGTTACTAATTTTGAATTATTTAATGACTGTGACATCGCTGCCCTAACTTAGCTCTGTCAGGATCATCAGTAACATCAGATAATACTTCAGGTAGGACTGTAACTTTTGTTACTACATAGGGTACCTTGCTTTGTATTTTCAGTTAGGAAATACTTGTCAGATAGTAAAAGGATAGTATTTAATAGTTTGTTACAGCACATGTAAGCATCTACCTAAACACAGTATTAATTATACCTTAATTTTAATTTATTTTAACCTATTTTTTTCTTTATGGCAGAGTTATAATATGTGCTATTATTAGGTGACTGTTTCTTACCTCCTACACACAGATTGTTTCCTGTCAGCTCCAAAACAGGAGGCTGATATGCCTGAACAGTGTAGTTCCTTTACTTTACCTTTACCTTTTTCTTTCAAACAATTGATTTTTTTTTAATACCTGATTTCTACACAAAATGCAGTATCCGTCTGCAGTGATTTCATGTTTGATGAAAATATGACAGTATATTCATGCTAACAAAAGAACTCAACTCCCATTTCTCCACACTGGTAGGAAAAGTCCTTGAAGGCTTCATGTTTTAGAAGCAATGAGTGTTCCTTTATTGATTTCTACTAGAGAATGTTTTCACAGTGTGAATGCGTAAAATCTTAGAGGAGATAGATATTATTTCCATGTATCCAGAAATCAAAACAAGTCTGCTTAGTTTCATAAGTCCTAAACCATAAACACCAACAGAATAGAGAAATGAAACTTAAAATGCAAGCTAAAGAAGGTCATCACAGTGTTCCTACTCAGCCTAATAATTTTGTTTATTTAATGGAAAATACATTAAGATCTTAAATATATTTGTCCCTGTATGAGCATGGATCCTGCATGAATTAATTCGTTAGTGTTTGTATCACACAGTAGGTATAAAACTCTATACTCCTGCTACAAACCTGTTTTCATGGGGTTTTACCTCCTTTTTAGTTTTGCTATGTGTTTATGCACTCAGCGCTTTTGATGAATTTGTAATCTAGTGTTGCAAGCATTTATATCTGACTAAAGGTAACACTACATTTGAATGTAATAAAATCTTCATTACAACACTGCTTTTATTGTAGCCCTTTTTTCATTGTGAGCTGAGAGAAATAATTTACATGCAAGATATGTTTTATAAACCTTATTTGGCAAACCTTCAAAGTTAGTGTTGATGAAAATTATTAGCATTTAAATTTCCATGAGCACTAGTTTTCATCCTTTAAAAAATCTACTATTTAGTTTTTCAGTGAATAGCTTGTTTCAGAGAAAATTCATTTCAAGGACAATTCATTTGTGAAAAAACAGAAACCAAAAAAAATCAAGGAGATTATGTGTTAATGGAGCAATGATGTCCAATTAGGCAGCTGTTAAGACAGTACTTGGATAGACACCGGTATGCCATGCAGACTCTAGCAGTATATTTGGCAGAGCCCTTGGTTCTGTTTGCATTTGATCTGGTTCAGCTGGAACAAGGTTCTAATTTATTCATATACATAAAGTGGTTACACATTTTCTTTCCTTACCCATTAAGATTACATATTCTTCTTTACCTACTAACTTCGTGTAAATATGATCTGGCCTTATCTAATGCATAATTTATTTGCGTAATTAAAGTGGGGTTGTATTTTAAAAAATAAGTTGATTATTTCAGGTGAACATTTGTGAAACAGACTTCCATTGTGGACTGCTGTTCTCTTCTGTGTGATCTTAATGTGATACATTTCTCATAATTTCTTCATTCTAAATAGATTTTTCTAGTCTCTAAATATCTTGCTTTGATAGTTTCCTAACAGGTGTTTTAACAGGTCTCTTTCAATATGTTTTACGAAACAAGCATCACCATGAAAGACATGCATATTATGAATGTCCTGTAGATGGGGACACTCTCATTAAGAGCAGTCAAATTCTGAGAGAATTTAATTGATCTGAAATTGTAGAATTTTAGGGGGAGGTTAAATCAGAACTTTAACAAAATATTCTTTCTTACATAGGTTATAATCTAGTTCAGCATTCTGAAAACTTACCTAACAGGGCAGGATGTGTGTTTGCAGTATTGTTGTTGTTGTTGTCTGGTACAATAGTTGCATAACTACAGGGAAACAGTAGTTGTGTTTTTAGATAAATTCTTCTGGATCAGTTTGTTGCTTTCAATGTCATTTAAATTTAAGAGAATGAAGGAATTGGACAGCATATCACGTAGCTTTTAACAACTTTGTATTTCTGCTTTATGGCTTTGCTGCCCCACTCTTCCTATTTTTACAAGTGAGTGGGCCTCTACTTTTCTTTTTAACTCACAAGATAGTTCTACAACCTCACTCACCTCTATCATCACCTGAGTAATGAAACTTAGAAATTTTATCTGCTCTGTTACTCAGCTTAACAGTTGTAAAGACTTAAATGTTTCCTGCTGTGCAATCAGACTTATCCTTTGATATAGAAATGCCTTTTTCTGAAATTGTAAATGCATATGTGTAGATGGCAAGGGTAACAAGCTAGAAAGAGCCTGCTTAGGGTGGCTGCTTATCTTTGCAGTTCCTAGGCTGTGCAAGCACCTTGTGGCTCTTAAAATTTGGCTACAAACTAATTGATACATGTGAAGCAGAATTTTGGGTTTTGTTGCTGGCATTTCAGTGTAAGATCTTCAGAAACATTGGGTCATCTCTTCGAAACAGTGGGAAGATGGACAAAGCAAGTCAATGGTCAGCAAGATTGTTTGAATCAAAACTGCTACCAGAGCTGACAAAATGGAAGGTAGGTGTAGCCGGAATGAATGAAGAGAAACTGGGATCCAAGACACAGTTTCATGTTGCAGGAAAAATCTTGCCAGATAGATAATGCTGGTGTGAAAAGAAACAAACATGGATAGATGTAGCTAAAACCAAACCAGGCTAGATCATCTTAGCTGCAACAAGCCAAAAGAGAAAGTTTATTTTCAGTACCAATCTAGTAGGTTGAACTGAATTGCTCTTTCAGTGCTCTATAGAGGAGAAACAGTAGTGATAAATGGAGGACTGGACTTGGTCAAACTTGAAAAAGGGGTTGATAGAATTCCTTTGCTGCTACCAGTTGACTCTCAGAATGCACCTGTGAGTCTTCTTTATTCAGCAGAATAATAGAAGAGGTAGTGAGCAAGTGAGGACAAATGGTGAGATAAGCTGAGCTGTGCAGATGCATTCTTTATAATAAACAGAAAGAATCTCAATCACTTGAACAAAAGCAGGTTTTTGAGAACAGGATACTCATATGCACTGGAAGTAGACAGTTCTGATCTTTAGGTTACTGTTGCTGAGAATCTCTGAGTATGGACCAAAATTTAAAGCATGAAGCATATTTGGGGCTAAATAAAAGCCTTCCTGAAACTACAGTGGCAAAAATAACTCAGAATGAAAAAAGTAAGAGAAATTAGGGACAAAACATTCCTGTGCCTCTGATTTGTCAAAAAAATTACATGATTCATTTTGCTAGAATTCATGACTACCTTTAGAGTGAAAAGGAAATTGTATTATGCTTACCTTCCTTAAAAATAATAACAAAAAATTGTTTAATTTTTATCACTCTTGGTGTTTGTTCTGGACTGTCTATATAGCTCTTGGTACTTATGAGAATCCAGTCTCTGAAGCTAAGGCTTATTCTTTGATCACCAGTTGGATTTTTCTGTTTAGTCAGGGAAATATTTGTATTCAGTCTTTAGGGGGGGAAAAGTCATATAGATTTAATGAAATTATAATTCTGCTGCAAGAACCACATTTACAGATAATGATATTCATGTCAAATAGAATGAATACTTTGTTATTGTTTATTAGTAGAAATACTAAATAATTTTTATCCATATGAGATTAGACTAACTCCTCAAAAGTCATCAAGGTCTAATGACTAGGTAGTGAGCTATTATGCATATGTGAATGTAACAGGAAGAGAGGGATAAAATCCTATTCTACAGCCTTGAGAGATGTTAATTAATCAATATGGGAAAGACTCAAAGTGTTGCCAAGTAGACTTACTTTTTGCTTTTTGTCTTTCTCCAGAATTTAAAAATTTGTGTCTAATACAAAGATGTGTGACCAGATAGTAAAGAAATACTATTATTATTGTTCTTGTATGATAAATTGTATTTTTCTTCATGGATGTGTGAAATAACCAAATCTGCATACTAGGCTGATTATGCAGAATCTCTTGTTATAGAATCTACATCACCTTCAGTCTCATAAAACTGTAGCACAGACTTTGAAGAGCAGGAAATCAGACAGCTTAAATTATACAAATTTTGTTTGCATGAATTACCGAAGGAATGACGTGTTTTCTGGACAGGGGTTTAAACGCATGCTAATTAGAAAGTCTCTTAATATGTAGCCTGAAATTATATTCATGGTATTTGATATGCCAGTGTTTGTAGATACGTTAGAGTATCAAATATCTATTTTTAATGCAGAAATACCTACCCTTTTTAACATAAGATAATTTGCAGTGAAGTTGCACTCAGTTTATAGTGTGATATGGTATTAATGTGTTCTCTAGCCAGTAAAGGCAGGAATTCACTTGCAATTCCATCATTGCCGTGGTTTAGTTTTTGTCAAATAGCGTGTGAGATACAACAGCATTTCAGTGAGAATGAATGCTGCAGTTCTCTCCCACTTGCTTTCTAATAAAATATTCCGAAATGCTGAGTATTCTCAAAGCTTGCTTGCTTTCTCAGTTTGAATCTCTTTGTCTGTTTACAATTGGCCGATCACTTCATTCCTTAATGTACCACAAGAGTGTCTCATAGTACAGTAAATGATCAGTATTACTGAATAGGTATTACAGATTTGGTGAAAGAGGAGAGAAAACTCTTAAGAAACACAAATGTTGGAAGTCATGTCAATTGCGCATCCGTAATAATACTGAAGAAACGTGATTCTATAATTGGAAGATGCTTAGGCATGCTTTCAACTAGATGACTTTTGCACTTTTTTGAAAAGTGAATTCAGTGTTATTTTCTGCAAGATTTATTTTCGCTGAAATTAGAAAGTGGCATCTTGTAACCCAGAACCAAGTTGCCTCATTGATTCCTGTTTGTGTCAGTTTTTAGTATTTCTCTTTTGTATTAGGGAGTGCTTTTAATAGAATGTTTTAATTTAAAGAAAATGGTAGTCTTTTCTTTGCTATTTATATAGAATAGTACATTGAATATTAAATCTTTGAGTATATTTAAATATTGCTAAGTACTTAGGCTGTGATAATGGGAAAGGTTCTTTTGTGGGTTTTAAAACATATACCTAAATTACTAAATTTTCTTCACTCTATTTTTCTCTGTAGTGGTGATTAAAAGCTTTCACTGTGCAGATTGTGTAAAACTGTTTTAAGATTAGAACACTGATATGTTCTAGGAAATATTCAGATTGCCATATAGTCTTGTTATACTTTCCTGTTCTGAGGAAAAGTTAAGGCAACGTACACGTTTGGTGTGCATTCTGTTTACTGCCTTACGAAAGTCGAAACTTTTTTGTCTCTTTCTAAATAATGTACTAAACAAATGGATTTTATTTCTGAATTGAAATAAATCCTGACATCCTAGTTTCACTGTTGAGAACTACATAACCTCTTTAGGTTTTATTTTGCTGCACATCTTGTGCCACTGAGTACAAGTAAATAGCATGTGCCTTTTTGTAGAGTATATGGGGCTCTATCTGTTAAGTGCAATCACGAAAAAGATACTCTAAACTATGAGGAAATTTATGCAAAGGGAAAGTACAGTATAAAGGCAAATATGAAAAACAATAAAGTTTCTTGCAAGTATTTTTGCCAGGTGGTTTTAGGTTGCTGAATAAGAGTGAAGATAAGTAGTAGCTGGGCAAATCACATGAATATAGCATCTAGTATAGATTATAAGATTTTTTAATGTAGATTTCTGGGAAGTGATAGGAGGAAGCAAGGACTATTTGCACAAAATCAGCCTTTGGATGAATGACAGCACTGCTAGGTTAAACTTCCTTTGAGAATGAAATACACACTTTTTTTCAATAGTTTCGCTCTGGCACTGCAGTATAGCAGACTTGGAATAATCAGGCAAGTTTTACTGGGTTTAATATATCAGTGATATTTCATACCGATTTATTGGGAGAAAAAAAGAAACTGCATTTTTCAAAAAGTTGGATAGGTTCATTGTTATCAGAAACAGCACTGATAACACTGTATATTACTTTCCCTTTATTAATTTTATTTTAAAAATCTAGAAAGAACAGATGTAATTTACTGTAATTAGCTGTAATATGAGCCTAAAAACCATCCTCTGTTTTACGTTCAGATATGCATTCATAAGTATATTGATATGAACTAATCATGGTAGTTCTAACGACTTCTTTTCCTTGTAGATTGGTATAGAAAAATATTTGTATATGGTATTTAGTAAGTCTTTAGAATAAGAAGCTATGGTTCTTATTTACTGAGCATTATATATGAGAGTCCTTGTATCCCTAAAGAAAGAAAATAATCTGATACCTGAATAATCTAGTGTGTAGAGGTATGTGATGCAGTTTCCTTGTACTGTAGACACCTTCATGAGTATGTTATGAATAAAGCAATTTTACCTGTTATAGTTTCTCATAAATGGACTTGTGGCTACAGTTACTAGATGATATTTTCTGTCTTGTTTGGCTTTGTTAGTGTTCTCTTTCAAGGTTTTCCTCAATAGAAATAGAATTTTAAATGACCATGTATAAGGTCATAAAATTAAATAAATGATCATTGACTCATTTTGTATGTTTTTCTCAGTAATTTTTATTAGATTTTTTTTCCATATTAGATCTGTCCAAAGTCAATAGTTTCAATGGACACTCTTCTGAACAGCCCTGAATAATTGGCTTATTACAGTGTATATTAAAGCATATAATCTAAATGAAGGTATGCTCCATTTACCTTTACTTACACTCTCATTATAGCTTGAGACTATGAGAGTTTTGTATTATGAGCACACAGATTCTTCATGGTATAACTCACAAGTTTAGACAGAATACCCTGTAAGAATGTAATCTTCTGCTTGACACACAAGGCATTGAAGCTTCTAAGACCTCATTTACTATTCCTAGTGTCTTATTTCAACCACTCTTAATGTACTGGGCAACCTTTAAATGTGTCTAAAGTGATCTTACAATTTGATGTAAACTGTAGAGTGTTAAGTAGAAACTTCCTAAACTAGAATATGTTGGTACATCCAGTTGCATCCAGCCTGGGTGTATGAGGTTGTAATGCCTTGGTCTCGAAGCCACATGCTTGGCTAGGTATTTTGCTTTTATTTAAGACTCCAACAAGAGTTTTCGCCCATGCAAACGCTTACAAAGCCTTTGGTTCTTTCATACCTTGAATGCATGTCCAGAGAAAACTGTGCCATGCTTTCTCTGAGTGAATTTCTTTTAATTTAGTGAGAAAACAGATGTTTTGGCAAGAGGGTTACAGGAGTAACATGCAGCCAAGGATAAGATTCCACAAAAGCATTACACTTAATAACAGGCTACTAGGAACAGAAGGACTTCCCTGCTTCCCTCCAACCATCATTCTGAGCTCTGCATCTATACCTCCCAAGGGTTTTACAAGCCAGCAGGCATCGATGTGGATCTCTGCACCAGCAAACACCAACCCTGTACAACTTAAGTGAAATATCATTCAGTTGGTTTTAGGTTACCCACAAGAAAAATTAAAAAGGAAGAAAAGAGAGAAGAAAGGAGTGAAGAAAGGGAGAAAGAGAAGAGAGAGCAATAGTTACTGCCAAGAAGTCACAGGTTCCAGGAGAGAAGGCTGGACAACAACGGGGGCACTGTGTGCCTTGTTTCTATGGTTTGGCTACCATGGCCACTCCCCCAAGATGGGACATGTGGGTCAGTGGCCACTTGGTGCCCTCCCAGCTGCAGTGAGGGCTGCCACAGCCAGTCGGAGGCTCTGGGGGCCAGCCTTGCTTGAGTGGCAGGTGCCCAACTGGCTGCTGTGCCATGTGCCTTCTGGGGCCAATGTGGACACCAGTGCTGGGGACCTATGCCCCACCACATGCACACACACACAGACCCATTGGTCAAATGACACAGTGCGATACGTATTTGAACTCTAACAGAGGTCAGTCAGATCTCTTGGCCTGTAGAAGACTCACAGTAATAACTATCCTTTCTGAGCTGTTTGAAACCCACAGCCTCCCAAAAAAAAGCAAATAAGAGAAACCACTCCCCCAAAAATGACCTGCCTCTCTTTGCTCTCTGGAACATTTAATCTCTTTCACTAGTTAATTTTCTAACATTTTTTAAAGATATACTTTAGAATTAAGATGATATTTTTTATCAGACATTTTAGCAAAAATTAATACAGAGATACTTGAGATTAATTTCTATTTATGAGCTTAAGCCAGCATTAATTGTATGAATTGGCATCTAATTTTACAAGCATTTGGTTATTTAAATATTTTTGGCAATATGAACACACCAGGAAGAGTGTGGAGGTCACAGTGGGAAATAGGTTTGGGTAACTGGATTCCCTTCTTGTCTTTTTCTGCTGAGGTTCATCACACTTTTCAGTATGAGTGACCCCTTCAATTTAAAGGACATCTCAGAAACTAATTGTTAGTGTTTGGGCTGAAGTCCTCAGGCTGTTGTCAGAAAGTTACTTTTGATATGCAGTGTATGACTGAAAGCCTAGTATGTGTGATAGCTAATAAATTTTCATTGCAAAACATGTAAGGCTGTTAATCTAGCTTATTGAGGATTTGCAGTACAGACTTGTGCAAAGCAGTTCTTTATTCTTAATTAAGTTTTTTTTCTACAGAATGTGGAGTATGTTGTTTATATTCATCTACCAACAAGTTAATGCTACTGTTAATACCTGAATTTATTTATTAAATATGGCAAGTCTAGCCACATGGAGATGTTGTGTGACCTTGATTGACACTGGCTTTAAGTATAGAGCTGTGTAACTTGTTTATGATACAAATACTCTATTGTGCTCTAGAGATATAACGTTCATTAAGATTTGTTTATTATACCTAAAAATGAATTAGTTGCTCTCTGGTTTCTAGCTAGTTTGAAGGATACGTTAATGCTGCTTTCAGTAAGTAAATTATCTGCTTTGTTCAACTTTTTCCCAGAAATTATTTTGACATGTTTTTATCAAGTGGAATGTTCCCTTATGCAACTAGGAGCTCACCTGTGGTGTGATTGCTACATATATATTAAGCTTGAAATGCCAGGTCAAGTTCCTTCACAGAGATTTATCTCGGAAAACTGTACACGCATGCCATTATAATCTGCGTTTCAGAGAGAAAAGGTATTTTCCTCCTTGGACATTCAAGACTAAATCTATAAGAAGCTCATAGTACAATAGCTATGTACTTTTTGCCCCTACACTGCAAACTGTCTGCTCGCTCTAGTTTGTAGGGGATCTGCTTCTAAAGTGCTGAGTAGTGTACTTTAATTAAGGTGGAATGTAGCTTTCTTTTAGGGAGGCAGATGTGTGAGATATGGACATTTCCTTATTAGAGCAAATGAAATAGCTGTGGTAATTGTAGCTTCTATTATTCATCTCCATTTTCTTAATTCTATTAAATTTTAAACCTCTGTCTCTGACTATGAGTTTAGACGTGCTTGTAAGAATAAGATCAGAACTATAAGACTTGCTATTACTGTTGCCATTTGATCTGAAACTAATATTTAAAGATGGTTGTTCAGTTGATTAAAATGGTAGATTTTTTGAGTTTTATCAAGTTTAAATCTACCTGATCATTTAATCGCTGAGATAATTTAAATTAAATAAACACTTCTGTCACCTTAGATCTCAAATGGTTCAAAGTAAATGAAACACTAATCACTGGTTAATAATTGTCATATCAATGTCCTGTGATTTTTTTAGGATTATATATAAGCAGTCCTTTTCAAGAAGATTACTCTTCTAAAAAAATGTAATGATGATCAAGAATTGTAGTTCGCACTGTTATTTTCTATTAGAAATAGTAGTGGTCTGCTAAATGTCTCTGGCTCTGCTCTGGTTTAGATATCTCAGTAGGTTTTCAGTGTGTGTTTCTGTCTCTCTCTCTATTTTTCTTTAATTTTGTATATTTTGTGTGAAATCAGCCTAATGTCTCATGTTGCGTTCTTGCATCAAGTCTTTTTGTTATGTCTCCAAATACTTTTCAATAACAATTTATGTATGCCATTTTGACTTTCTGCTTCCTTCTGTCTTCACCATAGCAACTATATTCTTGAATCTTTTTTCAGCCTGTATTATGTCTTATATTACTTTGACCTTTGTACATTTAAAAGGATTCCATACTTTACTCATTTTACATTCATATTAGAAACAGAACTTAACATCATATTGGATAACTTACTAATTTGTGCTTCTCTGTAAACCTTGCCACATCTGCTTTACTGATAAATAGGTATGTATGCTATGGTTTTAGAGATTATGAAGTGAACAATCTTTTTTCTTCCTTCCTCTTTGTGTTGCACTTTAGAACTGTGATTCCAGACATGTTCAAATATTTGGTTAAAAATATAATTTTTAGCATGTGTTGAAAGTAATAACTATGCCATTGGCTTTAAGTACAGGGGTTTTTTTCCCCTCTGTGCCACAGTAACAGTTTTTTACAGTGTATTTTCTATTATAGTTAACCTGTGGATTTAAATATACCCATAGAGATTTACAGGAATACTACCTTTATACTTTCTAATGAAGAAATGTCATCTTATGCCAAAGTATATGTTCTTGGAAAAGGCTTTTATCATAATAGCTCTCAGAATAAAATTATAAGGTAATATTTTGCAGATTTCTCTAATGCACGAAAGAGGATTTTTTTTTTCCTACCAATCTTCAGGTAAAATACAGGTCATATTAGAAATAATTATGTGTCTATATTTACAGAATTTTAGTGTAAATGTAAACACCAGTAGTTTTGTATATTTATTGACAAAAGCATAAATCATGTCTGTGAGTGCCCACATAAAGTCAATCTAGATCTATGTGTTGATTTAAAATTAAGTGGACACAGAAAAAGAATATTTTAAAAGTTGAACAGCTGCATTATTGTTTTTTGATTTGTAGCTTATGTGCTTGCATCTTTTATGAGAAAGTAGATGCAAGAAGGCAACTCCTTACCATTTTTGTGGTGAAATAGCTTTAGTAAGTAGAATTATCGTGCCACGTCTCGGTGTATGCCACATCTCATGCAAACTGAAAACCTGGATTGACAGTAAGGCAAGTTGTAGCTGTCAAATACATGTCCCAACCACTTAATAATGAATCCATTGTGTTGGTACTGATGATCAACAAGAACAAAAATATCAACATTATAAAGCTGGAGTAAGCTAGCTAATCTCAATGTCATATTTTTGCAAGGGGATAGTGTAAAGAACCATCTCAATGTTTGTTTTTAGATGAAATTGAATAGAGTTAATTTTGAACATTGCAATGACACAAACTCGGGGGGCCTAACTTTTGAAACACTAGTTTATCGTTTTTTACTGATTAGATTTACTATTTCAAATATCTGAAGCTTTATAGAAAGAAATACAGCTAAAAGGAACTGGGAAGCTTTGGAAGTAGAATTTTGCATTTCTTCAGTGTCTAATAGTGCCCAATACAGTTGTGGTTATCTACTCTGTTAGTGTGAACAGTTTTATAGTAGTCATTAAAAACTGAAGGCTCTACTTCTACGTGGGAAACTGCCGTATAACCTCCCTTCTTCCTCTTATGGGACAGTATAAATGCAGCCACATTTCTCTTCAGAGATTAAGCTCCCATATTGATGCTGCTGTGACTCTTGGTTTTATTTTCACATGTGCAGAAGTTTTTATTTCTTACTTACAGAAAGGCTTGTCCATTCAGAATTCACAGATACTATATATATATATATATCTTTTTTTGGCAGAAGTTTTTTTTTTTCTTTTTTCTTCTGTAGTTTTCTTGAAGAAATTCCCTTCACAATGTTTGTCCAAATAGAATTGTGGTGGATATGTGTCTTTGCATCTTTGGATGCACTTGAAGTTCAGTGGAGTTCTAAGAAAACAGTTATAATGCGTAGATGGAATTGCATGTACCTTCTCCTTTTCCATGAAGTGCTTCATAAAGCACTATTAGCATTGACCTGTTCACAATCCCATTTTCCAGAGTAAGTATGGGAAGTATAGGAGCCTTTTGAACTTACTCTTTTCAGAGTAAGTTTTCAAAGTGCAAGAATTATAGACAAACAGTGCTTAAGTAGATAGTAAAATGTTTATAAAGGGCAAAATTGGGAAAACAAAACCACCACCACCCCCACAAAGAAACAAAAGCCATTACAGAAATACAGCCAACAGCTAAAATGTAAATTTCTCTCCATTCTTGCCTTACATTGGTCGAGTTAAACCAAAACAAAACAGGGTGTTTGGAACCCATCTGTCGTGAGTATGTCCAATTCTGTGTTGTAGAGGCCCCAGAAGACTTCATTTGCAGATGCATCAGGCATTGTTACAAGGGAAATGGGTGGGATTTAGGATGAATAAGCATTGATTGCCATATGGAGAGAACTTTCTGATAATAGCGTGGTTGCTTCAAGTGCATTTATGATTTTACCAGCTACTCTCTTGCTGATATCTCTCAGCACCATATTGCTTTTGAAAGAGTGTTATTTATGCTGTTAAACTCCAGGATGCTGTTCCAGGTAACTGCTGGTGTATGAGTAGAGCACAGTATGAACGCCTGTATAAATAACTGTTAGAGAGAGAGATTGCTTGTCAGTAATTGGAATTAATTGAGGCATATTATCTATGTGTGTGTATGTAACTTTTTCTATTTTGAATATACAAGGATTGTTATAGTCAAGGGACTACAAGTATAAAATTTAAGACACCAAAATTTTATTAAAGGCAAATGAGCAAAGCAGTGCGCTGGACGGCCGGGGAGACACCTTGCTCCGCCACGAACCGTGAATTTAACAGTTTTGCAGTCCGTTTTTACACCCTCTGTCCTCCTTCGGCTTCTCCAATCATAATCCACTTCGTTTTCATTTTCATTCGAATCTTCCAAAGTCCACTTCGTTCCCGCTCCGGGGTCTGTCCTGTTGCTAGGGAGTTGGTCTCCTTTCCATGATGGCTCCCCTCTTATCACACCATTCCCACCCACACAGCTCTTTGTTTCTTTATTAGCACTCTCCAAAACCTATATTCAGGACAATATACATAACAATGTGGTTTAACTTCTACTTGCTTAAGCAAATGGAACAGAACACTACATGAAGAAAAACCTTCATAAGTATATAACGTCTGGTAACTCCCAAGAAAACTTTTGCAAGTTTACAATTTGATTAGCAAATTATAGGTTTTTACTTTTATCACCTATTACAAGGATGAAAGTCAAGATCATGCACTCCACTTGTGTAGAAACATCCCTAGCTTTGGGGAAGAACATGTAGAAAAGAACATGGTTTCTTAATATATACCTTGAGAAATGGCAGAGGCTCAAACACTATGGTATACTTGTGCCCTTACGCTAGAAACTAAAACTGTTTTTTTTCTTGGTGCTGCCTTTGGGAGGTAAATGCTATAGAAAACAATTAACTGATAAACTGATTTTAAACTGTACCTGGAATCTTGCCTGCCTCCTGAAGGTTGCTTGCTACTAGTTGTTTTATGCAGGAAACTAGGTCTTGTGCTCTCTTTTTTATTTTTGTTTGCTTTTAGTGATGCTTTTCCAGCATTCTTTTTGGAATAGGCATAGTGGTCTGTCTCCATGCTGTCATTATGTATGGTCTTTTTTAAGGCAGTGGGGAATTTTGATTTAAGTCCGCCTTTTTGAATTGAAAAAGTGTTTTTTTCCTTAGACAATTCCCTTCTGTATAAATTGACATCACTAGCTGTTGCTGCAGTCCCATGTATTAACTTGTTCCAAAGTGAAGACTTTGGGCAGGATTTCTAATGGACCTTCAGTGGAATTTTTTTTTCAGCTTCTGAAGTCAGACTTACTATTTGAAAATCTGCTTTCCTTTTTACAGCTCTTATTTCATCACCAATTCTTTTTTACCCTAGTAAAAAGAGTAATTTCTTCAGATATCTGTCTGAAAAAAAGCATATTTAGCATTTTATCGTGAAGATGGCCTTCTAACTATGAATAATTTCTAAGAAATATTGTTTCTCTAGATATGGAGATTTTTATGTTCCTATAATTGAATACTTTGATTTCAACAACTTCCTCATCAACTAGAGGTACGTGTAGGGAGGGTTGTCCTCTGACTTCCAAAAGGCTGAATTTTGGGGCAGGAAAAGCAAGAGATAATGCATTACTGAAGGGATTCTTACAGAAGAGATAGGGAACATTATCAGTACAGTGCAGTTTATTAAGAGAGTTAGACATCTGAAAGATTTTTTTAACATTCTTTTATAAGTAATCTTGTTTGGTTTTGTAGGTTTTTTACATTATAATAACTGTATTATGTACTAGGTAAATACATATATATACTATTTTGTTTCAGAAAGGCAGGTATATATTGGATTTCTTCAGTGATACGTCCTTTTTCAATTTCAGCAAATCATATCTGGAATTTTGGGGAAGACTGAAAGATTAGAGGATAGCAATTTTCTGACACAAGAGAAAGAACAGTATTAAGAAAACCAAGAGCTCTATTTCCTTTAGCTTGTTACGAAATGCAACTACACAACTATGTATACAGTTGTTTTCCTTTGTGGTTTGTTTTAGCATTGTGTACTTGATCTGAATTATTTTGTTGCATTCCTAAAGATGACACTGATCTTCTTGCAGAGGAGTACAGTAAAAGTTATCTGACAGTTTTGCAAAGGTGGTTTGTGATTTGGGAGTTGTATAAATCATTCTTGTTATTTTATTTATTTTATTAGTGTTTAAATTAATGAGTGACAAGGTAAGCTTCAGTTTAAATCGTGTGACTATTTGATTTATACTGACGTGCGGAAAACCCCCACAACTAGGTAGTTGTAGAGAAGATACGTTTATTCAGCATGCTGGGTGCATGGGGGATTGGTCCACCAAAAACATGCACGCTTGTCTGTGCTTACAGGCCTGTTTATATACAGTTAACACATGCATAGTCATTATTTCTTTATACATATGTATTATTTT
>JAWWTY010000001.1:61239268-61312207 GCA_035222235.1 Margarornis squamiger | reverse complement strand
TGATAGCAACCATAACATATTCTTTGTAGCTAACAATTCAATCATGCAGTCTATCTCTGCTACTTCAGCAAAAGCCTCTACAGTTATTTCTATTAACCCTTTTAGTGCTAGTTCCTTATGTCAATACTACATCTCTTAGTGAGCTGTGAGCTCACACATTTCAATATTTGTCATGTGTTCTGGAGAAATTTCTGTCTTGGAAAATACAATGCGCTTGGGTCATTAAAGCCTAAAATATGTTAGGATTTCTTTAGTTGCTAATGAAATGTCTTGAAAGCTGCTGGACAGGATAGATGACTTTTAAAACTAATTGTAATTCACTGAGGCATCCTATAATCTATAAGAAAGTTCACCTCTGCACTGTTCCTGTCCAGTTGTTGTCTCAGACAATTATCAGCAAATTATTGTTCTGGTATGAGCCATGTCATACTTGAAAGTGAGACGAAGAAAATTAATGAGGGCGCATGAATGCTGGTTAAGTAGATACAGTTAATGCTCTCCACATTCTTCACTATGACTGTTGAGATTGAGGCAATGTACTGTAATGAGACCACACAAACAAATATACTGATTGACAGCTCTTGAGTTAGCAATGAAAAATGTTGGCTAAAGCCATATTATGTTTCTGTCTAATGCTTGAGGTGCTTGTGCACATAGGGACCTTGAATTTAACTTATATGGTGTGGAACGTTATTAGTTTTTTTCTTTATTCAATTATATAAATCCATTTCATTGCTTTTATTAGAAATTGTGTATATAATTTTTAGTGATGATTCCAAGGGAATCACGCATCATTTAATGGTTATAGCAAGGGAGCACTGAGGAAATTTATATTTTTGCTGGGAAAAAAAAAAGACTTAGCACCTTTTCTGTAAGTTAATTTCAAAAGTGACAGAGGACTTTGTTTGGTAGATTCATTAGTCCATTATCAATGATATGCAGAAACATTGAACTGTTTTTCTGCAAAATTATAATCAAAATTACAGAAGTAGATTTTAAAAAAAAAAAGGCAACCAAGGCATGTATCAGATGCAGCATATGAAAAGTAAATTATACTACTCAGTTGATAATTTTTTTTTTTCTTTTGAGAAGGTGATGGTTTTTCTAAGCAAAATCGGTGTGATAAACTGAACCTCTGGACCTCAGTAGGATTGCCACTGTGCCAATATTAATGTAAAGTGGGATTAGCTGCAGACCTGTAAAATAGGTAAATTTAGGAGGATGTGAGGAATATTGAAAAAGGGTATGTTGGACTATGAGGCTATTAGTGGAGTTTCTGAAGGATTTGTTTTGGGAATAATTATTTATTAAATAGTCTCAATAATTTGTTGCATATGATAAGAAAAGGCTTAACTTTGTGATGGCAGAGTTTGGATGCATTCTCAAATTGAAAGAGGGTAAGATGTTACAGAAGATGGATGAGTAGAAGAAAGGCACATTTGGGAACAAAGCCAAATACTTAAGTATGATTGGCCAATTTTGTTGTTACTTTCAAGTCCCAGTAATTCTGAAGGAACTTGTTCTAGTTAAGTGCATTTCAAATTATGTCAGAATATTTATACTACATATATGATCTACAAAATCAGAACCATAGGATTTCTTTCATACAAACCTTTGACTATAACTTCATGTTTGTATTTAAACAGAACTTTTGGCACATAACAAAATAATTTCAACATGTTCAATCCCTTGTTTACATGGCTAAATGCTACTGTGTTTGCCTAACTGGTATTTAGTAGCATGCTACTTAGTCCTCAGGCCGTGTTTGATGGTGTGGGGGGCAATACAGGGAGCAAGATAGAAAGAGCAACAGTAACTGTATGGTAAAGTTTTGTAGTGGTCACTAAAACGTTTCTTACTAGCTTTTTGTAGCCTTGCTAACATTCATCTTCCACTAGTTGATTATGGAGACCTACAGTAGCTGACTGACTACTTACAAGGTGGCAGAGTACTGGTGGTGGTTGAGAATGGGGAGTGTAAGTGTACATATGACAGAAGAACGCAAAGAAACCTCTTCTGAGAAAGAAGCAGTCTGAAATAAGCTAAGACTGCACCAGTCCATTCAGACGCGTTTGATATTGTGTAGAGCATGGCATAAAACTTGCCTTCCACTGTGTTCAGGGAAGCAAAACATGAAAACTACAGGTGCTTATGCCTGAAATTTACCAGTGTGAACACAAACTTCAGGTTCATGCTAGAATCTCTGATTTTTATTTCAGTTTATGTACATATGTGTATTTTTATATATGTATTTATCAACTGTTCACCAAAAATATAAAAAAAAGAGAAGGGAAGAAGAGCAGAACAAATCCTGGGTTTCAAAGAGTTGTTTCCAGTAGGGAAGCATTGTTGTTAATATGTTTACAGGTTATGCTTTGTAATGTGACTTTCAGTTCTACTGTCCCAGACTCAAGACAGATTAAATCACAGATGCATAGAAGCTGCTGGTATAATCAGGCGAATAGATTAAATGGATTTGAAATCTTTAATTAAAAAAAAGAAAGCAAAGATCATGTTGTAGTGCTAAGATGCTTTCTTATTCTTTAAAAAGAGTGTTAGAAAGGAAAAAGAACTATTTCAACCAGGAGAAATGAGTTAAAGCTAGTCATGAATAAATGTAAACTGCAGATTGGTTCCAGTAGACTAGATCAGAGAGGTTCAGACACGCTTACCTTGTGAATGCATCTTTAAGAGAAAGACCTCAATATTTTGAAGGTAGACTTAACAAAAATAAAATTTATATGTTTGTTATAGTACTCACCTGGACTTTGGACCATAAGTTCCTATTTTGCATTTATTAGGTAACTCAATAGTTAGTATTAGTGTTGCAGAAATTTTCAAGTAAGGGATAGACTTGCATTTCTTTGTCTTCTCTTACCTGTCCCCATACATCACATAAGGTAAACGTCTGTGAGCAACAGGTTTAGCAGGGATGTGTGAGGAAGAGCGTGGGCTCCAGATATCAGGATGGAAAATCCCCAGTGATGTGTCAGTTTTGTGGCTTGCCTCCCAGATTTCCCAGCTCTCAGGGATCATAGCAAGGAGTAAGCAGTCTTACTCAGAAAGGTTCAAACCCAAGCATTTGACCTGCAAGGGCACTGCTACTTTCAGGTTACCATTCAGCATAATATCATCATCCTGGAGGTTTAGAGGTATTTGCACTGCCTGGTTGGTATACCAGTGTCTGATGTCATAGATTGGTAGAAGTGACCCACCCTGATCTCCAGCCATACTTCGGTTGCTGTGAGATACTTCAGGGGCTGATGTGGGAGTGCTATTTATTCTTTCTGATATCCTTGGTCTCCTGCTGCCCGTGTAACTCGGCAGTCCACTGCTAATCGTGGTTTCCTCAGTCAGTTTCAATTAGGATACACGAACTCCTGCCGAGTAATCCTGGTTTGCTATTCTCGCCCATCTGCCCTTTCGGTTTGGTGTCCTATGTACTGGTGTTTCTTACCACAGGTTAATGATCAGTCCTTCTTACTGCCATGTCTTGGTTTTCATGTATAGTCTCTCAATGAATTACCTTGAAAGCCGGGTCTAGTGTTTCCCTGCTGAAAGATCTTGAATTGTTTTAAGTTGATATAAGAGATTAATAAATGAATTAAAAATTGCATCAAAACACGAGTACGCTTTAAAAATGTATGTTCAGTGAAAGTACTTAGAGAGGAATACTATAGTGCATTACATGTTCTGTGATGAAATTACTATTACATAGTAACCACTAAAAATTATATTTCTTATAAAGGGAGGTATTGTTCATCTCTAAGGATATGTAGTTAAACACTGATTTTGAGAGCTGAATGCTGGTAAGACCATGCAACAATATTTCACACAAGTGAAATAATAACCATAGTTTAAAGAAAGGAAATTGAGATCATTTTCTGTCAGAAGTGTGTCATCAGCTTATGTGTAGGTTCAGATGGTACTTGTTAACTTTAAATCTTACAATAACAAAGATCAATTTGAAAAAATGTTTCTCTTAACAGTGTACTGTTTTGAAAGAAATAACCCTTAAATAAAAACAAATGATTAATTGATAATGTGTAACTTCTGTTTTTAATTTGATAGCCAATTTCATGAATTTGTTCTGTGCCATATTTCAGTGGCACAGAATCTGGATCTGCTAGTGAGGGGGTCCAATTGTCTTTCTTATTTGATACTAGTGTTCACATGGCTGTGCAGTGAAGTGGCACAACTGAAAACTAGATTCTGGAATTCACTATACAGATAAGGGTAGTGTCAAGAAAATGAGTGGACAGCTTTTTTTCAGATGCAGTGCAAACTTCTGCTCAACTGGGATCATGGAAAGGTGCTCTTTGAGCAGCAGAGCAGATGTGTCAGTTCATTGATGCTGAAGGTAAGAGGCCTGACTGATGTCTTCTGCTCTGCACCTGGTTATATGGTCTGCCCCACACTGGTGCTAAATTTAATTACTCCACAAGCTAGTTAAACTGGCTACTTCACTAGCAAACTTTTTTTTTCCCTTGATAATTTTTCTGCCATTTTTGTGAATTGAAGTTTTTGAAGTACATTGATTATTATGCTGGCCTTTTTATAAATTTTAGGAATATTCAGCTAAGAAAAAAGCTGAGTGTCTGAGGGAAGGAATGGACTCCCATCTATTACCAGCAGTTTACAGCTGTATCTTCATACTGTGATTTGTGGAATCATAGAATAGTTGGGGTTGGAAGGGACCTTTAGAGGCCATCTAGTCCAACCCATCTGCAATGAACAGGGACACCTTTAATGAGATCAGGTTGTGCAGAGCCCCATCCAACCTGACCTTGAACGTTTCCAGGTATAAAGCATCCACCACCTCTCTGGGCAGCCTTGTTTCAGTGTTTCACTACCCACCTTGTAAAACATGTTGTCTGTACATCTGGTCTAAACTGAACCTCTCTTAGGTTAAAGCCTTTGTCCTGTCACAACAGACCCTACTAAAAGATGGCTGCATGTTTCTTTTAAGTCCCCTTTAAGTGTTCAAAGGCTGCAATAAGATATCTCTGGAACTTTCTCTTCTCCACGCTCAACATCTCCAGCTCTCTCAACCTGTCTTTATAGGAGAAGTGTTCCAACTCTGTGATCGTTTTTGAGATCCTTCTTTGGACCCTCTCAAACAGGTCCATGTCTGTTCTGTGCTGAGGACCCCAGAGCTGGATGCAGCACTCCAAGTGGGGTCTCACCAGAGCAGAGTAGAGGGGCAGAATCACCTCCCTCAACCTGCTGGTCACTTTTTTTGATGCAGCTCAGGATATGGTTGTCTTTCTGGGCTACATTGCTGACTCGGCCAATCTTTCGTCCACCAGCATCCTCAAGTCCTTCTTCAAAGGTGAAAAAACTTGGATAACTTTGCATTCAAAGATTTTCAGTCTTTGAAACTTGAGGGCTGGAAACATCTGTGTTAAATTGAAAGTTAAGGTTATAATGAAACAATTATGACAGTCCAGTGAACTAAGGTATAAAAAGGAAAAATATTATTATTTTTTCTACTTATTCTTGTAAATAAATAATGATAAATACTAATGTTTTGAAAACTTGCACAGTAAGAACTAAAATTAACTTGCATGTTGGACTTTGGTCTAGAAACATGCCAGAGTCCAGCTTCTAGAAATTATTTAGTGAAGTTGAAAGAGCTTTGCTATCAAACAAAATAATGAATTGTTCATTAAAAGATTAAAAAAAAGTTTTACTAGTACTCTTACCTGTAAACAACATGTTATGGTTTAGCTAGATGTCTTTATACCATCATGTGGTTTTGGAGAAGCGTGGGAGATTCCCCCATGTGCCTCATGAGTTTCATAATTTAGGGGGAGGGGTTTCTGTTCCAGCAAAGGTCCCGCCTCCTTGAACACATTGTCAATAAGCCAAGATACAACAACAGAACATATTTACGGAAATACGGAGACTGCAGCATATTAAAGCTATTTAACAGATGCTACATAAAATCTATAAGCAGCTACATCGAGTGTCTCTTTTTCTCTCACATTTCACTTATCAGTGTCACTAAGTGCTTGTATTTTAATTCCAAGGACTTCACTAGGTTTCTGATTCCTACTGCTTTGCTGATTCAGAGCTAGGGTGTTAAAATTTTCATACTATTGAATTTGGAGCATGGATAAAGACTTAATAAAAATGCAGTACAAAAGTATGGTTTACTGCTTCTTATCTGTCTTCCAACAACAGCAAATACTAGCACCCCTTTTTTTCTGCTTCCAAATGCTGAAGCTCAGAGTTATTTCTGTTTGACCATTAGTGAAGTAGCCTCCATGCTGGTCTTTGGGGGAAGCACCACATGGGAGCAGGAAACACAAACTGCGTGATCAATAGAGGAAGTTTTAGGATAGATCAATAAAGTGGACAGTAACAGATTGCTAAGACTAGCTGGTATTCACCACAGACTTCTAAGGGAACTGAAGGATAAAACAGCTGAGCTCTCAACTGTGCTGCGTAAACTATGACTTGAACCTATGCCAACATCAGAGGAAACAAAGAAAGGTGACAAATGTGATGACAGTTTTTAAAAAGGTTTTTGGTTCTCAAGGATCTACAGTTATCAAAGGTGATACCAATAGTGGATGTATTGTAGGTAATGATTAATGAATGCCAGAATTAGTTAACAGTGTAATAAATTACCCATATACTGGCAAAACAGGATTTGGGGAATTTGTGTGGTTTTCTTTCACCAGTAAAAAGTGTAGTAAAGGTACAGCAAAACTGATCAAGATTATAAAAATAAAGTCTTTCATTGTACAATGCATAATTGCGTATTGGAACTCTGCTGAAGGACTTAATGTTTAAAATTTATTAGGTTTAAAAAGCAATTACACAAATGCATGGAAGAACAATCTGTCAAGAATTATTAAATGAAAATATGTTGCTCTGGAATTTGACAGCCTCTGAAAGGCAACTATTGGACACAAAACAGTGGAATTGAACAGTTGCCATTCCATTTTACAGTCAATAATATTATGGTGCTTCTTGAATCAACTATGCACACCTTGGGTGCAAGGGCACTCAGGTCAGTTATTCAGCTTTTGATGACTTCTGATAAGTGATGGATCAGCTTTGTAAGGTCCAAAGAGCTACATGTTGATGGTAGGAATATATCTTAGAATGGGGAGATCTGGAAACTGCAGAATTAAGTGTCCACTGGAGCTGGATTCTATTCTGCTGGGAACAGCAGTATGTTTTGCTTTTCCTTCTCCAGCAAACTCTATTGTAGCAGAAACCTCATTTCAGTCTCCCCTTTTTTCTTTTCTGTCACAGAAAAATTAGTGAAGTTTTAGATCCTTATCAGCCTTGGTTAAAACTTTCAATTCTAGTGTGGAGCCAAGCAGGTGTTCAGATTGTAATTAAAGAAAAGATTCTTCTGATTTGTATATGCCACACCTCTGTGAGTATTTTAGGGAGTTGCTTATTAATGAATAGGACTTCAGATTTGATTTTTTTCTTCAGAATTTTATCAGCTACCATTAAAAAATGTGAGAGAATGTCTTTGATTTATGAATGAGCTATCATTATTTAGAACAGATCTTTAAGTGATGAGCAGTCCCTGATGTTGATACAGTTGTTCTGTTTGGGAAGCAGAATATTTACCAGCTTCCTGGCCTCTCAGTGTTCAGGCATTCTTCCTACTGCTGTGGGCTGTGCCTGGTATCCTCATTTTATCTGTGTTTTTATGAAAAAAATGAAGTAGGCATTTTCAAAGATATTGTGGAATGATATTAATCCAGTTCACAATTTCTTTTCTATTTTTAAGCAGATTGTCGCAAATAACTGTGCTGGTGAATAACTTGATATGAAATCTGCAGCTGGAGGTGGTGGCATCTATGTAGTGTTGCAGTCTAGGAAATAGACTTGATGGTGGGGTTTGTAGTTTGGTTGTTTGGGGTTTTTTTGTGTGGTTTTTTGTTTGTTGGTTTTTTTTTTGTTTTGTTTTTGTTTTGTTTTTGTTTTGTTTTTGTTTTGTTTTGTTTTTTGTTTTTTTTCTTTGTTTGGGTTGGGGTTTTCTTTCAGACTAAACTTTTGCTTTGCATTGTTGCATGTTATATTGTGGGACAGCAGAGAAGCTGTTAAAACAATCAAAGTCTTCAAAAATCTGTGTCTTGTCAGCCAAAAGACACATATTCCATGTCAGGCCTCCAAATTCAACACTGGTGAGGCCACACCTGGAGGGAGTACTGTGTCCAGGTTGAGGCTCCTCAGTAAAAGAGAGACATGGACATTGAGAAAAGTCCAACAAAGGGTCATGAAGGTGGTGAAGGGACTGGAGCATCTCTCCTGTATGGGAAAGGTTAGGGTTAGGGTTAGCTGGGAATGTTTAACATGGAGAAGAGGAGGCTCATGAGCATCTTGCCAGTTTACATAAATACCTGAAAGGAGAGCACAAGGAGGGTGGAGCCAGGCACTTTTCAGTGATGCCCATTGACAGGACAAGAGGTAGTGGGCACACACACCTGGTTTCTCATAAACATCACAAGCCAATGAACACAGTCCTGGGCACTTGTCTGAGTGAGGGGGTTGGACCAAGTGACCTCCAGAGGTCACTTCTGATCTCAGTAGTTCTTTTTTTTTATAGAAAGGGACTGCACATTTTTGCTTTTAATAACTAAGAAATTCTGCAGGATTTGTTATTTAGCTACAGCCTCATTTTTTATTAAAAATCTGTTCCTTTGATTGCAGATAACTTTTTAGAGATAAAGACTATAGGGTTTTCGATTGAATATCCTACTATATGGGACAAAACCTATCATTTACTTCTAAGAATTAGACTTTTAAACAGATGAAGTAGGCATCTACTTTCATAATGAGACTGTATGGGTACATCTTTTGAGCCCATGACCCCAGACATGTTCTTTCATTTTTCAGTGAAGATAGAATGTAAGATGATTGTTGTCTCAGCTAAGAGGCTAGGAAAGGTGCAAGGTCATGTGTAATTTTCTCTATGCTCTGTTACTTAGTGAGAAAATAACTCCACTGAGTGTTATGTGTAATACAGTTTTCAAGTTTCATCTGAAAGAGGAATTCAGACTTTTTAGAATAAACGTTCAGATCTGTATGGTCCTTTTGAAGCCTGTATTTCAAGGGTATTTTATGGGTTGTTTGTTGTTGTTGTTGTTTGTTATTTTTGGTTTTTTTTAATGATGTATTTTAGAAGATTTTTTTTTATTTTTATTTAGCATACAGGTGCACAGACATTATTTTTCTTACAGAAAGACTGTGGGTAGCAGATTACATCAAGACCTGTGGTAGAAGTGGAAATGTGTATAGCAATTCATGAATGTAGATTATTTCAGTGGCACCTACCAGGAATGTAATTGTTTCAGAGTTGTACAGAGTAGCTCCTTAGGAACCAGTCCACATTTTTATGAAGTGCTATTCTGAAGGCTTCCAACTGTGATATTTGTAAAACAGTCCTGTCTCTACTCTTTTCAGGACTCTAATTTCAGTCAGGTCATTGCTACAGATGGAGGTAGTTGAATGCATTTGAATGTGTGTATGGATCTGTGTTTGAAGGAGACAGTGAAAGCAATCTGTCTAGTATCTAAAACTCCTTTGAGGTATTTGTCTGTATGCTGGCAACCAAATCTATTAATTTTAGAGTCATGTTAATAAGGGTGTGGGATGTGGAGATAAGAGGAATTGCTAAGGATGGTAGGTGAATTCTGTGTGTTTCAAGGTGCTCTAGCACTTAGTGTCCCAGCCTGAGGGCAGAGCAGTGGGAGCATCAGCTAAGGTACTACTGATGAAACATTTTCCAGTTCAGATGGTGGGTCCATGTGTATGGCCCTCATGTGATAGATAAAACATATGGAACTTTAAAGGGTGTGTGATTCATGGCATGTAACATTCCTTTTTACTTGTATAATACCTAAAATAAGACATGTAGTTTTGAAAAAGCTGATGGGTTAATATGATGATTCAACTTCTGGAGCCATGAGAGCTGTCTGTATTTTGAGATCCTTTGGCTGGTTCTTCTCTTGTTAGCATGATAACATCTTGCATCTATTTCCTTCAAAAGTCACCTTTCTGCAGCAGCTGCCCACTCCCAGTGGACTGCTTTATTTTTTATTAGTGAAAGCAGATGCTCCCATTTTCTGTCTTCTTTATACTTTCCTTTTTATTCTAGTGCCCTCCACAAATGAAAATCTAACTGCTTATTTTCTTTTATTGTCTTTTAATCTGGATATTTACTTCACCTGTTCAGCTATTTCTATTAATTATCCCCTGCTGTGTTTTTTTTCCCTTTTTCCTTGTTGGAAATAGATAATTGTTATGTCTCCTGGGCTTCTGGGAGTGGTTTTGTTTTGCTACTTTATAAGTTAATTAGCTGTCATGGTTTAGGAGTGGCATTCATTAATTTAGTTAATGCCCTCCCTCTGCTTGCTCCCCTCTGGTGGGAGATACAAAAGGCAGAGATCACGGGTTGAGATGAAAACAATTTACTGAAAACAGCAATGAGATAAGAAAACAAACAGTAACAATAACAAAAGTCTACAAAATGAAGGTGATTTACAGGCAAAAGTTGCACACCAGCTGGGACAGTGAACAATATGGTGGACAGTCATTGATGGCCCACAGTTTTCCCTCAATCCTGAGGAAATGAAAAACAATGGCAGGCAGATCCTCAGGTCGGGACCAGCATTGCCCCACCACTCTGTTCCACACTAGTTCCCCCAGAAAAGGAGCACCCCCCCACCCCTTCTGGGAAGCAAGGGAGAGTCCCTTTCCCCCACCTCCTGGCCATGACAGAAGATGGTGTTGAATAGCAGAAGGTCTTGGCCAGGCCCACATGGCGCCAGGCTTCCACCCATCCCACGATGGCTACTCTGAAAAATTAACAGAATCCTTGGCCAAAACCAAGACATTAGCAAGTGCGGTAAAGATTTCTAGAGGTAGTAGGAGGTATCAGAGTTTTCACTGGGAAGTTCAACATTTCAAACAAGGAAGACAAGTAATATGTATCCTCTGCTTCTTATTGCTGCCACCTACATAAGGATGTGACTTGAATTCTCCTGAAGATGTGTCATGTAAGTTTGTAGTAATTTTGTTTGCTGCATAATTGTAGAAGTCTGCATACAATTCCTGCTTGAGTTTCCTAGAGTAGATATCTTTTATGCTTATACATTTTTCCTTACTGTTAGAATGCTAATGTTACAGTATTGCTGTAACATTGGGAATAACCCCCTCTTGGCTGAACATTTCGGGGGAATTAGCCCCGAAGCATTTGCAGCATTGCTTCTTGATTTGGAAGTAGGGAGTTATATAGTTCATGTTTAACTTGATATTTTTTTTTAGTGTTTGTATATCTGTGTATTATCTCTGTAATAAGACTTCAAATGAATAAATATTTTTTTCTAATGCTGGAAAAAGCAAACATTTTTTTTCCTATTAGTATCCGGTTCAAGGCTGTCAGGGCAGTTTAAGCAAATTAATAAATTCAGATAATAAAACTTCTGTTTATTGTGACTGCAGAGGAAGTTATTTTGTTTGTTGTAAAATAACGATTTGCAAAGTTCCAAGGTAGCCACAAAGCATTACCGTATTTTCATTATGTAAGGCACGGAGATGGCATGGAACCTGTGCTCCAGAGATGTTCAGGTCTTCTAGGGCAATTTGCAATTCTAGCAACACAGGCAACTCAAAACCATGCTTTTAAGAATGACTGTTTTCAGCATGTAATTGTAAAGAAATTTGAGCGGCTTGTTACAGTGTGTAACTGCAGGATAAAACAGTAGCATGATTCTGAGACCGGTAGCCCCTTGATATGCCCTTTTGGGTTCAGTAGGGGTTCTTCTTAAAGCATAACCAGGAAAAATGAGCCTTTAGTGATAACCTTCTCTTCATCCAGTAGCTCAAATGTCATTCAATTCATTTGGAACATGGGATATTGAGTTCTCACATTACTAGTTAAAACCTGCTTTTGCATGTGTAGTAAGCCAGTGTGTGTAGTTTTCCTGGTACAGGAGAATGCTAACCATTTTGTTAAATCTGTGCTGAAAGGAATGCAAGGCCAAATGGATTTTGGATAGAGTGATAAGACAAACAGAAGATAAGCAGGTATTTGCCAGGACCCTGGATATCAGTCCTTCTTCCGAGGACTGCTTTATGTCTCAGCTCAGTGATTTCATATCGTCAGAAAACCAGGTTCTTTTCTGCACTGTGGCATGTCCTCAAGAGCATCATGTTGCCTAGCAGGTGTAGAGTATTAAAAGTGATTTAGGAGATGATTCAAATTTACATCTCCACCAGCTCGGAAGGAACTTGAATCTAGTTCCTTCAATTCTTATGTGATGTCTTTAGGTCCTTAAGTCTTTGGCTGTATCCTAGACTACAAAACTCAGAGACCTCAAGAGGTCATTTAGTCTGCGTTCCAATCTTAGGCAAAATTTATCATGCTTAGAAAAACGTGTTTTAAGAATGACATAGCTCTCAAATATCTCTCTTAACATTTTTGGAATTAATTTCAGCTTAGGGAAATCCTCTTGATAATTCATGTTTACATCTAGTTTTGTCAAGAATCATCAGTGAGCTAGAAATTTTAATCTGTCTTCTCTTCTATATCCATCCCCTTTGGAAGTCAGTAGCATATTATTAACAGCGTATTTTCTACTCTCAAATATTTGAAGCATGGGTAACAATTTGGAGCAATCATAATGTAAAAGCTTGGAAACTAATTTCATTTGTGGAATAGTATAGAGAATGAAATAAACAGTAGCAAAACATTGGGTAAATAACATTTGACATTGAAGATTTTTGCTGGGGGAGGAAGAAAGAAAGGGGAAAAAAAAAGACAACCAAAATGTATTTAAGGAAAGATTTGTGTGGGTTTGATATTTTAGTTTGTTTGCATAATAATTAGAATGGTCTCTACTAATACCTTATCGAGCCTATACTGTTATTTCAAGTGAAATTCTTATGACAATGTGTGAATAATGAGAAATAAATTCAGCTTGTATAATGCATTTGGTAACTCCTGTTTTATGATTTATTTGCTGAAAAGAAACAATAAACCAAAATCTCTAGTAATGTTAACATATGTTTATACAATTGCGTTGTGGTATTTTGTAATAATATAATTACATGATATGCTTAAAAATATATCTTTTTGGAGGTATATGCTCATTTTTATTCTAAAGTAATGTTATTTTTTTAATAAGCCAATGATCTTTGTTAATTTTGGTGCATATAATTAGGCAAAAGCAGTCACAAAAATAGTTAGGTTTTAGGTTGGTTCTTTATTGCTCAGCATTGAAACATATTGACATATTTTTTAAGATTTGCTGTTGTTAAAATACAATTTAGAATGCTGACTTGGCCAGGGTAACTGAAGCATGTTGCATGATATTTTAAATATGACTCCTTAACAGTAGCATTTTACTCAGATTCTATATATTAAAAAATAAAAATCTGGAAGGCTAACGTGCTGACGAATTTTGACTGAAGTGCAAAAGTTTTGAAAATAACAAGCAATAAATGCAAAACCTCTCTAATTTTTGATTGTGTTTTATTATATGTTCTTTTCTCTGTGTATTGACTATGCTTGATAGTAAATATGCTTTCTGAATTCGTGAGTGTTTTCACTAAATATTAAGAATTAACCATGGGGATATTTGTGTTTACTCTGGCAGTAAAAAGAGAGGAGGAAGATTTTGAAGAAAAGAAATCTATTAAGAAACGAATCAAAGAATTAAAAGTTTTGGACCCAAAGATTGCGCAGAATCTGTGTAAGTAGATTCCTGTGGGTTTGTTTTCACAAAATAACTTATAAAAAGTTCCATAATGCCTTTCTTTCTTGTCTGATTACCTGGTAACCACTTCTTGTTTAAAGTGTGTGAGAATATGTATATATTATTTTTAAGCCCAAGCTTGGGAGTTGATACAACTGAAACACTTAAAAAGATCCAGAGAACTGTTAAAGATTATTCCTTGTTCAAGACTGTATATATTGAAGTACAAGCATACAATTCTATTATTTACTTATGTATCTATATTTTCAACATATTCATCAAGGAATACTGTCTGTCCCCCCACCCAGCATTTCTCCACCCCATGACAAAAAAAGACGATACTGTCTAAAGGGTGTTTGGCCGTCTCATGTACTTTATAGAAAGCAGGCAATACTCAGTATATGCAATAATATGCAAATAAAGAAGATAAAGTTTTGACAGAGTGGAGTGCTATGAAGAATAGATTCCTAAATGCCAGCAGAGATAAAATAGGAAATGATTGGATTATGGTGAATGAATAAGGAGCGTTTATAAGAGCATTTTGTTTTCTATTTATATGGTTCTGGTTTGTTATGGTCCTTCTTTAAGGGAAAGCTCTGACAAGAAGACTGTTGAAGAAAAAAATGTAGTTGTCACCTCAGCACAAAATACTGTAACAACAGTGATTCTCCTGCAGAGTAGACTTGTCACTGACTGCTTATGGAAGTGTTCTGATGGTGCTGGATGTTGTGCATAACAAATGGATGGGAAAGACTGGAATTGAAGGAGAACATTAATTAAAAATATATTAAAAATTGTTACCTCTTACTTATATTACTTTGCATAGTGTTTGTTAACCTGGAGATGCTATAACCTGTTTTACTGGTGTTTTGTAAGTAGAAACAAGATTGTTGTTGTCGTCTTGCTTATTTCATTATTTGTGGAATCTTTATTTCAGCAATTTTCCTTGGATCTTTCCGAGTGCCTTATGAGGAAATCAAAATGATGATATTGGAAGTAGATGAAACACAACTGTCAGAGTCCATGATTCAGGTAAGGAAAAAGACACTTAAAATCTCAATATTTCAGGGGAAGCTTCTCAGTCGATAGAAACCTCTAGCTAAAAAGACCTCTTAATGTAAACTTTTAGCTAATAAATCCCTGCAAGAATCTTATCTGTGAACTGCAGACTTTTCAGTCTTTGTAATGTTAATATTTTTATGACAGCAGCTTGTGCTGCTTTTGGCTAGGGTAGAGTTTTCTTCACAATGGCTAGTATGAGGTTGTGTTTTGGATTTGTGCTGAACACAGGGTTGACCATATAGAGATGTTTTTGCTATTGCTGGGCAGGGCTTACACAGAGACAAGGCCTTTTCTGCCTTATATACTGACATGCTGGAAAGGAAGTCTGGGGTGCATGGGAGGTTGGGAGGAGACCCATCCAGGACAGGTGACCCAAACGGACCAAAGGGACATTCCATACCATATGACATCATGGTCAGTATATAAAGTGGGGGAAAGAAGGAGGAAGGAGGCGACATTTGGAGTGATGGTGTTTGTCTTCTCAAGTATCTGTTACATGTGATGGGGCCCAGGAGGTGGCTGAACACCTGCCTGCCCATGGGAAGCAGTGAATTAATTCCTTGTTTTGCTTTATTTGTGTGTGTGGCTTTTGCTCTCACTATTAAACTGCCTTTATCTCAACCCATGAGTTTTCCAGCTCTTACCATTTTGATTCTCTCTGTGGTCCTGCTGGTGGGAGAGTGAGCGAGTGGCTGCCTGAGGCTTGGTGGCTGGCTAGAATTAAGCCATGACACAGCTGAATTTGTATTCTCTATTTTCCATATTGTCCACACCTAAACTGAGATTTTTCCTTGGGTACATATGAGATTTAGGTTCTTCGCTACTTACTAATTTTTTTTTATGTCTTTTCTCTCTCTGTCTTCTCTGCTTAAGTCTGTGGGTTTTCTGCTTGTTTTTTAGTTTTTTTTTTGTTTGTTAGAGCTGATACAATCTATGATCTTGCCTTAGGGCATTCACACTGACGACTTTTCTTCCGTGGAGTTTAGGTAGTGTCTTCCCTTTCCATATTATATTATTTAAAGCACAAAGCCAATATGAATCTGTATGGAGCCAAAAGAAACTGGAACTTCTATACACAGTGATATTCAAGGATCTCTAAACTGAAGAATTTAATAAAATAAATACAAATGCATGATGATAGAACCATGGGAAAAAATAATTTGGAAGTGTTGTCTGGAAGTCATTTAAGCCAAGCCTCTGCTTGAAGCCCGGTCAATTAAAGCAGTTTGCTGAGGGCCTTTTCCATTAAATTTTTAGTATCTCTGAGGCTGGAGATAGGCTTCATAGACTTTCTGGACACCTTTTTCAGCGTTGGACAACACATGTGGTGAAAAACCTTTCCTTGTCTATCTAGCTGGAATTTTTATTGTTGTAACTTGTGACCTTGGTCTTCCATTGCACAACTCCAGTTGTACAACTCTCTTGTACCCTGCAGCTGGGTATCTGAACACATTAAGTTCCCATGGGGCTTTCTTTCTTAAGAGTTCAACAAACCAGCTTCTCTCAACTTGTCCTTGCCTGTCGTCTGCCATATTCCCAAGTCATCTTGATGGGCATCCATTAAATTTGGAAAGATATGTCTTTAGAAATATTATCTGTCTTTTGGACAGGACTCTTGAATGTTGGAATGAATTTCAGATTATTGCTATTACAGCTCATAAATGTCAAAACGTAATACATCAGTAATTGATAATTATTATCAATTTACTTGTAATGTGGTGTGAGTTTCAGTTACAGAGGATTTAGATAGCCAGTCTTTTCAGCATACCTAAATGTGTTACGGGCAGGTCTACCAGTCTCTACTGGAACATACAAGAAAGTTAAAGTTAGATTTTCTTTTTTTTTTCTTTTTTCTTTATTTTTTTTTTTTAAGAAACATGATTTTTGCAAGAATGTTGATTAGTGAAGAAATAAATACAGGTATTAGGGTCATAAAATTAGTTGTTACATTAAGGCTCTTTTAAATGTGTATCTTGTACTGCAACCCATAGCAACTTATACTGAGAGGTCAGAACAAAGCAAATATGTATTTGTGTGCTTTTCTTGCAAAATAAATTTTCACCACATTGGAATGTCAAAATAAGATCCTATGGAGGAGGCTGGGCTGTACAATGCTCAGCAGGCTTTTTCTGCCTGCATGCAGTTTTGGTCTCACTTCTTGTCACTTGGATTTCAAAGATGTTTATTCTCTGTTGAACTATCTAGACTTTACTTTCTTCTCTTCATTGAAGGAGATGTTTATCTTAAATATTTGAAGGAACAAGCATGAATCATCATCTCCAGTGGCAGTATATATAGCCATTTTATAATTCTCTCTTTTGTTCAATGATGCAGTTAATATTGGCACCGAAACTATTACTTTAAGGTTATTGTGATGAACATAGCAGTTTACACTTCCAAATTGTTTGTGTATTCTAGTTTGCACTTAGATCACTTTTTTAAGGTTCTCTTTGTGCTTAAAAGCAGCATGATGTGTATATTTATTTTATTTGGTATCTTAGTAGAAATTCTCTGTGGTAACATGAAAAGCTGAGAGAGAGGATATGCTATGCTATTATGTTAACTTTGGTCTCTGTCTCAGAGCGCATCCTTGCTCTGAGACTCTCATGCTGTTTGATCTTAGCACTGGTTTTCAATGATTAAAATTTAGCTTGTTAGCAAAATTAGGTCCTCAACAATATCATGAAGCAACCTGCTTTTAATAAATAAATATTATATATAAAAATTATGAAGAACTGGCATCTGAGTAATTGCTGTATGTAATATTTAAAGAAGGTAAAACATACTTTTGCATTTTGACTGAGAAAAAGATCATCAAACCATTAATGGGTAATTAATTAATGGCATACTTCGATGTGAAATTGCATTAAGCTCTGAAGAGAAACTTTACTTTCATTGAGAATCTTTTTACTTTTCTATTATGAATTTTAATTTCTTCTGTGGAGTGTTATCTTTGTAATAATGGTATGTGCCTTGGTCTAAAGGATGTCTAATTTTCTATATATTTAAAACATCTAACACAGCCTTGCTCCACTGTAGTGGGTGTACAGTAGGCATGGTTAACAATAAAATGAAATACTTTTGACACTATCCTGATAATATTGTAACTCTCTTAATTGCTTTTACTAGTAAAGTATGCTGAAATTCAGTGTATCTGATAACCTCTCTATGTAGTTCTTGGCATCAAAATTGAGTCCAAAGTGGTTTTGACAGTGTTTGAATCTTTCTGTGTTTGCTTTTGGAGAGGAGGGAACTTATTTAAGAAGAGGGTAAGAGAAGTTGAAGAGACAAAGATGAGGTGAGGAATAATGTCCTACAAGAGTACAGTGATGTTAGCAGCTGCTGTGATTATGTGGAAGTCAGTGTAATGGAATACAAGTGATAATACTCACAATGTCCTGTATGAACATGGTCATAATGACTCAAGAATATAGATTGCACTTTTTTGCCAGGTGATTAAACACTAGGAGGCCTAAATCAGATGGAAATTCAGTAGAACTTAGGCTCCACATTTAGTTTGCAAGTTTGGATGTAATAATTTTTATCAAATGGTTTTATCCAAGTTGCTTGTTTCTGGGTAAAACAACCCTATAATAACTTTGAAAAAGGGACTATCTGAGTTTAAGCCTGAAAAAGGACTTAAGACACCCATCTGCCTTTGAAGTGGCAGAATAATGTGCCTTGCTGCTTCAAAAATTTGGTATCCACCTTCATATATACTTAGGTTACTAGATAAATGTAACAGTCCAGCTGTGTGTCTCTATTTCTGCCTTTTAAAACCTTCTCAAGTATGCATTATGGCCATGCATGGTCCTATGTATTTCGTGATTCTGATAAGAATGAAAGCATATATGTTTGCAAGCATATGGCAATTTTTCTTCATTTATAGAAGATGCCTTAGTACATTACTTCTCTTTTCTAGAACTTTCTTGCCTTCATCAGTTTTTCTTTGTCTAGCTTTGGATATTGTTCAGTGTGACCTAGTATCACTGTGTCTGAAGTTGGAAATTTGTCCTTAATCCAACTCTTGATACACTTTAAAAGTAAAATGTATTTTCTCTCAATGTCTCTCTGCCTTCCCCGCTGTCACTCCACTTTCGTCTTCAGTTAGAAGTTAAATCCATTACTGAAGATGTAAAAACTCCAAAAGTCATCTTGTAATCCAAAAACTCATTTACTAATTATCGGAATGTTTCTTGTGACTTAATCTAAATTCTTTCTCCTGCATATTCTTTTTTGATATTTAAAATGCATTTCATCTGTAGCTGTTCAAAAGCTTTATCTGAACACCATAGAGCCTCTTTGATATCAGCTGCTCCTTCAGTTTTGGTCGCTTTCTTTTTTTGTTTTTTGATGCACAGTGTTGAAAATATGCATACAACACTTGACTGTTTTTGGTTTGGGACGAAGTTTTGTGGTCACTTTTCTACATATGAAAACTATTTCAGCATCAAACAACATTTTAATCTCAGTAAAGATTTGGGAATTGTCATATTTAGAACTGTTTGTGTGGAAAAGAAATAGGTGTGTTATGAATTTATAATTTAAAATGTATCTTTTTACACTCTGTACCCTTTCATTTTTGCTCAGTGTTACTAAGTTAGTGCTGGACATCTTCATCCATAATTAATAAATACAGTTTTTTTACAAAAATACTTTCCAAACATCATAATGGTAAGAATATATATGACTGCTATCAGGCTGACAATCAGTTTGACCATGTCCAAATTAAGCTCATAAAATTTAATTTTACATTTGTTTAAGCATCATCATTCATCCATTTTTGATAGTTTTCTTTTATTTAGGGAAATTTTTTTGACTGTTACTTAGAGTGAAATTCTTCTTAAACTAGGGAAGCATGTTAAACAAAGCATAGGTATGACTTTTTATCTCTGTGAGCCCAGAGAGATAATTTTTATATCTTCACTGGCTGAATTTAGGAAATTAGGATTTTTAGTGGATAATATTAGAGGTTTTTTAAAAGGCTTTGACTACTTAAATCTTTTCTGTTCATTGTATATCACCAAAGCTATTTACTTGAAGAGTAAAAAAAGAGATTTTGACAACCGAAATGTCTGCCATTTCCATTAAGTCATGCGGAAGTGCTGGAATTAGCCTTTCTGATTCTTTCTTGATATATGGAGTAGGTAGTGGGATGGCTGAGTTTGCTTGACTCAAGCTTGGCTGCAGTGTTAAAAAGGATTGAACTTTAAGTTCTGTTCAGAAGAGTGATCTTGCTAGTAGACTAGGGAGTGTTTTGTGAAAGAACAATCTCTCTCATATTTTTCTGTAACAGAAGTTTAGCCAATGTGTAACCAGGAACACGCGAGTCATAAGCGACATAAGGACAGCAGACTAGGGGGACTGACTATTGACTGGTAGTTAGTCATCTTGAAGGGACAGAACTGAGCTACTGACTCAAATTATATACCATAGTTAAATGTTTGAGAAGTTCTCTGCTTCCAGAATCTCAGAAAAGGTGGTTTTAGCCAACCTAGCAGAATAATTAGAATGGGGTTTAGGTGCCTGAACGTGTCTCTATGTAGATATACATGTGTAAGTATTCAGGAAGCTCCAGGGAGTAAGAGGATTCTTCAGATGATGAAATGAAGGTGAGATGTTTAGATTCCCTTACCTGTGTTCACAAGACATTCACTTGTGTAAGCTTCCAACTTCCCCACATGGACTTCTGAATTCAGCTGAAGCTGAATCCCAGCTCTGAATTCCTACTTCTAGCAAGTTTTCAGGCTAGTAATGTAAGTGTAATGGGTTTAAGCCTTTGTTTTGAAATACTAGAAAATAAATTATCCTTTTTCAAAATACTTTTTGTCTAGCATTAGTAAATCTTACTGTCCTTTAGATGGATATGTTACATTTGAATTTTTTGTTCTGTTTGATATATAGTGTTCTGTTTTGTAGTGCCTAACAAGCATATTCTTTCTTTAAAAACAGTGTTAAAAAAAAAACCACTACAGAAGTGTCTAGAATCAGTGAGAGGTGTTAGCTAGCAGTATTGCATCACTTGCTTTTTACACTCTCAATTAATTTTGTGTGTTGCCTATTTACATTCTACTGTCTTCAGGGGAGAGTGTTGTCTTTGGAGTTTACGGTAACGGTGCATATGTAATACCATTCGCATACAATAATACAAGCAACATAGAATCTGAGACTTTAAAGCCTATTTTATTTTTCTTTATAGAATTTAATAAAACACCTTCCTGAACAAGAACAACTGAATGCATTGTCCAAGTTCAAGAGCGAGTATAACAATTTGTCTGAGCCAGAGCAGTTTGGAGTTGTGGTGAGTTATGTTTTATTATCACTTCTTTTTTGTCCTTTCTTGAAATACAGTTTTAATGTAATATTACAGAAAAAAAATGACAGCTGCTTCATTCTAAATGTGAAGTTCCAGACTGGGAGAAATATAAATGCTGCCATTCAATCGGATTTTATTGGACATATCCATGGATGTCAAAGGTCTGATTGTTGAAATATTACTGTTGGAATGATTTTAGAGTCTCCTTTTTTAAAAGAAGTATTTTATTTTGCAAAAAAACCCAAATCAAAACAAACTCTGATATTTTCTGTGGAAATGTTTCACTGGGAGATACAGAGCTATTTTTGAATTTCCATAGCTAAAATAGTTTGATTTTACTTTTGTTTGCATTAATAAATCTTAACTTTTTCACTGAAGTTTTCTACACTGTTTTCCTTTCCATTCCCCACATAAATGAGAAAATAGGGTAGTAAGGATCATGTTAAGGTATTCTGCCCCATGCCTCCTATGTTTTATAGTATGTTGTGTCAAGAGTTCATGTAGTTACTTTCTTCCTTTTCCAGCGAGAAGGTATGTTCGTTAGGTCTTTCAGGTTGAATTAACAAAGTGATGTAGTTCAGGGGAGAACTAAGATATGTTGGCTGAGAGAGAAAAAAGGAAAGGCCTTCTTCCCCCAAGAAGGCCAGCCAAAAAAAAAAAAAAATAGAAATAACCCCTCTCCTTTAAATTTAGAAACAGAAGTTTAATTAGAAAAATATATAGGAAAACAGTTCTTAACCACGGTATACCTATATATACGTCCAGAAAGGACCAAACAAAACAGTTTGTAATAAACCCTTTAAACGAAAAGGAAAACAAAAGTCAATGTCCTCTGCTACTCTTAAAAAAGGTGCAATTATATTTACAGACAGCAGGTGGCAATGTCGTACCTTGGGCTACCCTGAAAAGGGGGGTAGTTATATTTACGGACAGTGGGTGGCGATGTCGTGCCTTGGCTGGCTGGCCCCTCTTGCAGGCAGCACTTCTCCTGGTTCGCTGACCAGAGATCAATTAGAGTTACCAAATGGCAGTGTACAGCAGTCCCGAGTCAGTTCCTGCAGGATTGATGGAGGGACAAGGGGAGCCCCAGTCTCTGTGGTGCAGAAACAGACGTGTTCTCTAGGCTGCTCCAGGTCAGTTCCCGCAGGGTCGATAGGCAGAGGGAGGACGAGGCTCCGTCTCCATGGTGCAGAAAAACAGTCGAGTTCTCCTCATCACGACAGCTCCCATAGTGCCCATGGCCCTCACAAGGGAAAGGTCGAGTTAGAGAGAGAGAGAAAGAGAGACAGTCTTGGTTCTCCTGTGGTGCAGACCGATGTGTTCCTGTTCTCACTCCCTCTCCCAGCCCCTGAGCCTGTGCAGAAAACTCAGAAAGCTCAGCAGCGCTTTTTTTTTCCCCACCCGAGCCCAGAAAACCAGAACAAAAGTCTCTGGCCTGAGTCATTACATAGGGATATAAATATTCATCAGTTCTTTTGTTAACCATCTTCACAGAACTTAGGTGTTCGTTCCAAGCTTTTTGGGAGGAATTCCAATGAGATGCTGAAACTATAACACAAAGGAAGACTGGAAGTCAGAAAAGAAAATACTGCTAGTTCAGTGCTGGCAGCTAATGCTTTTTGTGGAAATAGAGTTTGCATGTAATTTCTATACAGCTCATGATTCATAATTGCTAATTATTTAATCCAGAGAAACTCAGAATAATGCTATATTATTTCCTGGTGCATATATCTATATGTCTTTGATTTTTCTTGTCCATTCCTAGAGTTTCAAGCTAGGATGGTCATTGTTGTCTTATCTCAGGGAATTTTCCTGTGAGGGAATACTATCTATTCAGTTAGATGGGACTTGTCAGTTGATGAGATGAGCTAGACCAGTAGCCATACAGGTAGAGAGTTTTGTTTCATGTGGCCCAATTGATCTGATGAATTTGTCTTAAAAAATTGAGGCAATGTGGTAACTCAGAAAAATATTGTATAAAATCAAAAGAGTTCTTACATCTCAAAAATTTGTGAGCTTCTTTTCTGAAAGAACAACCAGTTTCACAGTGGCAGTTGCAAGTCCGTTCTTTTCCTAGTTTTTCTTGCAAAGCATTGGAAAATAAAGTCCACAAACAAAACCAAACCCCATCATTAAGCACAATTTTTCTAGTGTCACACCTTCTATGCATCTAGTAGAGCTGACTTCTGAGAATAAGCTGCATCAGTTTTTAACAGGAAGTATTTTTAATTTCTGTTCAAGAGGAAAAGTTGTGAATAAGTCACTTTTTTTTACTCTTTGAATATGAAATCCTATGCATTTGCTTTTCATCAAAGTTCTTCAATCTCCATTTGGCTCTGCTGTATCTTTTGTTTTATTGTTGCCCAGGGAATGGGTTGACAATGTCTACTCATTTCTTTAGGGACTGCTGTTGATGCTAATATGAATGTTCAGATTATTGCTGATTTTCTTTGTTTTGTTTTTCTTAAAAATCTTGGTTTATGCCTCCTTTTTTGCTGTCTGTTTTAAATGAGGAGAATCAAACACTCAATACAAGGCTTAAAATTTTATCTTTTAGATACGTAATGTCTTATAGTTTTTTCAGAGAATTTGGAGATCCCGTGTTTTAATTTGCTCTAAAGTTGTGATTAAGGGAATAATTAAACTATTTGACTCCCAAGGAAGAGCCTAAATAGTAAATAAATGGCTAATTACTACTTGTATGATAATAAAATTTTTTTTATAATGGAAACCTGTTATCTGTCTGGCTTTGAATTCAACATCAAGATTTGGTATTCTTAAAGAAGCAGCTAGACACTTAGTAAGATATTGGCTTGCTGTGATTATTGCCGTATTGTATGTTTCAAACAAAGTTAATTAACATTTTTCATTGGCTTAAAGACATTGAGGGCATGACACTAAACAGTTCAGGTTCCCTTCATGAATGTGGCTTGTGGTTTTGGGGTTTTGTGTGTTTGGTTGTTTTTTTTCTCTTTTGGTTGTGAGGGATTTTTTTTTTAGTGACTGTGGGTTGCTTTTGTGGTTTATGCATTTTCCTCTTTTTTAAGTTATTAATCACTTTTATGTTTTCTGTTCATTCAGCAGTAAGTATAAAATAAATCCCTTATTGCCCTTATCTTCTCTTCCAGACTTTAGGTTTTCTTTAAATAAACTATTTTATTGTGAGTTCTTTCTTTCACTTACTCCAGACTGATGTCTGAGACCACAGATATTATCACCTATTACTGTGGAGTTTGGTTTTTGTTTTGGGATTGTGGTTGCTTTTTCGGCTGGGGCTTGCACAGATTCATGAACAGTTTTATGAAAACTATAGTAATTCTGTTCATCTTCTTAAGCACTTTAACTTAGCTTAGTATCATTATCTTAATGTTATATTGAACGCTGTATTTTGTTGGTCGAATTCATGATGCAGTATGCTTGTGCTTGACGAAATTGAAATACTCAATTGCATCTTGTTTTACCATAGTTCTTGTTTTGTACTTGGTTTTACTCACTGCAATGAACTTTCTCCAAAACTTTCTTAAAACCTCCTTTAACCTTCTGTCTTAATTTGAGGGGAGAACTAAGATATCTATGTTGGCCAAGAAATGATCCCTCTCCTTTAAATTTAGAAAACAGGGAAAAAAAAAAATATATATATATATATGCATGAAAGAATAACAGTTCTTAACCACAATACACAGATAAATATATATATATATACCTATATCCAATAAGACCCAAACAACAACAATTCGTAATAAACCCCTTCACTCCCAAATGACAAGACAAACAGTTAAAATGTCTTCTGGCTGCGTCCAAAAGGGAAAAAGATGCAATTATATCTACGGACAGCAGGTGGCGCTGTTGCACCTGAGCTGCTGGCCTCTCTCTCAGGGGTTGCAGTTATATTTAGGGACAGCAGGTGGCGATGTCGCGCCCAGCCAGCTAGCCTCTCTCTCAGGGGAATGGCAGGAGCAGATGCCGGGTGAGCTCCCGTGGGTTTGGTGACAGAGAACAAAAGGCAGCAGAAACCCAGCCTCTGCAGAGGAAACAGGGGTGTTTTTCCTTTCCCGCAGTAGTAATCCGTGATGTCCAACAGGTGATTGGCGAAGCCAGAGAGTGAAAGACACAATCCTGGTCCATCAGTGATGCTGGACCTGGTGTTTGTGTTCCTATAGTCCATCCTCCGCGCTGAGCTGGTGTGCTCCTGAGCTGCGCAGAAAGCCCAGAAACGCTGACCCCTTCCCCCCACACAAGCCAGTCTTTCCCTCCCCCTCAGGCCCAGGGAGAGGTCCGAACAAAAGCTCTGGTTAGAGCTATTAACATCAAAACATGCATATTCATTGCATCCTTTGTTAAATCTCTTTATCAGCATTAGGCATTGGCTCCAAACTTTTGGAAGGAATTCTGAGTTTTAAAACTACAACACCTTCATATTATTTTCTTGGAGGCTTCACTGATTTTTACTGATATTGGGTGATATCTTTTATAAAACTTGTTAATGATGATTACCTTTGTGTTTAAAAATGAATAGTTCTATGGCAGCAAACTTGCAATGTGAGACCAACTAGAGATGAATGGGGATTCAGCTAGATGTTCATCTTGGTGAATGTTGACAGAAAATTGGTTTTTGGTGGTTTTTATTTTTTTACCTGGTGCTTTCTCCAATGGCCGTTATAAGTGTTGTGTTGCTTTTGGACTTGAAACATTTAGCAATAGTGATTTATTTTGCAGGTAGTTCTTTCCTACTGAGAAAATGTACTGGTTTAGAGAGTACTTTTTCCGATTTTTGGTGTAATGTCTGTCATCATATCAAATAAACAATGTTTAAGGAACAGATCGTTTAGTAATGTTAATCTCATTTGTATTCAGTCAAGTTGATATCATAGTTACTAATCAGATTTATTAATCCTGACTGATACTTTAAGTGCAGTAATCTATTTAATGGGTTTTCATTGGTGAACTATTACCATACTACTGTTCAATATATTATTTATAGAGAAATTTGGTGCAAGCATGTTCCTGGGGTTCAGAACTTGATTGTCCAACAGGCATCCCTGCACCTCTAAGTCTGACATCTCAGGGCATTTTTGGAATTGCAGAGATACATGACAATGTTTGGTCCCATATCAGGTGGCTCCAGATCTTTTCTCCCACCCTCCCGAAGTTATTTTGGAATGCAGTTTATTTAGATGAGTGTCATAATATCCAAAATGTAATTATTTAGAGAATTGTGTGCTGTTATGGTAGACTAGCCTTTCTTGCTGCTCCAGCTGCGAGTATTATATAACCGTAGTTCCCCAACTCTCCAGCAACACACATCTGTCACTCCTCCCTCTCTTGCCCACACAGCAATGCTAAGGCTTCAGGCCTATTTATGCCAGCATATGTTAACTGCTTGTTGCACCACAAATCATTGCAGAAACTAGTTCGGTGCTGATAGTGCTGCATGGATGGAGCTGAATCCAGTAGGGAATTCCAGCATGACACAACAGGAACAGGTTGCCCAGAGAATTTGTGGATGCCCCATTCCTGGAAGTGTCCAAAGCCAAGCTGGGGCTTTGAGCAACCTAGTCTAGTAGAAGGTGTCTCTGCCCAAGGTAGGGCGATTAGAGCTGGATGATCTCTAAGGTCCCTTCCAACTCAAACCATTCCATGATTTTATGTAGACTCATCAGTGCCTGTAATCCTTAGTGGTGTAAAATGATCGTGGACCATAATAAATTTATTCTCTAGTTTGATATCCATAAATGCAATTTTGTTTAAAAAAAAAAAAATCACAGTTTTGATATTTTTTGTAAACAGTTCTGATATAAAGTTGCTAATACTTGACAGGATGCTATTAGTAGACATTTGACCTCACATTCAGGTAAGTGTACTAGCAGTCTCACACCTGAGAATACTGTCTCAAGAGCCACTTGTGATAGCTCCTGCTTTATTTCTTTTCTTACAACTTGAGACAATTGGAAAGATGTTCCCATATTGTCTGGTAGTGAAAAAAAAAAAAAGATATCTTTCCTTGATCAGTTATATTTAGGGAAATGTAAAGTTGAGGAAATCACAAAATACTGTTTCAGAAATAATTAATGCTCAAGACCTTGTGAAATACACTGATAACTAACCCAAATAGAATTTGGCAAGTGATCCTCATGTGGCTTCACAGCTTGTTTGTTGATGGATGTATTTTTAATGAGTTCGTACCAAAGGAAAAGATCTCACTAGAGTAAATTGAAGATTAGAGTGAGGCCTGATGAAGGCTAGTTTGTCTTAAATAATTCAGCAGCCACTTAAATTGATCAATTCCATATTCAGCTGATGGTTTCACCTGTATGTCCTCATTGAGGATAACTCAAAATGTATTAATGTTTTTTCACTGTTGTCTGGAAAATATCATACTATCGCTATTTCTGCAGCGGTGTACTCTGCCTTTCTGTAATACTTGATGCTTTGATACAGCCATATCTAGGGGCATTTTGGTTTGTTTAAAATTCTCGCATGTTAAGGTGCAACTGGGCTTAAGTTGTTTGAAAGACCATCTTTAACTCCTGTAATGTTGATGTATTTCAAACCCTGAACCTGGGTAAGGATGGAGAACAGATCTCCTGAAATATCTTCTGAAAGTGGCCATCATGAGCTGCAGTGATCCGACTGTTTGCAATTGCCATTGGATTGGATTATGTTACTTCCTTTGCATCACTGAAAGATTGTGATGCCAAATTATAGAGGAGTGCTCCTGTAAATGCTTCAGTACCAGCAGGTCTTAACTCGTATCCTTGTTTAGTTCCAGTGTAACTATTTTTGGTAGTTAGTCTAAAGAATAGTTTAAAAAATTTGTCTTACTGTTGTCTGATGTTAATTCAGATGGTCGGAAGTGGATGGTTGTTATTTGTTCTAGCACACGCATAGGCTAGCTCAGTTTTCTTCTTGGCAGATAAGCTGTCAGCTCAGGAAGGTTGTTTCTCTGAAGAGTTTCCATCTTTTGCCTCCAGCCATTTACTTTGCAGGTTCCTGTAAATGTCTCCAGAGTGTGTCCTGGATCTGATTTGATGGCTTTTTCTTCACTAATAATGTAAGCTACTCTTTGTTGTTCATGTTGTGCTTTAAACCTCATAAGGAAAACACTAATGTTTTGAGTAAGGATCTTTATCAGTACACAATCCTGCATTTTTACTCTCAGTGGCTTTGAGGGTTTCGTGGAATTAAGCTGCCTAAATGGAGTGAGGTGTCCAAATGACTGGCTAGTGTAGGGCAGCTGTGCTGAAAGGATTTTGAGGCTGGTTAGTCTTCTTCTAAGTCCCTAGAGCTTAAAATTATCCAAGCTCTTTCGGACTTGCTTTCCTTGTAATTTTGTAGAACTGAGGAACTTTCTCCAAGATAAGGAAGCTGTCTTCCACAGCATTCACTTATGTGCCATTTCATGTCAGACTCTTTTTCCATAGACTATCTGTGGTTCCAAGTACACTAAATAACCATACAGATAAAACTCCCCAGTCATTTCTGAATTTGCTATTGACAGAACTATGGAAGATGTACAATTCTCATTGTAGACACATACCTTCTTGCTGAGGAAATTAACTGGGACATGCCTTGTTTGGTCAGTAGAGAAGACGATACTAGATACGAATGTGTTGGAGGCCTGAGCTTTTTTGAAATGGGTCATGTCTGTCACATCAAAGACACAATCAGCTGGCCTGTTACCATTGCTTAAATAGCTATGTAACATCAAATTCCACTTTTATGTGAGAGTTGTTATGATGGTTCAGCCTGATGGGAAGTACTAAGCCTGCTTCCATTGTTTGCAAGTATTCCCATCCAGACCTTGGTCATGTGTCTGTACTTTCATGGTCTGTATTTTGGGGCATTACATATAGTAGACTTTTCATTAGGAGGTGGATTCTTGGTAGTAGCCAGACAGAAAATGATGCATTTATTTTAGAGTTAAGCTGATCAGATTTTTCCATCTGGAATACAGATGCATCTGATTTACTTTTAGAAACTTTTCTCCATTTGGTTTGATTTTAAGTTCCTCAGTGATATCTGCCCTTGATTTCTGGTATAAATTTCTTTATTTTTACTGTCTGCATGAGTCAGAGGTTTTACTTATATTAAACTTCTGACTTGTTTTCCCATGGGGAAAGCTTTTCAGTCTAGCGGCATCTGCTCCATATATGTCTTTTAATGAAAATAGCCTTTCAGACATCTGTTAGGCCTTCTAAAATTAGAAGAATTTGGGAAATTCAGACCCTCCCCATCTTGGATGATTCCTTTCTAAGGAAATATCATTGTCCAGATTCAACCTGGAGAATCAAAATCTGTCTCTGCATTCCATACTGATAAAGATGTCAGGACACCTAATTGTAATTTTTGGATAACGCAAAAAAAATTACCACTTTCTTTTCCTAGTAGAACATACCTTTCTGTGAATTTCAGCATGAAGAGTGTAAACTCAGCTTATTTTGACAGCTGTGTTGTAGCCCCCATTGGAATTCTGAGATCTGCTCACTGACCTTGCTGGTCCATCTTTGTTGAACATAATGCAATCCGAAACAGGACTAGGGATTTTCTGCACTGCGTGTCAGTGCACTGTCATCCGCAAGTCAAGGGAAGGCTGCCTGTGTGCAGCTAGGAAGTAACTGATAGATATTGTCCCTTTGTCACTTAAAATACACTCCCTTCTCTTCTGACCTTGATATCCTTTAGAAAAATCTTGAATTTGCAAGAAACTTAGCAATGCATATTCAAGCTGTTTATAATTCAACCTGGAGAATCAGAGTAGCAGGACATGCCCTCTATCACCGCTAATATGGCTGAAAAGTCATGAATTCAATTGCTTGCATGTGTACATATATATGTGTGTGTGTGTGTGTAGAGAGAGACTTTCTGATTTCTCATAAGTAATTTTAATTTTGAGTTGGAAGTTGTTCACTTTATTATCATTTATTTGAGGAAAAACAATGTGTCAAAGGTGAAGAAAGATGTACTATTTCCATGAAGCCATAAAAATATCTCAACAAAAGTACTGTTCTTTTATTGTGAATTGACTTCCCATACACTGAAGTAATGTTTGATCTTTCCAGAATGCTGCTGGTCTTCACTAAGATTCAGTTATGTTGGCTGTCCGTTTCAAACTGAGCAGGATGTTCTTTTATCTTCTTTAAACATGATAAAACATCTGTTAAGGTATCAGTCCTTCCTTATTTGAAGGGTTTTTTTCTGCTTTTCAAGTGCCTGAGTCGAAAGAAAAGAGTCAGGAATTCACACTTTTTACCTATGCACTCTGTGGAGTTCACTGACACTGCAGTGGTGAAAGCCATATATTCTTCACAGGGGATGCCGTTCCAGTTTACTCTCTTTATCGACTTGTCTGTAACTGATATTTTACTTTTTGAATGGGAACACTTTCAGGTGGTCTGACAGCTTCAGCACTGTTGATCCTTTTAAGGAAGGTGTGAAACTGAAGCCCTTGCAGTGTTTTTCTCTTATGAGCTTGTGACAGGAGTGAATCCTCTTCAGCGATCAAAATGTAGTGTCAGTGTAACTTTTGAGACTTGTTCCTTTACTTGACATCAACAAAAAAAGCAGTGAAAGTACACATATATCAGATTGCACACTCTTATGGTTGCCTTCTGATTTATGCTGTATTTGAGAGAAAAAGTTGTCTTTGCTGTTGGATGTGACAACTATGAGAGCTACTACTGGGTAGCTCAACTCATGTGTCAGATCCCATTTGGACTTTCATGTAGTGAGATCATTCTTGTGGACTATTACTTGAAAAATAGAACAATTCATTACCTATACACTGAGTTCTCTGACATGTGTAAGTTTCTACTTCAACTTCTCTTTTTAGTCATTTGGATTGTCTGTTTTCAGGATTCCACTATAAAGACTTAGGCAGAGTTACGTCCTTATATGCTGATTATAGAAAAGTTTAGGGTGTTAACATAAGCCTGTCAGCACTGCACCATTTAAATTCTTAGCGTCTCTTGTGGTAAGGTGTATGGATTTTACATTTTGAATATAATTATAGACTACATGTCACAGAGAAAGGCATATATTACTAAGGGAACTCTCTTCTCACTTACTGATTTGGCAAACAGGTAAACAAATAGTACTAACAGCATGCATTGTGTATGGATTTCAGAGCATTTTGAATAAGAATAATAAGAATAGCAACCCAGTGGCATTTCTGTTGTGTTTCTGGCATGTGTTACAGTTTCTAATGTTTTAGGGTACTTATTTCTGCATTCATCCTTAAGAATTACATACATACAGGACAGCTTAATTTATTGTAGTTGAAGTGGTTCTGATGAAAACTTCGCACCTTTTATGCATATATATGCATGCTTATGTTTGTGCAAGACTTCTTTGTGGTCTAAAGTACCTGATTATTTCAGTTTCAAGGATCTGCCTATGTGAAAAGCCAAAAGTCAATAAATGATGCATCTACTGCTGATTCTGTAATGTCTTGAGCTTGGTACCATTTAAAATCAATGCAACGTACACTGCATTTTTTTAGCTTCTATGGTTTAATATTAATGAATCATCTCTATTGCACCCTGAGTAGCGACGAATATTAAAAATCTGGATAATTTCAATGGAGCTTTATGTTTTTTTTTCTAGCCTAGTTTCAAATTTTTCCTTACTGACCGGAGAACTAAACTTAAAATGAAGAATATTGTTCTCAATATGCTGAGAAGTAGTAATACATGTACAAATCTAGGAAGATAATAGAGGAAAAGGAGTTAAAAGCAATTCTTCCTGAAGGAGCTGGGAGAATGACTTCATGACACTTGCCTCTGTCTAGGACCTTAATATTCTTCTAGGTAGATATTCTTAAATTAGGTGTAAAGTTGTAAGAGTACTCTGTTAATTTTATGTGTATAGATATTTTTGTTTATATTTCACTGTGAAATGCCCTATTCAAATTCGAGTCCCATTATCCTTGCTTATCTGTTTGTAAATAAGAATTTTACCACACTTGTTGGATGCTATTTCACATATGATAGGAAGAGAATATCTGCCTACACATGGTACTGAGTTAATAATGTGCAGATTGTACATTTTAAGTGTTTTACTTTAGTACCAGGCTGGAGGCAGCCTGTGGACTAAAGAGCAACAATTTTCAACCTAGTTTGAAAGATGCCCTGTTTGTATGCTCTGCTCTATGAAAAAACCCCCCCGAAGTATAGTTAGTGGAAAGGATTTCTTATTTTACATCAAGATTTCTTATCTGAACTAAAATGCGAATGGTTTGTTTACTTCAATGGAACATTATCAGGTGGTTGCACGACTAGGCAGACATTTCTCAAGTAGCTTAGTAACGCAAAATATTAACTATACCTGATTTTATTTTCTTCTGCTGTCACACTAAAACCAATAAAATAAACTGTAAATTCCATCCTCTTCTGCTTCTATATCAAAGCCTTCGGATTAGACAGCCTTCAGTTTCACTTTATATTGAAAATGGATGGAGTGTCTCCATTATGCTTTTCATTGAGTCTGTGTTGGGATGATCAGTACCATATGACTTAGGAACACTGCCCTGTCAGAGGAATTTTCGCATTGATAGACTACATACAGTTGCAAAATATTCTGTAAAACCTTAGGTATCACTGTGGTTTGGAGGGGAATATTTCCAATTTAAAGGCAAAAGTTTAACGCCACTATATGAAGCCTAATACTTTGTAGGAGAAGTGCTAATATTATTGCTTCTTTTCTTGCATTGAGAAGTACTGGTAGCTGGAAACCATAATGTGTTATTAAGAAAAAACCAAAAGGAAAGCAAAATTAGTTTAGAATTTCTGGAATTGTCAAGGAATTATTGTCTTGAACCTTGCCTTGAGAAGGAAAAACACAACTACGGGGAAGAAGATCTTATGGAATTAATGAAATTGATGGAAAACAGGGATAGGGAAAAATGAGATAAGTAGTAGCTCCTAGAAGAATTTGAAACTAGAGTTTCTAGCGTGGATGTAGTAAACAATGTGCAAAGTATGTCTGGAGTGAGAACTCAGTGACTTAATATGTAAGAAGATTGAAACTTCTGTTGAAAATACATGACCAGTAAACCATAGAAAAGGCCAAATCTTTTGCATCTGATCTACAGAAGCTACTGTTTTCCTGGAAGCATTCTGCTGTGCCTAATTAACTGTATTAGGTTAGTATACAGGAGTATAGAGGGCTATGAATATTGGTATATATTAGTGTATGCTATATTAAGTATTTAATAGCTGAGATTTTTCAAAACTGTTATCTTCCTGCAAGTTTATAATAAGCTCTTATTGGAATCAGCTTTCAAAGATTTGCACCAGAAAATGAGATTTGCCTTGTTTTGGTACTTCCTGAGTTATACGAAATGTGTGAGCTACTTTCATTTCTTTGCAACTGCTGGGTCATAAACATGGATTAGTTTTATAGGATTTGGTATATGAGTTGACAGATGTGATATATGATGACACTTTATCTTTTATTGCTTACACATACTGGTTATTTGGAAAGGATGGGGGCAGTTCCTATTAACCACAAGATGGGATTTCAGTTGCTTACCCAAGTGTCTCTCATTCATTCATTCATTTGCTATCAGTTATAGCAGATATATTGCTTCTTCAAGCCTGTCATGCCAATAAATCATTTCAGATTGTATTCATTTGTACAGTGCCAAAGCGTACCATGAATTTTAAAGGAAATCTCCTGTTTTTCTTTTCAATCAGATGAGCAACGTGAAGAGACTACGGCCACGGCTCAGTGCTATTCTTTTTAAGCTTCAGTTTGAGGAGCAGGTGAACAACATCAAACCTGACATCATGGCTGTCAGTGCTGCCTGTGAAGAGATAAAAAAGAGTAAAAGCTTTAGCAAGCTGCTGGAACTAGTATTGTTAATGGGAAACTACATGAATGCAGGTTCTCGGAATGCACAGACCTTTGGATATAATCTCAGCTCTCTATGCAAAGTGAGTTTTGGAATGTCCATGTTGAGTATTACATTCACTTTTTCATTTGTTTTTATTATGCTACTTAGTTTTGATGTTTTTCCTGCAGTTAATTGTTTGAATTCTTTTTTTTTTTTTGTAATTATTAGCATTAGTTGAAGGTTTGAACAATACAGCTAATCTGTGAACAGCCGTCTTGAGATGGACTTGCGTTTAAACTTGTAGATTATTCTATTTTGAGGGAATAATAAAAATCCCAAGACCAAACTAAATAAGATTATGAAAGGACCACATCACTGTGATCATAGTAGTGTTGTAGTTTTAACATGTCAGAACTTCTAAGACCTCTATCACATTTTAGTATATTTTAATACAGCTATGTTTTCTCTTGGACTTACATTTTCTCCTCATGTGATTCTCTTCTTTTGTTGCTCAGTTTCACCAGTTTCTTGTTTCTTCTAATTTTTCTTAAATTTTCACTCTTTCAACTTTTGTATAAGGTATATAAAAGAAGGCATCTCTACTTTCCTTAGTGTTGATTTATAACCCATTCTAATCCTAATTGCCTTCCTGTATTTGCTGTTATTATTTTTTCCTGTGCCTTCTGGGAGATTATTGCAAAAATCTACAGAGGGCACACATATATGTAATAGTTCTTAGTTTGGAAGTTTGTACTCTTTGTCCTTTCATTTCTTTATGTTTTTGCACAAGAGAAAATACAATATATTAACTGCTACATTCTTTAATCACCCTTATGCTGCCATATTTCAGAAAAATTCTTTCATGATGGTTTTTGAGTGTTGAATGTGATACCTATGACAATCAGAGAGAAAAGGTTATATGCTTTCCCTAGTCTAAAGTAAACATTAAACATGGGTCATCTGCCTAGAGAAATATATTGTAGTTAAAGTTATTGAGTTAAATGTACAATTTGTTGAGAAACATATTCAGAAGAAAGATGCTAAAGGGTCTCTCTCTAATGAGGTTCATTTACTTCTTAGGTATGATTTTACAAGAATTTGTCATAGGTCTGTTTATACTCTGTATTTTTAATGCACAAGGCAACAAAAAAAATAGGAAAACAATGTGAAGTTAAGTTTTACAAGCACTTTGCAGATCAGGATCAAAAGTCAAAATTTATCTTGGAGGAATAATTTATTAAGATCTAGAATATGAAAATTTTGAAGTTAACCGTGGAGTACTACACATAGAGAATTGATGTATGGAGAGAATGAAAATAAGGAGTGAATGGCTAGGCAGAATTGCAGAAAAAGGCTCCAAGTTCTGACTAACTCTACAGTGCTCTGTCATTAAATGCATTTGATAACCTAGGATCTTATAGTTGAAATAGAATCATAGAGTATACTGAGTTGGAAGGGACTATCAGGATCATCAAGTCCAACTCCTGACCCTGCACAGTACACCCCAAGAATCACACCATGTGCCCGAAAATGTTGGCTAAGCAGTACTTGAACTCTCTTGCTGTAACCACTTCCCTGGGGAACCTGTTAGAGTGTCCAACAACCCTCTGGGTGAAGAATCTTCTCCTGATATCCAGCCTAAACATCCCTTGACTCAGCCTCATGCCATTTCCTTGAGTCCTGTCACTGGTCATGAGAGTGAAGAGATCAGTGCCTGTCCCTCCTCTTCCTATCATGGGGAAGTTTTAGACTGCAATGAGGTCTCCTCTCAGTCTCCTCTTCTCCAGGCTGAACAGACCAAGTGAGCTCAGTTGCTCCTCATACGGCTTGCCCTCAAGGCCCTTCATCATCTTTGTTGTCCTCCTTTGGATACTCTCTAAGAGCTTAATATCTTTCTTACATTGTGGTGCCGCCTCAGTGCAGAGCAGAGCAGGACAATCCCCTCCCTCGACTGGTTGGTGATGCTGTGCCTGATGCCCCCAGGACATGGTTGGCCCTCCTGGCTGCCAGGGCACCCTCAGGTCCATTTTTGCAGTGCTGCTCTCGAGCTTCTCCTTCCCTAGTCTTAACGCACGACCAGAGTTGCCCCATCCCAGGGGCAGAATCTGGCACTTGCCCTTGTTAAACTTTCTGTGGTTTGTGATTGCCCATCTCTCTGATTTATTGAAGTCTCTCTACAGGGCCTCTCTGCCCTTGAGGAAGTTGACAGCTGCTTCCAATTTAGTGCCATGGGCAAACTTGCTTAGTATTCCTTCGAGTCCTGGTTGTTACTGAAGATCTTGAAAGAGAATGGGGCCAAGGATGAAGCCCTGCAGAACCTCCCTAGTCAGAAGTCACCATCCTGATGTTACCCCATTTAGAAAAGAAAGGAGAGGAATATGCTCTTCATTTATGCTCAAGAGAAATACTAGCCACTACCAGTAGTCTGTAGATGAAGTAGATAAAAAGCTTTAAAGATCAAAAAAAAGGTAATTTGCTCCCAATTATCAAAATGCTTATTACAGTGTAATTTTGACATTGTCATGTAGCATGATTAGAAGTGCTGAGACTGGTTTACTCTTTTTGCCTTAATTTTTATATAAACATATAGTTTTATATGCTTCATTTACATAAGAAATGCACAAGTAAAAAAGTGACATTCGAATGACAAAGATTTGTATTTATTTGTTTTGACATCATGCTAGATTGTAAATACCAAACCATGGTGCTTAAAAACTTTTTTTGGGGGGGAAGATAATGCAATTTAAATGGTTGCTGAATGTGAATACCTATTGCACGGAGGTTAGACTAAATAGTCTGTAAAGGTGTCTTCCAAGCCGAACTGTTCTATTACAAGAACAGAAGAACCAAAAATGAACCAACAAAAAAAGCCCCAGACAACCAAATATTATAGACTTTGCTGGAAGGCAGAACATCTATGACCACCAAGTCTAACCACCTTAGAGTTCATCTGAGAAATTTCAGATCTCTGTCACTAGATATCCAAAGACAAATGCAACTCACAGTCAACTACTTGTACTTTTGAAGGCTGACAGATTTTTTCAGGTGAAAGCACTGGGAGTTTTCCTTTACTGTCCTATGTGTATCAGGGTACTAGTCACAAATTCCTAACTTACCTCATCCAATTGTGGCCTCATTTAGGAAGTCCGTGAGTGCCAAGCCTTCACTGGTTATGAAATTGTCTTTTACACAGATCACTTTGTCTGGAAACACAGAGGTAAAACTATGTATGTGTAATTTTTGGGATTTTCTTAACAGTGTGTAGTGTCTTGGTTGATGCATAATCTGCTCTGTTCTGAGAATAGCAAACTATTAAAACTAATAATATTAAAACAGGAAAAACCCCCATCCAAACAAGTGTTCCTCAAGGCCCAAAACTAGAAAGCTGCAAACTGCAGAGTGTCTGGTTGTCTGTACAGCAGTTTTCAGTAGGGTTTTTTTACAACATAAGAGATTTGCCATGACTTCTGTCCTTCAAAGATAGCAGTTTCTGTAATATTTAAAGAATATGCAATTTATCTGCTCTCCTTCATTGGTGCCCAGCTGCACATAGGAGACTTTATGGACTCACCGTTTTGCAGAAGACAATTCCATATCTTTCTTTTTCCCTGCTTCACATAGAATTGAACATTTGCAATAGTTCTTCTACATCAGAAAGCAGCCATGCATATTCTCAGAAGAGAGATATGATATCTATATGTTAATATTCATTTATTAAATACTCATGTATTAAATTTATATGCATGTTTATAGCACAGATTCATATTTATAACTTTTTTAACTACATGTATTTTAAGCAGAATAACATTGTAGAAATTTTATGTGGTGTTATTGAGGCGTCCTTCACTGAGATTCCCAACACAGCAGAAGTAACTTACATTGTAACACTGCATACAGTAAGGACTCTAGAATCTGTTTTTGGGTCTTGATATATATGTGTTGTTCCATTTTCTGTTTATTTTGAAAATTATGTCTCACATTATTATTAATCCACTTGTCTGAAGGAAACATACACATTCTGGATGAGTATATCTCATCGTATTTACTAAGATAATATAATTTTTGTCTTTAAAAATAATCACTGAATATAGTATCTTTGAAAATAATCACTACAGTGAAGTATGAAATACCAACCTCAGTGATTGACGCCATCCAGAATTCATCATTTTCACTTACATAAAGTACAGAAAAAGCTAACAATATGATTTGGGTTTTAAATCAGATAATTTAAAATATTCTTAAGTGATGATTGAATTTTAAAAAAATGAATCTCTTTATAAAAAAATTCGTAACCATAGCAAAAAAAAAAGGGTATGTACATTTAAATTGGGAATGATCTTGCTCTTAATTTCATATTTGGAAAAAAATCCCCATACAGCTCTGTTTCTGGTTTTCACCCCTCTGTGGAAAGGGAGGCAATTTTTCCTTTTTGCCTTGTTGCTGTAATTACTATTATACTGTTGAACTTCGAGGATTGCCTTGTATTTTTTGTGTTAACCAAATTAAAGAACAGTCTTGAAGCTGAAACAAACTAACGTGATTTTTCAGCCTAATTCCTTGTTGTAATACTGTTTCTAAAGACTTTGTTTGTCGATATTCAGATGTTGTACAAGTCTTTGTGCAATTGTGGCAGCCCTTTAGTAACTGTGCTTACTTTGTGCCTATGTGCATGTACGCTTTTCCTGCTAAATTGTCTTATGTAGAAATAGTTTTTAAGTGAAGAAACCCTTTCATATGTGATGTCACTTTCTGTTTATCAAAATTTCTTTGATTTAAAAGGATGGTTCAAATGGAAGACTACAACAGAAATGTATAGCTAAGTGCTTGCCAGTTGTCAGTTGTTAGTGTTTCTGCACAAGTAGCTGGAAGTTTTAAAATGTCCAGGCTTAAAAATAATTTTAGATGTACAAAGGGTTCAGAAAGAAAAGTTTATGCAACAGAATTTTTGAAGTCAATGCTTTTGAACAATGAAACCTATATTGAGAATTGATAACAAGAACTTGTGCAGGTTGAGATTGTGTAGATTCCGCTGTCTAAATATTGTTAATTTCAAACATCAGGACGCAAATAAGATGTGAACTATGTATGATTAGATTCTGCTGATTTAGATCTGATTTATTTTTTTTTCCCCTTTCCTGTATTTATTCACAGTTTTGCCAATATTCTTGTATTGTTAAGTAATTATATTTTTAAAAGAGATACGTTTTTGAGTACTGAACTCAAGCATTGAGTAAAATTCAAAAATATTTAGTGTGATCTTTCTAGGGATTCTGAACAAAGTGGGAAATGAAACAGCCCATTACTTAGAGTTTTCTTTAAAAAAAACTGCCTCTTCAACAGTTTTTTGGATTCAACATTTTTGGATTCACAGTTAGTAATATATATTAATTATCTAAATGGTCAGAAATAATATTTTTCTCAGTGTTTTTACTCTTTTTTTCCCCCAGCTGAAGGACACAAAGTCAGCAGATCAGAAAACAACATTACTCCATTTTCTTGTAGAAGTATGTGAAGAAAGCTATCAGGATGTCCTGGATTTTGTTGAGGATTTTCAGCATTTAGATAAAGCGAGTAAAGGTTTGTGTAACTAACTAAGAGTTTTGATTTTGATACATTACAGTGTCTTGCATGTGAGATCATGCTTATTTTTTACAAACAATAATTAAAAAAATAGACATTAGTAGTCTATGTCATGGGTCAGTAATTTAAGCATCTGTGAGTGGTATTGAAGATACTTATTGTTTGGTCCCTTAATATTTACTACAGAATTTTCCAATACATTTCTTCTAACATATCTTCTAAAATAATTTTCCAAAATAGATTTCTTTTAAATGTTCTTTTCTGTTAACAGAACTTAATTCCAACTTTTAATCTTTTGTACGGTAAGTGTATCGTTCACTGTCTTTTCATTTAGAAACGCAGAAAGGCTCTCATGCTGCCACTTTATTTTTTCAAAACATGGAACAGTTTTGTCTTCCCTGCATGTGTGTTCTTTGTGCAACGGTAGCATTGAAAGTCTGGAAAAATTTTTACTGTTTCATCATAGGGTATAGAATATGATAAATCTCAGTATAAGCAGCAGTGGGATTTTTGCAATTAATTTCTTAATTAAGAATGCCTTTTCCATATTTTATCACAGTTATTACTAAGAAATTTAAACAGAATAAGCATTGAGTAAGAAATTAATGTCGCCTCAACACTGTCCTACTTTGTTAGGAAAAAAAAATCAGATGGGCTGTCTCAGTTAATAACTTTTTAGTTTATATCAGTTTGGAAAATATCACTGTTTATCTATATTGCTTTGTATAGCATCACTCTTATGCCTCAGTCAGTGTCCCTGACACAAATTACAGTTTTGCAAAACCTGCCTCTGATAGAAAACTTGAGATTCAGGTCACTTACACAGACTTCCCTTCCTGGTGTCCTGGTTCTTAAAGTTTCCAGTTCTACTTGATGCATTATAACCACTTAAATGTTCACTTATTTTTAAATAGCTGTCACATGCTTCAAACCCTTCACCTAACTGTTTGTACTGGTAATAAAAAGAGTTTCTGCTGTATATGAATTTAGTGTTTTCATCATAATTTGCAGTGTTAACTAGTCACTGATTTGTTTTTTTTTCATTGCCATTATGTTATTGTCTGTATTGTGGTTGAATTTTTTATATCAGACAGCAAAACTAAAATGTTCCTTTTTAGAAGTGATTATTTTCAGTGTAGTCATCTAATCACTGCTGACTGTCTTCTGGAAAACCTCTGGGATATAAAACACTGACCATTCAAAGAGTAGTCAGTAAAATTATCAGTTAGTCCAGGCTTTCTGTTCTTTTTTAGCTATCTGCTAATGACTAGATGAATCTTTGATCTTACTCAGTACGTTGTAAGATGGAAATCAGTGTTCATGTTTTTAGGTTTATGTATTGAATTTACTTCAGTGTATTATGAGATATATTTTACATTTCAGTTTTACTGTATGAAAAAGACAAAGGCTTAGAATATCTTTAGAAGATTAGTGTATCAGTGTATTTATTTATACTTGTTTCCCTACCTGCAAAACTCGATTCTGTTTTGAAAGGCTCCTGCTACACTGGAATTTTGAAAAATGCAGCAGATCACAGAGACTGTAGCCTATGGGGTTTTTTAAAACTTGCAGTCCTTCTGTGAAAATACCTTTTTATGAAGTAAGTTGATTTAATATGCACCAACTTTTGCACAGTAAATTTGTAATGAAGTGGCTATTTTTGCTTGAGCTTACCAAAAGGTCAGTTAAAAAAGAAGTCTGAATCTGTGGTTGTGTTCAATGGCATCCAACATATGGTCTCATATAACTTACTGATATGTTGATGAAGTCTAACAAGTTGACCAAGAATGATTTGTATTGAGTCTCCTACAGAGAGCTGGGAAATTATAGCAGATATTACAAGCCATTTTTATGGAGTGTGATAGAGGGAAAGTCATAAAAAATCTTTTATCCAGTCAAATACACAGATTCCAGAAAAAAATACTGGTTGTGGTAGAACAGAACTTTGGTATTGAGGGCTTAGAGCATTCCGTCCATTCCAAGATACTGTGCTTAGGGTTTAGCAGGAATAATCCATCCTAGGTTGCATTATTGGAGGCAGTTCAGACTTCCAGTAAATCTGGAAAACCACTGGATGCAAATGTTACATCTAAGGGTTACAGGCTGCTGATAGTACAGAAGGGAGGAAGTCAGCCTGGGATTTTCCTGTCACCTGATAGAAAGGTTCTGTTCACATAGATGCTGCTTTGTTCCTCAGAGTTGTGGGGTGAAGAGATATCATTACTCTTTTCTGGTTTTGCATCACATTAATATAATGTTCAGTTTTCCCATGAGCCATATACATTGTATTTTGTTCCAGTATTTGTTTCTAAATCCTTTTCTCTACCTTTTGTCCTGGCAAAGGCTAGGGCCTTGTACATGTAGTGGAATACCTTTCCCTTCATGGTTTTGGTGAACTTGGTTCTCTGAAGTAATTTTAAAAAGTAATCTCCAAGAATTAGTCAACAAAGTTGGATAAAAGTATTCTATTCTCCCATACCTTTGTTGTAAGCTGGTTTTCACTGAGCTGATTCTATTCCCTGTCTGCATATTCATATCTTCAAATACAATAATTTCACATTTTATATGTGGCATAAAAATATTGTTTGCAAGTGTCCTTTAAATTATAGGTCAAAATTAATGTGGTAGAAAGATGCTTAAATGTCATTTGAACTATATTAACTTAAAACTTGAAGCTGAACATACTGTATAAAATGGAACTATACTATGCATTTTTTGGTTTTGGCTTGATCACCTGTAAGTAATTGAATGAGTCTTCTACAGGAATCTTAAGTTACTTAAATGATGCTTTTTTTTAAGAATTCCTCCTTAACATGACTGTCCTTGTATCAACCAGCCCACCTGTAGGATGCCTTGTATCTTTTTTGTTTTGTGCTTGCTCATTCTTAAAACTTCTCTCTCAATTTATTTCCTTTGTCAAAATGGTGACCATTAGAACGTTACAATGTTCAGCAATTCATTTTCTTTTTATCCTTTTCACAAGAAACATTCTTGCTCCTTTATTTTCATTGAATATTGTCCAGTGATTGTACAGTAAGCTGTTAAAATAGCTTGCAAGACTTCAAGAGCGGTGACAACATCTGTTAATTGTGAAGCTAACATGTATTTTTGAGTGTTTTAAAAATGATCAAACATTCACAGTATGTAAACTAATTACTGCATTCGGAAAAATTTTTTTTTTTTTTAATATAACTTTGACAGGCAAGCAGCAAGGGACTTGTGACCTTTGCAGTTGTAAGTTACTTCAGGATATTTTTTTTTCCCATTATGTGCTATAGGTTTAGTTTCTAGTTCCATAACACTAGAAGTAGATTTCATTCACTGTTACAGTACATGAGTTAAAGATACCTTTTTACTTTGAAGTATAGCAAATCCTGCTTTTCAAGTACTCTTAGATCAGCAGGAGGAACTTTCATTGTGGCTAATGAGCTTACTGATATGACAGTTCCTGAAAATTTATGTAATTAAAGCTGTCTCTTCTTTTAAACATAATGACTTTCCTGCTTTTCTATTAGTATTCCAGACAAGAAATATTTTGGTAATTTAGTACAATTTACTAATTTATTATTTTATGGTGTTCTAAAGATTTATATTGCATTTATTCAGGCGGCTGTTTTGTTTGATTGACTCTAATTTACTCACACCTCACAGAGTCTTTCATACTGTAATAACACTGTAAAACCACAGATTTGCCTTCCTCTAAAAGACATTAACTCATTGCACTGTTACAAGAAACTTATCCATTTTCTCATTTTTGAAACTCTATTCAGAGTTTTTTCATAGATAATTTCACTTCAAAATTAGAAAAGCTAGGAACCAAATTGTAAATACAAAGTTTAATCTATATTCATGAAAAAACAGGATACCTCTACCTACAACATTTAAAAACATTAGGACAGCATGAGATAAAAATATATGCTATAAGCATTCTCTATGTCATAAGGACAGGGTTTTTTCCCTGTTGGAGAATTTCTAAGTCAATGGCAAATTTCTCAGTACTATTAAAGAACATATTTATGCTGTGCATTGCTTGGACTTTTGATTTGAGTCACAAATTCACAGGCTGTATTTGCAGGCCGTCAAGATTGTTGTATTTGTTTGGGTTGATTTTTCTATGCTTTCAGAAAGCAGTGCAAACTTCATGAGTTACTGCATATTCTATTATACTCAGTACCAAAATCAACAGATGGTTCCACTGTCTTGCAGATTACACAGATTTCTAAGTTGCTATAGCTGTATAGTATAGTAGTTCCTATAGATGTATATTATGAAACGGTCTCATTTCAGAAGGTGAAAGCAGGGATTGGGAGAATGAAGAACCACCCACTGGAGTAGATGGGTTCAAGACCATTTAATGAACTTTGAAAGTGCACAAGTCCATGGGTCCTGAGGGAACATACTGAGGAATTGGTTACGCCATTATCCATTATATTTGGGAAGTCATGGAAGTCTTGTGGAGTTTCCACTGGCTAGAAAAGGGGAAACATAACCTTTATTTTTGGAATGGGAAATAAGGAACCCTCAGGTAACTACAGGCTGGTCACTCTTGCCTCAGTGCCTGACAAAATAATGGAGCAGATCCTTTCTGGTAGCTATGCTAGGGCACACGGAAAATACTGAGCTGTTTGGTGACAACCAAAATGGCTACACTAAAGACAAATTTGGTGGCCTTCTATGATTGGATTACAGCAATGGTGGATAAGCGAAGGACAACAGATATTATCTACCTGGACTTGTGCAAAGTATTTGACAACTGTCCTGCATGACATCTTTGTATCTAAACTGGAGAGACATGGATTTGATAGGTAGACCAGTTGCTGGATAAAAAATTTGCTCAGTGGTCTCAGTAAGAGATTTGCAGTCAATGGCTCAGTCTCCAAGTACAGACCAGTGATAAATGGTGTCCCTCAGGGAACCAGTATTGGGACTTGAGCATTTTAATATCTTTGCCAGTAACATGGACAGTGGGATCGAGTGCCCCCTCACCAAGTCTGCCAACAACACCAAGCTGTGTGGTGCAGTTGACACACTGGAGCGAGGGGATGACATCCAGAGGGACCTGAACAGGCTTGAGGCGTGTGCCTATGTGAACCTCATGAAGTTCAACAAGGCCAAGTACAAGATCCTGCACCTGGGTCAGGGCAATCCCCAGCACAAGGTAGACCGGACTGCATCAAAAGAAGTGTGGCCAGCAGGTCAGGGGAGGTGATTCTGCCCCTTCTGCTCTACTCTTGTGAGACCCCACCTGGAGTGCTGCATCCAGGTCTGGATTATGGCTATGAATTATCACCAAGAGATTTGCTACCAACCAGAAGTCCATTTTTAGTGGTCCTCTGAATGAAAAAAATTCATTCTATTGCTTGCACCTTTGAGAACTTCTAGTTTCTTGGTCTGTAATTCACTTGGTTGGATATCAAGACACCACCCAAGAATGGCATCAAGTGTATCTTATGCCTTAGTTTATATGGGAAGAAGCCAACATATGTTTTATGTAGCTATTGTATAGTATTTTCCTAGGTGGAGAAAAAAGCAATCATATTCATAAAAACAGAGTTAGATTGCTCATACTGGTGATTATATAAATGGCACTCAAAATAGAAAATACAAAATTTTATGGCTTAAGTGATAAACAGTAATAGAAATTGAAGTTTTGAATGGACTAGGCTTTCAAACAAGGCAATTATTAACTGTAAAGCCTTAAAATAAATACTGAAGTATAACAAAGTAATGACAAAGAATTCCATATGGAAAAGGGGTTTGAGATACCATTATTTGAAAGGAAGAAATATTTTTTCAAAGTTCTCACTGTTTGTTGTCAAGACTGAGAAAGTATGTAATGTTTTTAGCACCTAATTTTGCCTTATTACTGAGCACTAAGCAATAGAAGAAGCTGTAAAGTAAATATTTGTCCGTTAAGGTAATACTTAGGTTGGAAGTCTATTTCAAGTTCTGAATTGTGTGAAAAATGTTCTTTCACAACACTGAAAAAGCTTGTTATTTTGGTGCTACTGTTTTTTAAAACTATATGAAAATAACTTCATTTTTTTAATATTGAAAATCTTAGGCCAAAAATATTTCTCCATTTACCAGAAATGTACCACCTAAGACATAAAAATGTTCCACTCCAGCATTTAAGATAGCATACTTAGGGCATTGAATATTTTCAAAGGGAAATTTACAGTAATGAGGTTTAAGTGGGCCTTTAAATATTTCTGCAATTTTGTATTTATTCATGTTTTTTCCACCACCGTCTGTACCTCTAATGGATCAACAGTTCTTGCTCTATTGGGACACAAGTCCTATACCAGCACACTACAATTTTGCCATATTCTTACATATTCTAGTCTGAACCATTTTGTAATAAATTGAACTTTTTGAAAATTAGTAGTTAAACATATCATCCTGCACCTTGTCTGTTTTGGGTTTTTGGGGGGGGTGGTTTGTTTTTTTTGTTGGTTTTGGGTTTTTGTCTGAGTGCGTTACATGTTATAAAAATTCTGGCTTTAAGAGCCAATGGAACATATGCAATACTATTGTGTATTGCAGATAATCTCTTTTAATGTTTGTGGCTATAAGCTATGCATGGTAGTGTTATGTGGCAAGGTGTTTTAAGATCTGATTAGGCAATGGGCTACTAAGATGTAAGTGAAATGCTATATTTCCTTAGGGCATGGAAATATATGCATCTTTTACAAGCATGACTTGGCAAATAAAATATAAGCAAGAATTAGAGTATTTGGACATTTTTACCAAAATGGTGCTTCAGCTTCTAATATAATACTGAAGTAGGTCGGTAGTCCATGCCAGTAGCTTTCTTTTGCTGTCATCTTGTGGTGATCCACCACTTAAGTGGTGGGTCACGGCCAATCCCTGGTGCAGTCCTTGAGTCCTATTTAAACATGTTGTAGACAATTTGATCTATAAGCAGATCAGGATTCAGATAAATCTGTTCAATACTACTAATTTCATGCTTATTCAACTGGGTATAAATGTTTGGATGTTACTGAAAGATTTCATTGATGTATGGTGTTCTAAGTGATAGTGAGATTAAGACAAAATTTTATACTCTGTAGGGGAAATATGTGGATATCTGCTAAAAGATGAGGATAAAAAAATCAAATAGGTTATGCAGAAATCAGTGGCACAGAGGAACCTTAAAGTGCTGGAAAGAAGGATGAGGAAAAAAAGAAAAGATGACTGCATTGTCCAAATGTTTGGAACTTTGAAGATGAGAAAACTTAATTTTAATGAGTAAGGAAGTGCTGCAAGTGCATATATATGTGTACGTAGAGTTCTGTGTCTTGCTACCTATATACCTCAGGGAGTTATATCTTACAGTGAGGAGATCAGGTTGAAGACTGATAACTTAGTCACTTTTAAACTTTCATTTTAAACTTTACTAGAATTATATTCATTACCATTTCATGCTATTGACTCATTCTGAATCACTATTAATCACTCTCACTGCATATTCAAAGCAGCTAGTTATTAACAATCATACCCTAAATTAGCTGTGAATATACAACACACAGCACAGTACTTTGTGGGTTCCCAAGGATCCAGGTGATGAGGTTCAAGAGCTCTTCAGTGAGGAAGGCTACAGCTGATGCATGGGTCTTCTTTTTGTTCCCTCCTCTGAACTTGGTTTCTTCTTTTATAAGATGCTTTAATCTCTTGGCAGCTCTTAGTCCACCAGTTTACCATATCACTGTGTACTGTGCAGCACTGGGGCATATTGATCCCTCTGCTGGGACAAGTGCTGTATCCTGTTGCTTAGCCATTTTTTTTCCTTGCCCTTAGTAGTTGCTTCTTTCTTTCAGTAGCAATCTGGTGATGAATTAGTGACCATCAGTGAATTGTTTGCCATTCAGGTGTTTCTGTTTTCAGTCATTTCCCATATTTTCAAGTTCTGAGCTTAAACTGTATGGTATAAAAAGAGGCATGTGGTGTAAGACTGCATTTCACCCAGGAGGTTCTTGAAGCTTATTAAGAAGTCCAGCAGGCCAAGGCTCTTGTGTAGGTAGTACAGGGCACAGCTGGTGTAAGGTCTGAGGCCTATTCCTACTGATGATAGTAGTATTATTACTAGTGAACTGGGTACAAAAATGCTTCCATTATTTACCAATTATACTGTATTAGTGCATTCATATTTGAAATCAAAATAGGAGACAATTAATTAAATTCTACTTAGAGAAGCTGCTTTTCTTCGTGTGTGCAACTGAAGTCTGCCTTGAATACAGAAGGGAAGGGCCGGGGTTCAAGAGCCAGTGGCATTGTCAGAGCTTTGGGGAAAAAGGATCTGAAAAACTGTGTTGTATGTGCATGTTAGACACACACACGTGAAGAGGAAAGGAAAAGAAAAAAGGCGAGAATGCCAGAAAATGGCTATAGAGACAAGAGAAATCATCGTATTGGGAGAAATAAAGATAAATGTTCTATTTTCAGTACTGTCTGACACTGAGTATATCCAAGTAGATCTTACGCTACTGTTAATGGATATTTCAGATCTTTGTTGGTGTTTACAGAAACCTCCAATATTTTTCCTCTGGAATAATTCTTTGTTATTACTGTAAATCCACCCAAAAATACAAGTGGTTTTTGGTTGGTTATTGGGCATTTTTTGACTACATTTTGCCATTTACTTTTAAATGCTACATCAATACTATGCTGACAATGTTAGAGAATTTTTTGATAACTCCATCAGTGCAGTATGAAGCTTCCATGGCTAAAGCAATAGTATATTTCCAGAATATTTTTTAAAATAAAATGGTATCGTTTTCTGTATGGAGCTAGAGATCAGCTTGTCAATGGCACTTACTCAGAATAAAGGGGCCAGAATAGCACAAGGGAAGCAAAATACCTGTAGGTAAGAGGAAGAATCTCTTGATAAGGAGGTGACATCCAAGCAAATTGTCATACAGAGTGGCCAGCACCTAGGATTTCTGAAATATCAGCTGAAAAATCTGATACAAAAAGTACCAGGTTTACAGCAATAGAAGTGAGAGCACACAAGAAGTCTCAAAACTAGATGAAGTACTGTTTTAATTTTAAGCAAGAATAATGATTTGGGGATGGGAAAGGGGGGAGCAAACATTCTCCACAGAAATCTGTTGAAAGAAAAAAATACCAGAGTATTGTATTCTCATATTGTAAATACCAGTTTCATTTTCTGCACTCTGCGATAACTGAGATAAAACTAAAAGTTTAGTAAGTACATTTTTTACCAAGTTTTACTGTGGCTGTAATAGTGTTGTGTGACTACTAAATATTTAAGAAACTGGGGAGAAGAGAATGATTTGGGCAGTTTCACATCTCTTTATCTGACTTAACTGATACAAACGTTTATAGAGGAAAGAATAATCAAACATGGAGATTAATGAGAGTAGCATAAAATGAAAATTATAAAATTCTGGTATTTAACCAATGAGTGTATCTGACACAGGGTTAGTTTGCCAGACGAGAGTGTTATTGGGTCATATAACACGAGAGTGTTACATGTTATCACTGAATAATCCTGAGGAAGCAGAATAAAAGAAATGTGATGGCATGAAATACAAGATCCTGCATCTTGATACTATAATAAGAGCTTTGGTCAAGATAAAAAGGATGTTTTATTGTAAGCTAATCAGGTAAGATATTCTCAGGAGAACTGTAGAAATAGTAAAGCAATATAATAGTGAATCATCACATGAAATACTATGCACAAATATTTTAAAACAGAAGTAGGTGAAAAGACTTCTGTAATAATTATGGTATTAGAAAACCTGATTCAAGAGAGGAAGCTTTCAGAACAAAGTTGTTATAACCATGAAAAGCAGACAGTAAGGAAATTAATTATTGCCTATAAAAGTATCAGGAGCCATTTTGAAAAAGGGATATGAGAGTTTAAAGAATATAAGTAAGAACTTGTTTAGGCACACATGCATTTTACTCAGTGAACAACTTGGTTTTGTGGGCTCACTAACACTCAAAACCCCAGGGTTTAACTGTTTCTAAACTAGCATATGAGTTGTGTACTTCACTCTGGCTTGGGTTTATTTCTGAATCCTCCCAGAATTAGGGGTCAAAGTTTGGCAGAAGAAAAATACTCCTTTTCTTCTATGTCCCTTCAAATTCTATACTATGTCTTTCAGAGGGACAAAAGGGAAGGTTGGAGGGTATTTTGTGTGATCTTTTTATGGAGGAGCTGGTTATATTTACGGATTTGATTTTTTTTTCATTTATTTTCACTAAATTGAAAACTGCAAAGACAATAGTACCAAGCTTAATAGCAGCATATCGTGAACTAGCCTCTGCTTTAGGCTGTCATCAGAAACAGAGTCTTTAAGGAAAATATATCTAATAGTTGTGCACTGCTGAAATCAAAGGAATGCTGCATTCATAAGTTCAAGAAGAACATAAGACCATGACAGAGGAAGAAAAACCTCTTCAGAACAAGACAGAGATTTAAAGATTCTTGATCAAATATGTAACTGTTCAATGTCAAAAGAAGTGAAATACTAAAATAAAAGATTGGCTTTGCTGTAAGCAAGAATTCAAAAATTTCTTGTTTAGACCCTGCTAATCAGCTCTAGGCACAGAGATGTTTTGTTGGGGTTTCTACCTGGGTAAAAGACTGTAGCTGTAACTCAACTGTTACCTGCAATTCCTGTAGAGGATTTTTTGGTGGGTTGGTTTTTGGTGGGTTTTTATATTGTTTTTAAACTTGTGTACTTGCCGAGTTTCATAATTTTGATATTATGTATGTCACACTAATTTATGCTGTGAACTCCTTATGCAAGACAAAGAGTACTGTGAAGAGTCCTATCCCTAGTTATATTAGGCACAAGTTGTATGCTGTGTTTCTTAGCAGCTTTCTAAGTAAATCGGTGTGTTAAAATTTTGTGTGCCTAACCTTCAAGACTTCTTATGATAGCAGAAGGATGACTTTCTATTAAAATTAGGTTTGTTTCTGGAACCACTGAAGGCTGAAATGCATCTTGGTCAACGTCAGCTTCCAATTTTAGCTCTGCTTCCCAAGCAAGGCAGTCTCTTAACTACTGCAACCAACTGACATACCTGGTGGTGATTTGGGCTGACCAATTCCTGAATGCAAATCTGCAAGTCTACTATACAGTTGGGAAACAGTGCTTTTGAGTAACCACAGGCTTTTAAAAATGGTGATTATAAAGCAAATGAGGAGTTACAACATGAACACATATTTTTATTTTCTCTTTCGAAAAGTTGTCTTTAGATGGTTTGGGCTTTTTTCCCCCCTTCTTTTACATTACATTAGCAATTTAACAGATTGCCATGGATCATTTTATAGTTGTGTCAACCTTTCTGCTATGAATGGGATTGTAGTTGCTATGCAACATTTTGCTGTAGTCATTTGAGGACTCTGTCAGGCTTTTATGAGAGAAGGTTGTGTTCATTGTGTGTATTTTATATTTTCCATCACATAATTCTATTCAATAGATGTAATCACAGATCCACTACAGATTCTAGTAACATCATAGGGGCACAGACTTTCTTCAGGGATTTTTTTAAAATCGAGTTGAAGATAACTATATCTTTACAGATACAGTATATTATGAATGAAATAATAAAGTTTAAAAAAGTAATTATTCTAGAATTCACAGTATATATATTGTTCCTATGGAACACAGTTAAATGTTAAGTTTGCTTCATAAACAATCAGGGAAATAAGCTTTAATTGATCGCAATAATATAGATCTAAGATAGAATACATGCTAATCAGTTATCCTCAGTTTACCCTTGTGACCTTGATATTTTAATCAGCTATTTACAGATCTAGTGTTCAACTTTACATTCATTGCTTCAAATGAATGAAAGTTGTATTTTTCTTTTCCGGAAAAGAAAATTTGCACTTTTTCTACATGCTTCCATAAATTCCTGATGTTTCAACTCTACTTCTTTCTTTTTCCTAAGTCCATGATTTGCTCTGTTGCACTCTCTCAAGTGCTTGGCAAGCACCTTTGCTCTGACAAATTCTGTTGTGTTTTTTTTCCACACATAATGCTTTCAAACTGGGGAAGTGAGTTTCAGTTTTCATGCATAGATGTTTAATAGCCCCATTTCCTCTATGTTTTTGAAAATCTTACTTTCCCTTCATGATTTTCCATACAAATGTTATTTTCTCTTTTAACAGAATGAGATTGAAAAAAGCTTTGTGATTCTTAGAAGAGCTTCAAAACTTGTCCTTTGGTTAATCAGAGGAGGCAGACTGGCATATGTATATCTCAGGTTATTTAAAACAGACTGTTAATTGCAATGCAAAACCTTAGGCATAAAAATAAACCAAAATGCAGCATTCAAACAGCATACATCTAATCAGAATAAGGCAACTGATTAAGTGAGGGGAGCTGAACATTGTAGAGTGACCCCCTCATCTTGTTTTGTAATTTGTTTAGTGTGGTTTTATTTCGGAATTAAAAACATAGTATGCTGATTTGGGTAAGGTTTTAACTCATGTATTTTGCAAACAATGATTTTTGTTTAGTGTGTTAACAGAATGAAAATGTGCTATGTTTTAGTCTCAGCAGAAAACCTGGAGAAGAGCCTTAAGCATATGGAGAAGCAACTCCAACAGCTTGAGAAGGATCTGCAGACTTTTCCAGTTCCTGAGGATAAACATGATAAGTTTGTAGCAAAAATGTCAATATCCTTTGCAGTACTCTTAAAAAACAAAAGAAGATAAAAATCCCCAAGTAATTTAACTGCATCACTTCAAACTTCTTTGCATAACTTCTGTCTAGTTTGTAGCATGTATTTTCGAAAAGTGTAACTTTTTTTTCCTCTCAAAAACTAAAGACATGAACAGTCCAATTAAAGGATTCCTCTGTAGTGGAATGAATGAGGAGAAAAATGCTTGCTGTCAGGTTTTACACTGTATATGTTTCACAACTTAGTGAAAAGTAGTTATAATAGGAATTTTAAGGAGTCTAGTGTTAAATTATTTTTTTTTAATGTCAGATTATCATAGAAAAATGTCTGTTAGCCTGTGTCTTATTTGTTTTCTAGTGGGTGGATTATCACTGTGAATGTTTTTGTATGTGCAACCACAGAAACAGAAAATTTCTCTTTTTTTGGAAGTGAGATTCATAGCATGTGAAGTATTTTCTGGTCTTATTTATCCCAAAATTCCTTTTCTCACAATTTATTCCAAATCCTGCAACCAACTTCGCTGCCTGTCTCTTTCATAAGAGCACCTTGTGACATGAAGTTAATTATTTAAACAGAAAAAAACCCATACTTTCACTTAAACCTCCCTAGCAAATGTTGATCATGTATGCTTGGCACTGAGACTAATGTGGAAGCAGAAATACCAACAGACAGGTTGAAATTTGCTCTGCAGGCATTATTACGTATCTGGAAGACTACTTTATTATATACCAAGGTGTGGATACTCAGGGCACAGTCCTCTTGATTCATCTCTTACTATTAAATGAAAGATGGCAAGCACCCCTGAGGCCGAGTGGATATACTGGTTCTTCCTGCATTAGGGCCAGTTTCGTCTTCATTAGATTAGCTGCAGCCAGTGTTTGCAACATAGCTTCAGGCCTTCTTTAAACAGTGTGGGTTATCTTAACCTTTCAGTGTCACCACTAATTTTTTGTAAGGTTGGGTATTTTGTTGTTGAGGTTGTTCTGTTTATTGTTGTTGTTGCTGGCTCTTTTTTCTAGCTCAGTGTGTTTTTTAGAGATATGTTGTAGCCCGTCAGCATGGTGTCTCTACAGTATGACATATAAGTTTTGTCCCTAGAGAAACTGATAGTATAATAAAAGAACTAGGAGGTGGGACCTGAAGGCAAGAGATACAATATTGCTATGAAGTTAGAGGAAAATATCCATGAGAGCTTTCAGAGAATATTGCTAGGACTTAAAAAGTCTATGCTTAGTTAAGAAAATGACATGTAGTCTAGGAAGTTAGGAATGGGAAGCACTTTTTAAAAAATCTAACCTGTGAAAAAGGACAGGCTCTTCGTAATCCATTAGAATAGACTATTTCAGTTGGAAGAGATCTACAATGGTCATCTAATCCAAAATAGTTGTGATGTAGGCACCTAAAATACCCTCTAACTTTTTGCATTTTTTAGCTAAGACTGATGGGGTTTTGAAGGAACAGATAGCTTATACAGCTTTTCTGGATATGTATTTATAAAAAAAGGTAAGAAATAAATTAGCAAAATTCAATTGAGAAGGAGTGAATACCCCCGAAAAGTTAGCTTCATTTAAGGAAAGCATGAGAAAACTTTAATAAATATGTCCTTATATGCTAATACCAAACATCTAAAATTAAAAAATTATTCTGTAAGATGCCTCATTTCCCTTTGTGTTACTGATATTGGGCATTTATGAAATTTGTTGGCAGAAGTGAGTGTGATACTGTGATGCAAAGTTATAAACTGTATTTAAAACAAAGTAGGTGGAGCTTGTGAATAAGTACCATAACTTTTTTAGGAATTGAAATTTCATCCCCATATACAAAAACTACTAGAGCAGTTTACTGATAGCTCAAGAAGGATAGCGATCATCTTATGAAACGCAAAGGAGGATCTACACATGGTCTTTTTCAGGCGTCTCAAAAGTTATAATCCTGCCAGAGAAGATGTGGATTGTCAATATGTGCCAAGAAGATAAGCCATAGCCATAAAGTTACATTTGTTCTTTGCATCAGTTTTCTCTAGTGAGAACTTCAGTTGATCGTACTGTGTAATATTTTGAATGGAAGGATGATGTCAAATGAAAGAATCAGTAGAATTTTATTTTAATATAAAAAAAATAGCAATAAATCACCAGGAGTAACCAGTGGTCCCAAAACACTTGAAAAAAAAATTAAAATTAACTCCAATATAAATTTAATAGACTGCATATTCCTACATGAACTATGGTAGTCCAAGACACAAAGGAATCATGAAATCATAGAATACTCTGGGTTGGAAGGAACCTCAAAGATCACCTGGTTCCAGCCTTCCTGCTGTGGGCAGGGACACCTTTCACTAGACCACGTCAAAGCTGAAAAGAAGCCCCTGAGTTTTTTTAGAAGAGCTGCAAGGAGGATCTGCAAGTCTGGCTTCTCTGCCAGTAAAACTGATGAAGACTAAATAAAAACAGAATGAACATACATTTTTTGAAGATAAAATATGATGTGGGAGAGTCAGTGTGTGTTTTATAAAGAGAAACCACCCCTTGCAGGTCTACTATATCATGCAGATAAAGGTAGGAAGTCAGTAGGGCATAACTGAATTTCCATGCATGTTTCAAGAAGGTTTATTAACAAAGAATTTCAAGTAAAGTAATTTCTTAGGTGAAAAGTGAATTGATTATTTTTTTTCTGGATTAATAGCTTTAAAAAAATTCCTCACGTGAAAGGGAGATACTGGCAGATGCTGACAAAGCAGCAAGTGAATTTCAGTGATTATAGAGTAATAGATCTGGAGGAAAAACACTATATTACAACAATTGGGAACAATTGCAGTTAAGAGCAAGCAGAAAACATTTTAAGATGCTATAAAAATTTGCTATATTCTTATGTCGTCAGTTCTTCCATCACCCCATCTCAAAAAGTATGCTGTATACCTGCTGATGTGGCAGAGAATGGTGGCAATAGTTTCTGCATAAGGCATGTTTCAATAGATTAAAACTCTGAGGGTAGAAAATAAAAATTCTTAAGAAAATACAGTAACAGTACTAGTAATTTTGTGTCCCATACAGAAGAAAAGTTATGAATATATGCATTGTGTTTTATAAATAACCAGGGTTCATCCCATGTGAAATACTGGCCAGCAGGTTAAAACATACCAATGGAAATGTTTTCTTGGACAACATTCAATTAAGCTGTAGAATTTACTTTTACAATGTCATATAGGCTGAAATTGTGAATGAATTTCATATAAGGCTTTGATAGTTGGCTAAAGATTGTACATCAGGAGCTATTAAACACAATACTCAAGCAGTAGCTTTAGCTTCGAAAAATCATTAACATGCAGCCTCCTAGAAATTGAATACTACATAAGTTGAATTATCTTGCTATACTCGCCAAGTTTCCTTCTTGTTTTCCCTACTTGTTGGGTATTGACTGCTGTCAGAAACAGGAAAGATGAATATTTGGTCTTACTTATAATAAATCAGTACAGGTAAACCCAACTGTTAAGGCCTGACTAGTGAGAGATGTCTCTGCTCGAATTAAGATGCAAGCAAGACCATATGCCAGAGTCTGTAACACAGATTTTATTTAACTGTAAATGTGAGGTAGAGACATAGAGATAGAAAAGCGGAGTGGGAGAGGAGGGCAGAGAGAGAGAAATTAAGCAGAAGATGGTCACCACCTGTGGATCTAGTGGTGTGTCGTTGGTCCTTCTTCACCCTGGACTTCTGAGTGGTGAGTGTCCTGAGGTCGTTCAAAACATTTTAGTATTTATACATTGTAGCAAACAAAGGAATTAAAGCTCATTGGCTACACGGTTCTCTTACTCTATTGGTTAAATGATTCCCTCACTTCTAACGCTGATTAGTCTTAGGTTCAGTCTCTCTCTTCCTATGAGTCAATGGGTTTCTTGAGTCGGTGAACTGTGATCTCCATCTGCCAAAATTAACTTTCACCCAGTCAGAGCTGATTTTGGTGCATTTGCTGATCTGGACCCTAAATTCTGCATTCTCTATGTCCACTATCAGTGACGCATTCTTGTCCCCCAGCTTTGTTAACCTCAGCCTAGATCTGAGATTACACCAAGACAGTAGTACCACCTTTATCTTATCTCAAGTTCCTGTTACAGTGGTTTAACTTACAGTTCAAGTTCCAGGTATGCACGGAGGCATATTGAGGGAGTGGGAGGAGGCTTCAGTGGTTGCAGGTGCCATCTGTCCCATAACTTGGGGTGGTTTTTGACCAGTGATAGGCATAAAAGCAGTTGCATCTTTACACAGTTTGCCACAGTGGGAACAGCATGAACCAGGATTTGCTAACCAGATCTCACCTCCACCAGGCCAGGAGTTAGCACCATCCTGTCACTCCCCTCTGTGCTCATCTCATGGCAAAGTATTTTTGTGGCCTATACAGTGTTTGGGACAGGCAACTGTGCTTTCTTAAGTCCTTACACCAGCCATACTACATATTTTGTTGCATTAGACTATTCAAATACAGTATTTTGAACAGTAAATATTATGAACAGAAACAGTTTGCCCTTACCTACTACCTGACCCAGCAGATAGGTAGTAATTTCAAAACAGCGAAGTTGCATATGGTTTCTAGTCATGCCTGTGAACACACTAATTAAAGAAGCTTACTTTTAGAAAAACAGGAATAAATTACAAAGCAGAAAAGGTTTGATGTAAAGGTTAGATAATCCTGCACAGCATGATGAAACCTGGACCTGTCTTTACTTTTATTCCTATGACAAGAAAAGCTGAGTGGTGCTGATGTCTTGAAAAGCATGCAGCTCGTGAAAAGAAACCAGCAGGAAATCTGAAAAAGAAAGGATGGTGCTTTGTTGGAAATAATTTTTCATCCTGAATACCATTAAGGTCCATGGACAAGCAGACTATTACATCCTGTCGCTAAATATCACAACCTGAAGCCCCCCTAATGAACTGATTAGCATTCTTGTTTCTTTAGGAAGTCAGAGATACGCACAGTTGGTGCTCTCTTTTATTGACAAAGTCTGTAATTATGAATATTTCTCCTATATATTAGATTGTGTTAATTTGTCAGCCATCCTATGTATGGTAGCTGAGAAGGAGTAATAGTTATTATCTCATTTCTTCTGTTTCCTTTAATTAGGAAAGTCAAAGAATACTGAATTGATATTGATCTAGCATATTAAATCCATCAAGTGAAATGTTCCATAAAAGGCATAGTGAACAAAATACACTTGTACATTAAATATAAAAATTTAGTGGGTTTATGGAGAGTATTTAAATTGTGTATTAAAAGTTTGATTAAGTGATTTAGTCAACATGCTCTTTATCAGTACAACTCCCATCTTGTGATTTTTCCAAGTGGCAGCTGAACCTACGAACGAAGGTAGTTGATGGTGTTTTTTACAGAAACTTATGGAACGAATTCTTAAGAGACGGTAAGTTGATTGCTGCCTTTCAGCTAGGAACAAAGACCTTTCTTTTGATCAATTCTCTGTTCCTCTTTCCTTGCCTTTTAATTTGATTTGTTGACATTGCCAAAAGGAAAGGAAGGAACAGCACTTAAACGGAGTGAGAGTCTTCACTACTAAGTGAGGTAGAGAAACCCGTTTCAACTGCAGTGAAGAGACTCCTTGCTGCCCCCATACTGTCAGTTACTTAATCGACCTCGTAGTTTGAAGTTCCCCCTGTGCAACATAGTCAAACTGAAGTCTGTAAGATGTCCTTGCATTCCTAAGGACGTTGAAAGATTACAGGACCTGAGCTCTTTAGGTGAAAAAAGGTTGTGTGCTGCTCTTTAGGAGAGGGTCAAGATGTTAGCCATGTAAATTTAAGTATATAATTCATTTATATGGGTCTTTGGTACCTGGTCTGGACTTCACATGTGTATTTCAGCTAAGACTGATTTTGCTTGTAATATATGAGACATACACACTTGATGCAGCAGCTTTTTGTGATAAAAATACCTGCCAATTTGCTTTAGTGTTATAACATAGAGGTAAGTAGGAATGAATCAAAGAAAAGGTATTATTTGACAAATACTCTTCAAAAGGTACCAATTTAAAAATCTAAAAATTTCTATGTGTTTCTTGAACTATTATATTCAGATACAGAATTTTTAAGTTGAACCTTGTTATATGTACATAAAAAGAAGTCTCTCTGACATGTATTTTTCAGACAATTGCAACTATTTTCCCAAAATATTGGAAATCCTTAATAGAGTCCTACCACATTCTCAGCGCTTGCTCTTACTAGAACATCATTTATTGAAATGGTGTGGTGACCTCATTCATTATCTGTTCTAGGGTAACAAATGCTTTTACTTAGCTTGACATGCTGCACTGTATTAGTATTTTAAATGCCACAATATATTAAAATGAGTATAAACTTTGGACAAGCAATCCAGTATGAAAAGATCTGCCAGAATACGCAAGACCAAACATAAAGCTGTTAGAAATGTTGCCACAGATATTACTTGTCTCAGCCCTGCATTGCTTTCCTGTTCATTAATTAGCAGAATGATCTATAGTCCCATGAGTCCAAAAAGGTGGTCCATGAAGTGAAGCCACTTGAGAAAAAGTTAACAACTACCAAACTTTATTTTATTTTATTTTTTTCCTTTTCTTCCCACCTGTCTTGCAGCTTGGTTGTACTTCTGTCTTCATTCATCCAAAACCAATGAATTGTGTAGTTGATAATGCATATATATCAACCTGTTCATAATAATTACAGTTGGGATTGCTATACTCAGTAGTATTCCCTGTTGTCTCCAGTTTAGCTAGGACTGGCTAACAAAAGCCATATTTAAGGAGAAAAGGAAGAGGAGTTATTAAAGATACCTAAATTGGAGCACAGTCTCAGTAGAATACCAAGAGCTTAGGAGTATCCTGTAATGCACCAGATGGAAAAGAAAAATCTCAGGATTCAACGTGTCTAGCATTGAAATACTAGATAAAAAAGCATCTTTCCAGAGTGCTGTATTTTGTGTTTAAAAGCGTGCATCAAACATTCAAGGAGAGTCAATTTTAATAGTATAAACTAACCAGCTTATATGTACTCTATTAACATGGCAGTAACTTTAGCTGTGTCTTGAAGAATATCAGAAATTTTGTCTATCACCTCCCCCGCTCCCCAGGTTTTCATTTCAGGATATTCTCTGGCATTTACAAGATGAAGTTTACATTTTATTGATAACTTTAACTTTTTTTCCTTATTCCTAGAAAACAGAAGGAAGGTATTGGAATGTTTGTTGTTTGGCATTTATACATAGTGACAATAAAACAAATTAATCTAATTTCCCATTACCTTTCCACTCTGGAAATATCCAGCCGCATAATTGCAAAAAAACCTATATAGCTTTCCGTAAGTTCTGTTAGTAATCTAAGAGTCACAAATAATAAGTATCCTAAATTTGCAGTATCAAAAGTAAACCAGATGTAGATTTTTTTTTTCTTGTTTCACTCTGTTTTCTTTGTTGTTTTGGTTTGTTTGTGTTTTTGTGAACTGCTGACATTTCTTCTGATGATCCAAACTTGTATTTTGTCATGTCCTGTTTCTCATAATCCTTTTTTATTTAATAGTTGGGCAGCAGTTGTAGACTAACTTCTCATCAACTTTCCTCACTGTCCCACCAGCTTTTTAGGAGTCTTAATAATTTAAAAAAATCTCAAGTCTGAAGAGTCGTTTTCTGTGTGCTGTGCTGTCTCATCCAGGTTGCAAAGTAAATGAGAGAGATTAAAATTGGTGCAGAAGAAAAGTGGGCTTGTAGCATCAGTTCTCTTTGTTGCTAGCCTGTCAGCACAGGCAGTTTGAAGCTGTTTACGAGCAGTAAGACAGTAGAACCATGAAAAGAAGCTTGTACTGGCAAAAGAGCCATGTTGGAGAAAGAGAAAGTCTGAAATCAAGTGGTTGAGGGGTTATGGAAAATGTATCTTTTTAAATCACTGAAATCTTTTCATTACTTAGTTCCTTTTTACAAGACTCTTATAATGGAGGCTGTTGTACCCTTACAGGGCCAGCTAGTAGCCATCATAGTGACTAATTAGAATGCTGTGAAAGTGCATTATTTCTCCTTCCCTGCATGTATCTGAGAACATTGTTGTTGACTTTCTGGCATGGATTCTAAGTTACAAAAAGAAAACCGTGAACTTCTTAAATGATATTTTAAAAGCAACCTTAAGAAACCAGAAGGACACTTAATATTGAAATTTGATTGGGATTCAGCCTCTAAACAAAACTAAAAGAGGAGTGCATTGAAAAAAACCCTCAAGAGTAGAAACAGTCACCCAGAAGTTGTTGCTATGTACTGGTCACTAGTGGGCTTCCCAAGGGCTCAGTGTTGGGGCCAGTCCTGTTGAATATCTTTGTTGATGAACTGGATGAGGGGATGGAGTGCACCCTCAGTCTGTTCACAGATAACCCCAAATTGGTTGGGAGTGTTGATCTGCTGAAGGGTAGGCAGGCTGGATCAATGGACCAAGGCCAGTGGTACGAGGTTCAGTAAGATGAAGTGCCAGATCCTTCACTATTCTATTGACCTAGATTTTAATGCACTTGATTAAAAATCCTGTGCTTCATAAAGTGACCAATAGTGTTTTTAATCTGTATTAGAAAGTGTACAGATACAGTAAATTCTCTTTTTGCAATAGTTGAAGTGGACAATTGAGAGTAAAGGTAAAATTACCATTTACTGTCTTTTGTAGTCTTTACTGCAGCTGGAAAATTGTGGAACATAAATATTTGTTTAGCTACCATTCCATTAAAGTAAACAGTTCTTGAATTTGTCCTACATAAGGAAATTACTATGTAGAATATTTTATCTTTGAGCTTCTTTGACAAACTATGTTATAAGAAGTCCTGAATAAACATAGGGTTTTTTAAATTTAATTTATTTTATGCAGTATTTTGATACTGTTTATAAATTGTCTATCTTTTGGAGAAGTAGTTTTACTGTTTTCACCTCTAATTTAATTATGTTGTATTGATGTTGCAAATAGCCTTAGAAAAAGCATAAATACATGATGCAGCCACCAGGAACATAAATAAATGCATTGCTATTAAGGTGAAGTTTTTTATCTTTCATGGGTTTCACCTTTAATACTGTTTATCAATATTTTTATTTTTACTCTAATTTTATTAGGAATTATTTCTTGGTAAAGCATTTGGGTTAATTGTTGGTATCTGTACCTAAATTCCATGTAAATTGTAATTTACATACCTAAGCTTTTACCTTTAATAAAGAGACAGTGATACTAAAGAACCTACATAGGTGCTTGGAGTTGGATTAGTTCTCTACATTTAATTTCATTTCATATGAAATTATATGGTAATGGAATAATCTTTAAAGTGGTTGAGATATTTTGATAAAGTCCCTGAATTTATTCATAGGCCTAATATACACGGTAGATACTAGGACGCATAAATGTCATAGAAAGAATTCTTTTGGTGCTCATTTGATGAAACAAAAAATGTGTATGACATACAAATCAATGTTAAGTAAAAGCTGTGTGTTGGACTAGATTCACTGAGTATTCTTGCAGCCTTAACAGAAGTGTACAGCTTTCTAGTTCATGCCAAAGAAGATTTTCAGAAACTCTTACGGATGCATGAGAACATGGAAAAACTCTATCAGAACGTGATGAGATATTATGCTATTGATGTGAAGAAAGTTTCAGTGGAGGAGTTTTTAACCGACTTAAACAACTTCAGGACCATGTTCGTGGTACGTGTTTATTTTATGCCTAATATTTCTTAGAAGTTATTTTTTGTAACCTTATGTAATTGTATATGTGTTTGAATAATAAGTACTTTGTGTCACGTCTGGCTACTTATGATTACATAGCTTAATTTACTGACTGCACTCCTGCGGGAATTTTGTATGAGCATGAGTTTTGTGGCAAAATCTAGAGGAGTGATCCAACTACTGCCTATTGATCTGCAGAAAGATTCACTTAGTCATTTTACCACCTACTCCTCATTGCAGCCTGATGCCTATCATTACAACACACTTATTTAAGCTGCTCTCATGTTTCTACGTCTTTTTTGGTTTTACATAGTTGGTTGGGTTTTTTAATAATTTCAGACATGTCTGAAGATAGGGAAAATTACCTCTTTCGTAGATACTGAGAAACAGTTTGAAATTCATGTGTCCATCTATTTTGAGGGCAGGACTTAAGCTGGAACCCATATTTAGCAAACATTTGGAGTATATAAAGATTACTAAGCCTCTTCTACTTCAGAGTTTAACAACTAAAAACCTAGATAGCACAATCTTCAGTCAGAATAATTTTGCCTGGCAAGTTACATATACCAAATTTTTCAACAGGGGCATTGGTTATGTTATCCTAACTTGATCAATGCATAATATGAAACTCAGGGGTCTGATTTCAAAATTATTAAATGTTACAAACTGGGTGTATTGCTTTAATTTCTGATGTTTGATCCACACCTTCCATTAAATGTTGTAGGATAGGAATTCTAAATGCTTATGTTCATGTTGATTTGGAGGCTCTAAGGGAGTGGTTGTGCTTTACAGTAATTTTCCCATATTTCTTCTCTGTGTCTGTAGAATTAGCACTGATACTAACCTCTGCTTTGCATCAGAGTTATAAAGATAGATTAATTAATGCTTCAAAACAGTTAGGTATTATTTATGAGCATGATAGAAGAAACCTTGAGGAAAATTAATAATTCTGTCTTGCAGAGCACAGTTTGAAGGCTATATGAAAAAGATGTGTAGATAAGGCATGCAACCCCTTATCATTCAATGACACTAAACAGAATATTGAATAGCTGCTCAATTTTGAGACTTTCTGGAAAAGATTTTTGAGATGCCTAGTGTGAGACACCTGAGGTCTGATTTTCAGGATTGTTTAGTATTGATCTTGACTGCTGACAGAAGCTGAAAGTGGTTGTTATCCTAGAAGATTTAGTTCGAAAGACTTGTACATTTAGTGCTGAAAAATCATGGTTTTATGAAAAAGTCCAAAACTAAAAGACCAGTCATCACCAGTAGGTATGGGAAAGTGAAGTTCAGTCATCCTTGTTGTCATGCAAAGTTGATGATTTACATAAAGTATTTGCCTACCTGTTTTTTTTATTTATTTTAATTCTGAATTCATGAAAATGTTAAAGAAGAATCAAAAAGCATGTTTAAATCTGGAGCCATAGACTTAAATTTCATGGTCAACTTTGGACTGCTGTTTGTACTTCAGTGTTTGGCAGCTGTGACAGCTATTATTTGCACTCTGTGAGCACCAAATCTAGAGTACAGTTAGTTGGTGAGATCCAAAAAAAGGGGTGAAGCATTTTACCTTCAGTGCTTTAAGTTCTGAAGCTAAATTCCTGGTACTGTTAGTGGAACATTGTAGGTATCAGACATCTCTGTTAACCTCCCTCTGTGCTTTCACAGCATCACAGAAACTGCTAACAAGCTCATTCCTTTTCTGGAAGGATAGCTTTCAAGATGAAGTAATTACTTGTCTAATGCTTAGAATTTTTCTGCAGTTGTATGAAAGGGAGTGAAGAGGCCTTGAGTCAACAACTCTTCTGTCCAAGACAGTACGCTCATCATAGGCCTATAGAAACCCCTTGCTCCTATTGATAGTAGGTTGCACTACAGCAGAACCCTGACTTCAAGAAACAGAAAAAGAGCAACCAAGTTAGACTTTTTTCCCTAGACTATATTTTTCTTTCCTATAATGCGAAAACTTAAATAAAAATTAGAAATGACCCTGGAAAGTGCATGAGAGAATCCAAGAATGCTTCCATATCAGGAAATACAGGTTTTGGCATGGCACTTATGTTTTGAATTGAAAACACATGGAACAGGTAGGGTAGGATTTGGCTGTAGGGCATAACCCTCAAAACATTGGCATCTGTATGTGAGTTTGAGTGTCTAATCTCATATTCTAGTCAAGGGAGATGCATACTTAAAACAGTTAGTGGAACTTGAAGAGCTGTCTACATGATGTCTCAAAGGACACCTGACACCAGAAGTGCCTAAGTACCCTGAAGAGGAGCCTTAGGTGGCATCATCAGCCTGAAATGTTAAGCTGTGGTGTAAAATTTGTGGAAGGTCATTTTCCTGCTAGAGAAGGGCTGGAGGCAAGGTGTGATACACCAAAGCTTCCAGTTTGCACTGAATATGAAGGTGTGAGCTACTAAATCAGGCCCACTTCATCAGTGTGATTGGAAAGGAGAGACACCCACAGGTTGAAAGACTGGAGTCTGAGGCTGAGTCCTGCTGGTATTACTTTGGGGGAAAAGTAGATGCAAAGTAGAAATTTCCTTGGTCACTCTGTTAGGAAAGTGTGTAATTTCTGCCAGTGTTTACTTGTGCTCCAGTCCCATTTGAGTTTTACCCAGTAGTAAATTTTCAAAGCACTGATAATATAGCAAGGTACCTAGCTAACTCTAACATAATGAAAAAGTAATCAAAAAATAGTTTTGTTAAAAATGTATTGAAGGTGACACAGTTCTTTTGCTTAATGTCTGAATATGCAAAATTATGAATTAAAAATTCTGAAACTCATAGTTCTGTTTCAGCTTCATTGGAAGTTTTGGAATACTGATTTATAATTTAAAATAAACAGTATTGTACAGATATTATCCAAAAGGCAATAATTTATAAACCCAGTGAATTAATGCATATGCAAAGAAGAATAAGAAAAATGCAACACTATCATCCAGGCAGCCTTCTTTTGCTTGCTACAGTGGCAGCATGAGAAAGAATAGGTGTTGAAACTATTCTAAAATACAAATAGCAACATACTTACAATTTGGTAAAACAAGGTGGCTTAGATATCTATTTTGAGTTCTTCCTACATTAACATGTGTATTCTTAAGGTGTATTTCTTGCTGAATGTATAATCCTTATTTGGCAGCAATTAGTATGCTTTTAATGTATTTATTCTGAATTTTCTTACTCTTTTGAATAAAATGTACTAAACGTGGAATGTAAAATACTTGCTTGTCTTGATAAATTAAGGTTAGTTAGGAGATGTGAAAGGGTTTTTTGTTTGTTTTTAAGGTTCAGCTTTGTTTTTGCTAAGACTTCAGTATTCATGGAACTCTACATTACTTTTTTCCATAGCAAGCAGTAAAGGAAAATATGAGAAGAAGGGAAGCAGAAGAAAAACAGAGACGTGCTAAAATAGCTAAGGAGAAGGCAGAAAAAGAAAAACAAGAGAGGCAACAAAAGAAAAAGCGCTTGTTAGAAATGAAAACAGGTAAGTGGTGTAGAAAACACATTTTACCAAGCATTTTACTGGAAATAAAGCTGCTATTTTTTCCTTATTTGCATGTGCTATGAGAAAAAACAAAATAGATGAATCATTTTTCACTGCAAAGAGATTCTTAAATTTTATTTTGTTAATGAGCTTTCCTGATTACCTGTTTTTCTCAGGTTAAAACTCATGATGCTGCTTTTTATTTTTCCACTGGAATATTTTGAACTTTGTTTGACTAAGTATGAGTTCAATTATGCTTAGAATCCTTTTTCACCTGAGAAAAGACATTTGCCAAATCACAAAGCCATCTTCTTTAACTAAGGTTACAGACTCATTTTAGTTCTTTTATGAGAATAAGCCCTCCCTAGAGCACATTGTGTTTTTCTGTGTCAATTGTTATTTCAACAGGTCCCTACTGAAACATCTCAAAAACCTCCTCAACCTTGCATTTTTGTAGTTCCTCATGCTGTATTGTCTTTTGTATCAAAAGAGATGGCAGATACTCTGAGTTCTCTATTACTAAAAAAGATGCCTGATGATCCTCTTTACTTCTGTATTTTATCCCAGACTGAGCTTCTGTAATCCTTCAGAATGATACATGACTTACTGTGTAAATTACCAGAAGCTACTTTTTTTTTTTTTTCTTTTTTTCCTGAGCAGATCTTGTTAAACAGTTCCCAACTCAAACCCTGGTTGGCACCTTTGGCATAAATGATTATCTGTCTCTTCCACTTTTCACTAATAGCCAGAGTAGGTGTGTTTAGTTTCAGAGATTCTTCAGACCAAAAGTTTGTGTTTTATTTTTGTAAGACTCTCCATGTCCTGAGGTATGAGACTAGAGGTTTCTCCTAAGATGGGAAATCAGGCAGCTGCTCTCTGAACGCAGAATTTCAAATTCTTCAGAAGTACTGATTCAAGAAGTCTGATTCAAGACCCAATCAGAAAATCACCAGTGACAATCTTTCTAAAGTTAACAGTAGATAGAGAAGGTCTGCAGAAGACTAGGAGAGGGTAAAATTGGTATCTGTAGTCATGCATGGTTGGAAGTATTTCAAAAGAGATTTCTCAGACATGTTGTATGTATGACTGATAGTGCTTTGGGTGGAAAATTGATAGCCTTTCAGTGAAAGTAAAAGCTACTCCCAAGTGCCGTTCTTTGTAATGTCACGTTCAAGCTTTCCAGAATACATATGCCAACGTCAGAGACTTCTGTGTCACATACCCACATGTGTATGTAGGCCTCTGATAGAGAACCTTGCCACTTCAGCTATCGTAGCAGGGACCCAAGTAGTTGGCATCTCCTTGTCTTTAAGTAGCTTGGCTTTTTTATTAAATCATATAAACATACAGAAAGAAGTCTTGTGAGTGTGGAATGACTGATCTAAACAGCAAACAATAAAAGAGGATGTTAGGATCACCTCCAGCTATAAGTCTCTTGAACCTGATTTTCACTAAATTGTCTACTATCTAAATTGTGATGACTTGTAAGGTTTCTTGTGTCTGTTTATGAGGTATTTTTAGAAATCTGTTAGAAACCCCAAATTCTGGCAGTGGAAAGCACGTGCAGTAGATTTGTTTGTCAGGGAGGACAGCAACAACAGTATGAAAAGTGGGGCTGTTTTTTTAATTATTATTATTTTGACAGTCTTATCAAAACTGTATTTATGGTATTTAACTGAAGGACATAACGTTGTCCTGATTCTTTGGAGTAACATAGACAATCAAAAAACCTTTTTTTCCCTTTTTCCTAGCTATAACTAGGTCACTGAAGGGCTGTTTTCTCATTAAGAATCTGGAAATCAGTTACAAAATGTTTACATCTGACCTGCTAAAAAATTCATAACCAGATCCTCCCTCTGTCAAAATACCAAACACTCTTACCTGGAATGTGACTGTGGAGTAACTGACTTTTGCTGCATATTATTTCTTTATATGGTGACTAGATCAGATGTTGGATTTGTAGGAATGTTATTTCACGTATTGCTTGAATAAAGTAGCTGAAAACTTATTGATGTCAGCATCCCAGAAGTTGTTATTTTCAGGATTTCAAAAAGGTGCATACTTGGAAGAAGAAAAAACTTTGGAGTATATACGCTAAATCGTTCTTCAGTATTTTTTTTCTCAGTGGACAGATCATAGTGTACTCCACAACTCAGCTCTGTTTTTTCAGCAACATGGCTTTTTAACTGAAAATGACCTGGAAGTTAGGGCTGGCTGTGTACACTGTGTGATGTCCTACTTTGGAGTTTCTTGACTTGGAGTTTCTCCCTTTTTTATAAAAAACTCAAAGAATCGGCAACAACAACAAAAAATAAAAAAAAAAAAATAAAGAACAAAGAAAGATACCCAATACGTGGCTTGAATCAGTAAGTTGTATATAGCATGTTAGGACTGTATAATATCAGGTTTGACTAGCACTACAAAGATTGTATTAACCCAAAAAGAAAATGGATCTGGATTTAAGTTAACTCCTGAGTTTTAGCTTAAGCTAATTTCTTCAGGTTGAAAACAATAATTTCATTAGTAATAACTGACATTTATGCAAATATGAGGTGGTTCTACAATATACTGGCCTTGTCACAAACTATAATAATTTTTCTTAGGCTATGTTGTGCCTTTGATGCTCAGGTGACAATTGAATCATCTAGATCATAGTGTATGCTCTCTCATCCATACCTCTGCATTAGACTGCATTTGAAATACTGTTACACCAAATCCAGTGTTGATATAGTTATTTTCTAAAACTAGATAAATATGTGTACTTTGTGATGTCTTCATACAGTTTTATTTTTTTTAATATTTAAGATATATAAAAAATTTGTAGTTTCTGAAATGTGTAGTTTTTTTATTAATATGCAGTACAGCATGTTTCAGAAAAACCTTAACGTTTTAGGTAGGCTTTACAATGTAAATTTGGACTTCTGCTAATAAGACCCTAGATTTTTGTTATATGGAATCATTTTACTTGCTCTCTTGCAAATTTTTTTGGAAATTCATACCTGAAACAATGTCAGAATTACATACCTCTAAGTTGTAGTTTGCTAAAATTCTCTATCTCTACATCTTAGCAATACCTACATGTCCTGATGATCACAGCTCAAATAGTTCACCGATAAAAAAGGCTGTGAGTCTTAAGTTGATATAGTAAAAATATCAGCTTCATATTTTCCTTTCAGCTCCCTTCTAGCTTGAAAAGTATGTGGAATTCAGTAAACATTTTGACTAGTGAATGATATTTGGTATTTTGAAATTTATGTTAATAAAATCTGTCTTCTAAATATTCTCCGGACTGCAAAATGATATTTATCATGAGATTCTTTGTCAATAAGATTGCTTTACTTGCTTTTGTGAATCCAGATCAAACCATCACACGCTATCCTTCCGAAGGTAAATAGCCGGTGGAAGGGATCTTTATGTAAATGCCACTTCTCTGCATGCTATTAACATTCAGATACATGCTTTCTGGTGCTGTTCAGATTCTTAGTAGAAAGCATACTAATCAATTATTTTGATCTTATCACAGTGTAGAGAATTCTATAACTGCGATAATACCAGCTAAATTTATTGTAATATAATAGAGAACTCCATCATTGTGGCGTCTTCATTGTGCCTTACTTTGAATACTATTTAAGTAACAAGCCACTTTTATCAGTGGTTATTTACAAAGACTGCCCTTTTCTTATGCAAAAGCAGTTAAGCAATGCCAAAATGAAACGTCTGATTTCCAGTGAAGAATATTTGTTTTCAATTGTTATTCAGTTTCACTTTTATCACAACAATCTTAAATACATCTTTTAGTTTACTTAAAGAGTTATAACCTTATTTGCAGTCAATTTTGCGGCATTTATTTTTGCAGAGATTTTATATTGTTTATCTGGTTTTGGAAAAAAAAAAAAACACATTCTTGTCTCAGAAACTTGCTAAGTGCCTTTTCAGTTTTGGTTCTTCAAATATTTACTACTTTATTACTATCTGCTACATTGTGAAATATGAATATTTTCATTAGTTCTGTAGTGTTCTGTAAAACAAAAGGGCACCATGGATACTGACAGTTTAAGCAAAAAAAAATAGTAAATGTAACTAGGTAATTAAAGTTCAGATTCCAGCAGATAAAATGCTTGCCTTTGAAATAAATTAAAAAATCCCGAAACCTATTTATATTAGTAAGTACCCTTGAAAGACCCTACTTTCCCTGCTTTGCTCAAGTTCATAAGGCCTCCGTTTCATTAATTTGTTCTCATTGGGATAGGAGATTCAATACTTACTTGTCAATAGTATTCCTTTCCTCTGAGGGGAGCAAAGGACTGCAAATGATGCAGGTTTATAAAAGTGTGCTCATGTTCCATTACAAGTGAGATGACATCATTGGTTTCTAACATACGTTTTAAAATGTCTGCTGGACTGTTTCCCTGAGAAAACATGAGTTTTGGAAAATAGTAGGTGTATTGCTAGCTTTTAGTATTGCATGTTTAGGAATAGGTTTCATGCAACTAAATTTACTGTAAAGTGGACAACAAATCTAATAATGATATATATGATGAATTCCGGAGTGTATAATATTACTATCCAGCATGTCTTTTGTGTAAGGGCTCTGTTCTCTAGGGAATTTCTTCTTTTGGAATTTCAAGTGCTCCACTCATCTTGGTTCTTTCCTGCTGCTGAATACTGTTTCCTGTTGTTCCAGACTGCCTCCACTTATCCTCAAATTGGATCCTCTTCACCAAGAGGATTCCCGAGGTCACTTTCTGTTATTTGAATTTATTCTTAAGGATCGCTTTTATTATGAGGCCAGTGGGAAATAACTCTGTTCCTTAACTACGAGGAGGGGAACTTCTTCCTCTTATGTTAAATTGCAATGGTCAGAAATAATGTGGGACATTATAGAATTGCCTACTTATTACTTGCTTATATTAATACTTACTGGACAGTTGATAGTAAGCCCATGACAAGTTTGGAGACTAGATCTAATTTTGCATTATGTCTGTTTACAAAAAAAAATATCCTACATGTGAAGAAGGAGATGTGACAGACATTGACCACAAATATACCAGAAAGATGTGACCTGACACATCCCTAAGTGTGAAGGTTATTTTTCAGCTGCAGTTGTATTGTTTTCACAGTAAAGTATAAATCTGGGTAAATTACTGAGAGCATATGTTCCCTCAAGAATAATTTTTACACTCATATTTGAAGATTCTGCAGAGAATGATAAAATACAGGTATGTTCAATTAAAAAATGCCCCAAAAATGAATGCTTGGTACACCTGCAGAAGCCACAGCAAAAGATGAGATACAGCAAAACTTTATCTGTTCTGGCAATTGGATGGTTTTAGTGCAAAAAAGTAGAACTGATCTGAGTGTATATTAATTAAATAACCAAGCAATAGTCACAGGTCATGTTCTAACAAGATGTCAAAGGTGCTAAATCTTCTGAAACACAGAGGTTTGTACAAAGTAGTAGCTCCAAAAGAGCAAGGTGTTTAGAAGAAGTAATTACTTTCTTTCTGAAGATTTTACTTAGAAGTGGAATCTTAGGAGTTAGCAGCTGAAACATGTTTGTAAAACTGAGGTTTATAAAATAGCATCTGTATTTGGGAGAGAGAAAAATATTCAGAACAAACAGAACTGTTGAAAAAATGAAGGATCCATAAAGTAATGTCTGTAGATGAAGATTCTCATAACGCTTCCTATTTATGCTGTAGCAGTAAAATTTCTTAACAAATGTGGAAACAATGCTGCTAACTTAAAATGGCATTACCATGAAAAATAATTGCAATCTCTGGAGCCATCTTTGGGGTTAAGAATTCTAACAGTTGTACAGGTAGTAGGTTTTGGTTTCAATAGGCATTTCCTACTCCAAATACTACCTCACACCTCCTTCCTAGGGACGTAGACATCATAGTCCTCTTTAAACTCCCATTCCTCTGCTCTGTGATACTTTTATTCTCTCTTGTTTTTTCTGTATCATCAAAAGTTTCTTCTCTCAAGTTGCAGAGGAAGGGAGGAATAAATATCTTTGCCAAAGCATTGGAGGATATGCTTTATTTTTACTTTCCTCGGTCCAAGGTTGTAAAAGAGCCAAGAACCTCCTATGTAATTGTTGGAAAGCTAGCTGATTGGAAGGTCATGTCTCTGACTCTTCCTTCAAACTGAGTCTGCTGTTGCTTCTGTTTCTATGCTGTTTGCTGTGACTCTTATCTTCACTCAGCAATACCTCAGTGGTTGTACAGAAGTACAGTCTTGTTACTGCATACCAAAATATTCTTGCTCTGAAGCTTGCTGGCAAAAGTTGCTTGATTTCTCTGGCAGCTTCTTTCCATTGAAGGCTATTAAATGCAAATACAAAGTCTTTGAATCACAAACAGCTGGAGACCAAGAGACCATTCTAGAAATGTCATTGTATATTTATCCTGTCCTTTTTATAGATGTTTGCTATCAGCTACTAGTGCACAAAGAATGCAGAGCTAGATGGAACATTGTTCTGATCCTCATGTGTATTCTTGTGCATTTTATAGCTATCTAATCAGAAAGGGTCTTTCCTACTCAAAGCTGTCCAGGGGCTTTCATTAGAGTAAGCTCCGTAATGTAATCCAGTCAGAACTTTATCACTCCACTAGTGAGAAATTATATAACTTGGAAATTTCCTTCAGCCCCTCATCTCTATAGTACAACTGTCAGTATCAGTGATCATTGTGTGTATTTTCTGATTTATTGGCTGTTTATAAATTTGAATGGGAGTAATCGTGTATTCAGTGAACTACTTCAGAGGCACGTGGTAACCAAGAGACAAGATGTTCACACACATACACACGTGTATTATGTTCAGCTACAGGCATTCTTTTAAGAAGCTATGTTCAGTTGAAAATGCTACTACAGTTGTTCTGACTGCTTTCTAAGTGAAATTGTAATTGATACATCTCAATAATAGGTGTTTTTTCCTTATGTGAAACAAAACTACTGAAAGTACTTGTTTTTGGCTAACCTGGAGAGCAGATTGGTTGTATTCTTGTCGCTGTCATTGGTGTGCAGTTTTGGTCACCACAATATGTGACAGATGTTAGGATATTAGCGTCCATAGGAGGGCAACAAAGATGGTTAAGGGCCTTGAGGGGAAGCCATATGAGGAGCGGCTGAGGGCACTTGGTCTGCTTAGCCTGGAGGAGACTGAGGAGAGACCCCATTGCAATCTTCGACTTCCTCATGTGGGGAAGAGTAGGGGCAGGCACCTATTGCTCCTCTGTGGTGACCAGTGACAGGATACAGCAGCAACTTTTGGCTCTCAAAAATATGTTAAGGGTAGAAGGAAAGTATATAACTCATTGTTCCAGAGAGGAACAGAGAGGTCCACCAGGCTGCTGAAATTGGAACTAGGACACTGTTGAAAGTTCAACTAAACAGTAACTTTATTATCAAAAGAGTGGCCAAGTGAACAGGAAAGCGAGCCCCGCCACTTGCCGCCAGAGGGAGAGAGGGAGAAGAAGGGCAAAAAGCCCCCCTGGGTCTGACACACCCCACTCCTCCAAGGTGTCTTCACACAGGGTTGTCTCAC
>JAWWTY010000001.1:61182960-61239168 GCA_035222235.1 Margarornis squamiger | reverse complement strand
TTTTCCCATAACTTGGCAAGAGAAAGCCCAACTCTTCACAGTTGGCTGGGCTAAACAAAGACCAAAAATACCAACATGGATTTCCACCCGAATACACTCATGCATGTGGCATGGTGGGTCTCAGTTCCATCCAGGCTGGCAGAGTTTCAGTCTCTGTTGGCAGGTAGGCAGCAGTTGGTGGAAGAGAGAAGGTGAAGGGGGAGGTGGGGAGAGATTCTCGACTACAGTAACCAGTTCTCTCTCCCTTTCCTCTTCCCTGATTTTCTGGAATTTCTCTTTAACTTTTATAGTGTTCAAAGGAGATGGTAGTGGTTTCTTGGCATATAGCCCTATTCAGATGTTTGAAGAGATAACAATAGCAGGATCTTCTGGCAGGAAAACTCCAGCAGAAAGCTCTGGTGGGAACTTCTGGCAGAAAGCTGAGAGAATTTTTTGGTGGGAAGTTTTGACAGGCAGAAACAATGATGAAACATTATTTATGGCATTTCTATATTATCTGTGTTACAGATGGGCAACCTGTTAGAATGTTTGACCACTCTCAACAGAAAAAAAAAATCTTACTTTTTAATGCAATTTCCTGTAATCAGTTTGTGCTCATTGCCTCCTATCCTGTCTCTGGGCATCTCTAAGATGAGTCTGGCTCAGTCATCTTTCCACCCCACCTAGTCCCCCATCAGGTATTTATACATATAATAGTAAAATCCCTCTGAGCCTTCTCTTTTCTAGACTGAGCAGTCTGAGCTCTCTCAGTGTGTTCTCATTTGAGACATGCTCTGGTCCCTTGATCATCTTTGTGGCCCTTAACTTTGATAGGATATGTTTGTGTCTCCCTTGTACTGAGGAGCACACACACAGCACTGCAGATATGTCCCACCCGTGCTGAGCAGGGGGAAGGATGACCTCTCTTGACCTGCTGACAATGTGTTTCTTCGATCGTCTTTGCCACAGAGGCACAATACTGACTCATGATCAATATGTTGTCTACCAGAATCATTAAGTTTTTTTTCAAGTTGCTTTTCAGCCAGTTAGCCCCCACCTGTGCTGCTGAATGCACAGCATACAGCATGTGCTGTATGTGTGCTGAGGTTGCGCCTCACCACATGCAGGTCTGTTGTTGGATTTCATTAGAATGCCTATGTGCCCATTTCTCCAATTTGTCAAGGTTCTTCTGAATGGCAGCACAACTGTCTGGTGGGTCAGCCATTACTTTGAATTTTCCACCATATGCAAACTTGATTAGAGTGCACTCTATCCCATCATCCAGGTCACAATGGAAGATGTAACAAATATCCCCAGTATCAAGTCCTGGAATACAGCACTTCAAAGGCTTGACATTCTGTTCATTCTTCTATAACTCCAGTTTATATCAGGAAAATTTTTTCGGATCTCGGAAATGCTTCCTCTGGCAGTCTTTTCACTGGATCTGGCATCAGTATAATTCAACCTGGATAACCCCTGTGGAAAGTGAGTTTACAGTGGCTTTCTTCTGTTTTCACAGAACCAGTGGGATTTATAGACTCACAACAAACACCAGAAACGTATACATTTTTATTAAGAAGCTCAGTATTAAGATGATTTTACTCTCAGTCCCATTACTTAAGTGGGAAATTATGATCCAACTGAGATGCAGAAATTGGTACCTTACATCAATGAAGTATTTTTTTCTGTGATACAGAACCAACCCTTATCACAGCTTACCTTTTGGTTTCTGTGGTATGAGCTATCTTACAGAAGTCAAACTGCTGTACGTGCCAACCTTAATTTCAGCAGCAGATTTGGAAGGGACAACTGTCCTTGAGAGTTCACTAAAGGTGAAGTTTTAGTTTGTATTTTAACTTCTTTTAAGCTGTATGGAGGTTGGAGCACACTTTCATTCATATGGTCAGAGTCAAGATGTATCTATTTCTGTACCCTAAAAGCATTTTATGACAGCCCAACAATGGAACAATTTAACAAGAGCCAACAAGATGGCATGAAACCTACTCTTCTCAGCTAGATTTATGGAACAGGTGCATCTGTCCTTAGGAGAAATCATACCTTTTCATAGTACAGTTGCCTAGGGCTCTGAAGCACTGTCAAAAAGGCTTTCTACTTTGTGTTGGGCATAAGTAAATGTAACTCTTCTGATACTGGACTAGACTGTTGATGTGAAATGTGAGGTTTGTACATGTGTTTTACTTCCAGGAAGGGCTGTTACATGTCTTTCGCTTGAAGTCACTGTGAATAGTGATGTTTTTGGCTGAAATTGGATTTAATACTTTTAAATCTAAAAGGAGCTGTCCTTTCAGCCAGTCCATCCAAGGCATGCTTGGCAGCTATTTCTGCTTTGTATCTTTACATTGGAAATTGTTTTACTTTCTGTAATGTAACAAGGTTCTTCGAAAATTTGATCAGTGTCAAAGGAACCTCTGTGTTCTGAGTCATGGCTCTAGTTCATGTGCTTATTGGAAGTCAAACTGACAGTCATGTATTCCTTAACTCACCTGTCAGTGAAAATTATCTGATTAGTGCTATGGCTTTCACCAGAAAAACTTGAAAGCCTGAGAGCAAGTTCACATTGAAGTTGATATATCCTGTGCAGTTTCTGAACAAAGTTGTCCTTTACACCTACCCACAATTTCTTTGTAAAATTGTATCTGAATTTCACTGGAGTGATGAGTTTGACTTTAGGTGCTTATTGCTAAACATTTTGAAACATTAAGATTGCTATTATTATGTTTGCAATGTAAAAGCCTTCAGAAAGTGTCCTGCCCTGTTCATATGTAAGGCTGAAAGATCTAGAACTTGTTACATGTCAGCACTATGAATACTTCACAGAATCTGTCTGCCTTAGACTCTGAAACTGAAAGATGGAACCACATACAAAACACTGGAGCTCACTGGACCTTGCACTGAGATCTTGAATTATCTTCCTCTCTATGATCTGCTGTTCTGCTTCCTGGAGCCTAACTCATTCAACATTACAGCATGGCTAATATGACATTGTTAGAGAATGTTCCTTAAGTTTTTACTCAGATGGAGACCTTTAGTCAACTGAGCATTGCTATGTAGGCTGTACTACTTCAAATCAATCCTTGTACAAAAAAACATAAAGGACTTTTCACAATGTCTTGAAAGCAAAGATACAACATAAAGTTAAAATAAGTGTCTTTCATTTTTTTGTTCCTTGTGCAAATAATAGTCTGGAAAAATCTCTGCTATCGTTGTCCCAAGCTTGGTAATCATTTGCCTCTGAAATTTTTGTATATTAATGCACAAGGCATGATGTAGTTAAACCTGGAAGGCTGTGAAGGGCTTACATTTCACTTCAGTATACTGGTTACAGTATATCCAACCTGAATCTTTGTATTCTAGGAAAGAAGAATAAAAAGTATTAATTCTGGTGCTTGCTGAATTGAGAGATCAGTACTTAAATCTTCAGACAAGGAAAACCAATCCGATAGCTTCAGCACTCCAAGCTTGTTGTTCAATTACATAAAGAGTTGAGTGCTGCCAGAGGGTTACGTCAAAAATGATACAAAGATAATTAAAGTCTTTGCTACTCCAGATAACTTCAGGAGAAGCCCTTGAGGTTTTGCACCTTTTTCCTTCTGTTTCAGCTATGAAATCTATAAGGTCTATTTTTAATTTGTCCAAATTGTGCAGTTTTAGTTTCAGATGAGGCTGTTTGTCTTTAGTAGCTGGTCCTTTTCATTATGTACAGTGTAACAAAAATCTATATGTAATTGCAATGCCATAAATAGAGACTGGTGGAAAATAATAGTCAGAGTTCCTGTAGATAAATCTCTTAAGTGTACATATTGAGTAGGCACCATCAACAGAAACTGTGCTAAGGAATCCTGGTTTGTTTTTTGTGAAACTCCTTAGCATTTTGTTCAGTAATTAGAGGAGTTGCTGAATAAAGCTTTGATTCCTTGAAAGGGGAAATAGAAATATTGGTTTATGTTTTTCTTCTGGTAAAGTGAACTTTTGGAGTCCTAATGTTGTGTGATGTTTTAGTTTATATTGGACAGTTTGGGGGAACTGTAAAAATGAAACACTTTTCATCCAAAATAATCATATTGCACCACTCTTTTTTTAAAAAAAACCCAACATATTGCTAATGATATTTGAGATTCTATCATGTCAGTGAACTACTGCTCCTGGAGTTATGGTATATATAATTTGTTTCTTAATAAGTATATAAAATGCAGGTGTCATTGCTAACTGCACTATCTGTTGCTATCATTGTAAGACGCTATAAATGTACATGTAAAGCTTATGATACTCAGTGTGCTAGGGAAGGGTCTTTAATGTTCTTAACATTTTTAAAGACGTAATTACGAAGTTAGGTAGTTTATGTATGGCTTGGCACTGAAATGTCAAGGGCAAAACTTACCAGCTCTTTGGGAAGTTTACTTCTCCTTTAGATGGTATTTAAAAGACAGTTGTATGAGTTTTAATTAGGCATGATACTAAAAAGTATTTAAATCTCCTATTCTGCAATTGAAGGAAAAGAGATCATTTAAATCATAAAAGAGCATATTTCTCAAAGGAATTACTGTTGACTATGTAGCTATCTGCAAGACTACTAGAATTACTAGTTCTACAGTGTCAAAAGATTGATACACTTGACTAATTAGGAAGCCAGTTGGGACTGGTGACAGCAGCCCTGCAGCAGCTTGTGAAAAGCCGATTTAGAGGTCCCATAGGAAGTGTCAATATTGAACAATATTTGTGACTCTTATACTATCACTGTAGCAATGTTGTGTGCAGCTCTCCCAGGGCAATTTAAAGGATTTCTAAAATACTGCATGGTAGACTTTCATTTCTTAATCTTCCTGTCACGTTAAAAAAAAAAAGAAAAAGGGGGAAAGGAAGACAGAATGCAAAGATTTCTTGTCCCACCCTCACTTGTATTAATATATTTTTATTAGCTATAAGTATCCTCAGAATATCAAAGCCTTTTAAATGCCCAATACTGTCTGTCTGCGTCCCACCTAACAGGGACCCTTCGCTAAGACAGATTCACTGGTTGAACAGGAACCTTGATACTCCAATGAAAACTACTCTTAATAACAAGAGAGACCCTTTTCCGTCAGGTCCCCTTAACTGCTATATCACTGCCAGAACCAGAAACAAACTGGACTAAACTCTAGCAGTTCCCAAAATTATTTTTATTAATACAAGGGTGTGACAATTATTGTGGGTTTCCCATTGTTGGTGATAATGTTAGCTGCATGATTATGTTTAATAGATAACACAAAAGACCCTAAAATAGCCAGCACAAAACATACTCTACAGACACAAAAACTCCAAAAGCTCTACAGACAGCATCTACAGTCTAAGTTTCAATACAGCATCAAACAACATCTTCCCTCACCAATACTTAAATAACAACAGAAAACTGACCAGAAGCACAACAACCTAAAACAACAATCTAAACCCATCCAGTGCCCGTAGCACAGAGAAGAATTGTACATAAAGATAGCTGTCTCCCATTAAAAAACATGTTAAAAAGAATGACACACCTTAAAGGAACACCACAACCAATATAAAGTCCCGATAGATTACAAGATGTAAGGCCAGGTATAGTGTTTATGGAATAAATATGTTAGCCAGGTAAAATTAGTAAATAAAGGTAACTGTGAGGTAAAGATGGAAAGGTATAAAGTAATAGGAAGAAAAAAGAAAACAGAGAGAAACTGCTCATGCCTTCATTGTCCAAGGCTTGGGAGGAAAACAGGGCAGCTCGATACCCCTGCAGAGATAGTCGTTCTTTTTCCCCTGTTTTGCTTATGACAATATCTCTTTTTAGACTTTTTTTTTTTCTTAGGTAGTTTGAGTGGCTGTAGGCAATAATAGTTCCTGGGGTGATAGACAGATGACATATGCTTAAAAGCTGGCTTCCTGTGCTTTCATAAGATGTGGCAAAGAAAGGCCATGTTATCTCCATAACACTCCATTCTTTGTTGATCTTATCAACCTTGTTTGAGCACTTTAAGGAAACTCCTGGAGCCTTTGTCCTCTGACAGCGGTTCTGGGAGTACCCTTCCAAGTGTGTTTCCCTTAACCCATCAGGAGCTTGTCAGGGCTATCACCCCACACTTCCCATCATGTAAACTTGGACTATATTATAGATAGTGTGGGTATTAATAGTAACTTGATAGAAAGTGTCAAATTCAACTGCTGATGCAGGCATCAGAAAACAGAATTTTGAGCCTATTGAAGTTGTAGCAGTTTAAAAAACAGGCTTTCTACATGTTTGGGTACAAAGATTATTAACTAAGAATGCTTTTATTTGCAGTGGTTAGCTTTTTTCAGTGCATCCATGTATGCAGGAAAACTACCAGAGGAGTTTTTTAATTCAAGTTTCAATCTACTTCATTTATTCTTATGGGAAGTGTTTTGCATGTCAATGGAAGCACTAATCTATAATCCACTTTGTCACTACAGTATATTTCAGATAAATATGAAAACCAGATAGTACACATAAATATGCTACAGCTATGCTACAAGAAGTTGTGGTTTTGCAATATTTCTCTTCCATTATTTTAAATATATTTTTTATTATTTATTTGATGAGCCTTTTTGTAGTATAGCAGATTATGCCCCGGGATTTTTTTTTCATCTAAAGGTTGTTAAGTTTTTCAAATAACTGTGAAATCCATAGTAGTCTTGGACAGGCTTGAAAGGAAAGAAACGATATGCTGAAACAGGATTGAAAATTTTCTTCTGTTATTCCTACGTCCTAAAAAAAGCTTGTGAACTCTTCCATAAACATTAATGGTATCATTTTGGAAACTGTGATACTAGTCAATCTTTTTTGAATTGTTATTACTCAAAATACTTATAAGCTTTCCTCTAGCATTCATGTACCTTAATGTAACTAATGGCTTGGTCTCAAAATTTCTTCAGGCACTGAGTGTTTTTATTCCAGACATTAGTACTTTAGAGAATTGCATGACATCAGATGGAGAAAGGAAAGTAAAAAAAAACAAACAAAAAAGCCCCAACAAACCAACAAGAAAAATAGTGATGTTCCCCAGGGCTCAGTACTGGGGCCAGTTCTTTTTGGTATCTTTATCAGTGAATGATCTAGATGAGAGGATTGAGTGCACCCTCAGTAAATTTGCACATGACACCAAGTTGGGTGACAGTGTTCATCTTCTGAAGGGTAGGAGTGCTCTGCAGAGGGGTCTGGACAGGCTGGATCCATGGGCCAACGCCAGTGGTATGAGGTTCAACAAGGTGAAGTGCCAGGTTCTGCATTTGGTTCACAGCAACCCCATGCAGTGCTACAAGCTGGGGGAAGAAGGGCTGGAAAGCTGCCCAGTGGAAAATGGACCTGAGGGTGCTGGTCGACAGCCAGCTGAACAAGAGCCAGCAGTGTGCCCAGGTGGCCAAGAAGGCCAATGGCATCCTGATTTTTATCAGAAGTAGTGTGGCCAGAAGAACCAGGGCAGTGATTGGCCCTCTGTACTCGGTGTCTTGTTATATCCACCTGTTCAGATCCTGATTTGTATATTCGCTGTTAGGAATAATTGCAGAATCATGCACTTTGTCTGGCTCCTTGACCTAGGGTGTTTTTCTTAGTGGGCGTAATGAGATTTCTATCATGTAATTCATTATTTCTCTATGGAGATTTTTCATCATATAGTCAATCCCTGGAGTTGTGTCCTTTGTCCTCCCATGCATACATACGTCAGGGTAGCAAGGTTCAAAAATCTCACACGTTTTGATGTGTTTATTTCAGGAAATAAAATGAGGATGTTTAATGCTTGCATTTTGTTACAATCTCACAATATTCTTTTCATAATTCATAACTCTTTTCCAGGTTATTATACACATGTGTATATTTTTACACGTTATATATGTGTAAGTCAATAAGTAGAATTTTCCTGAACTACATAATTTCTTTAATATTGGCTAGAGGTTATTAAATGTGAGCAGAAAATGGCTTTTGATTAAAACTACCTATGGATATCACTGTATCCTATCCAGTCCAATATTGTTCACTCAACTTCCTACTGGGAAACAGTTTCAACTCTTTATAGCAATAACTGAAATGATCGTTTGTCTAATGTAGCAACTCATTCAAGGGACAGCTTTTGAAAGCTGACGTTAGACTGATTATTTGCAGTTGTAGGATACTGAAATGAAAATGAGAGAAATGACATTTCACTAAAAACTGTGCTTGACTCTCAGTATAGAGAAAGAGGAATGTGAAATGAATGGAATAAAATTTGGCCTAGTTCAATCTATAGGAGACCAAATCTGATGTGCTTAATTGCAAGAAAGCAATTTCTTAATATTAAAACACTGGTCAAAGGTTAAAATAAATATTTTCTATAAATACCATTGATATCTGTTACTGTTGTTTTTTTATTGGTATTACTCTTTATGCTTTGATATTGCTATGGTAACCCAGAGAATTCCTTCTCTCTCCTTTACAGAAGGTGAGGAGACTGGAGTGATGGATAGCCTGTTGGAGGCCTTGCAATCAGGTGCAGCTTTTCGAGACCGAAGGAAAAGGACACCGAGGTCTAAAGGTGAATATTCTCTTTTAGATTTTATTTTCTGGAGAAAGTTAAAGGCATTATGGGTCCAGTGCTCTAGAATTTTAAGTGTGTCAGGTTTAGTTCATTCTTGTGATGCCAATTTTCAGGGATGTTCAGACTGCTGCTATTGTCAGTAACGTTGGAAATTAATATATTGAACTTATACAGCCTGATCACTTTGACAAGACTTTTCAGTACAGCCACACGTACTTCAGCTTTTTAGGGTTTCTAGTTGTATGGTGGAAGTAAAAGTTGTGTTGCCTCATAAGTCAGTCAAATTGTTTCTCTGGTGTGTAACTGTCATTTATTCCTAGAAATACTTGACTTCTAAATGGTTCTGCTTAGCAATGTTACAATACTCCAATAGCTTTCAAAGAGGTGTTTTATTTCTATTGGGTTTTTTGCTTTTGCAGACATACCACAAAATCTCAGTCCAACCATGCAGCGGCCTGTGCTGAAAGCTTGTAACCATGGTAATGAATTATATTCTTGAATTGCATGCAGTTCTTAGCTTAGCTTATGTAGTTGATCTGTGCTTTCAAGACTGCTTTGTTTTTTTCCAGTTTTGTACATTAGTGGAGTACTTAACCATATTAGAACTTGGTTTTTAAAAATCGTCTGAATAGTACATGCCGAAACTATACTTACTGATTACTTTGCAAAGCTCTTCTATCTTTCGTGGCAGTCTTATTTATTTAAAATTTAGTTGTGTTTTTAAATGTAGTGTATTTATAATCCTTAAGAATTATTATTCAAGGATTTTTTAAGGGATTATGGTACTGTAATAAAAATCAGAGATTATGTAATGTTTTAAATGCTACTAAGTGTTTGCTATACCAAATCAGAGAACTTTTTGCATTCATTCTGTGTTTGTTTGTCTTGGTTTCCTTAATACTATATCTGGAGTGGTTTAAGCTATCATTTACCAGTATAATTCAAAAGGGATGTTGTATCAACAAAGTAATAGTAAATGGTTATTTCTAAACTCCTGAACTGTCTCACAGTAATCAGCAGGACTTGCTCATATGTGAAAAGTTACAATGAAGGTGTGGGTGCTTGTTAGCTTCGTTTGATAGACAGTCTACAGAATATTACTGCATTAGCTGTGTGCTTGAGGGGTCTGGAGTGACAGTTTTCAGTGGCGCATAACTAGTGGCCTCAAAAAAAAAGTTTATAGCTGTAGTACCTCTGTTAAAGAAAAATTGAAACTTACAGGAAAAAAATTTCTTACTTAGTTTTTAAAGCAGAATGTATTATCCTTTGAATGCACTATCCCTTGATATTTAAATCCACTGCGGATTTTGTGCAGCAGATGCCATAAAATTGATTATATTCATTTTACCTCATGTTTAAGTGTTTATTTCTCTGTCTGTAGCAAAAAAAAAAAAACCAACATAAGAAACACCAAACAAAAAAACAAAACCTCATAGAATTTGACAGTGTTAAACACAAAATTGAAGAAAATAGAGCTGAAAGGACAGTTTAAAGATAATTTATTCACTTATATTAATTAGATCAAAGAGGAATCAAGTATATTTTACAGGTGCTTGTCTAGAATACATAACATATTGATATGTGAATAATGACTGCAGAGCACATCTGAATTTGTCCTGTAAGTGTTTCTGCTTGTAAGAGCTATTATATTGAATATTGCTTCTTATCAACCCATTCCATCCAGCTAGCTGTCTGTGGACAGGCAGTGTAGTTTCTGATTTTCAGTCTAACGTTCTTTGGACAAACATTATGGCCATGTTTTATGTTTCAGATTAAAAACCAAAACAACAAAAATTAACACCACCCCTCTCAAGGTTTTAATGCTGCAAAATCTTAGTCTAACCCATGGACTGATTTGTACATCAGATGGCTGTAATTTGATGTGAAAATTTGAAGTTCCGATACTTGATTTGGAGAGAAGAGTAAAAGTAAACTCTCAGATTTTATTCTGTTTTTTACCAAAATCAGTTTTTCCATAGAGCATTTTGTCTAATTCTAAGACATTTTAAAATTAATTTAGCTTTTCTTTCACCTGTCTTGTTAGCTCAGGAACAGACTAGTACAACTCTAAGCTTGCTTTTAAGGAATTCATTAATATGTTTTTGATTTGTTGACACTTGTCACGATATATACATGTTACATCTTCCTATCTTGACCCAGAAAGAGCACTAAACCTGGTGTAGTTTGCGGTGAGTTCACTTATCAAGACCTTTTTTGCTTTTTAATAGAAATATATGGTCATTTATGTTACATACTGTCTAGAACGAGTACTAGACCCTGAACGTCAAAGTTAATTTTTGGATGATGATAATAATAATAACAACCTCACTGAAGTTAATGATGTGGCCCATCAAGGCAAGAATTATAATGATAAAATTTTCTATTTCTGAGTTCAGCCGTGTATAATAACAGGGGTTTTTCAGTACTATGCTCTGTATAATTTTTTCTTGCACTTCATATCTGATACAGGTACATATGAAATAGCATGTTCTTTCTATCTATATATGTGTAATAAGTGATGAATATATAATGGTTCATTACATAGACACTGTATAAACAAGAAGTCTGTGATTTCAGCTCAATTCAGAAAAATTGGGATATGTCATTCGACAGAAGTATTGGCTTGGTCTTTTGTTGATTTGCTGTATTTTTTCCCCACCCTAAAATTTCGTAAGTCACTGGCTTACTCTGAGATAAAAGTACCTAGAGATTGCTAAAAGTCCTTAAGCAGCAATTCAGCCACTTTCCTGGTTTGTTTTTGTACTGGTTTTGGCTGTTTGGGTTAACTGGTAACTGTTTATTCTCCTGAGACTAACATTTGCTTATAGTAAATATACTTTACTGATGCATGCTGCAGATTCATACCTAGGATTCATCATGCGGTCAAAAAGAATTACAAGCCATGACTTGAAATGTCTGTCCTTTGAATCTTTCAGAGTGTAGCAATCTGTCTCTGTTGGGCAAATGCCATCAAGTTCTAACTAATCTCTTCTATTTCAAAACTCAACAAACCAAATTAATAAAATCTGGCTTAGTCTTTATGATTAAAGACATTTCCCTTAAAAAGTGGTATCCAAATCAGACACAAGCATAGATGATATTTATAACTCCAGCAGGCAACTAAGTACCACACAGTCACTTGGTCTGTCCTCCCTGGTGGGATGGGGAAGAGAATAGGAAAAAAGTAAAAGCCATGGATTGAGAGAAGAACAGTTTAATAATTGAAATAAGTAGTAATAATAAAAATTAGAAGGAGAGGGAAGGAGAGGAATAAAATACAAGGGAAACAAGTGATGCACAATGCAATCGCTCACCACCGTGGACCAATCAGTGGCTCCTGACCAAGTGCCCCAGTTTATATGCTGAGCCTGACACCATATGGTATGGAATATCCCTTTGGACAGTTTAAGTCAGCTGTCCTGGCTATGCTCCCTGCCAGCTTCTTGTGCTGCTGCTCATTGGCAGAGCATGGGAACCTGAAAAGTCCTTGACTTAGAGTAAGCACTACTGAGCAGCAACTGAAACAACAGTGTGTTATCAACATCATTCTTAACATCAATCCAAAACACAGCACCGTACCAGCTACTAGGAAGAAAATTAACTGTATCACACATGAAACCAGGACAGAAAACTAGAGAGCAGTAGCTCCATGTCTCACAGGGCATGGCAAGGGAGAGAAATACAGCCTGAATGTATGCTTTCTCCACAGCTGTCATGTAAATGGAAACAGGAAGGAAATCTCTCTAATCATTGCCAATGTCACCTTCAGTACAATGCTACACAAGATACCAAATTAGCACTTGCTTGTCAGACTTAGCCAAGTCTTATAAAACAAATACAGAGGAGCAAGCCAATGCCATTTAGCTCTAGAACTGAGAACTGAAATAGTTCCCTTTAAATGGACTGCTTAAGAAAAAAGAATAGTAAATTTAGGGGAATACTAGCTATTGGTGGGCCATTTTTCTCTTCATGATCTGTTGAGCTCCCCAGAAAGCTCTGGTAGTGTTCAGCTGATACTTCTGATTAAAAAGGAGTACTGGTTCTCAAGCTATATCCCAGGGTAGCCTGTTGGGTGTGTTATTTTATTTTCAATCCTATTCCATTCTTCTTTTATTGAATAGATTGTCTCTTTCTAATATGGTATGTAGATTTTGTCAAGTTTAAATCTGCTCTATTTTTGTGATCAGAATTACTAGTTGTATTTTTAATGCTTGTGACAGGGCCCATTGAGTCAGAATATTTCTTGTGAAGAAAGTCTTGCTGCGTAACCAACATAAATAATATACATTTGGAATTGCTGGATCTTGGAAACACTCTAATGCCTTTAGAATGCACGTAATATACACTAGATTTTAATTGACACAGATAAGATTGGTGTATTTGTTCCCATTCATAGTGCTTCGTATTTTTAAATTAACAACTAAATTACATCTCTGTGCAAAACTACCTGTAAAGGTTACATTTGGCTTTAACTGCAAAGGACCATAGACTGCAGTGGATATTGTGCTGTACTCCTGCTGTAATTCCTGTTCAGATAACTGTATGACACAACTATAGTATCAGTATAGTTTTAGTGTTTTACTAATAGAGGAGCTCTTTTATTTTATTTAGGGTGCAGATGAAAGCACTTAATTTTCAATGATTGGGATTTTGCACATTAGGAAATCATTTCAAGCAGCTAATAGCTATGGCTGATCTGAGTTCATCAATTATTAACAACAACAGTCAAGGCAGATTTGCAGCTTGCAAGTTTATTTCAAGCTACTTAAGTTCAAATACACAGAGCAGCATATCCAAGGCAGCACACAGCCCACTGCAGCACAGAAAGCTGCATTATTCACTAAGTTTTCAGTCAGGTTTTGCAGTCTGCATCAAGTCCTCTGCTGCTATGGCTACACATTTATTTGCAGTAACATTAGCCAAGCTAATGTTACCTGAATTGCATGAATACAAATTTGAGATGCATCTTTCATTGTGTATATACACATACCTCAAATACAGCAGAAATTGTCTTTACAAGCAGATTGTATTCAAAATGCTATGAGTAAAGAAAAGCTTTAATAAAATGAAAGTAAAATAATACAGATTGCTTTTGAGACTGCAGTTGAAAGAAATTTTTGTCACAATCAGTAATTGTGCTGTGGACTGTGCTTCTAAAGGTAACAAAAAGGTCTTATTTTTATATTCAAATCAAACTTCCATGGTAAGAGATAGTTGTAATTACTATAGCTGTTTGTTCAGTAAATCTCTACACAATAGAATAATTTTCATGCCATGTATAGTCTGAAGCATTTGAAAACCTCTGTTAAATAAAATCCTTATGAGCAATGTCATTCTGTCCCAATTAAGCAGAAAATATCCTTTTTTTCATGTTCATTGGGTCCTTTTCATCTCATTTTTGTAATTGGACTGTCATCTGATGTTCATATTCGTGTCTTTGCTACCTTATTTTTGACAATCGTAGCTGACAGTGAGCTGAAGCTCATCTTAGTTCTTGAAACCGACAGAGTGACCACGCAGAGGTCACTTTTATTTCATCATTGCTGTATATGACAGCAAAATGTGATTGGCATTTCAACCTAATTTTTCCGTAAATCTGTGTCTGATGCTGTCTTCCTCAACCGTATGTAGTGAACTGGAGAAGCTATGAAACCCATGAAGATAACTGTTTACCCAGGATATGTTAGTAGTAAAGATACATTCTAGAGCATTACCACTTCTTTGTGGCAGATACTGCTTTGAAGGCACTGCATGTTAGCCTTGTGATCTGAAAACATCAGTACCTTTGGTGGAGAAAATTTTTGTAAAGCTTTGTGAAGTTTTACTCAATAGACAAGTTTTCTCAGCAGAAAACTTGGAATATCTGTAGGTGCTGTTATGAAATGAAAACATTTAATAGGATTTCTATAAAAAAAGTCATTCTTGGGTGTTGCCATTTTAAGACTAAAGCTTCGCTTCAATATTGACTTCATAGGTCAAGTAAAATTGCTGCTTATTCTAACAGAAATAATTCCCCTGAAACCATCTGCACTGTTTATAATAAAGAGTTTTTTCCTAGAGCAGACAGCAAAGTTCAAAGAAACTGACCATAAAAGTCAATTTTGCATGTGTGGGGAAAAGAAATAATATCCAGACAAGGAGAGTAAATTTACACATTTTCCTTTCTTTGTTTAGAAATATTTCTGCATTGCCATAGTTGCAAACACATACAGTCACAAAGATCTCCCTGAAGAATTTACATTCCAAAAATCTAGGAAAAATAATTTTGATGCAGAGTTTTTAGGATCTTTTTTAGCAATCTCTCACTTTTGTAATACAATGTTGAAATGAAGAAAGTGTCCAAGTCAGAAGGGATGACAGTCACCAAGAAGAGTTTGGGATGAGAAATGAGAAATTTTGATTTTTTTTTTCAGGCCTTTTCTAACAAAATAACCTTCATAATAAAGACTGACATAAAAAGAGGAATAAAACACTCATTTCTGTAATCATTTATTTTAAAATACTGACAAATGGATGAGGGCTCTGTTAAGAATGGAAAAGGGTGCTTCAAATTAGTAGTAATTGCATATTACTACTGTGAAAATGCTGATACAGACAGAAAAAAAAGTTATCTTCCCTTTAGTATGAAATAAACACACACTGTCAAACTTAGGACTCCCCGTGTTTAGAAAAGGTGAGGAGGAATTGTAATCATCAAAAAATGTCTGTGTCTTTTTTATTAAAGTCTTGTGAGATTTCCCTTATCAACTTTCATGAGTAAGGTGGCATGCATATCCTTCATTCAGTGTCTTATCATAAAGAATTATATATGAACATAATATAGCAAAAAGAAGAGTAAATTTTTAAGACTAAAAATTTTAGGTGCTACCTTGAGACAAGATGGACCTTATAATGGGGCCTTTTCCCCAGAGGTTTGACAACTTCATTTCTAAAGTGTGACCCTTTGAAGATGTTGAATTAGGCACTCAGAAGAGCTAATTGCTTTTGTAAATATCTTGGCAGTGTTCATTGGTACTAGTTGAATAAGACCGCTTCTCTCAAGAGAGGCAAGGACATTTTCTGCAAGATAAGAACTGTAGCAAAGAGGTGACATTTAAAAGCAGTGACACTGTATATTCTATAATTGCACATACAGTAAATGTCAGCTTCATAATTGTCTAGGTAGGTAACCAGATTTCCAAAAGCTACAGCAGGCAAGTTATATATTCAAAGCAATCTGCTGAAAATGTATCAGTGGAAAATCTTAAATCTGCAAAGGGAGATATAATTTACCAACAATTTACCCATATTTGTCTTTTCATTGCTTAGTCACGCAGAACTTCCTATTCAAAGACAATTACTGAGTTTATATGTATAGCAAAGAGATTCTGTCACTTCTCAGAGTACCTTTCAAGTCTCTTCCATATTTGTTAAACAAGATTTTAGGTATAAATTTACCAGTCTTTTTCACTTCTGTTTTGTGAATGTTAAGAACAAGTACTATCTAAACTCCTGCCTCATTCTTCAGAGGCTTCTAGAAATTTGATCTGAATAGAATAGATGATGTAACTGTTCACTAAACAATAGCCATAAAGCTCTTTATAATGTGTGGTTTTTTTAATATATATAACTTACACATACACACCTTCTAAAGGGGTTATCTTTCTCTTAAAAAAAACACCCCACAAACGAACCACTACTGACATATTAGGTAGGAAATTTTCATCAGCTGGATATTAGAAGTGCTTTTTCTCTGGTTAAAGACTCCACTGGGGTCAAAATCTGAGATAGTAACAGTGTATGATTCCTGACCTGAGTCTTTTCTGTGACTCAAGTGATGTCTGGTTAATGCAATATTGTTTAGTCAGTAATTCTAAAGTTTTAGAGAAAACACAAAACATTACTCATTAAATTCTTTAAGCACTCTTCTTAAGTCAGCTTTTTTTTTTTTTTGCCATGTAAGAGAATGTGTTCCCTTAATGTTCTGGATTTTTTGTCCTCCTTTAGGGGAATTTAGTTTCTTTTTGTTTTCCTAAGTGATTTGAACAGAAAAAAAGTTAAGTGTAGGAAAAATACTGGAGTTACATTTCTGCCCATTTATTTTCACATAAGCCAATGATCTGCAAATGTACAAATAAAGGACATTTTAATAGATGCGAGGAAAACAAGGATATCCTTCATCCTCTTCCCTTTGTTAGGGTAGGAACACTTGGAATCTATACTTTCAAGTTATGCTCTAAAGGAGAATTGGCATTTAAGTTGAATCAGAATTAGTGGTAGTGTCTGTAAGTGGCTTGATAAATCAAGTATCTTCGTTTCATTCAAAAAATAGGCAAAACTTGTGTATTTCTATCACACATGCCTAAAGCAAAATCTGCATCAATCACCCAGCAAAATAATCTAAAGCCCCCAGAGACCTTCTCTTGGTGGCTCATACCTGGAGATCATGAGTGGTAAAGGAAGGAAATGCAGGGATCAAATGTGGCTCTTGCATGAATGGCAGAAAGATGATAGCCAGGCTTCCACTGAATGACCTGGAGTAGTGTGAGGTAGTTGGACTGCAACCTATGTTTTCTTATGGTGATGTAGCTTACAAATCCAAGATGAGAAGCTGCAGTTTAAGTATTTTCAGAAAAGTATATTTAGAGTATGGAAGATACTGGGCTAATGAATCTCTTAATTTTCAGCATCGACTGTGAAGTAATTTGACTCTTGTTCTTGGCAATGTTAAAAACAAGATTATTTTAACTAAACAAAAATTTTCCTTGAGGATAATGAGCATATTTTTTTTCTTTCTTTGGATGAAAAAAACCCTGTCTACTTAATAGAGTGGTCTTTATCAAGTAGTATGGTTTTTATCATGTTTTTTGTCTCCTGATAATATATGTCTCCATATACTAGAGAAATAAAAAAAAAAAGAAAACGCTGTTACCTGACTGTACAAGCTTAACCATATTTGCCTTAGGTTTTAAAAAATCTAAAGACTGGGATTTGAAAAACTGAGAGTGAATGTATTCACTAGTCAAACTTGCAGTTCTTGATTTTCTCTCTCCTTGTGGCATAACAAAATTATAAAATAAGAAATTGAAAAGATAACATCAAGAATACTTAGTGTCATAAACAGGGAAACAGAATGAAATCAGCAGATTTTCAGCATAGTAAAATAATTATTCCAGAGGTTTTTCTTTTTATCTGTTTTCTTAGGCTTTAAGCCTGTTTCCTTGTATTTGAAAAGAGATGATTGTACATGGTGCATTAGAATACAGTGCACATAAAAATGCTTGAATTAGCTGTGGACAGTCTGTTTTGTGTGCTTGAAGCAAGATAACTTTTAGGAACAAATTTGGATATCAGAGCGTAGTTTCAGAAGAGATTTGGGTATCTTTGTACAGCACCTAATTGAGCTATATGGTTTCAGAACCATGTCCAAGAATGTAGCAGAAATCGTCATCAGTCTTCCTCATCCAATATGAGTATTTCAATCAGTAGATGCAGTAACATTTACTATTTATAGTGGTACTTTGTGAGCAGAGGAGCTAATGAACAGAAGGCAACTTTCCAGGGATACAGAAAACATGTTTTACATCCTCTCCCTGTGGGAATAATAGAATGTTGATGAACCAGGGTTAAGGACAGCAGAGGGAGAGGTTTGATTGCCCAGGTTAACTTTGGCACCTAATTTTTACTGGTCTTTTAGTTTGGTAACTTAATTTATTAACAACAGAAGAAATTACTCTGAGAGTTGTGTACCTTAACTGGAAGGCAGCTGTTTGAGATACTACAGGTACATGTTATTCAGAGAAATAAGTGTTGAAGGTGGTGATCTTCTAGTTGTTTTCTCTCGTCTCTAGAGAAAGGATCAGAATATAAAACCTATTAATAGATAAAGGCTTCTGCTGCTTGTAAAGCTTTGTATAAAGTTGGCATTTTGTGTTTGTTTGGGTTTTTTTACTGTAGTCATAATTACATTTGGTGATTATTTTTTTAATGTTTCCTTAGTTTCAAAAGGAGAGATTAATCCCCAAATACTCTCTTTCAATTCCTTGCCAGAATTGCTTTCTTTTCTGTGCATAAGCACAGAAGCATTTATCTGAGGACTTATTCTTAATTCAGTGGGTGCATTTTATTGCTGTCATTACCAGAGAAGGTAGGCTGAATATGTTTTTTTCTTTCTGCATTCTAAAATGTAAATATTTCCTTTGATCCATCTTTTCTAAGAGAAAGAGAACTTTATGTCTAATCTTTCACTCCATCATCATTAGCACAAGAACTGGCTGTGTCAATCTAATGATTCCAAACCTGCTGATTAACTCAGATGAAAACAGTGCCAAATTAGGCAATTAGGCTGATGGAGGAGCATGAGGAGGACTTTGTTACATTTTGGTCAGTATTTTTAAAATGAGATAACATTAAATGATAACTGCATCAAAAGAAATGCTGCAAGCTGATAGACTGCCCTATCCTTTCCTCTGATCCTAAACCTCTTCTTTTTTTTTTTTTTTTGTTGGTCGGGGGAAGTGGAGAATGGCTTTGCTTTTGGGTTTTTGGGTTGTTTTGGTTTTCATAGAAACGTTAAGGCTGGAAAAGACCTCCAAGATCTTTTCAACCTTTGACCCAACACCACCATGCCAACTAAACCATAACACAAAGTGCCACATCCAGTTGTTTCTTGAATACTTCCAAGTATGACTCCACCACCTTCTTGGGCAGCCCATTTCAAAGCTTAACCACCTTTTCAGTGAAGGAATTCTTGATGTCCCACCTGAAGCTACCCTGGTGCAACTTGAGCCCATCTCCTTTTGTCCTGTCACTAGTTGCCTGGGAGAAGAGACTGACCCCCACCTCCTTACAGCCCCTTTCCAGGTAGTTGTAGAGAGTCACAAGGTCTACCCTGAGCCTCCTTTTCTCCAGATTAAACAATCTCAGCTCCCTCAGCCGTTCCTCATAGGACTTACCTTCCAAACCCTTCACCAGCTTTGTTGCCCTTCTCTGGACCCTCTTCAGCACCACAATGTCTTTCTGGTAGTGAGAGGCCCAGAAGTAGACACAGGATTTGAAGTGTGGCCTCACCAGTGCCAACTACAGAGGGACAATCACTTCCCTAGTCCTGCTGGCCACACTATTTCTGATACAGGCCAGGATGTCATTTGCCTTCTTGACCACCTAGGCACACTGCTGGCTCATGTTAAATGGGCTGTTGACCAGCAACCCCAGGTCCTTTTTCATTGGGCCTCTTCCCAGCCACTCTTCCCCCAGCATGTAGCACTGTATGTCATTGTTGTGACCCAAGTGAGGGACCTGGCACTTTGCCTTATTAAACCTCATGCACTCATCCTCAACCCACCAATCCAGCCTCTCCAGATTTTTCGCAAGAGCCTTCTTGCCCTCCAGCAGATCAACACTCCCACTCAAATTGGTTTCATCTTCAAACTGACTGAGTGTGCACTTGATCCCCTCATCCAGATCATCAGTAAAGATATTAAACAGGACTGACCCCAATACTGAGCCCTGGGTAACACCACTAGTGACTGGCTGCCAATTGGATTTAGTTCTATTCAGCACAACATTCTGGGGCCAGCCAGCCAGTTTTTAACCCGGTGAAGAGTGCACCTGTCCAAGCTCTGGGCTGCCGGCTACTCCAGGAGAACACTGTGGGAGACAGTATCAAAGGTTTTACCAAGTCTGGTTAGACTACATCCACAGCCTCTCATCAGTCACCTGGTCATGAAAGGCGATCAGACTGGTCAAGCAGGACTTGTCTTTCAGACACCATGCTGGATGGGCCTGATCCCCTGGTTGTCCTGTACATGCTGTATGATGGCACTCAAAATGATCTGTTCCATGACTTTCCCCAGCTTTGAGGGTCAGGCTGACAGACCTGTAATTCCCTGGATCCTCCTTTTGACCCTTCTGATACATGGGTGAAATTTCCCCCAGATTACGCTGGTTGTTAAACTGAAATCTCCAGGCTCAGATTTACAAACATCTACAATTGCAGTGAAAAGTAGGATCAAAGCACTAAACACATAAAGTACCTTGTAATGTTAATTACTGTGGGCTATCAGGTATTAAGCGTTTTTAACTGACCTCCAAAATCCATCTATGTATTTAATCTCTTGAAGAGATAAAATACCTCATAAATAGATGTATATTTTATGGTGTTCAGGCTCCTTGCAGTGGATAAAGAGAGGCACACACCCATCTTACACAGGAATTAGCTTATATAAATTGTTCATAGTCAATGAGTTCAGGCCTCTAATTTAAAGTGCTTGAGGCCGAGAGGCCTGATAAGGTTTGTCCATGTTTTAGATGTCTATCTATAATAAAGTTAATAAGACACACCATACTGCAGATAAAACAATAGCTTTAATAGCTGCTCTTAAAGTTAGTATTCTGTCCTAGGCAATGAATGATGCAAGTGCTTCTGAGTGGAAAAAAAAAAAAAGGCAATTCTCTTACATGCATACATATAAAATTTACATTAAATTTGATTGGCTAACTTTGTTTGCCTCCAAATTCTAGTACTTTGATACTCAACTCTTTTCCTTTACTAAAGGTGTGTTTGTGTAATTTGTATTACACTGGTAGCTGCAAAGATATTACTTTTGAGTGTACTCATGTTTCATTAGACTAGCTGGATTAAAACTAAATGAATCAGTACTGTGGCTTTAAATTATGCAACCTTTGTATTATGCAAGGTGAGTTCATAATTTCAGCATAAATCAGTGTAAATCAGGATTGATGCATGAGTAGTTACAAACTCTGTTCTAGCTATTCAACACAGAATAAAAAGTACTTTGCTGTCAGGTAATCCCTAGTTTTATAATTGTACTGTAGATGGTAGTCTTCCCCTTTCTCTAAAAAATATAAAACCATTTTAATTCTGTGTGATCCATCATCAGGCAACTACTCAAAAAAGTAACATTCTTAAATGCTCTCAAATGTCCAGTAGCAAAAATAAATGAAGGGCAGAGTGCATTAAGGGATTTCCAGTTGTGTCTCACAGGGCAGAGAAAACTGCTGTGAGAGAGCTCTTGGGAAAGCTCCTACTCCTGCTGCCTTTAGCAGTAGTTTCCTGACTAATCAGTCTCCAAGCTTACCCCAGTGCTTTAAGTCTGTTCTTTCTCTGTCGCCAGCTGCTGACTGAAAACAGGACACAGCCAATTACTCTCTGCTGAGTTTACCCAGTCTCTGTTTATCCACCTAACAGCAGTTGTTCCAAGATCATTTTATTGAAAACTTGTTATGTAGTGAGATCTCCTATTATAAAATGTTGGATTTGTTTCAGTGGGGTCACAAATACATGAATCTTACTGTCTAAGATTGGATTATATTATTTGGAGTACTTGCATCCTATGGGATGGAAAAACATGCTCAAATGGAATTAATTTCTTCCTTTTCCACATTCCAATGCCCGTAAATTAAAAAAAGGTTTACCTTCATTACTGAAAGTTAAAAGACACTGTTAATCACTGTCTTTGGTTGAGGATACTACTAGCTATATCTTCTGATATATATATATATATATAAAAGATATAGATATATAAGGTCTGATCTTCCTTCACAAATATTTTCTTCCTCCCTTCCCTCCCTTCCTCCCTCCCTCCCTCCCCTCTTGCCTATAAACTATAAAATGCACTGTGGCCTAAATGAGAATCTTACTTATTATAGAAGTCTTTTACACTCACGTTAGTAATAAAGCTTTGGTGAAATAGTAATGTTTTCTGGGAAAGCTATAGTAACAAAAAATACAGTATACTTTTATTATAGTTCTAGTAACTCAAAGACCAAAGAGATGCATTTAAAAAATTGTGTTCTGGCTACTTAAGAGAAAGCTAAATGAGACACAGGTCAGCAGTAACTTAAAGTAATGTACTGTCCAAACTTCCTAAAATATTTTTAAATTAAATAGCTCTACAGTTTACATCCTTTCAAAGATCTGAGGAAAAGGTGGTGGGGTGGGATTCTAACATCATACACTTAGATCGCCCATGCAAAACTGGCTGTCATTCAGAATCTGGATCTGCTCAGCTATTGCTATAAGATGCACTTTAAGATCTGCTAGCTCTGGGATTGCATCATACAATTCAACAAGATTTTTTTCATCTGTGCTTCTACAACGCCAGTGCACTGAGTAGTTGCAGGGTATTTTTTCTTATACTTAGTACTTCTTTGCTTTTGACTTAGCCCATTTGAAAAAAAAGAAATAACTAACCAAAGAAACAGGAGTTACTGCTTACCTTTAGTTTGAAAATCTTTATTCCCTTACTTGACATTATGAAAGTTATTTCAATGATAAATAATACTTTTCTGCAAGTGATAAGAGAACTTATTTGGTTGAGAACACTTTTTAACAAAAATACTAACTGTATTTTATATGGAAGTGAAGTTTAACTAAAATTAATCTTCCAGGGTCTGGTTTTGTCAAAGCTAAACTGAACAGGTTAGGGAGAACAATAGGAAAATATGTGGAATGGAAAAGCTGTTCTTGAGCTGCCAATGTGTGTGCTAGTAAAGGGCACACTGCATTGCCTTACATTCTTGGCTTCAGTTGCAGATTTCAGCCTTAATTTTATTTTTAGTTATTATTGCAAAATTCTCTTTACATCAAATTGTTGACCTTCGAAAAATAAACTGAGTACAGTAAAATTTTATAATCTGTTAGTTTTCTTGGAATATTGTGAATATGCTAGTGGAGAAGTCCGCTTCAAGGTGCAAACACTGCTGCAGCATTTTCAGATTTTGGAGCTAATGGTATACCTTGTACACTTGAATGAGGTATACTGATGAGAAGAATATATTGCCTTTGAATTTTGTTCTGATGAAGCACATTGCTTCTCTGTAGTATCAAGTTCTGTTGCATGTCTTTGGGACCAAAAGAGTTCGGTGGTTTTCATACTGCATAATACTAAAAGTAGCATAATTGGTATTTCAAGTTCTTGGGACATGTTCCTGTATGGTGTATCAAAGAGATTAAAGTCGAGTTTTGAGCTTATGCCATTTTTAGTACATGTTGAAATACTTCCTCCGTTTAATGAAAGTAACATGCTTTAACAGATGTTAACCTGTTGGCTTTGAGGAGTTTCTTATCTTTGAGGTATATGAGCAGTGTTGGATTTGGTATTAGTTCTTACACTTGTATAGAACAGTATGTGTAAGTGAACAAATCTTTTCAGTTTTCAGGAAAGCATTCCAGGCTTATTAAGTCAGCTTAAGAATAGAACTTCTATCAGTTAAACTTCCCACTGGGATTTATGATTGGAGGGCATATAATAACTCATTACTGATCAATGCACGAGAGATGCTCTGTTGTAATATGTATTCATGAGAAGTATCTGTACTCATTTTCATTTTACATTTTTGTAAATAAAATCCCATTAATTATTAACAAAAAATTGAATCAACCTTGAAACTCACTGGATCACAGTGCATCAATTAAACAGAAGCAGTGATTTTTCTGGGATACTCTTTATTTTAAAATGGGGTTCCAGTTAATATTACTTATTTCTACCTTGTTGGTGAATTACATTTTCAGCAGTTTAAGGAAACAAAAAATACTGTGGTCTAACCAATATTATTTGTCAAATTATATTAATGCTTGAAGCAAATTAGTAAGACTATCTTCCAGAGCAGCAACAAGATAATATACAAATTTTCCAAGTGCCATCACAGACACTTATGATAAAGATTTTCATATTTCTTTATCACAAGCAGGGTTTACCTAAAAGTGTAATTTCTAATGCAACAGAAATAATTACAGCTTGAACTTGGGGCAGGGAGGCTATTAATTTAGTGTTTATAGGTTTTTCTTGTTAGTTTTTAGAAATTGTTTCGTTTGTGTCCATTCCTTTGGTACTTTTGAAAATGAAAGGAAATAGGGAAATAAATTACTTCACACAGACTGTAGTGCTAGAAATGAGATTATGTTTTGTCTTCACTTTTTAAAATCTTCTCTGATGATAGTCATTTTCCCCATGTTAGAGAGAGAAAAGAAAGAACTTTGCAGAAAGAAATCAGTGAAATATCTGCAATTTTACTCTTTCACTGCATATAGGAAGCTGTCAAAAAATGTGACAGCTAACATCATAGGCACACTGACTCTTGGAGACTGGAAGTGTACAAGTTTCTTGGGACAAGTATTCAATTACTAAGCCAGTTCACTGGCCCAACTGCATTAACATGAAGCAGCTGAAGGATTGTTTATAGCCATTATTCTGAGTGGAGTTTGCATTTGATAAACTCATAAGCATTACTGAAAAAATAGTTGTAAGTCTGTGATGTTTTCAAAGGTTTAACAATTCACAGCAGTTTCTTGAATTAAATGTGTGGCCCAACAGGAAAAAGCAGCATGAAGTTCTCTGTTTTATTTGGGTTAGAAGTGTTGAAGAGTGCCTCTGAAACACTTTATTTACATGTTTTATTTTCTGGTACAGTATTTTCAGTTAGTTCGGATTCAGCTCAAATTAACAACTCTGTGTGCTTTGGGATAATTAAATTACTGTTTTCTCTTATCATGGCTCACCATGCAGACTATTGCCCGCCCCTGTAACTGCTTTTACTCCATTGCTGTAGCAACTCCGTTATTTTGGGATAAATCTTTTCTTCTCCCCATCAGTTGTTGTGAAAGGAATGTAAACCACCTGTGAAAAAAATTAGCATATTTGGACTGACTTCTTGCATTTGCTTGTCTGGCTGTATTCCAGGTGTTTTTATGGCTGTGTAAGGGACGGAGTAAAAAAGGTATTTCAGTTGTTCGTAGTTATTAAAATTGACCTGGATGTACCCTGGGCTGGGAAGGAGGGGACAGAAGGATGAAGAAAACCAGGTTCGTATGAATTAGGGTGGGAAATAAAGGGGGAGGGATGTGAAGCACGGGTGAACGGGTGTATTAGCCCGAGCCACGGGCGCAGTGTTGGGAGCCTCGGAAGCATCAGCCGGGAGATGCCACCGCATCGTCCGGGCAACTCGAGTTGCCACGGAGACGGCGGCGTGACCGAGGTGCTAGTACCGAGTGCTGCCTCTGCTGCTGCCTCTGCCCTCCCCGGACCACGGCTGCCAGCTGAATGGTAGAGATCCTCCGCTAAACCTTGCGCTGGCAAAATGCCTCGGTTCCCGGCTGAAGGCTGCTGTGAGATTTCTGAAACTGTTACACATTCAGCTAAACTTTATGGGTGTGGGTGTTTCTTTCTGGAGGCTGGTGAAGAAAAGTAGAGCTTAGAACGCAGATTTGGAAAACAAATACTGATTCTACACTAGGGAAACTAGTGATGATGCAATTACTATTTTTCTTTTAATATTTATGTAGGAATGCACATATTTGCTAGTAGCACAGGCATTCTAATTGCCTCCCAGGAAAACAACATAAAACTGAAATTGTCCCTCTTATTTATTATTACATTTGTTATTTGATAGTAGTAGCACAGTCAAGTAATTTTTCCTGCACAAGTGGACATTGTCTGTATTTTCAAATGTGCATTGTAATTACTCACCTCTGGATGGAGTTTTTAAGCCACATGTCTTTCCATACCAAAAAGAAACCTTAAAATAGCCAATTACATTCAACCTTACAAATTTCATCAAAGAAGGATATAATTTGTGTTTGCTTCTGAAAGATGAAAATTGCAGTTAAAACCAGTTGCAGTGTTTTTAGATTACTGAGATTTGTATTACCATTGTACCACATCACCAGTCTTAAAAGGCAAAATGGTTGTTTTTCTGCTCTTCTCTCCAGTGTGTGCACATAGATCTATTTACAACATCCAATCCTCTCACTCAGTTATTTTCTTTCAACTCCAGGAAAATGTTTGAATCTGCCTGTAAAATGAAGGTTTGGTTGGGTTTAGGTTTGGGGTTTCTTTTGTTTTGGGTTTTTTTGTGGTGGGGAGGAGAGAGGTGGCAGGTATTGTTGTTGAACTTGTAATGCAATACCCAGAAGGATTTAGGAGAAATCCTAGGCTGAAAATAAATGAAGTAACTCTTCCTTAAGTGAATCTGTCATTGAACAGCAGGCTGTCTGCCATCAAGAAGAAGCACTTCTGCCACTGTAGATGTATTTGGGGAAAGGGGGGAGTAATGGAATGGGTTATTTGATGGGGACTTTGTGAACATATTACCTGAGAGAAATGTCTGGAGCAGAGCTGTGCATATCTATTCTTTTTTTTTTTTTTTACCCCCTGTTGGTAAGACAAAGAGAAAAAATAAATTTCACAAAAAACCACTACATTTTTTCTGCATTGTATTGAAAACTGAAATTTCTTTCCATTTGGCATGAAATATTTGCTTTTCTGAGAGAAGGGAAGAAAAGCAATTGAGAAAGAAGGAGATGGATGTTACTGCCTTTGCCCAATACCCAGATTACTTCATCATTTAGCCAGGATACGAGAGACACAAATTCAGTTTCTTGCCTTTGTTGAGAATGTTTGTGAATTTTCTAGAAATAAACATGTCACCTCCCCACCAGGCTTATCTATTCTTTCCTAATCCCTCCATGCTCTGAATATCTATGAGTAGTGGAACAGTCCCCATGGACTGAGTCTAACTTAAGTCTCAGTGAAAAATGGGTTTGAGAGAGTTAATCAAGACATCCAGCCACTCCATTGGATCACTTACTTTTTAAGTGAAATTGCAATGTTTATGGCCTCAGTTATTACAATTTAGGTAACCCTTAGGTCAGGGCATAAAATCTAAGAAGATATAGATTGATCTGTGGGCCTTTTTTGTGAGGTGCAGGATTTTGTGTGGATGTTGTGCTAGTAGAAACAAAAGAAAATATGCCTGCAGCCTTTCTTTTCACATCTTTTATACAATTTTTCTTCCTTTAATAAACTGAGAACACACCACAATAAGTGACAGTTTTTTTTATCTGTCTTTGGAGAAACAGAATCCCAAGGCACCTTCCCTGAATACCTTGAGAATAAAAGCTACTGTGTTTACCATAGCTCTTTAGATCACAGGGCCAATACTACTATTTTATGCACTTTTTTTTTCTTTTTCCTTTCTTTTCTTTTGGAGGTTCACATTTTGCTACAGGATTCAAATTAACACAGCAACTTCTGAAAAAAGCTACTGTTCTAATTTCACTTCGTATTTTTCCAGATCACCTCCCTCATTGCCCTTTTCTAGGGCCTTCATGGGAGAAATTGTTTTAAAAAGATGATGAATCAATTTAGGCAGAAGCAAGATAAATTCTTCTACACTTTCAGGAAAATGTCTCTTGCATTTTTCTGTCAAATGATCATCAATATGTATTAAGGTCTCGTGTGAAAGTACTAACCAGTCATTTCCTGGGTATTTTATCTTTCTTTTCCATTAGTTATGATTAAGAGATAAGCATTGAAAAGCATGCTTGTAGTAAAGTAGCATTTAGGTTAGGCTTTCATCCCAAATGGCAAGTCCTTCCTGGTCTATACATTTATGAGAAAATGAATTCATTCCTTCTTGGGTTTTACATTGTTACGCTAGCATCTTCCATCACCTCAGCAACCTACTCATTTCTCTAAATGAATTTCTAGAGTTTAATACACCTGTCACAATGATCCATAAGGAAAAATCCCTATTCTTTTGGACTGGCTGCACATTAAATATTACAGTAATTGGTTGGCAGTGGCAGGATAACAACATAGGCTTAAGCGTTCTTTGGGGTAGCAGGTGAAGTTTTTTGACTTTCCATGATGTAAGAGAGCAGCCTCTTGATTATTTCACCTGTGGCAACTCTGAATTTGTACGTCATTTGTTCCTTAAAACCAGAGGGTTGGTAGATACCTTAGTCTGCCTGTTAAATACAAAGTCTCCAAGAAGGCTGTTAGTCCACGTCATTTGCCCTGAGTACCCAGGGAAGGAAGCTCAGGAAGACAAGTTGTCTGGAAACTGTTTATCTCATAACCTTGCGATGAATAGATGTGAAAGATCCCAAAAGACATTCAGTTAAAACAAATTTAAAGAACAAAAAATAGAAAAGAAAAAGGTAGCAGCATCATCAGAGGAATGTCAGAAAGGGAGTTTCAACCGGCCTGTGTGTGTAACTTGGTTTTGGTTGGTGTGCAGGTTGTTGAGCTGAGCATGGTAGGAAGAATGCAGAGTTTATCATCTCATGCTTGAAAAGTCTGAGTTTCATTCAAATGATTCACTGTTCATCTTGCAGGTATAATTACTATAAGGCCATATTAATGGGTCAGAAAGAACAATTTCTTTTTGGATCAGATGATAATATTACCTAATAAAGAGAAAATTTCCAGCAAAGACGTCTCTATATTGTTAAGATTGCAGAGCATGATTCTCTTGATTCCTCCTCCCATCTTTAAAAATGATTGATGCTTTATATTTTCTAGGTGTTGCTCTGGTGCCAGTGTATAGGAGATTCTAAAAGAAACCAGCTTTATATGTTAACCTTCCTGAATAGTTTATGCGTTAAAAATTATAACAGTAAAGTGAAACCAGATGGACTGAGTAGAGTTGACAGCACCTTTCTGAGTGATGAAATTGCTGTTGATTTATGACAAATGCCAGTAAAAGCAGGCAGGGACTGTTTTGTTGCTGTCAGATGAGAACTGAAAGTAGGCAGGTTTTGTTATCAATCATTTGTTGTCGGTGTAAGACAGTGGCAGGCTGTTATAATTGATTTGATAGCTCCGTCTGACTTGAGCTCTAGTGGCCACCACAGATCGTGGCAATGCAGCAGTGCAGAGAATTGACATGAAAAAGAAGTGACATGACTCCTCAGAGGCCAAGTTGTATGATTTAAAGGTGTATGTTTGTCAAAACATTTTATAAATCAGAATTTTCAGACTGAGATGCAATTTATTGATAGCATACAGTTTTGAGGTTAGTCTGGAAAGGGCTTATCTTATATTGTAGTATTAATTTAATAGAAGTTTTGTGACTTAAAAGGATTTGCATGGGTAAAGAGCCTTTTTTCTTCCTTTTATTTGCCTTGAAGAGCAGCTTACATGATTTCATTCAGTTTGGTCTTTTGATGAAGCTTTTCCCCTGACATAGTATCTGTCCCAGTTATGCCTACTATGATTGTAGAGTATCACTGTGATACTTTGAACCTTTTTAATAGGCCGGGTTTTGTGTTTTAAAGAAATAAAATAATAATTGTGGATATTGAATACCTAGTAGTGATGCCTAAGGATTTTAACATGTGTTTTATAGATTTTCATAGACCATGAAAATGTCATAGACCATCCCATTGGGGATTCAGTTCTGAGGTAACCCCAAACTATTCTCTTATGTAATGTCCAGAAGATCTTACTTGTTTCTCTGTGAACTTTTTATTCCTGAACAATTTTAAGTTTAGGGTTCTACCTGAGTTAATTAACAAACACAGATTGTCTTCTTTGCCTTTTCCTAAAAGGGTAAGGATTAAAGTATTACAAACCACATAGCCTATTGTACCAATGAGATATATTCCAAACAGAACTATGTTACAATACCTATTTTATGTATGTGAGAACTTGAGATGAGAAGACATTATATACTTTATATAAACTGAAGATTCATGAACTAGGAAGGACTTGGACAGGTAAGTAGGTAGAAGGATCACTTATTTTTAATCCCACTGCTGTGTGTCTGTACAAAAGGTCAGTAATTCTCTGACTGGAGCAGGGAAAGTATTTTTGCAATAAAAAAGTGAAATATTGATGCTGTCCACCAGTGTTCAAAATAATTAATTCAGCTAGAGCAAATGTAGAGCACGGCTGCTAGGTTAACACAGAAAAATAGACTATTTAAAATTAAGTGATTGAAACAGCCTGGTTTGTTTATTTGTTTGTTTGTTTAGTCTAACAGAAGGAAGTCAAGAAGAAAGTGCATGTTGGTGTGTGTATGTAATACACACAGATAGGTATTATGTCCAATATAATTATATACAGTTACAATATATATGATATGTTGTATATGTTTGGAAGAGTAGGTGTTAGAGAAGAAATGTTAATGACATAAAAACGAGAGCAAGGGGAGATTAGTGACAAATGACGTTTTGAAAATAGCATTCTAGTAGGATGGGTGGTTGGTCAAACATTTTAAAATTTCATCTATTAATCAGCAAGTGAAAGTGTATTAATATCATAATTGAATATAATTAAGGAACTGGAATTGTCGTATTTTAACTGTGACTTTTTTTCCACACTAATTTGTAATTTTCCCCAGTTAGTTCCCATTTGCTTACAAGGCTCATCTTTTTTTAGATAAAATATTCTCTCAAAAAGGGATGTTCATTGGTTGTGTTTGTATTACAGAAAAAGACACTGTAAGATTTTTGCACTCCAAATGTCAAATATAGCTAGGTCTTTTAAATCTATATAGGTTCCATAAGTTGTTTCAATTTTATTAACATCCCTGTGTCAAGAAAAGCAAAAAATGTTTGTTTTGTTTATGCTGAGGGATATTAATTTCAGAGTAACATTATAGATAGGATGAAGAAAGAAAAGACAACTGCTGGACATTAAGAGAAATTGTATTTCATACTACTTCTAAAAGAAATCCAGTTTAAAGAGAGTGTGGATAAGAAGCAGAAATCTGCTTCAATTACATGGGTATTTTGATAAAACACTTGAAGCTAAGATTTAAACACAGCACAAAAGGAGTATTGAAGTCTGCAAGGAACCTGGAGAGAGCAAGAAAATTGAAACAACTAGGATTAAAGATGGAGGTAAAGGCAGTTTTATGGGAATAATCTTGAAGACCTTGAGTTTCTACAACTGGAAAAACTTGTAGTGAGTTTACTGTTCCAACTCCTAAATGTTATTCTAGGAACAGATACCCAAAAACCCTGTGAGAAGAAAGTTTCTTCTTTGGATGTAAATTATTTGTGCTTCATACGGTCTATCATCTAAAATTTTACCTAGATGCATTGACAGCAAGGCATCAGAGCACAGGTGTAATGCACTGCTGCAGATTACTGAGCAACTCCAATAAATGCAGAAATACTGATTAAAAACCCTACACAACTCTCTCACAGAAAATGATGCATTTGATTGCTCTACTTTTATGCCATTTTTATATTAAAGAGTAACACTTTAAATCCAGTCCATTTAAGCTGTAAAATACCTTGAAAAGTCTGTTCCACAAGAAACAGGTCTGGAACTTGCACAAGATGATCTGGGTTAATTAGCTGCAACCTTTAAGACACCATTCCAACATGCTGAAGTTCATGGGTTTTGACATAGGTGGAATACTGAAATATCAAAACTGCTTGTGTCAAAGGTGGTTGTGCTTAATGATGTATCTCAACTAGTGGTGCCTCTGCGTCCTTGTCTCGCTATTTATCTACCTCACTTCATCATTAATGCTGATGTCTTTATGGTTGTTTCCACAAGCAGTGTATTTTTATATCCCATGATTTGTTTAATGCACTAAGTTCTCAAGTTGAGTAGACTTCTTGCTCGTTACGGAGCTGACACTGCACTGAGACTCGTACTGAGATCAGAGCTAAAAGTGGCTGCTCTGCACTCATGGTATGCTCATTATGCTATTGGTTTCTAACCTTTACCTCCTGCCTTCCCCTATAAAAAAATCCAAAAGAATCACTTTAGTTATTGAACTGGTATTTCTCTCCACCACTAATCCACAATTTTTATTTTCTACATGCTGCTTTAGACTCCAATGTCCTCTTAACAAAATTTGAAGCGATTTACTAGCATGTGACATCAGTACTCCAGCCTCTGGCCCTAAGGGTAAAAATTCTGGAAATTTCTTATCTTTTCTTAGATATTGTGAGCCTTCTCTTTTTTGAGTACAACTGTTTGGCATGAGCCACATAATAGTAATCTTTTCCAAAACCAGTATTTGTACTAAATAGATACGAAACCATTGAAAGGTAAAATTTGGTTTTACATATCCTGTAAACTAAATAAGGTATGGCATTTGAGCTTAGTAACAGATGGATAAAATAAATAGCTTGTTTTCCTAAATGTAATTTCATTACTTGGGCAACTTTTTGTGAAGCTAATATGTACCTACTGATTTTTCTTACTGTTCTAATTCAGAGACTCTCCTTCTGGTCACCTGCATTAGACTGTTAACATTTCAGAGAGCATTTCATTAACATTTACATAGTATCTCATCAGACTCTTCTTTGACTTGATATAGCGTGAGCCTAAATCACCTCTGAGATTTCCCATGGTGCTTCTTGCCTCTGAAGCTGGCATGTCAAAAGCCCTTAGGAACTTGCATGTTTTTCGATTAGAATATAATGATGGGACTGTGATTCAGGCAGAGCTTTGAAGGAAGTGTACCAAAAGACACCAAAGGCTCCCTATTTATCTTCCCATTTTATAAGAATATAAAAAGAATAAAATAATTATGTATGTAGTGAAAAATCAAAACTGGTGGGTGAGCTGAATGACCTCAAAAACTTCAGAACCCATTTTAATCCTGCCCTCAGTGTCCTCTGAAAAAAGTTCATCCCCTTGTATTCTGCATTAAGAAACTTGGCTAAAGCTAAGCAAGATTACTTTCTCAAGCAAGAAGCAAATTGCCACATCTCTAGAAACTTCAAATTCAGCTGCCCTGCAATGATCAGGAGATGGTAAACAGCCCACCTTTCTCCCTGCTCCTGTGGTTTTTTCACAAAATGGACATTACTGCACCCGTGCACTGAACTGTGAACAAACAAACTTTGCAGCTATTTTCTGTATAATCCTGTTACCTAGCATTAAGTGGAGATAACTAAAATAACTTCAAGGTGTTTAAAAGTTATCTAAAGCTTTCAGTGTTTGCCTCTGCAATGTTGTCCATGAATCTTTAGGTTAAATTTTATTTCTTTCTTATAAAATATTTTTATTGTTAGCTGCTTCATTTTCTTAATTTTATTCCCCCTTTTCCTAACTTGAGGGGTAAGGCCAGGCCATATTGCAATAGATTATATATTTACAGCTGAATACTTCATGTTAGGAGTTTTGAAATTTTAATTGTGTGCATTTATACCTAATTATGTATTCCATTTCTACTTTTTGTGGCTTTATTGTTATATTTTTCATGGTTTTCTGTCCATTATTGCTTTGCAAAAGACCAGTGCAAAAGGGGAAATGAGTAAGTTAAGTGAGGTAAATAATGCAAAATGTTCCCTTATAGAGGGGAATTATTCCTTTATTTTATTTCTTTGAATTGCAGTTGGTTAAATGTGATTTCTAAGTTGACTGTGTCCTTTTTCTACAGCACTTGAAAACACTTAATCAGATACGGATGCCTAGCTAAACCCTACTGAGATATGAGCAATCTCCATCATTCTTTATCTTCCTAAAACCTTCCAGTTTTCCCTTTCTCCATATTTTATCTGTTTTCTTGAACGGAGAGGACAATATAAACAATGACTCACTATTCTTAGAATGTTATTTAAGATTCTGTATTCTGAAACTTTGCAAACCTGAAAATTACAACGTGGCAATCACCCGCCACAGCAGTTTTATTCTAAGGCAGTTTACTAGGACTGACAATAGACTTTTCTCATCCACCTCTGTGTATGTGTGCACGCTTTTAGCATGTTAAGACTTGTGGCACTTGAAAACATACATAATCAATATGTATATATCTCAAAATCAGCCCTAGCCATGCCAAATTATCTCCAGTTTCAGATGCCTGTGAATTAATGCTTCAAGTATTTAACTATCATATTCATTATCTGCTTCCACATCAGTTTCAGTATGTTAACATCATGCACGTTGTCTGTGTGTGAAGATGTATTCCAAATGAAAAGAATCATCTTTAGAAATGTATTGTTGGTTGTGGTACCTAATGCTGCTATGAGATTAGTGTATATATAGTATGTATTTCTGTGGTTCTAGAAAAGGATCTGAATGTACTATATGGATAGTAAAAAAGAGAGAAGGGCTGTTCCTTAGTGAGCTGGTAACAGCTGTGGTGGGGGAATCGGCTCCTCTACTGTCCCATGGCCTCCCGGGGTCTGGAGGGGATTGTGAAATCCCCACGTGGTCAGGAATAAAGAGATGTAGCAACCCCAGATTGAGTGGTCGTAGAAAAACCTTTAATTACCTGTGCAGGGTATTTAAGCCCTTTGGGCGGTAGGATGTGATTGGGTAAGGGTTCAGGGGGAGTGGTGTGGTTTGGGGGGCACAGGGGCCAATAAGGGAGCAGGAGGACCAAAACCCCGTGGGAACCCAGGAATAGGGAATGACAGGGGATACATCCAATAAGGTCGGGAGGGACGGGGCTGGATACCCCGGGAAAAAAAGGAACACTCTTTTCACATGTGTGCAGGGGTTCTAGGGGTTGCAATCTAAACAGGGAAAACCCTTACATAAAAGACTTAGGTAATGTTGAATTATAAAGTCTCTGGTCCTTTGGAAGTTGTCACAGTGACGATCTTGTCTCCAGGGGCTTCTTTTTCCACGATGTATAGTCCGGATAATTCTGTGTCTCTGTTTCACATGTACTGTGTCAGAAGTCTTTCCCAACAAGCTGGTACTCAGGCACCTGATCTATGGATAATTTACAACTAAGAGTCTTCTCTCAATTCAGGGGGAAAAAAGCTAAGGAAAAACCTGCCAGAAAGGGATAATGATTATTCCCAATCATCCTGTAGGGCATTCCAGGGAGTTAAGAAAATAGCCTGTTATTTTTGTTTGAGACTGGTAATTTTAATCTAGGATAGGTAATCCAAAACTGTGGATCAGTTCTAGATGTATAAAGAATAACTGTTCGAGAAATTATCCATTAAAATATTGCATTTGGGAAGGGAAGTGAGCATATGGTCTGATCTGTAGACCTAAATGCCTGGGTGTTTAACCACCAATCTGGTATTAAAGCCTTTACTTCTACCAAAGGTTATGTGACTATTTTCTAATTGACTAGCTCATCTGATCATTCACTGAGTTACTTCATAATTTCCATATTTGTCACTACAGAACTTTACATTTTAGAAATCTAATGAAACAAGTGGTTAAATATAGTACTTAGAAGAAAGCTCAGGAGACAGGAAGAAAATTGTGGAGAGAAAAGGGAGAAGTGTTATCACCTCTGATAAGCATGACTGGCACAGTAGTACATTTTGTAATTCACTTTTGCATGTAAATACATTTTAGGCTTTTTGTGATAGAAATTCATACATATTTTAATTAGTTTCCTTGTTTTTTAAGGTCATTCGAACTTCTAATATGAATATAGCAATCAGTTCCAAATGAAATCAGTATATTCTTTTTTCATTCTTAGACTATCACTGCATATGTCTGTTCTGCAATTGAAAATGTAGACTGCATTGACTGTAAGGCTTAAGGAACATTTGATCATGCTTTCACTGGGGTGCTGCAGTACAAGTCTGTTCTTATGTCCATGTCTTATGTCTGTTCAACTTCCCAGAAAAATGATTTTTAAGTAAGATTAATCTGATTTTAGATATATAACTAATTGAATTTAAAGTTGTCTCTCAGCTCTGTTCATTATCACTGTGGACTTTCTGTTAATATATGCCAGAAGGAAGTTTACTTTAAAAAGCTGGTTCACAAACATAATTTAACTGTTATCACATTGTCTAGCACATCTTCCTATTGATACTGTAATAAAAGTTACATAAAATTTCATGTTCTTTGTAACAATGAGCCACAGAATTTTTTTTCCCGACAAATCCATATAGACCTAGTTAGTGCTCTTGCTGTACTTTTTTCCCTTGATTTTGAGTGAAACAAAATATGGTTATATTACTCAGGAGAAATAATCACTTTTTCATGTGGCAGGTAGCTCTTCTTCCTTTCACTATTTTTAAGAATCATAAAACTTAATGGATAGTTAAGAGTTTATTTAATCTATTTTCCTTTCACATTATGAGTTCCAGGATACGGATACCATTCTCAATGGAGTTTTCTATGAAAAAATTAGACAAACACAACCACATTGGACAAAAAGAGCAGTATATTTCTTTCTTTTTTTCATATTTGCTTCCTTTTTTGCATCTTTATATATATATATTTATATATTTTTATATATATATAAATACTGAATGGAATATCTCACTGCAGAAGAAGACAGCACTGATCTTGGCAATAAGAGGTTTATGTGGACTTCTGAAGTGCTTTTATCATCCCATGTTTTCCTTCGTAGTTTGTTTTCTGTAGGTAAAACAGCGTGATAACTTTTTTCTGTCTGTTCTTGTAGGTCAGGATTTTCAGACATCCATAATTTTTATTAGTCTCTTGATACCTGAAAGGAAAAAGTCACCCTATTTCTTGTAGTTCAGTGTGTAAAATTGGACAAAGAGACAAAATTAATGAATGGGAGAATGAAGGCATGATTCGTATATCTTAAAAGATGATGTTGCTGCTCATACCTTCTAGAAACAGCTTGGTATTTTGACTTATGTTGAGCCATCCTCTGACACTTGTCTCCTCTGTTAGTATTAGAATAACAACTTCTGCATTCTTTCCGTTTTCTTAAATCCTTTCTAAAAAAAATGATCAAGTGTAGGTGCAATTTGCTTTGAGGCTACTTTAATGTCTTGGGTCTGATTTTATCTGACTCGGATTTTAGGTGGAGTTTCTTATAAAATATCAGTCAGCTGTGCATTAGTACTCTGTCACTGGCATTAATTATGTTCAAAATGCAAATTTAGTGAATGCTGGAGTAAAAGAAGTCATTAAACATTTTGACTTTAGTGGTCTCATCCACTCAAAGCTTTTCTTCCCTTTTGAGTAATGAAACAAGTTTTTATTTGGTCTCCTCCTTATCAGTACACTTACAGAGTGATTTTTATTCTCTCTTTGCTAGTTGTATCTCATTCTGGGCACTGTTGTTATTATTTTGTCCTCAAGCAATTGCATTATTCTTTGTATATATTCATCCTTACTAATTCTCTTCAATGACTGTAGTTTCTGCTTTTCTTTTCTGGATTTCAAGTCATATAAGGCTTTGTAAATTAATCAAGTTGATTTCTTTCTACCTTTTCTGTACTTCCTCTGCTTTGAGATAATGGGATTTCATTACTTTTATATTGCATTGTTAAAACATGCCAGTATTTTTGAGTCCTCTTTTTTCCTAATATTTATTGCTATGGGAACTTTCTTCTGTGTAAAAAACAATGTGGGCAGTGTTTACAATGAAGCTAATAAAAGCTGTATTTATTTATCCTGTTTTAAAGCATTTCTTTTGAGGATATAAACTATTTCTAGCGTTAATCTAAATTGGAATGTTGGTGTTCCTAACTATTTTTGTTAATAAGCAGCACTAAGTAATAATTTCCCTCTTAAAGACTGAATAAAATGCTACACCAAATGACTTGAAAATATTATTTTTTCATAAGAAAAATATATTCTTCTGGAGAAAACAAAAATAGTTTTGATTTCATTTCTTAGTTGCATCTAAGAAAATAGTGTGGATAGGTTGTCTGACATCAGATCAGATTTTTGGAGTATTTCAAAATCCATTTTCTGGTAAGATTTCTGCTTGATAAATTTTTTCATTTCCCACGTTAAGTGGTTAAGATAGGTAGCTGTTCATACCAGTGTTTGGCCTTAAGCTAGACCAGTGTTGAAAGCAGATAGTAGACTTAAAAAATAGTGTTTAAATATATCAAGCGGAAAAAGTAGGAAACATTTGAATTTTTAGTCTGAATTTGGGAAATGCAGAGCATTTCGGATTACTTGAGTCTGAGACTATTTGATAGTTAATGACTAACATGCACACCAAAAGACAGTAAGCTCTCTTTGATTTTTCCATATTATAAAACCTATCTTCAGCATATCAAATTCAACATAATTATTGATTATAGTGAAGAACTTCCCCATCCATATGTTTTTTCTACCTTTCTATACTTACTGTCTTATGTATTCTACAATACGTGCAGTACATTGGTGGAAGGAAGTTGTTATCCAGGGTTTTTTCCAGAGCTGTATGTAATCCTCTAATGCTAGAGAATAAATATAATGATGCCAAATTAGTCTCACTGTTAGTAAAAAGTGCTGTTATGCAATCACTACACAGTATTTGCATTAGAGATGGAGGTGTAGTATTTTTCATTGAAGTTACTATGTGAGCGTTTGATAAGTGAGCAATTAACGATCTTCACCCTAATCCTAACCCTAATGCTGACCAGCATTGCCACTGTGGTTTTCATCTTCACTGGGTGGAAGATGATACTAGCATTCAAGAGAAGGTCTGTAGATTGTGTCTGTAAGTTTGTGAAAAAAAAATTTTAGATATTTCAAAGGATATAAAAACAGTGCTGAGAAAAATTTCTGCCATGGAATTAAGTAGTTTTGTTGACAAAGAGGTTACATAGATGTATTGTAAGTGCCCTATTTGTGATGTATGGTTCACAATCAGTTACAAAGAGAAAGAAACCTCTTCAAGGATCATGATGCCAATGTGCAATTGGGAAGAAAAGCAGCCCGATGACAAACTAAAAAGAGGTAATATCACATCCATCAAATTAAAATTGCTTTTTACTTGCTGATATCTTATAGCCAGGACAACCCAATACAAGGTTTATCTTCAGCAGCAGCAGCATGAGTCAGGAGATGTCAAATACAACCTGAATTTGAGGAGATTAATATAAACTTAGCTAGACAGAGGAGAAAATGCTAAATACAATATAATTCATTTATTTGTTCATTGAAAAGTTCTTGATATTTGAACAGAAAAAGTTTGCTTCCTTATTTTAGGAAGATTAAAAATGAATTTAAAAAATACTATTGTTCCTCTTTCAAAGAGCTGTTTTCTTTTATTTTCCGTTTTACTGACTCAGCCTCATTTACAGATGTCTCTTCATGTCTTCATACTTTTTCCCATTATGTTATGTAAATATTTTTTTTTGAATCCTTGTAATATGCTTCATAACTCTATTTTCCTGAGAATAAATTAGTTGAAAGGTGAAATGCCTTTTTGTAACTGATTTTAGACTGACATCTGGAATTTTGTAAAGTCACTGTTTTGAAGTGTTGGCATAGATTAATAGAACTTGAATTGGCATTAATAGTTATACTATAACCTGTTGAGTGAAAAAAAGCTGAATGTAATATATGTCTGCTTGTGTATAAAATGCCTATAGGCATAATTATTTTTATACTTTTGTATATATATATATGTTGTATATAACACATATTTGTTAGTTTCAGCCATTTTTCAGTAGTACCAAAATCAGAGGTTTCAAGAATATCAGTAGTGACAAGTATTCTCTGTAATATTTGTTGTTTAATGTAGATATGGGGGTTGTTACTTATATTTTTCAACTTAAGAAAAGGAGTTTGGTTTAAAAAAATGTCATTAAAAAATTGTGAAATTTTCCACTTTTGGTTGATAAGCACACTGGTTTTTGTACCTAAATCACTCACTAGAATTCAGAGCAGGTCAGTAATGTCTGAAATTCATTGACTTTAGATTGACCTGAATGAAATATGTTTAATAACAAACTCTTTTACAAGGAGTCTCTACCATCAAACAGTATTTCACGTAACAGTTGTCCTCTTTTTTTAACTAGCTAAAGTGTTAAAGAAAATGAAGCCTTTTAATGAAATGCTACTGAAAATATCTAGAAAGTACTTGCATATTATAAAAACAATCCTATTACTGATTAATATTTATTATTGTTCTATTTGTGATTCAGATTTTTCCTAAGCTCATTTTTATGCATATTTACAGTGCTAGTTCATTTTCAAGCAATAATCATATTTTAAGCTTTGAATATCAGTTTCCCCTTGTGACAGTTCTACTAGAAGAGAAGCCCAGTTTGCAAAGTCTAATTACAGTGAAATTCTGATTCCCTTAGCCTTGTTATTGGCAAGAATTTTGGCCATAGTGGAATTATGCTTATGGCAAAGTTGTATCAAAAAAACCTGAAACCCAAAAACTTTTAGATTTGGGGTTGAGGTTCTTTAAGGTAAAGTCAAGTATTAGGCATTACCAGATTATATTTCAGCAAGGGCAGAAATACTCTGAATTATTACAGTGTGAAGTTCTAGCTATTTACTATGGGAATGTAAAAAACATGGCACAAAGCCGTATTTATAATGACTAATGAAAGCTGTTACACCGCAATCAGAGTGATGCAGAGCAACAGGGCAATTCATTAGGAGAAAAGCAGTTAACAAACAGCTAAAGGTTCCCAGTTTGGACCTTTTCCTTTCAATTTCAAAATACCTACTCTGGTCTTGGTTTGTTATGCTAAATAATTATTTCCAAGGAAAAGTAGGTAAGGAGAAGTAAGGCTATTGTTACCTGCTGATTTCTCACAAAAATGCATAGAGGAGGTGTCATTTCTGGCTTTGTTATGAATACATAGATCTACTTGCCATGTTATGCTTGTTAAACATACTGTACTTGTGATTTGCTGCAATAGGATGTTGATTCAGGGCAGCAAATAAGCACATACATAAGTCCCTCCTGACTTCAAACACCTCTATTTAAATTCAGTGTTCAACTAAACTAGAGAAGGGAGTCAGTAATGAAAATCAGGCAATCTGGACTTAAATGATATGCTCCTAGACTACTGCTTCTGTAATATTACCAATGTGTATCTAAAAAGATAGTGCTGACATTTGTGATTGATTTTTCTGTCCATTTCTTTAAGACAGCATTACAAGAATTAGAAATTATAAAAGCTGTATTTAATTTCTATTTCTCTTTTACACAAGCAAGATATATAGGTAAAAAGGCAACAGTCACAGGTGCTAAATGACAAGCTTTATACTTGTGAAACCAAAATCTAGAGAGGTATGAGTAGTTACAAAGCACCTTGCTTTATTTTGTTCTGAGACAGCGTTTTGTACGAAGTAGTTTTACCCAATGCTGATGACAAAACTGTAAATGTCATTATCTTTAAACATTAGCAATATTGTGTACTGAAATCTTTCTGTGATTTTAATTGTATTTGCCCATAAATCATCACTTCCTTCATGTTTTCATTGAATAGCATTTCAGGTAATTTATTAGAAGGTAAAGTAGATTTAGGCAGTAAAACTATAGTTTGCTGGTATAGGAGAAGGAATAAAAGAAGCATCAAATGATCTGACTGCCATATTTCCATCTCTTCTCCTAGACAGAGCAGGGTCTTGATACATGATGCCATTCTTGAAAAGGCTCCTTTCTTGTTGACGGGTTAACTGAAAATTCAAAACTCCTTGTCAACTGCAGTTAATTTACATTTTTTTTCTATTTCTGTGATATACAGTTAGGTATATTCATGAAATACTGTCAATCCTCTCTCTAATTGCCCATGGCTATTTTTGTTATATATGTTCAAATTCTGCTCCAGATGAATTCTGCATATAACACAAAACACTAACTCAAAGTAGGTAATTTTAATTTCCACAAACTGCAAGTACATCAGGTTTGTTACAGTTTAAGGCCGTTTGCCCATAAGGATTTTCTTGCTAGTGCATGGTAAGGTAGAGCTTCTGTAAGTCTAGTTCAACAGATGTGTGGTCTGTCACAGGCATGTCAGCCTGCTAGAATGGAGATGCTTATGCTTTCAGAGAAGCAACATTTTCTATTAACTTATTCTCACTTTTATACTTAAGTAAGAAATCCAGACTTCTGGAATCATGCTGCAAGTTGTAACACGTTAAATGAACAGCTAATCATAGAACTGTAGAATGGTTTGAATTTGAAGGGGCCTTAGAGATCATCTAGTTCCAACCCCCCTGCCCTGGGCAAGGATGCAACTCACTAGATCAGGTTGCTCAGGCCCTGTCCAACCTGGCCTTGAACATTTCAGGGATGCAACAACCACAGTCTCTCTGGACAACCTGTTTCAGTGCTTCACCACGCTCTAAGTAAAGAATTGCTTCTTAACATCTAATCTAAACCTGCCATCTTTCAGTTTAAAACCATTGCCCCATGTCCTGTCACTATCTGCCTATAGAAAGAGCCCCTGTCCCACCTTTTTGTAAGCCCCCTTTAGTTACAGGAAGGCTGCTGTAAGGTCTCTCCTAAGCCTTCTCTTCTTAAGGCTGAACAATTCCAATTCTCTCAGGCTGTCTTTGTAAGAGATGTGATCCATCCCTCTGAGCACCTTCACAGACCTACTCAGGACCTGCTCCAAAAGGTCCATGTTTCTCCTGTGCTGAGGATCCCAGACCTGGACAAAGAACTCTGGGTGGGTTCTCACAAGGACAGACTAGAGGGACAGAGTCACCTCCTCAGCCCTCTGGCCACCCCTCTTTTGCTGCAGTCCAGGATGCAGTTTGCCTTCTGGACTGCAAGTGCATACTGTTGACCCATGCTGAGCTTCTCATCCACCAGAATTCCCAAGTCCTTCTCTGCAGGGCTGCTCTCAATGAGTTCATCTCCCAGTCTGTACTCGTGTGGGCTTGTCCTGACACAGGTGGAGCACTTTGCACTTAGACTTGTTAAATCTCATGAGGTTCTCATGGGCCCACTTCTCAAGTTTGTCCAGATCCCCCTGGATGGTATCCCATCCTTCTGTTGTGTCAACTGCTCAGCTTCGTGTTACCTGTAAAACTGCTGAGGGTGGACTCAATCCCACTGTCTGTGTCATTGATGAACATACTGAAGAACACCAGTCCCAAGAGAGAGCCCTGAGGGACAGGGTCTCCAGGGTCACTGGTCTCCACCTGGACATAGACGCATTGACCACAACTGTCTGGCTGTGCCCATCCACCCAATTCCATATCCACTGAATAGCCTATCCATCAAATCCACGTCTCTCTAGTTTGAGTCAGCCTTTCTTAATGTATCCATATCTTTATAATTGGGATTTGATGGCCACTGTGTTTATTGGAAATCTGTGATCTAGGAGATTATATCTTAGCATGACTCTAATTGTAATTGTTGAGTTCTTTCAAATGTTTTTTTAAGCAGAACAATTCTGAGTTAAAAATCTGGTTCCTCTTTTAATTGTAGGGAATAAAAAAATCCAGTGATTCTTGAATATCTGAATGGTGCCATGTGCAGCTTAGCTTGGTCTAAGTTGTACATCATGAAGCCTTTCAGTCATATTTTGCAGTGTTATGTGGTAAATAAAATACACCATGTGATGTCCCAAATGTTGTTTACTAGTTTTCTGTAAATTTCACAAATTATAAAGCTACCTTTTACAATAAGTTCTTTTTTGTTCTAGTATAGTTTTAAATGAAAGTTTTAGATGGTTGAAAATTTGAAAGTGGCATTCTACAAAGGAATGTGGCAGAGCAGAATTGAAATGGTAAACTCGAATATAAACAACTGCTATGACAGTATTTGAAGTAAGTTGGGTGGCTTTTTTGTTTGTTTTTCAGAAATAACTACAAGTTGGGATGACATAATACTTAGCAGCATTTAGAAGCTGACCACTAACTATCCAAAGAATCAGTTTTGTTCCTAGGAGGTTGCATTAGCTGATAAGAAAATAATCTTAGAAAATGGCAGGCATGCAGATTTTTCCTTTTTCTTGAAGAAACCATGCTCAAGCAAAATAACCACTTTTCTCTAGAAACCCTTTATGTAATATTGTACTTAATTTGGTAGCACCTGCAATCAATATGGTACTCCTAAGCAATCAGTGGTAGATAGCTTTTAAGTGATGACCATACCTAGTACATTTTAAAGCAACTCCAGAAGTAACTTCTTATGATTCTGTCATCTTCTAAAATTCAGTCTTTACATCCCAAGCTTTCATTTATTCTTTCTGTCGCAGAATTCAAACTACTTATTCAATAGCATCTAACTTTAATAGTTCTTCATCTGAGTCAGTAAGAAAAAAAAAGTCCCAAAATTTAAGTCCTAAGCCCTTTTTTTCTTTTGAAAATGGAAGGAGAAGAAATGAGCATTCAAGAAAAGAAAGAAGTCATAAACGGGAAAAAAAACAAACCCAGAAATAAACAAATTGTTCTGTGAGCTTTATTGTTCTTGAAGCTAGGTTGCTAGAAATTTGTGTCCAGTAGTTGATAGGCTGCTTAAGTGATTTTTGCTTACTACCCTGCATAGACTAATCATACTGTCCTGCAGAATGTTTGACTGCTGAATTCAGCTGATGTGATTAAATATCCCCAAGGTTGAATTACGAAGTTTGAATCTTTAACAGTCTATCCTTTGAAAAATTTTATGATCCAGCTTAACAACTGTATCTCACTTTGAAGCTGGGTTTGAATCAAGTGACCTCAACAGAGGCTGCCTTCAACCTAAGCTGTTTTATTATCTGAGAGAAATATATCTCTTCATTAAATTCTGTAGAATTAAAGCACATAAGCAAATTTTAAAGTTACGTGCAATTGTCTTAACTATAGAAGACTTCTTTGCATCAGAAGCCATGTAGAAATTTCGGTCATTAATTTCTAGCAATATTTTCATATTCATACAAAAAATTAGAAGGCGCATGATTAACATAGAAAGAATTTGGGTTTATGTCTAGATTCAGGCTTTAATGAGGCACCAGACATTTCAGAGAAGTGAGAAATTTTTAGGGCACCTATTCTACAGTACCTAAGTTGTCTGTACTTGTGCTTCATATCAGCAACAGCCTTGGTATTTTTGCACCCTCTTTTATCAGGGCAATCTGAGGCTTTTAAGGCTATGTTAATTTTGTTCTGACTTCTTTTTTAGACTGAAAAACTAAAGTATACATTTCTTGGACTTCTTTATGACTGTGATTTTATTTATCAAGTAACTAAACCACTATCTTTACGTCTCCCCAAAATCCCACTGTAAAGTTAGTTACTAGCAAATCATCTAATACTAAATTTTATTTTGTGATGTTTAAGCAGAATCTGTTACCTTCATGAGCAATTCTACAGGAAGTACTACTGTGTTTTACCTGAAGATTCACTTGCATAGCTTCAATAGATCACAAACTCAATGAAAAGATTTAGCTACTCTGCCCTGTGCTTTGGTCACTAATTAGGTATTCCCTAAAGGACATACTGTGATACTTATAAGTTGTATTTCTAACTCATTTATTTCCTAGGCATCTCAATTAATAAAGATGGGAAAATGTTTTGCATTGATAGAATTAAACTTACTGTAAATGCAGTAGCCTACCTTGTCACATTCAGATTGGAAAAACGAAAAAAACACTGTCGAAAATTCAATTTAGCATTACAGAGATTACTGCAGTATAACAACCCTTTATCTGTAGTAGTGTATAAAAGCACTTCTAACAGTGCATCAATTTTCACAGCCATTTAGTAGATTAGAAAGCAATTGTAAACAGAGTAAAACCCACATTAACTCCTGTCAACAGCCTGCCTTTTTCTCAGTTATGGATTTGTCTGAAATAACAATGAAGTCTAAAGTGATTGCATCAACATCATAGATTGTATTATAAATATGAATGAACCCATTATAATGGACTGCATAGTAATAGATGGCAGGAATTTGTCCTCCCCATCAAAGTAACAGCTTTTGTAAAGGCAGAATAGCTGTGACATAAGGAAACATGTCACTCTATAAGAAATTAGTGCTCCTGTTGTGAAACAGTAACTGCATCAAGTGACAGGCTTTTAAACTGCCCCTATTTTAATATTTTAGCAATGCACCATTAATAAGTATCTGGTGTTTCTTGTAACTGAAATCAACTGAATGATACATATGTATATAAAAATCAGTATTTTAAAATGAGCAGTTATGTGAACATTACTGGGTTTTTGGGGGGAGAAAAGAAAGTAGTTATGCATGGGTTGTTTATTTTAGAAAATTATCTTTTCACATTTAAATGCAGTGAAAATGAGAATAATACTATTCTTTTCCCCAAGAAGGAAGTCATCAGTGATAATGACAATAGGTAGCACAGTGATAATTACAATAAACTGATTTGTGGCCAGTGTCTGAAAATTGATCTTCAAAGACTTGAAAATTCTTCATATACAATATCATGGAGAGTGGAGTGTGTTTTTTTTCCTTTCTCCAGAAGATGTCTGATGCCTTTAATTAACACTGGTCAGTAGATATTTCCTAATGCCTGTTTCTAAAAGGTGAACTAGCGCGTATCTTTTTAATTGCTGCTGTCTATTTAGGTACTCCTCATAGTCTTAAATAAGGACATTTTGTCTCTTTCTAGTCAATTGCTTTTGTTAGAAAACTCTGGCTACCGATGCATTGTGATACAGCTACCACAGTCTTTTAGGCACAATACTATAAAATAGGGTTTCTCTGTAGCAGAAGGGATAATACTGTATATTTGAGTTCTGACTTATCACGCACAGGATATTGTCACAGTGATATTTTATCACTGAAGACCAAATCTTCAAATAAGAACAAATGTAATGTTTCATATTGATGGGAATAAAACCTGTTAGTAAGCAGTTACAAAGATAAAAATACAAGTTCCTCCAAACTGTAAGAATGAAATATGACAATATTTGTCTTTTATCAGGTGTTGTATTTCATTGTTATTTTGTGATATATTTATTATTTAATGACAGATTTTACACAAAAACTTCATTAAAAAAGACCTTAAATTTTGTCTGAAAAAGCTAGTGGTTTTTCTCCACGGAGATCTTATATTTTCTTTGATAACCCATGTATAATTGTAGCTTCAAACCTTCAAACATTTATATTTAAACAAAAACAGTTTCAAGTATGGTGATTTCACATTAGTGAACGTTCTGCTTTATCCTGTAATAGATATTTTTTATATTTTATTTATATTTCTGTAGATACAGCAAGAAAATGTAGTTAATGTTTTTGAGAATAAAATAGTTAACCAATGCTATATCTAGATTTGTAATATTATAATCTAATTAAAAAAATCTCATGATTTGGTAACAATAAAGGGCATTTAATGAGACTTAAAGAGAAACAATCATCAATAAATAATACACAACATCAAAATTTCATTTTATAGTCATGTGATTTCTTAATTTGTGTTTGTCTACAATTTTTTTTCAAACCTAGAAAGTGCAGGTGAATGAGTGGTTTCTTAAATAGGAACCGGCGTCCTACTGTATTGTAATGTGCTGTTGTTAAATGCTCCTATTCAGTGGATTTTATGTCTCCAAGTCAAATAAGTCTGCACAAAACTGAAGTGCTGTTCTGAGCCTTAGACTTACATAATCATAAATTTTGTTATCTTGGCTTACACTATCCTTCCTTTCCCTACATGCTCTTGGGTGTGGCTGAAAATGTTTTTCTAAAATTCTTTCTTTCATCATAAGTGGCTGCTTTATCATCTAATGCAAATTCATATGTAGTCAGTGCTTTATATAACTAGATAGAATTAACTGTATCTTGCAGTAATTTTATATACTATTAGCTATCTTACTAATCTGTCTTTAAAGAAATCTTAAATGTCTTTTAAAAGCAAGTGAAACTGCAAAGAAAAACAGTTGGTTGAAACTAGAACTGGTGAAGGTCCCAGGGTTAGAGAGCAAGCTATCCGCTCATTAGGGCTTTAGAATGAAAATCTCAAGAAAGATTTGCAGTTGAAATTACTCCATTGTTACTGAACTAAGACAAGAAGTACAGTCTCCTCCTAATGATGGTCACATCCTCCCTAAAGCAGTCAAGAATAACTGTTCTCTGAATAGCAGAATTGTCTTCCCAAGGCAGGTGACGACTCTCAGTCCAAGATTTACCAGTCTTTCTGGCTGGGAAGTCATGTCAGTGCACCCTCTACACCCAGCCAGCTGTCCACAGTGCTACTCTTGCAATTGTCTCTCATATACTCTACTTAGCTACTTCAGCCCACTTCTCCTTCCAACTTACACCACTTCTATTTGAAATAGAAACTTTTTTAAATACTACTGGTCAAAAATTACCATTCAAAGCTGGCAGTTCTCTGTCAGGTTTAGACACATGTAAAGCAGGTAAATAAAGTCTATGGTCAGATGTAGATATATTCTGCTTAATTACATAGGATCTGTTTTGATTGCTCTCACTATCTATTTAAAACTAATCTAAGCTAGGCTCTCTCTCTAATCGAAAGAAGCCAATAGATACCTAAAGTATGTGCTTTTAATTGTGCTCTGAAGATTGCCTTTTTCCCTTGACTAGTCCCTTGACAGTGCAATCTCTTTGCCATTATTGTTCTGCAGAGTCAGGCATAATGATTCTGCACCAGGACTACCATTCTCTACAGTTATTTCATTATTGTGAAATACAGCACTAGTGGGTGCATAGGAACCATAGACAACATCCCACACTTCATATTACTCTCAAAAATTCTGTATTTTGTATAATTAGTGCAGTACAAAACAACCTCGGCCACCCACAAATAGATTTTCCTATAAATGAGGTGTTACCTAAATTTGAAACACATTTCAACTGGATCTTTGTGTATATGCATGAAGGAATATGGAGCTGTGCATAATCTGATGAGGAATATAGTATTTGTTTTAATTCTGATGGGCGTAGGTCATTTGGATTTGTTACTAAATGAATGATGGAATATATGTTAAAGTCTCTTAAACATAGTGAAAAGACTGATGAAAATAGGCTTTTCAAAAGACTGAGTCTTAAGTAACTGCATGTGTGTGTTTCATACCAAAAATAGCTCTGTTGTTGTTGGTTTTGCTGCCATTTTTATTTTTTTTTCCTCTTACCCATGTTGAAGCCTTAGTGCTTTGCTTTACTAGTTCTTTATTTTTATGGAATAAACATCATATTTAGTATATTTACAAATGAGAGACAAATAATCTTTAATGTATGCATAAAATATGATGATAAAACCCAAACACAATGCTTTGTTTACTGCTTATTTCAAATGGCAGTGAGACTATATGAATTAAAGTAGGTGCTCTTATAGTTTTATCACTGCATGCTATTTTTATTCCCATTTTTTTTTCCTATTTGGTGCATACACGTCACAAGAAGTATTATGGGATTTTTGTTGTTTTGGTTTTTTATTTTGTTTTTAAGAGAGTTCTTAAAATATTTTCATGGGACTCAAATAACTTTTCCTTTAATTCTTTCACCTACTAATCTAACTATTTTACTTAACAAAAATGAATACAGACAGGACTCATATCTTAACAACCACAGAGTTATCTTACCATTCAAAGCATCATCCCTAAAGACTAAACTTAAACACTTAGTCCCCTATGTGAGTTTCTTAAGTGTACACTACTGGAGTTTATAAGTTTTGCATGACCAAGACTAAACCTAAGTCAATTTCAGTTTAAAGCAGGGAAGATTTTCACGGGAAGGGTAGGATAGCATATACCATTTCAGAAGTAGGAATCATTTATTTTATAGGCTGATTTTAAATCCAGAATATGTTTCAAGCTTGTCAGAAACTTACAAAGCTACAAAAAAGTTTGGGTATTGCAAATATGTAAGAGAGAAGAGCCTAAACAACTATAAGATCTATGTTGACTTAAGATAAAGGTTAGTGAACATGAAGGATTTTTAAAAAGGAAAAAATGGCTGAGCAACATACTTAATAATGGCAACTTTCACACCTACAGTTCATGTCAGCATATTGCATACAAAACAGAAGTTCCCCTGTTCAACTCCAAACTGTTTACTGTAACCACCAGAATGTAATTTATTTTAGTTATATTCTTTACGTAGGCAGAAAAAGCTTTGTGAAATTCTGTAGTTGGAGTTCAGTAAGTTTTGAGGTGGATACTCATAATGATTTATCAAGTCTTAGAATCATCAAATCTGCGCCCTGTCCTCCCTCATAGAGAAAGTATGATTGCAACAATCAGTTGTTTCTGTCCAGACTAGAAAATCCACCTTTTATGCAGACTTTGCTATGGTCAGAAGTCTGAATCTTCCAGATACAGAAGTTGCCTTCAGATGTCTGCAGTGCGTGCTCTCTTTACCTGTTTAAAGTATCTATTTTAGGGTTAAATGAAGCGCAATTTAGAAGTGCTTGTTTTTCCTCATTGACTGTGAAGGGAGCCTGAGGCAAACAGCAGAAATTCATTCGGTCCAGTTAATCTCACATTGGGATCTAGAGCCTTTGGTCAGGCATAAGGACTTACAGGACTAAGCATGCTTTTGTTACAAATAATTTCGTACAACACAAAAGAAAAGAACCGGTTTTGTTTATGTAGCTGCAAATACTTATGTATCCATAATCAACAAATTATATCTATTTCATAGTTGTGGTTGTAATAAACCCAGTTAAATTTGTAGTTTCTTGTTTTAAATCTATCTGAGACTATTTTAGAATATTCGTTACCACAAAAAGAGCTGGTTTAAAGAAAAGGAAAAGGCATCTATGCAAATGTAATCAAACTTTTTGCTTTAAGCTGTATACTGTTATATAAGCAAAGAGTTATAAATTTATACACCTGCTTCACCTTATTGAGACTGTCCTGATCTTAAGCTTAACTTCTGGAAAAAATCAGTGTGGCTAGTAAGTTCAGAAGAAGCAAGCATTTTGAAGAGATGTCAGATGAAATCTCAAATGCCACAGCTCAATTCTTAGAGGATATTCTGCCTTCCCCACTCCCTTACACATAGTTTTTCTCAGTTAAGATGTTCCTGAAATAAAAATACATAAATATCTGACCTACCATTTTTGCTGCAAAATTTTTAGAAATGTCTTTGGAGTCTACTGAATTTTGTTCTTAACGCTGCTGGCTAATGTTGAGAATCTAGATAATAATACCACTTGTATGTGGTATTATTTTATTACACAAAAGTGAAAATTATATTTCTTCTTTAGGATGTTACTTTGAAATTATTAGTAACATGCTTGAAATTTGCATTTTAATAAATTTTATTTAGATCACAGTGAGCTGCTGAACACTGGGAGAGTTTTCAATAGCATTTTGTTTTCCTCCTTAGCATTTAAAGCAATTCAGATGTAGCATTACTCTTGAAATAAACACTAATGAAGGTGTGCGAAAAGATACGAGAATATAGCTAGCATATTTAGTATGAGTGAGTAATTTAATTGATGAGCTTGCAAGGAGTTTACAGAACATATTTGTTCTAGAAAGAAGTGTAGTTATAATGGTTGTTATGTATATTACGTTTCCTAAAAGGTGTTTTTAGCTTCTCTTCAGAATATGGTGGGAGAAAGAGCATTTTCTTTATTAGAACCATGTTATGATAGTATCAATATACAATGTGAGAGTAACCTAGACATCCTTGTCTGAATGAATTTATGTGCTCATAAAACTACTTGCTTTGTGTTCCAAAAAAAATATCTTCTCAGGTGTTTTGAGTGTTCTTAAATTTTTGAAGAGTATCCGCAGAACTTCTCCTGGCTGGCTTCTAGTTACTTCAGTTACATGTGGAATAATGGAGGGGGAAAGTGAGGAGATTTCTGAATTTATTCCTTTAAGCAGTCGGATTCTGGAAATAGATTGTTTTACAGGGTTTTTTTTCTGTCTGCATCAAATTGGCATCTGTAGTCTGTACAGCTGCAAAGTAGTAAACATCAGTGGTTCCACACAATTGGCAAAGCTCACTCCAAAAAGAGGCTGAAGAGCACAAAGTGTAAAGAACATTTGTGCCATGAACAAGACTGGCAATGGCTTGTTTAAAGGTAGTGAAGCATGTCTGCACATTCATGTGTGAGAAGGAAATGTAGAATACATTGCTCAGACATGATCATGTGGCATGGGCTTGGAGCTAAAGCCTAGGCTTGTAGTGGGGTGTATGCCAATATAAACTGATGCAGTAAACAACTGAACAAAAGCCTAAAGAGAAGAAGATGGAATTGTGTTAAAGTCTGCCTTTAAAGTCTGAAATCTGTCATGTGAAGATCTTCTCTCAAATTCAGATACTCAATGGCAGCTGAGTACAGAGTTGTTACACTATCTGCAGTTTTTAATGGGTGTGCCTGGGGGGGCCCTTTATGTTCTTCTTCATGGTGGCTGGTAAGTTGCTGTGCTGTTTATTAGTGACTGAGGTGATGGCACCGTACCAGTGTTTTGGCTGTTGCAGAGCTGTGCTTGCACAGTGTCAAGGCTTTCTCTCCCACCATTCCTGAAACACACTGAGCCAGGAGGTTGGGAGGGGAGATAACCAGCACAACTGACCCAGACTAGTACACAACCATATGATGTCATGCTCAGCAATAAAATCTCAGAGAAAGAGAAAAAAGGTGGAATGTTTGTGGTTATGGTATTTGGCTTCACAAGCAGCTGAGGCCCTGCTTTTCAGGAGGTGGCTGGACATCTGCCTGCCAAGGAATGAACTCCTTATTTTGCTTTGCTAGCACACACAGCTTTTGCTGTATTAAACTGTGATTATCTCTATGCATGAGTGTTCTTACCTTCCCTCTATTTTCTCCTCACCCTGTGAAATAAAGAGGATTGAGCAAGAGGCTGGATGGATGTTTGACTGTTGTCCAGAGTCAAACCACCACCACAGCAATTCTTTTTTAATGTGTTACATTACAACCTTAAACATATTTTGGAAGAATTAAGTTTTTTCTAACTTCCTTAAGAAAGTCACTTCACAGTTTTTATTCTTTAGTGTGCCATAGTGTGAATAATATTTAATTGAATGCTCAGTGTAACTTAAGAAAGAAAAGCATTCATTTTAATTCAGATAAATTTCAGTGGTCTTTGCTGTAATGTGTTGTTCTCTAAATTCTTGCTTTTCAAGTGTTTACATTTAATATGAGAATGCATTTGACCATGCTTGTTACAGAGAAATAAGCATATGTTTTTCTCCTTGTGATTGACTGGATTTGTGTATTATTATTTTAATTACCACTCAAGCAATCTTCTGATGTGTGATCATGTGCAGGTCAATGTTCTGAGAGTCCTTCAACATGACAGTTCATAGAATAATTATCCTGTCATCACACCTTGATTCATTGTTACGTTGTTTCTTGGGATTTTTCTCTTGCTCACATTTGCTTAGCAACCAGATCACACTCTCATACTTATTATTCAAGTAATCATCCTCTGCAGCACATAGATGCATCAATTAAAGCTTTACAATGAAATATATTGTTCTGTCTAGAATCCTCAGGTGTCAGGAATTAAAAATTGATTTTAAATGTTGCAGGCCACCTTTCACATGGCTAATTTGTGTTTAAATAAACAAGCATGCTAGCAATTCTAAACAAAAGAAAGTGATAGGTCAAAATCATTAGGAAATAAATGATAAAATTATTCTGTTTTTTAAGTGCATAGTCTTTATTAGAGATTTAGCAATTATATGCAGCTCTGAAATGTCTGAGTGCCAAACATTTATTTTACATCTGTTTTTTTCAGATGCAAATCAATTTGGTATCTGCTTTATTTATTCTTACCTATATTCTTTGTAAACATTTTCTGGCTAATCTTCCAATTGTTGTAAATTTCACAGCAATTTATTATTAGAATGAAATTCAAGTACCCAGAAGCTGTCAAGATGGTTCAGTGATTTAATGCTGGCGTCCTGCAGCTTTGACTGTAATCAGCAGATGCTTTGGCATTACCATAAATGTTTTCTTAACCATCTCCATAAAAAAAAATAAAAGTCAATTGTTATGATTTGGAGTCTCCTGTTTCAGATTAAATTCAGTTTGGGTTCTTTTGCATAGTTAATATACCATGATGATCTCTAACCATTTGTTTTTAATATCACCTTTTGAACTAAACACGTTTGCAAGACTACTTCATAAGTCAGAACAGACGAAGGAAAAAAAAGTCTATGTTTAAGAATCCTCTGTTTCAGTGGCTTGGGATGTCGATGTCTGATTGCCTTCTGCCTTGTTTTCTCAGTGAGTGCAAAGGTTTTCAGTCTCATTTTTTCATCTTCTATGTAAAATTTTTTCTTCAAGTTCCTCCGTGACAGAGAGAGGTTTGTATTTTAGATTTTTGGAAACTTAAAAAAAACCCCCACCCTCTTACATAGCAAGATTGACTTCTGTTAGCTGGTTATCGCTAAATAGTACATGAGTGTAATTGATTAGGAAGAAAAGAAGCTGAAAATGCTACAGTAAGCTTCTGAAGTTTTTACATACCAAAGTGACTGCTAAGAGTCTAACTGTTAGAATATAGGGCAGTAAATCCGTTCTTCACATGAAAAATGCATACCATTAATGATGTTAAACACAGCATTTTGAATTCACAATGACTGGATTAATTACCCATGACGGTGTGTTTTGAATTTATCTCGTGATAATTTAGTGATATTTGAAAGTCAGTAAAAGCCATCTTTAAAAAAATAATTCCTTTTTTAGAGTCTGTTGAAATCGTCATCCCTTTTCAAAGCAATTTGTCACACTTGCAAAGTGCTGTGATTGGTGTAAAACACACATATGGGTGGATCATGAGCTGTTATGATCAGGTTCTTTAAAATTATTAGAGAGATACCTCTGGCGGAATTAAGGTGCAAATGAGACCATATGCCAGAGTCAATAGTATGGATTTTTATTTAAGAGTAAATGTGAGGTAGAGAGAGATAGAAAGAAATAGGAAAAAGAGAGAAAGGGGGAGAGAAAGAGACAGATTAAGTATTAAAAAATATCACCACTCCTTAGATTCTCATGGCATCCTGTTGATCCTCTTCTTGTGGTGAGAGTTCCAGTCTTGCTGAAGTGATGGTTGCAGTCTGGATCCATGGAAGGAAGCCCAGGGTGGTGAGGGAAAAAGCCCGTGGCGGTAAGGGAAGACCTGTGTGGTGATGAGAAAAGGAGTCCGTATGGTGAGGCAAGGAGCCCATGCTGAGAGGGAAGAATCCCATGTGTGTGAGGGAAGAAGCCCGTGTGTTGACTGAAGTCTGTGCTATGAGGGAAGACCGTCCCAGTAAGGAAAGTCCCATGCGGAGGAAAGAAGCCCAAGTGTGTTGAGTGAAGCCCGTGAAGCCCAGGGTGGTAAGGAAAGTCCCACGTAGTGAGCATAGCCAAGGATGGCTTCTATTAGGCTTAGGCTAGGTGGGAGTGCCCCCAGTACCTCCCTTGAGGGGGAAGTTTTACACAGGATGGTGTAATACTGATCACAGGACATTTCAGGAGTCTTTCACATGTTTTGAGATGTTATAGCTGCCTGTTATGTCAGCACAGTTGAGTCAATTATGGCCCATCAGCAGGCAGAGATGAATATCTTCAGGCTACCTGTGGATTGTTCTGATAGTTCCCTGGAGGGGGGTTATCACAGTGGAGTCATTTGTGTAAAGACACAGAAACACTATCCCACCTAGCAGGATTTGCCTCTTATCCCAATTACAGTCCATCCCAAAGAGATTAAATAATTAAGTGAAAGCACAGTGGCATAAATTAGAGCATCATATAAAGAGAAGAAGAATTGTCAAAGGAATATATATGCAATCTTGTAGAGAAAGGGAAAGATTAATCACTTTGCCTTTATTTATCAATATTTTGTTTTGTGTAAGGGTCTTCTTGAATATGTACTATTTCCTGATACACAGTTCCGGTCTCCTGGTTAGCATGCTGGTTAGCCTGTTATCTGCAGCACTTTCTCAGAGGAAAGAAACGACCATAATAATAATACGAAAGTTAGATGAACTAAGATGATTCAGCTCCATTCCATTTCCATCCAGTGTATTCATGAAAGTAGTCTTGGATGCTAGTTTACACAAGTTAAACTTCACAGTCAGGTCTGCTTCTGTCCTGTTGAGAAGCACCCATGCTATAAAGAAGCACAGATCAGAATTTGGAATTTTCATAAATATTTTTCCAGGTTAGTAAATAACTACACTCTTCCCTGTCATAGCATTGACAGCATGCAGTGCTCTCTGTTGCTCCTCATTCCAGAGACTTGTTTTAAAGATGGTTTAAAATGAGAGTGTTATAGGCGATCAGTGAAGAGCTAAGCCTAGTTTTATTTAATTAATTTTTATTTATTTAATTAAAGGAAAAAAATTGGTTATTAAAAATAAAAAAAAGGTAAACTTTATTGGAATAGTGATTTCAGCGCTGATAGTGGCAAGCAGGAGCAGCACTAGGTGCTGGACG
>JAWWTY010000001.1:61165232-61182860 GCA_035222235.1 Margarornis squamiger | reverse complement strand
ATATACACATGAGAATAATTACAACATAACTCTTCTCAGTTTGATTCTAGCAAATTAACAAATTCACCTATTTCAAGAGGAGCCTGAGAGCTATATGCTATTCTTGTGATCTTTTGAATAACAGCGAATGACAGCCAGCTGTGACTGTGACCTGTGTGGGCAAGAACTGCCCCAGGACATTTGTCCTGTACCTGTTTCAGGAACACGAGGAAATTATGTTTCTACTCAATCGTTAAAACTAACACCCACCTAATTTACTTTCAGCTCTAGCCTTTCCTCTTTATGCTGTTCCCAAAAAATATTTTCAAGACTCTGTAGAGGCCCCTTTTGCTTAGAAGCAGTTTGATTCCTTTGGAGAGAAGAGCAACAGATGATGAGAGAAAGAAAGGTTTTTCCATTGGTTTATCTGACATTACAAAATATTTGTACTCTAACTTCAAGGAATGCAACTTGCCACTGCTCTGATTGCTGATATAAACCTGGAAATGGAAGTTTGGGATAGAAAATAAGAACTAAAAATTGTAAGGGTTTGTGGCAGTTACTGGAGTAGTTAGGGGAAAGCTTATAAACATTTGATATCAAGAGTAGTGGATAAAAAGTAATTTAGTGTTAAACTTTTAAGGCAATTACTAGACATAGATACATGGAACCATAGGATGGTTTGGGTACAAGGCGGCCTTAAAGATCATTTACTTCCAACAACCCCACCATGGGTGCAGGTACCACCCACTGGATCAGGTTGCTCAGAACCCCATCCAGCCCAGCCTTGGATACTTGCAGAGATGGCATGTAGTTTTTGTGGGTTTTGCTTTTTTTTTTTTGCTTTTCTTTTTCCTAATGCATATGCTAAATAGTAAATACTAAAAAAAAAAAAAAAACAACAACATTATTTAGAACTCCAGTGAGTAGAATCTCATGAATAAAAGGTCAGTCCTTAAGACTTGCTATGTTGTTTGGATTTGTTGGGGGGTTTATTTTCCAGAGGTGGGAGGCTTCTTATGTTTTTCCACAACGGTTGGTAAAAGAAGAGAATATTGTGTGGTTCTTCTCCATTTCAGTAATTTTCATCAGCATGTTACTTATCATTCCCCATTGCAAAGGCTAGTGGCTTTCCTTTGATGACAGCAGTCTTTCTGCATAGTCCTGAAGTTCTTTATCAAAGTAGACCTTGAAATCGATATTCAACTATAGGTAGATGCTATGAAGACAGGTTTGGTGAATACATGTGTCTACTGCTCAAAGGCATCATTGATGGTTTAGTATGTGGGTTCTACATTATCAACAGATGAATAGAGGGTAGCTTTAGACCATGGATCCCTATGGATCTTGTCACAGATCACTAACTTACACAGTCATCATTTTTGGCTGTTAACTGTAAAGATGATTTCAAATGCAAGCTACAATATACTTGTGGACAAAAAAAAAAAAAAAAGGCAGATAAAAAAGCCACATTTCAGAAATTTAAAGTAGTCTAAATATGTTAACTTACAGTTTTATCATTGTCCTTTCCTTCTTATTTCTTGACTTGAAGGAAAGAAAAAGTTGGTGTTTATTCTATTTGTACCTTGGGAGAAATCCCATAAACACCTAGGCTGTGTAATGTTTCTGCCCACTGCCTGAAGACTTCTGCTTGATATGCATGTAGATCAGTATTTACCTTTTTACCCACTTCATCCTGACATAAATACGAATATTAACATATGAACTATTAATACTAAGGGTATGCTATATGATTTATACATTTTGAAATTAAGAGACTTAGTGTTTCAAGAATTATTATAATCATGTACTCCAAAAATCAGTAATGACTATGAAGAGGATACCTATTTTGGAAATTTCCATTTTGCACTTTCCTAGAAATTCACAAAGGAGCTTTCATTTGGGGGAAAAATGCATGAAAAGACATAGAAGATCCACTGTAATTCAGGGTGAAATAGGAAGGATGCCAAACTTCTAAGTCTGAAATAGTCATCAGACACCTTCAAAGGTTTCTTCTCTCATATACATAAAAACCTTGGGTGATTTCTGTCAGCAGCTTGTTCCACAGTCTTGTTCTCTTATCATCTTGACAGGCACTCAAGACTTTCATTAAAATGCCAGTAAGTTAAAGTTGCATTTCTTGTAAAAAAAAAGTCATTGCCTTATCACAGGTGAGACTATATTAGTTTAAACAGAGAAATTGGTCCCAACTCAATGCAAATGCAAAGTACTTTTGGAAAGAATAGGTAAAAGTTTGAATGGAGTGATCAGCAGGAGCTTAAAATAGTCTTTGAGAAGGTAAGAGATTAAAAGAATTTTTAAATGCTTTGCTTTAGGGCCAAGGGAAAGGGAGCTGGTCCACCATAGTTTCTCTTGTAAAATATTAGTTTATTTGCAGTTTGTAATTGATTTTCTTTGAAATTTATAAATCCTCTATATTAGCTGCACTTAGTGCTGACATACTCTACTCTTGCCTTTGAAATTAACATAAAAACCCTATATCCACTGTTCTGAAAACTTTGAGCTTACTGATAGTGTTTATTCCTTGTGATTCACACCTTCTTAATCCAACACTCAAGAACAGCAACAACTATTAAATGAAATGTGCATACTTAAAATGTTCCGAATATTGGTAACACTTTTTAATGCCTCATGACTTATTGTCTGCTGAAGATGAGTAAAATTGTGAGAATTAAGTGTGAAATACTAAAGTGTAAGAAATTACTTATCAAGCAAAAATCTTTCGAGTGCAGCTCCTACTCCTTCAGGTAGTAGGGCTGGAGCTTCAGGATTAAACTGAAATAAGTTACATGTTGTTATGTCTAAATTCTGGTTCTGGGTGGTAAGGCAGACTTTAAGAAATATAGTGAACTCTTGCTTGTAATGTTCTAACACCAGGGTCAGGGTCTGGGAATGGATTTCAGAAGGCCATCTTTGGGCTGTAGAAATGCCATTAAGAAAAGATGGGTGCCTGAACAAACTTGGGGCTTGCAACTGTACAGTGTCTTATGCTCTGATAGAGGTCAGTGCAGGAAATGAGACCCTTCTTTCATAATCAAGAGGAAAACATGAATTATTTTTTTCTTATTGGCATTTCTTATACTAAAAAAGATGAAAGTTTGGAATCTGGAAGTTCAAAATTACATTTTTCACTATTGGTGGGGGATTTTAATGGGCTATTTGAAAAAGTGAATGCTAAAACACAGATGGAGTTGTCTTATTTCTAAACTGTTGTTTAGAAAACAACAGGTCTTGGGTGGCAGCCAAACTCCCACTCAGTTGCTCGTTCGGTCCCCGCTTTGGTGGGGTGTAATGGGAAGGGGAATAGGAAGCAAGAAAGCTCACAGGTCAAGGTAAAGAGAGGAATATCGCTTAGTTACTGTCACAGGCAAAACAGTCTCAGTGTGGGGAAAATTAATTCATTGCCAGTTCATATACACACTACTGATTTGGGTATTGGGAAACAAAAACAACCAAACAAAAGAAGAATAATCAAAACTCAGTTTTCCTGCTTTCTCAGGCTTGTATTCACTCCAGACCCTGTCCTACCCCTTTATTGTCACTTCAGGTCCTGTCATTGAGACAAAGGAGTGACAGACTCAGCCATGCCCTCTTGGTGGGTCCATTGGGGTCATCTGGAACCAGCTGTGTCCACAAGGGGCAATAGTGGTTTCTTTTTACTGAGGCCACCCCTGCAGCTTCTCTGCTACCAAAACCTTGCTGCCTATACTCAATACAGCTATTTACTTTAGAGCTGAAGCTTGATGCAGCTGAAGTGGGAATTCAGAGCCTCTGCCTTGTCCTTAACTTAAAAGCAGAGGTCCTCAGAGTGTTTGCCAGCAGTGGTCACATTCAGCGTTTCAAAATAAGGTCTATCCAAGAAAATTGCCATTTGAAACACAAGCCAGTATTGCTCAGTTTATGTCAAAAAAGGATTCATGCTTAGAAACTGTTTTCCTCATATCTTCAGTGAACAGGGATGTTTTATACTTTGGTATCAGAAAGGAAAGCCTTTAGGAACATCTCCAGACTGACTTCTCAATGGCTTCTGTTTATTTAGATGGTGCTTATGGGGATATACACTAATATCCTCATAAAGTCCATGGTATATAGCCATTGCCTAAATAGACTTCACTTGTTCAGGTTGCACTGAAACATTCATAATGATGTGGTCAGTGGAGTTTGTGGGAAATGGACAGGACTTCCAGGCAGAGGCTGGACTGCTGCAAACATTCCAGCTTGTAGGAGTGCTATACAGCTGCATCTAGACTCAGCACATGGCACTGCTGTCAGAAATGCATGCTCTTTTCCCCTGATGTTTTGCTGGGAAAATACATGAGCACAGCATTGGCATGGTGTAGCTTTTCCTTGAGTTTTAGTTCCATGCATCAGGGACAGGGAATCAGACACAAACTATGGCACCACACTGGGGAGATGGGTAAGAGTTATGGCTAGGGCTCTTACTTTTTCCAAGCCAAAGCCATTTGACATGGGAGCATGCCTTCAGAAGTATTGTCTAGGACTGGCAAGTCATGACTTAAAATCTAAAAATAATTTGCATTGCTGGTAATGTTGGTATGGCTGGGCTTTAGAAAATCTTGGCATACACATAGCTTCACGAATATGATATAGCATGTGGAGCACAAGTCAGAGAGATCAAAAACATTCCGCTGGGGTTTTGAGCATTTTTTCCTGTTAACTTGGTAAGAGATGTAATGAGGTTGTAACTGCAGTTGTTCTTTCTTATGTTACAATTTTGTTATGCCCTATATTGAGATGTATGACAGCAATACAGGTTTATAATGCCACGTAATGCAGTTCTCTTTATTATATTTGCAACTTTATTTTTCAATCAACATACAAGTATTTACATAAAAACGAAATATGTCCTTAGTATCAAGACTTTTATTGAGAAACTATGTGATAAAATAAAGCTTTTCAAAGTCCATTTTAATTTTAAATATTTATTACTTGTTTTAAAAAATCTATCTCGACTTTAGTGAGTCACTTGCAATCATTTTTGTTCTCTATTAAAAATAATATATAACACTATTATGCAGGATTTAAAAATCTCCAGCTGATCATATTTTGCTTCCCCGAGTTCACAGCAGGCAGGTCTCTTTGTTCACATGCTGATGCACAATTTCCTTTTTCTGAATATGAAATATATAGTCTTTAATAGGTTATAAGCATATCCTTATAAGTTATTCTATGTTAGGACACCGTTTAAACTATGAAAAGCTATATTAAGCACAATTTTCTGTCAACTGAATTTCCTGAGCATTGCTGTTAAAAGACTTGTATCTAGATGATAGTAACTAAATGGCTCTAGATTGTGTGAATATGATTTTGAAATGGTTTTGATTAACAGCACTGTTAAAGAAATGAGTATCTGCAAAAACTGAATTTTAATAGGACTGGAGGACCCTCAAGAGTTTAATACTGAACAAAGGAAAGAAAATTATTTAAATATCATGGAATCAGGGCACTGAGACTTTAGTAGTGTACAGTGTGATCTCTGTCTAACCTGTGTCTGGAAGCACTGACTAGCAGGAAAGCCAAAATTATTATGGGTAAATGTCTTATCACCCCAGCATTTAAAAAACTTAGTCATGAATTCAAAGTTTTTCCTCTTTTTTTTTTTTAATATATATATTTATAGTGATTGTTATAACAAATGACAGATTTCAATTGTTAAAAGTGACCAAATAGTAGAAACTTATCTCAACTACTTCCAGTTTATACAGCAAATTAATAAGTTCTGTCTTTATCCAGTGATTTTTAATGTCTGATTTCTTTTTGTCTTGCTACTGCCGGAAGGTACAGCTTGCTACAGTAGGTGGACAAATAGTGCATCTCCAGAAATGTAAGCTTTCTTCTTAACTAGAATTCACACAGAAGTGCCTTTCCATGAGTAGTTTTCATTTAACCTTCTGTAACTTTAATTATATTCAATTCCTAAAATGTGTACTTAAACCAAGTGTGTAAATACATTTATTTTGCAATTTGTTTCAAATATACTTTCCTGTTGCAAACACAAAACAAATTTATGTATGTCTGTGATGTAATGGTTCAAAGCAATTTAGAATGTCTGTTAATATCTTTATGGTTTGTGGATTTTCTTTGTGTTCCCTTGTTCTAGAAACATAGGTGGCCAATATTAGTAAGCCGTCTCCTTGCTGTTTAGTCAGCCATATCAAATACTGTCTTAAGAAACAGATCAAATTCCTGCTTATGACCAATTACGGTTTCTTGCTCTCCACTCTTTATGTGTGAACTCCAAAATTTCATTACTCTGATGATTCAAAGGTTTTAATGCCTCATAGCAGTATATTAATGGCTGTTTATTCTTGTTCTTATTTTGTCAGATAATCTTGACTTTGGGTTTCTCTTGAGAGTAAATAACTATATGCTTTATAGCCTTCATCATACTGAACTAAGGAAGTCCAATTTTTCTACTCTTGTGGTCAAAGTTGCATGCTAACCTGCAACAGCTTGCCACTGTGTAGTTCTAAATTCATATGCAAGGTGCATTGGCTTTCTTAAACCACCAACCTCAACAGTTACAGCTTGAAAATGCAGTTCTTTTGTTTTGCCACTACAGCATAGGATTTGAGGGAGATGTGGTAACAATCCCAAGTCAGGACAGTGGAATGGATGAGGTACCAAACCACCAATGCATGCAAGTCTTGAATCAGTGTGTGAAGCAATGCGGGGTGTATAAGAGCTTGGCGTTAGCACAGATTAATTCCAGCTAGATTAAAATAAAAAAATTGAGGAAGTAGTGAGACTTTTTACCATGCTAGTACGTACATTCCGACTTAAAGGGATCTTTCACTCTGATGAATACCACCAGCAACACATATACCTCAAGTACTACAGCAGTTAATTCTTCAGGTGCATATTTACTAAAGTGAAGCCTAGGGCTGTGGGTGAATATGTATGCTTTCTGAGCCAGGCCTAGCAAAGTTCAGTATTTCTGAATGAAATTAACAACAGCAAATTTACTAAGCAGGTAGCTGCTTACCTACACGTCTGCTAATACTGGACTTGCACTGAGGTGTAACAATGTTACGTGGCAAAGTTCCTCCTTAAGTGAAGCATCATACACAGTAAAGATGCCACATGAAGCAGCTGAAATAGCAACTTTGCGATGATAATACTGGATCTAGGTAAAATATGTGTATGGAAGTATGATTTTTTTTCATTGACACTAGCTGCTCAATATTATTTGTAGCTGATTGCTGTTGTTTTAAGGTGGGAGTGGGGAAGGCTCATTTTTACTCTTTCCTATTGCCATGCAACAATTCCAGGTTGTAGGTAGCAATTTATGGGACACACTGAAGTGCAAGCCTCAATCAGTTACTGAGTTTCAAATGGTAAAATAGTATGGATAGATCCCAACAGCTATGACTTCTTAATAGCTAATTTCCTGCAGTTCCCTGCTTAGACTGTTCACTGTTGTAAATCTCACTCTAAGGCACCTTACTCTGCCCCTTGTGCACTATCAGAAACTGGGGAGTTTTACTGCTGGATTTTACTTTGAGACTCATTTCATATAAGTGTTCCCCACCTCTGTTACTCAGTCTAGTTCACCACACCTAATTGATGACGTGTGAGTATTTTGGGGTTAAGACTGCTAAACTGCAAAGAAGTTAAAATTTGATTGTTGGTACATTTGAGATGCTTACTTTCAGTACCTCATTTCTTTTTGCCTTTTTTTTAAAGTCCAACAGCTATACTTAATCACTTATTATGTGACAATATATTTTCTTCTACTTAAAACAAAAGTATTGATTTTCAAAGTGCCAAGTATTTTTCCTGCTGCCCTTAGATTGAGCGTAAACAGAAAGATCTATGGTACAGCTAGTAGTTTGTATATTGACACAGGTAGCATGCTTTTATCAGCCTGCAAATATGTGTTCAGAATCAATAAGCATAAACATTTAAGTACAATGAGATATTTAGGAGTGTATATACCAGGGATATTTTAATTATATATGATGGGTGTATTATATGTAATTATAAATATGTGTTCATAACCAGTCTTTGGCTTCCTTTGATTCAGGAACACTGAAATGTGTGCTGCTGCATATTCAAGGTCAATGAATTTTCCACAATGTAAAAAAAAAAATAATTACATTTTTCAGCTAAGTGCAAAATTTGCTGTATGAAATTTTAATTAGGAATTGTTTATCCAATTTAGAAGATGATAGAAAGGACATATTTATTTTCCTTCACTTTCGTAAAGGTGATCATACTTAGAAAATTTGCTGAGATTGTCCAAGAAAGTGTGCAAAATCCTCATCCATCACTGAGAGCCCCTGGTCAGGGAATGACAGTGCAGTAAATATCTTCAGCAGCTGCCTTTTAATGTACAAGCTGTTTTCGGTAGGAATTTTCAGCACTCACATAAAACACACTGTCATGAGTGACTGCCTGTGCTCCAAAGTCATTACTATTGGGATGATGGAACATCTTTCAGTGAATAACCAAAAAACTTTAAATGTCATGTCAAGTGTTGAAGGTATTTTCAAGCCTTGCTCAAGGTTACATGAATATTGAGTAGGCCTGTTTTTAAAAAGTTAGAAATCTATAGAGAGGCACCACTCATATGCTGGTTTGGAGAACAGTCACTTGATTTGGAAGCGGAGGTGGGAAATGACAAAAAAAGAAATCTGTCTATTAATACATGCCAAACCTGCAAAACTCCTGCCTGGATATTAACGGAACGCAACTTTATGTGACAGTCAGTGCCAGTGATATTTAGCAAAAAGTAGTGAATTATGCAATTTCTTGAAATTACTTAGCTGTCTAAAAGTTCACAAAGGAAAGAAAAGTTATTACAATGGATAATCAAGTTGAAATTGATTTTTAATCTGTTTTAGGACTTGACCAAGTAAAAAAATACATAGGAAATGTAATTAACCAGATAAAACCTTGGAAGACATTGAGCTAGGTGCTCTGTTTTCTCTTTGACTCCAGTAAGAAAGGAGGATCCTGTCAGGCTCTATCTGTGATATCTGTAAGAAATATGGATGTTAATCTAATGAAGTCATGCAAAGTCTGTATCCCTTCCAAGGGACTGAGCCCACTGCTTCTGAAGTGATAATGTATTTTGTCTTGCTTCCTTGGCAATCATTACTCCTTCCAGTACATCATCTGCATGTAAAATTTGTCTGATCAAGAGGTCTTTTTATAGTACAAAATATTGAAACTGAGTATTTTAATAGTGAAACAATGTTTGTTTGATTTATCTTCTGCAGAGAACCAGAAAGAACAACTAGAGAAGCCATGTTCACACCACAGTATCAGTTTAAACTTGACAAGAAGCCCAGTCACCAAAGAAGTTACATATGATGTGGAAGCAAGTTCCAACGTGGGGAACAAGGCTCTTGGGAGAAAGGAGGCTTGTCATGGAGAAGGCAGCAAAGAAAAGAAAATAGATCGTAATGGGCCTCCTTCTAAGGGAGAAGCCATTCCAGAAGTAGAAGCTCTCTTGGCAAGACTGCGAGCACTATAGAATAATCATATAAAAGATTAAATAAAAGCTTAAAAATAGTAGCCTATATCTTTAAAGATACAGTAATTTTCTATTATTGACATGGCATACTTCTGAGTTCCTAACTTCTCTGTGGATGACTGATCTACTTCTAAAGTGTTTGCAAGATTGTACAAAACAATACTATAGTTTTGCATAACTGCAAGGTGGTTTTTTACTATTTGTTTTTACCTAATAAGCATATGGAAAGGATCAGAAGAAAAACTAAATTATTCCAATGCACAATCCTTTTAGTGGACAGACTGCTGACCACCTGTTTTGAGTGCTTCTCAAAATATCTTTTAAATGGTGTTAAATCATCATGCCTGGGAATAGGGTCAGTAAATAACAGAAAAGCTAATCTTATATTTTCTACTAAAATTCCTATAGTTAAGAGGTTTTAGCACCTAAAATGTATTATTGTAGTATCCTTTACAATTACAGTAATAGCAAAAATGTATCATATAAATCAGCCATATTCCAGTTTAAATTCATCAAAGAGCACCAAAGCTTGCTGAATTATATATATTTACCAAATGGTAATCAGTAAACAAAAAATCTATGCAAATAATATATTTTATGTGTGATTAATATATCACCGCTGTTAAGCTTAGTTATGATTATTATATCAAAATAATATATACAACTGCTGTGATTGCAAGGTTTTGCAATTGTGTCTGTAGTTGGGGAAAATGTCTTCACAGTTATTTACCAGTGTAATATTTTATCTTTTCACATGCGAATTGATATGTTTCTGTAAAAGGAACATGTAATGGAAAAGATCTTTTCAATTGGTTTTTCACAAACTCATTTTCTAGTAGCCTGTTAAGTCTTATTTGCTGGCACAATAGGAGACTTGCATGTAATTACATCTCTTTTATCCCACTGTCATTGTACGTTGTTGCGCATCCTCTATCATATTTATTAATTGCGCATCATAAAGAGTTGCTACCTATGTTACCAAGTAGGAAGCTACTATTAGTATCTTTGCTCCATTATTTAAAGCTTCCTTATAGTAAGATTGTATTAAGTACCTAATATCTTTCTTTTAAATTACTCTATTTTTCTTTACAAAAGGCTGAAAAATATGTCTTTCAATAAGAGTCAGTTACATGAAACCAGTGTTTCAATGCTCCAGTGCTTTTTATATCCTTGTTTAAGTTGCCTTTGTACTTCCTGCACTAAACATTAATAAAGTTAATTAAAACTCGAAAACTGGGCCTGTTTATACATACTGCATGGAGGGCTTCTCAGCCATCCTGGGAATCAATCTCACATTTCTGAGGCTGTTGTAACTGTCATTATACACTAATTACATTTCCCGCCTTAGCTGAAAAAAAAAAAAGGTATTAACAGAACTCAGGTAAAGATACAGAGAGGGTCTGTCAGGCAGTCATTTCTTCAGCTCCCCTTGGAAGCAAACAGTGGGCACAGCTATCATAGAGAGACACCTTTGGTAACTTGAAATGTATCTTTAGTGGACAACTACAAATTCAGTGACTAATACTTGTTTCACTAAGGTCTTCTGCACCTCCACTATTAAGACTTACTACTCCTGTTAACAGGGTGCAGTAAAAAGTACTATCTTCAAAGTGCAATATGATTGTCTACATAAAAATGTTTCAAACACAAGGAAAATGCATGTTCAAGGGGCAGAAAAGTAAACATTTCACTGGATCTCTTCAGCTGCTGAGGATGTGCTAAAATAAAAGGACTAGAAATAAATCATCTCTGAAAAATTAGGAGGATGACCTACCAAGTGTAGGTGGAAGTACAAATTCATTTTCATGAACACTAAACTTGTTCTTTTGAATTAGTGGATGTTAGTCCACAAGAGAAAGCTGGCCAGTTCAGGACACTACTGTGTTGAGCAAGCAAAGAAAAGTTACCAATCTACTGATTTTTTCAATGAGCAGAATGCTACTAGCAGCCTAGCATGTCCTGTTTTTAAAATAAACACTTATCTTTAAAATTATAAAACTTAAGCTTTTTTTTTTTTAACAGTTTGAGAAGCTTTTAGATATGTATTCAAGGACTTTCAGTCCTTTTAGTCCCTGTGTTTCTGAATTATTTCAAGCAGCCATCAAGTTAATTTGCAGTTTCTTTGGTATAACAAGGAGAACAAAAAGCTTCTTAGAATCCATGTAAATAGAGTATCTACTTTTTCCCCTTCTGTGCTTCTTTGTACCATCATAATTTGATCTACTCAGAGTTCAAGTACATGGTCCAGTTGAAGTACACAGTAAGTTTTCTTTCATCATCTTTCTTTAATTTCCCTGAGACGCAAAGAAATACACAGGACGTTTTTAATAGGAAAAAGTGCTTGTACTGCCTAATGAGTTCAGGTAAAAATAACTTTGAAAGTATCACAACTGTATTCTATTTGTATGCTTTCTATGCTTTCGTGTTTTTATTAAAGTATAAAACTCAGTTTGTAAATTATATATAATAAATTAATGAAATTTAAAAATTCATTTATTCAATTTAAAAGTTAATTCAATCTCAAAATACTTGGGTAGGCCTTAAATGGGGTGTGCTAGTCATTTTTAGTAAGCCATTTTTAGTATCAAGTCTACTCCTCTAACTGAAGGATTGAGCTATAAACCATTTGTGCTAGATAAGGACAAAGGTTTTGCATACTCTGCCAAACCCTCTGTAATTCGCATGTGAAAATTAAATCCTTATAAAAAAAGCTTCCTAATTTCTTCAAACATGACTGTTCAGATAAAAGCATTTGAAGTAATCTTGCAAGGCACATTCCACTGCTCCTTTCCTACCTGAGGAGCAGACAGAAGACACAGACATCCATGACTTTTCTTACCAGGACAACTGTAAAGGTCTAACACATCTTTTTGATTCTTCATGTGCATTTTGGATGACTTTTCACTCAGTAAAAGAATTTTCATTACTGCATCAATTTTTACTTTACTTTAAATAGATGCTGTATTATTCATGGTGGTGTTCTAAATTCATAGGTAATAGTCTGTTGTTTTGGCCTTAGCAAGGTAGGAATGTTTGCGGTCAGTCTCTTGAAGCCACACGAAGCCAAACTTGACACCTGACTCACAGGCTGTAGGTCATACAGCAGTGTGTGTAAGCCCAGAAGGAAAAGTGATTGTAGTGACTTTAATACAAGATAGTCCAACAGCATCAGGATGTGGTGGCTGCCATGAGACGTGACACTGCTCTGAATCGGGCCCTTTGGTAAAGAAGCATGGACTTCAGGGCAACCTGAAAAAAATTGTACTTACTTTTGGTTCCCAATAATTATGGCAATGCTACTACTTGGGAGACTGAAAAGGCCACATGTAGGAAAAAATGTCTCAAATGCAGTTGTTACAAACAATTTTTCTCCAACACACAGTTTTCCTTGTTTTCCCGCATACAACCACTCCTCGGCCTGGCCTATCCAAAGTCACTCTCCAGGACTGCACAAGTTGATGCTGAGCATCGTGAGGTTCTGCAGCTCTTCAGGGTTTTATAATAAAAGCTGGAAAAGAAAACATTACTTTTAACATATTTTCCACATCCATTTCTAATGAACAGGACCAAATTATAATTTCTACACCAATCTTTCCAAGCCTTACAATACTCAGGAACTATAAAACAAATGGCTAATAAGCAGGGGTCCATAAACCCTAAGCTATAGCACCTAAAACATTATAATAAGCAACCAGGGTCAAGTGAAAGAGCTCAGCAAAAAAGCAATTCCATGATAACATTGTTTTCTCCAGAACAAACTAAAACATTACTGTACTATTTTCTTTTTGCTTTTTTTTTTTTGTTGTTGTTGTATGTGATGTGTGGGTTTTACACAACTCAACTGCAGCAGAAAAATCACTTAAGAGTCTGGGAAACTGTCTAGTTTGTGAAATAAAAAGAATTAGAAAAATTGCAGATTTTTTTCAGTTTTCAGTCTAGTTTTTATGCCAAGACTCCTGTATGTAAGAAATTCTAAAATTACCATCTGCTATTAAACTAACAACAGCACCAACTAATGAACTTGGCTTACATTTTTTGACACACGAAACAAGCACATTTTCTTCCTTTCCAAATACACTTTCTTCATTGCACTATTGTGTTTTACCTGAGGTCTAATATTTAGATCAGGGCTGCACCTCTTACTGTATAAAGAGGTTGATAAAGCATTCTGATCACTGTGACACCAGTGAAGAATAAACAAGAGGTGGTCCAGATACAATTTTTCTCTCCATCCCAGCTACAGAGGTAGCCATTAAGTTTCATACATTAGCTGAGTACATTTAAACCTCTCTGTGCTTCTATTTCCATAACGCAGCTTTTTGTTTTTGTGATCCATACAATGGCATACACTGAAGAATTATGAAGAATATTTTCTGTCAGCTTACCAAAAAGACACTGAGCAGGTGACTTGCATGCAATATCAACCCTTTTTACCATAGGAGGCATAATACTTGAATGTAACCCAAACTCTACCAAAAGAAAATGGTTCCTTTCATCTAAATAAGCCTATTCCACTGCTGATACCAGAATCATGTGTATTTTGGGAAGATAATGTACCCCTATTTTTAAATCTGTGTTACATTAGCCAGAAAAAATAAACTATGGAAAGGCAGAAGTGCAGAGACTGGGAAGCAGAGTTGATTAATGTGCTGCCTGATTTCACTTCTGGGACCTGAAATTGCATCCAGTGCAGAATGAAGAAACTGGGAGGGAAAAAACCCAGTCTCATCTGACATCTTTAAAGGTCATGAAGGAAATGATAGTGGGTGATCCAGAGTTGGTATGGCCACAGGTGTCTTGTCTTTTCAAAGACATATATCAGGATATTCTCAGAATAGCAATGCTGTTGGGCTGTTAGTTCTCAAAACCTTCCAATGAATAAAAATAAGGAAAAGTCTGACAGATAAATGTGAACCTCCATAAAAAAAATAAGAACATTTTTGTCTTAAATCCAAGCATCAGCCCTGCTACTCTCCGCTTGGATAGCTAAAGGAAGAGCATGAGGAGAGAGAGGAGTCCACATGGTGGCCATACCTCTCTACTGCTGTGCCAGACAATACTGCTCTTGGCAGCTGCCGTGGCTGGCACAGCAAAGGTAGCACAGATGCTGGCCTGCCCTCCCAGTGTTTCAGGCTGTGGGGAAAGACACAGGAACCATGGCCAGCAAACATGGCCTCAAATCATGGCATCACCGTGAAAAGACCTCACTGTTCCAGAGCCACACATTCAGTATAATAAAAAAAGACTGTCTTCTAAAATACTCAGGTGTCAAAACAGCAGCAGAACATGCACATATTCCTGATGCCACCCAAAGACAGCTATTTTATCAGCTCTACAAGTCTGATGGTTCCATGCAAGCTGCACAGGAAGAACTTTAATTCTCAGTTATTTTGGCTCCTTTGTTATATATAGTTCTAACTTTAATTGAAATTTTCAGTACAAAGCAGGCCATATAAACTTTGCACTCTACAACTGTTAATTAAAAAAAAAAAAAAAGGCTTTTGTAAAAGCTCTGTTTCATTTGTTGTGTTTTACTGTGAAAGTTGTTGCACATAGTTGAAAACATGCAGTGCAACAAGACTCCTTCTATTAAGTAAGGCAGAAATGGCAATTATGCAGTCTGTTGATCAAATTTTTTACTAATGAAGGCTACTTGGTGCTAAAGGATACAAAAGCAAAAAAGTCCAGTCAAACAAGTCACCTTGATAGTAGAATGCAAGACCCATCAGTTTTACTCACTACTTCTTTGGTAATGAATCTCAGAGCACAACCCATCAGCATTGCTCCTGAAAAACAACCACTGAGGCAGAGGAACCACAAAAAGTGGCTTGAGATGCAAAATGGGATGAGAGATTTCCACTCCTTTAAAAGGTGAATTGATTATTTATCTCCAAGGTGCCTGGGCATTACACTAAAAATGCTTAGACAGAAAAAAATACAATCATGGCATGTAGTTGGTGGCACCTCACCATTTTCTGCTGCAGCATCATGACAAGATAACCAAAGCCCTGTCTTCATCTCTTTCCTTGAATCCACTGACATTGTGGATAATCAGAAGGAATAGTAGCTATAGCAGTAAGATAATTCTTATTGCTTGTGGTGCAATGGGTTCCAACATGCAAACTCACACTACAGATTCATTGTTTAAGCCTCAGGATGACGGGAGAAGAGCCAGCTTTCTTCTTGTCCTCTCAGCAGGGATTGTGCTGCACTCTTGTCCACAAGGAACAGAATGAACTCTCATTAACTTCAGCTTCAGAATACAATTTTCTATTCCTTGATTACCAAATCCCCAAGGAGAGATTAGAAGTTTTTATTTTTCTCAGAAGGACTGCACTGCAGTAAATCTTTCCATGATCTAATAAACAGTTAAAATTCAATAGCACCAAGGTAGAGAATCAAAATCATCAGGCAAAAACAAATTAAGCCCTTCCTGAAAGAGGCTGTGCGGGATCATTTCTTCCATTTCCATCTTCAATATCTTTAATACTAAATACACCAAACCTTTATTAAAGTTAAAATTGCTTTTAATTAGATAAAACCAAAAAGAGTCAGTGTTCATCATATACCCTTTGCTTGGATGCTTTGATTAGCACAGTTTCATCACCTTATCTCAGAATTAACCTGTCCAATTTTTCAACTCAGAAGTCCAGTATATGAACACAGATGCCCAAAATAAGGACCTAATCCTGTGAGGTCCTCAGCATGTTCTTGCAAATACTCATCTTTCTCAGACTGCATAAAATTACTCTGATCAAAGGGTTACTATAGCCTTTCAGGAGCATGCCCTAATGAATAAAATATACAAAGGTGACTTGAGTAAAATCCTTTCCAATGTGCTGACAAAGGTAAAATAAAATATTCCCCTTAGGACATTTTCCTGGCAGAACAACTTGACCCCTGTGTGACTGGCCTTCAGAAAGCAATGGATAATGCTCAAGTAACCAATTCATTCATTGAACTTTTGGGCAATTTTTTTACAAATGATTGACGTGTTGCACCATATATATACATCTGAAAGCAGTGTCAACTTTTAGATGAGTGTATAATACATTTTTTACTTCAAGCACCTTGCATGCAAACTAAACTGTTAATTGCTGTGGCTTTTATTTCTAAATGCTGCCCTTTTTCCAGACATGGATTTGGTTTTTTACAAATCTCTCCCATGCTGCACACCAAGAATTGCCTCAGAAATTCAGCTTTGTCCTTGCTTGCTGATGGAATTTTACTATTATATAGTAATTGCAGTGCCCTGAACTCTCATCCCCCTGCAAATTTTATTTTCCTCCAAAGGGAATGTTTCTTCTTAATGTGATATTATTTTATCCATACAATGTGGCTCACTAAGCTTGCCTTTTGGCCCCTTGTTCTTAGACTTTAAAAGGAGACTATAGCTGTCTGATCCAGCACCTACTGGGAAGAAATCAAAGGCTTCTGTTGACTTCAGTGACTGCTGGAGACAGCTCCTAAATGGGATGACTCAAAGTGCAGCTCTAGCCTGAAGGCAGCTATACAGCTGGTACTGTAGGGCTTTATTGTCTCATTGCTACCAGCTCCAGTCGACGCAATTTTTAAGTATAATTATTATTTTCTTGTTACCAGCCTAATAGATATGATGGTGAATAGGAAAGTTGAATTACTGCCTGAAATTTTAACCAGCAAAAATAATCCTGTAATCAGGTATCTAATGTCAAACAGGAGTCAGAATTGTGTACAGTTCCAATTTTCCTTAGAGCCACCATCATAAAGGCCACTCAACTGAAAACACATGGACTACAAGGCAGCTTTCCAGTCAGTGACTGAACTGACTAAGGGGCAAAGCAAGGGGCAAGCAATTTTGAAGGCCATGTCCCAGAACATGGTCTCCATGTTGTCTCTTGTGTCACTCCACAAACTGCATGGGCATATTGGCATCAGTCAAACTGGTTTCAGAGGCAGGTTAACAATTATACCGTATGGGCCATAGTGGGACAATGCCTCAGTTTATGCCATGACTCTTTTGTGCTGGTTTAAAGGTAAACCAGCAGGAGAAATGGACCCACCACAAGGGAGACTATAAGTCAGAGTTACAATTTAATGAAAGATATTACAATAAATACACTGACACAAAGAGAAACTGCTTTCAA
>JAWWTY010000001.1:61110415-61165132 GCA_035222235.1 Margarornis squamiger | reverse complement strand
GGTGCTAGCGACTCCCATTAGCTGCTGCAAATGGTCCATTGTTCTTGGGAAATGAATAGAGGGGGGTAGAATACATACCTTTGATCACCCCCACACAGTGATAACTGGTCCCACCTGCTGAACTAGGACACTCTTTGTAGAGTACTATTATCCTCGGAGACTTTGTGAACCTGAAATCGACAAATTAGTATTCTTATGAAAACAAAGTATGTTAGTACACACGTCCTGTCCATCCAACACTGACTCTGGTGTTACTGAGTAGGAGTAAGAAATGTCTGAGTGAAAATTTCTCTGCTTCACTGAGATTACTCATGCTGAACAGAACTAACTCTTACCTTTAACATAGGTCAAGTTTTTAGTGCACGACACAGTGCACCTTACAAATAAACCTGTCAAGTTTGTGTGCAACAGTCACCACCAGTAGTTTCTGCCTATGGTCACCACTAACAAGTGGAAGAAAGTTAATGATGCTAAAGTTAAATTAACATGAAACGTCTGACTTGTCTCATTCACATTCGTTTGACAGTAGCATATGCTCCTGCTTTACACATGAAAGCTTAATTACAACATTTCAGGTGGCAAACCAGTTAATTATATAAAAATGAGGCCCAGAAGCCTGTGATATGACACCTCACTATGCTTCCTTGGGACATGCCATGCACAAAAGAAGATGTTTATTGTTAGCAGCATCAGACTGGGGGCTGCAGGATTGCATTGCCACTGAAGCCTCAGGTCCCTGTGCACAATATGGCTATTATGGAGAGCAAAACGCATTTTTATACAGATTGCATTTGCTAATAACAAAAGTGAAAGGAAAGCTCTTTTTTTGCCTGTAATAATACACAATCTCCTGTGCAGGCTTCATATCACCTCACTTCAGATGTTGCTGATGTAAAAATCCCCAACAGAGACTGTCATTCATCCCAGCTTTTCTTTATCACTCATCACGGCTTTCCTCCTACACAGAACAGGCCAATTTGAACTCTTTCAACCACACAAGTGAGTAAGAGAGAAACCAGTCTGCAGCCACGTGTTTTCCCTCCTTTGACTAGAAAGAGAGCCTGAGACTAGAAAGAGAGTCTGAGGGGACCAGCTCAAGTGTGGGCAGATGAATTTGAACATTTGCAAATGATTAGACAAACTAGTGTGCTACCTAAATCTAGAATAAAGGCAAGATGGAGCCACTGCTCAGCATCATGTCATGAACTTCATCTGCTTTATTCTTTCTTGCCAGGCTTGAAACAGCAGCTTTCTCTCCAGCTCTCAAAAGGAGGAGGTGAATTGAGTCCTCTTGGCAGAAAATTCTCTCCTTGAATGGTATTAGCTCAACCTTTTTTTCCTTTCAGAAACTAAAACAATGCCCGGGGGCCTTCTGTTGCCTTTCAGTTGATGATATGCTGGATATACAACCCAAAGGCTGAAGCCCTAACCACAATCCAATAGACCATGTGTTTTAACCTGGACCTTAGCCCTGTGGTGTTGTCTGTTGTCTCATGGATTTTCTGTTCAGTTTAGACCTTGAAATTAAATTCCCACCTTCGACCCATCCACCAACAGTCACTCATTAAGCCTATGGCAAAACAACGATTCACTTAAAACCAGTCCACCAACAAAGCAGCAGGCGCTGCAGGCTGAAAAAAACCAGCAGCATAAATTTGTAGCAATCACACGGCAAAGAGGTGTCTTCTTTTGCTCTTCCTCCTGTATGTTTCTGTGCCTTAAATCAGACTTTGCCTGGTACAACAGCTATTCATGGCCTATATAATATTTATAATAAACAACTTCTGCAAATGTCTTGGCTTTGCACCTGCATGCAATCACCTATAAAAGCTGTTTGCCATCTCATATTCTACAGCTATGAAAATTCTCTCTTAGAAACAGTATATATAAACTATACAATGGAAGGCTTTATTTTCACCTCAGGCTTTTGATGACAAGAACAACTCCTTGAACTTCAGCATGCAGATTTATGAGTCAAGGTTTTTTTATAAAAACAAATAGAAGGAACAACTTAAGTGCTACACAGTAAAGGACTTGTTATCTGTGTATTTTAGAGACTTTATCTCAGCAAACCCTGTGAACATAACGGGATAAATTACTTAAGCTTGCAAAAACAAGGACATCTCAGAATGCTGACCTCCCAGTTTCACCTTTATCTCACCTAATTATATTGACATGCAGAACTGCATAATCCCCTGTCACAGTATTCCAAGATGCTTTGTAGATCATAGGTGCAGCAGTACACTGAAAGCCTCTGGCTTTGTGGCAGATTTGCACTGTCTCAGGGAAGGCAAAGAGGGATTGTCTCGTGTCATGTTCCAAAAGGATGAAGTGTGCCACTTTTGCACGGAGGGCTTCTTAAAGGCACAGCTGCTATCAGATAGCAGAATACCTAGAGCAGATATGCTTTTTTTCCTTATTTAAGTAATGGGAAAAGTAAAATGAGCAATCCTCCAAGACTACTGCAGATATGTGGCGTCAAGACAAAAAACTATGAGATTTTATTCCTAATCAAAGATCTCTGTATTACTGAAGGCAGAGAAACCTTTATACTAGCAGTTCACAAAAGAAACCATGAGATTTTCTAGAGATAATTGAGTACTGGTAAGGGAACACAGAAACAACAACAAGCCATCTCTGATCCCTGAAGGGGAATGCAGGGACTTACCTGTGTCTAGCAGGCTACACTGTGGGAAGCTACATGTTATGGAAATGATTCAGTCCTGTAAACACACCTAGCACCCAACTGATCTTTCTTGCTGCTGTTTTTCTAGTCATGTAAACATCTCGTACACAGCATCCTTTGGCAAGAACTCAGCTCTCTTACTCCCCTCGGCAACTCCTTTTGTTTATTTTGAACCTGACTCCGGCTGACATGGTGTGCTGGCCCTAATTCTCGTGTTGCAGGTAGAATGCCAATCTCACTGGCAGTTTAGGAAAAGCCGCACACTCCAAAGGCTCAGCAATTCATCATCATTTCCAGAAAGAAGCAAAAGAGCAGTGGTGGTGATTGCTGCCTCTTTCCTAAGGGCAACAGAGGAATGTATCTGTCAACCAGACATGGCATCCAGTGAAAGCTAACACCAACTGCTATCCCGCGCTGCTCATCCGTATGGTATTAATAATACTGACAGGAATGTCCATGGCAGAACAAAAGTGACTACAAGGAGTTAGACCGTGGGTGGAAACCCCTCCATGTGCCAGTTGTTTCTAACAAGAATCATGTTTTGGGTAACAATAGAAACAGGCATTTGGGCGTGGCAATAGAGTACTGGCTTCCTCATCTATGGGCTGTTATTTATTGAGGTATTGGGAAAGGATTAAGGTAACTTTATAAGTGTGCTTGTATTTAATAGAGGACAGTGAAATGAGGGAAACCCAACCTGGAGGACTGCATCCAGCTCCAGGGTCCTCAGTACCGTGACCTGTTGGAGCAGGTCCAGGGTATGGCCATGAAGATGAGGAAGAGGACTGGAGTATCTCTCCTATGAAGACAGGTTGAGAGAGCTGAATCTGATCAGCCCAGAGAAGAGAAGGATCCAGGAAGACCTCATTGAGTCTTTCAGTACTTAAAGGGGGCTTATAAGAAAGGTGGAGAAAAGCTTTTTAGCAGGGCCTGTTGTGACAGACAAAAGGGTACTCATTTTAAACTGAAAGAGTGTAGATTCAGACTAGATACAAGGAAGAATTTTTTTATGATGAGGGTGTTGAAACACTGGAAAGGGTTTCCCAGAGAGGTAGTAGACAACCCACCCCCAGAAACACTGAAGGTGAAGTAGGTCAGAGTTCTGAGTAACCTAATATAGTGGAAGATATCCCTGCTTATTTCAGGGGAGGCTGGAACTGGATGAACTTTAAAGGTCCTTTCCAATCCAAACCATTCTATGATTCTATAAACTGACTGCCTTAAAAATGAGGGTAAATCACGATACTCCCACAGGGTCCATAGAGTAGAATGCTAAACCAATCAGAGCAATTCAGTTACTGTATTCTAATGCAAGTAACTGAACAGAAGATGATGGAAACATAGCTATGATCATGATCAACTCCATAACTGAATTAGTGTAGCAGGTGGATAGTCAGAAAAAGAATAACAAAACAAACCTTTACGGTTCTAGATGGAAGACTTTAATGAATTCAGAGGTTTACATGGTAAAATCATCTGCGGATCTGATCCAAAGTAACTCAATGTTAAAGATGGCATTTCCTAAGAAAATATCCCACCAAAACAAAACAAAATAAACATGAGGATAGGTACGAATCTGTAGAGGAAAACGTTGTCAGATACAAATATGCATAAGTAGGATCTGAGAATCAGAAAGATTTCACAATGGGACAAACATAAGTCAGGTTTCCAAGGAAATAAAGAATAATATCAAAGACACACACACACACACAAAACCCAAAAAAAAAAACCAAAAAAAAAAAAACACCACTCCAAAGCCCCCACAAAAATCCCAAAAACAACAAAAAACCCCAAACCTAAAAAGCAATGAAACATGATATTCAACTAATAAGGAACACGGAAGATACCAAGAAATTGTAAGAATTTGTTCATAAGAATACTGGCATTACCACAAAGATAAGAAAAGTTGTTGATCTGATATTCAGTGGAGAAGGAAAGCATTCAAGAGACAGCTTCAGGGAAGCTCTTTAACTTTCTTGCATGCTTTTGTTGAAAGAGAAACTGATCAAATGGCTGCCAGTTCAAAAGTGTGAATAAGGGACAGTACCACATTTTTTAATAGGAAACTATAGGCTAGGGAGCATTTAAGGCACAAAGTTAAAAAATTTCACATCAGCTAAGTCTCAGGAGTTTTATTCCAGTTCATTCAGTGACCATCCTTGAGAACTCCTATGGGTTCAGGAGCAATCAGAGATCAGTTTAGGAAACATTAATCATGGTGCCTAACAGAAAAGAGAGTTACAGCAATACCTTAGAATGTCACATACCCCAGCATCCACATGGCATTTCACACTATGTTCTGGAGCTTTCTTGTAGGAAAATATGACCACACAAAAACAGTCCCAAATGGTTACAAAGCTATTTTGTTGTAGGCAGAAGTAATCTGTTGTGCAAAGAGAGAAAAAAGAAACAACTGTAAGTAGCTATGTTGAAAAATGGGGTGAGGATTTTTGTAGAACCAAACCAAGCACAAATGAACTCAAGACAGCACATTGCCTCAAAAAAAAAATGTAATTGTCCTGTTGGGGCTTATAGATATTTTTACAGCATGGCACACCTTTAAAGTAATCCACTCTTTTTATCCAGTCAATAAAACATCCCTGGAAAGTGGTGTCCAGTTTTCCAGCACTGCATTTCAATAATTCATTCAGAGACAAATCCTAAAAAGAGCATGCAGAATAATCAGAGATCTAGCGAAGCTGGCCTAGAAGGAAAGATTGAAAACTTTGGGATTGTTTACTGAAACAAAAATGAGTAGCAATGCAAAACAATGTAGGGAAAAGGCTTAGAAAGAGGAGTATTTTTTTCTTCGAATCTGTGATGGTCAGGATGAAAGTCACAGACAGACTGAAGTGGCAGTGCTTCAGATAGACAATAAAAAAATTCCTAGCCATATGGAGAAGGGCAGTGATTCCACCGTACCTCCTGCTACCACCGCATCCACCCCTCATTGGCAAAAGAATGTGAAGTCCCTACATTGGATGTCTTTTAACTGCTTAGTCAATTATCTATCAGGATTTCCATAATTAGAGTTGAACTTGGCATATGGCAGGGTCATGGATTAAGTAAGCAATCTCTCCTCGCCCTCTTATATTTTTGTCCATCTAAGAAAACAGGACTTTTATCCTCTTGCTTTGTGATATGGTAGTCAGAGTAATCCTCTAGCACCTAAGCCGATCTGCTGGTGCTAACACCCAGCTGTGTGGCCCACATTGCTATTCTTTCTCTGGAACCAAACGACGATATTTGACTGCCCTGTGCTGAGCAGATGTAATGCTAATGCAGAGCTCTCTCCCTGACATGTGGATACAGGGAGGGAAATGGCAGCAGAGATCTGTTTCTGTCAGAGGAGGCAGCCATGTGGTCCTACACCCAGCTTTTACGGCAAAGGCTTTCACTGAATTCAGTTCAAATAGGTGAAGCTGAGGGTGGAGATTTCAATTTCCATACCTAATTTTTGCCTGCTGGGATTCCTTTCCTGTTCTTTACAAAGCTCAGTATGAGCAGAAGGCTGCAAGAAAAAGGGCTTGTGTGAAACAAAAGAGACAAAGAGTAAGACAGCAATAGAGCTCTGAACACCACCTAATCCTGCTCAAACAAATCTGTTATTTTGGATATTTAAAGAAAGAAGCCTGCCTACTTGACAAACCAGAGTAGCTCCAAAGAAACGATTACAACCTGTCGCTCAGGTCAGCCTGAAAAGGGTTTCTATACAGCCAATGATTCTATAAATTACATTTACAGTCACTACACTTCCCAGCCTGAAGCAGTGCAGATCAGGGCAAAATGAACAGTGACAAAAATGTGCAGGTTTTACACAGTGGGATTGTAAAGGATAATATGGAGATGGGAATGAACTTGATCGAATCGCAATGAAAGATTAATTGTGCGATGTGTGAGTAATTGGTTAATGGGACTGGGTCAGCACCTGGTGTCTGATGGTTTGAAAAGAGGATAAGAATGCAGCTTCAGCTATTTGAAAAAGGTTTTGCAGGCCAAAATGTTCCCAGCTCTGTAACTTGCAGAGTCTGGGAAATTAAATAAATCTAAATGTAAATTACAGAGTTGTCTGAGACAGGGATATTTTTTGCTTTGAGACTGATATTCATATTGTCAGTATCTGAGGCACAGAGAGGCCAGAATGGGCATCCAGAAGGGAAAAACATGGCCTGGGCAAATGAACCCAAATGAAACGTGATGCATTAACCTGGAAGTAATTATAAAGAAAGGGCAAGGGGTAGCCTTGTTAGCAACATCTCAGTGTGTAACAGAGAGCCATTATGGTAATAAGAGACTGTAAAAAATGAGGCCTTGTCTGCGCTGCAAGGATATTAAATGAGTGACACTTCACTCACGAAAAGAAGGATTGCCGCATTGTCCTTCACCAACATTTTCTCTGTCTTATCAACAGCCTGCCAGATTATTGCCCTTCACTGCAGGTTGGCTGCATCTCAGCTGTGCTATACCTGTGTGTTTTGGAAAGGTAAGACAAACTCACAGCAACTCTCAGAAAATGATAATGTAAATATTATTTCATTTGTTATTTAATAGTCAACTTTTTACTTGGGAAACTTTTTCCCCCTTTTGTTACAGTATGATAAGTTCACGTTGTATTTGCAGGAAATAAAAAAAAATTCTAGGTGATCCAAACCAATTTTCTTCAAGCATTAAAGATCACACTCATTAAAATGCTTGGTGCTTCCTGAGAAAACACTGGGGCTAAAGATTTCCATTTCAACATTTTGCAGAGATGGGATTTTAGACCTGGACTCCCACATTTGCCTGCAGTAATAAGTAACTCTCTAGTTCTAGTACTATAGGCAAGAATCTACCACTTTATTTGGTCACACCGGTATTAAGGAAGCAGCAAGGCATGCAGGGATAAAATCAGAAAATGTAATTTTACAAGTAGTAAAGGACATAAAAGGAAACTAGAAGAGAATTTGCAAATAAAATAGAAGTGTGAAAAAGACAACAGAAAATACAGGCTGATTATTCAAGTCAGAGGGGAGCAATAATTAAGGATACAAAGTTGTCTGAAAAATTTAATCTCTTGCAGCAGTCTTCATAAAAATTATGAAGATGATGAGCTACTTACAGCAATAGTCTTAGAAGGAGACAGAAACATAAGGCAGGAGAGAAATAGAATAAAGAAATAAGTCTTAAACAATTTAGATGAATTCTTGTCAATATTCCTCAAAGAAATGCCTGCTAAGGTACTGAAGAATAGGGACAAAGCAGACTCTGTAATCTTCATGGTCTTCAAGAACTTGTGGATTCAAGGCAGGGCCAACTGATCAAGCAGAAGATAAATATATGCTCTTTCTGATTAAACAAAGACAGCACAGGCAACCAAGAAAAATTAGTTAAAGTTTCATAAGTGGTGGGTCTGAGGTGAGATATGGCAGGCTGGGTGATAGGGAAGAGGACAACAAACCAACATATCTGCTTTAGCACCAGATGCCAACCACAAACTGGGTCCAGCCCACATACAAGAGCTTCCTGGATCATGAGCAGTTTGATGGGCACTGGCCTAAAGGTTGAGGCTGGGATGGACAACTAACATAGAGTTATGAAGGATAAACTCTGACAGACCTGCCTCATTTCTTTGATGGGATCTGGTGAATCAGGAGGGGTACCTCTTTTGATTTATTCTGACTTTACTAGGGTTTCTGATTTTTTTCTAGATTTTTTTCTAGATTTTTTTTTTAACGAAACTCCATCTAATTTTATCTAAATGAAATTCCACGTGGTACCTCCATGGCTGTTCAAACAGGCCTCACCCAGTGAATCTAAGTGATTCACTGATAAAATGAGAACATTTTTTCGCCAGATCTAGAGAGATTGACCATGGACCAAGGTTTACTTTGAACTGGTTGCTTTACAGGAGTGGTTACATTTGGAAAATGTACAGATGTTACCTGGCCATGCAGTCTGGCAAGCATTTGGAATAATAGGATTAAAGTCTTAAATTATTCTGTAAATTTGGGACATAGTATGACATAAGCATGATGCTATTCAATAAACAACAAAGAGTCATACTTAAAAGGATTAATATAACAATAAAAATATGGAGACCCTGATTAATCCAATAGTGTCCAGTCGAGTAATCTTAGTTAGAGACAGAAAATTGCCATTGTAATTTGCCCGTCTTTTGCATTTGTGGTATATTTATTTATGTATTCACTCAGGCACATACTTATTATGTATGTACATACTTTATGATTTTCTTATACACAAATGCAAACACACAAAGGGACTAAAGCCAGCCAAACTCACTAAAAGAAAAGACAGGGTCAAATTCCCTCAGTTCACAATACAACAACAGTGGATTTGAATATCAGCAAATTACTAGGTTATGACAGAAGCGGTGTAGTCTCACTGCGACCACACACTAGAGTAGGTGAGGGAACAACCTGACCTTAGAGAAAAGCCAAGAGAGAATATCTGTTCCTGTGTTAACTTTTTAATAAAAAACCCCTGAGAATATGCTTCAGGGCACTGACACAATTGAACATATGTACAACCGACACTTTCACACTGCACCATGAATGGAGTGCTCTAAATCTAAGAGATATTAAATACAGATATGACCCTGTGCAGAGAAGCGGCTAATCCTGAAACATAGAGGTCTTGTTTTAAAAAGAGGGGAAGCAGGAGGCAGTCTGCATCCCAGGCCAGTAGTGAAAAAAGGGATGTATCCCATTGTTAAGCTGAATTTTATTTCACCTGTAATCTTTTTTACTTTCAGCCTTTGTTTCTATTCCTTTGACATATGATGCCTGGATAATTACACTTTTAATTTGTTTCATTAAAAAGACAGCCTAGTTTCATGGGAAGAGTCAAATGTCATGGGATGAACCATGAATGATGATAAACTGGGATGCACTGCCTCTCTAAAAATGATCATCTTAAGACAGCGTCCAGAGATCTGAGTCCTGAAGAGGTTTAGTGGCTGGCAAATACACTTTTTGCAGGGAGCCAGCACAGGATCCTTCTGTTGCAAGTTGTTACTGTTGGAGATGAAAAATATCAGAAAATGAATAGTCAACAGCTGCACCTTCACCCCCAGGCATGACACCTATCATCAATGATTTTTCAAGGACAAGGTTAGACAAGCAGTGCAAAGTAGTCCATATATGGTGGAGTCTTCCTCAGAGCAGAATGAACACACTTCCTAACTCACATTTATCTCACTAATTTGCCATGCAGCACTCCACAGAGCTGACAAAAACGCCTCCTGGGACTTATACCAGCCCAACCCTCCCAACAGTCCCTCAGCTTCCTCTGTGGTGCTGCCTGGCCAATTTATTACATTTTGTACCCCGAAAGGGTCTTTGTTAAATGAAGGAACTCATGGCCAATTAACAATATATGTGTTTTTATTCCTAAGTGTCATCTGCTTGACCACACTGGGGAAGTGATATCCTGTTTCCCAGCCAGTCTAAATTGGTCTCCTTTTTCCTCTGAGGGCAAAAATAATTGGTCTTGTGGTTAGATATCCTTCTGGATATACACTCTGCATTTTACAGCCTGTGAGATCCTTAACTCTGTTTGAATAAATGAATGATCTGGCCCTGACTGTTTACCAACTGCGAGTGCAAACAGGATCCTAGTTAAATTCTCACTCTTGCAACCAAACTCTGCCTTTCCCCTTGTAATAGTAACTTAGATATGTTTTTATTTTGCCTTTTTTATTACATACACAGGGGAAAGCATGCATCACCAGGCCTTCTAACATATACACAAAGATTGGAGGGTGCCTATTTAGTGTTTTCAGTCCTGCTCTGCGCTGTTACAGTGCATCTTCACAGATCATATCAGCTCACATCTGCTGTGGAGGTCGTTCAGCTCCAATGGCACATGGTAATGTCTCACTTCCATCCTCTCTGAGCAACGCAACATGAGCATTTCATTTTCCTCAGAGCCGTCTGATTTATCCCTCTTCCAACCTGGCTGCAGAAAATGTTCTACAAGCATTTTTTTGGCCTTTTTATTCCTTTTCATAACCCTCTCCTGTCCCAGATGTGTCCAGTTTTTATTCATTTTCACCATTAATTTTGTTTTCAAAATCTACAGCCACTGATCTCTTCAGCAGCATGAATTCTTGTCAGACAATTTTCCCATTTTGTCTATTTGCATCAGCTTGACATGCTGTGAACAGACATTGTAAAACTTAAGTCTTCCAATCCTGTCTCTGTTCCAGTGTTGTGACCAAAGCAGAACTGGTCAGACCACATTCCCTTCCAGCAGCTACTGTGCAAGAATACTCTTATTTCTGAATGGCACAGATGAATCTATTTTGCAGTATTTCCTTTATGCCAATGACTTTCATGCAGCTTTTCCCTTTCGGTCACAAACTCACTGGTGAGGTCTGTTCAGCACAGCACAATATACCTCAAAGTGAAGCTGGTGCTTCTTCAGCAATAGCTTGCATGCTGGAGGAGGATCACACATTTCATTTTACAGAACAAATGATCGCACTGAAATTCTCTGAGCGCTGCAGCCAGCATAATGCAGAAACTATCACAATCTAGGCTATTACCATTTCTGTATTTTTCAAGTCTCACTGAATGTTCCTCTGATGCCGCTGCTAGTGGAGCCCCACCTCTCCTTCCCATTAATCATAGAATCGTAGGACAATTCAGACTGGAAAAGAACTCCATCTAGTCCAACCCTAACACTGCCAAAGTCCTTACGGCATCCTCCAGCACTGGTGCCCCTTATGAGATGTCAGCCATAGAAAGTAAAGGAAAAGAGAGACAGGAAAATCGAGGGACAGAGTGCTGCCACCTGCTGCTCAGCCCACAGGAACTGTAGGAAAACACAGCAGCGTGGGAGAGAGAAGAAATGGTGGTGAGAAACTATGTGTCAGTTCAGCGTAGACTGGCTGCCTGCTTTGGTCAGGATTCTGTGTCAGCAGCTGTCTCTGCAGGAAAGGAAGGAGAGCACTGTGACTGGAGTACAAAGGCACTGCACAAAGGTCTTACTTCCAAGGAGATGGTGAGCTCCTCAGACTCAACTCATGTAATTTCCCCCAGAGGTTTAGTCACTAGTGGGATGTTCTTAGCATCTTTTGTAGCTGGCATTCTGTGCAGTCAGAATAGCAAAAGCCACTAGATCTGCTCATGGACATGAAAGGCAGTCCAGTGTTAACTCAGGGCACTCCACTAGATAGGGATATTTTGGGGGCTGCTCCTCATTGCACTTTATTTAGCCATGGTCTAATACAAATGGAACACATAAAGCCCTGACCTGATTTTTGTCACTGGCTAGGTGTGCTAGGCACAAGGCTAAATAAGGGCTTCCCATATTTGTGTGGGGTTTTTTGTTTGTTTTGGTTTGATTTTTTTGGTGGTCGTTTTTGAGTTTTGTTGTTTCATTTCAGTGGGGGGCGGGTTTTGCCAACTGTGCAAAAGACTCTCTTGCACCCCTGGCTATACAGTCGCCCACATTCAACAGAAAGCTTTTAAGTCTTCTTACACAAAATGCTCCAATGATCTTGAACTCAGAACATTCTCATAGTTTATCAGAGACCAGTGTTCAAGCTATTTTAGGCTGAATGAAGGTTAAAATGAGGTTTACCTGTTTCTTGGGCTTTTTCTTGTGTACATCCTACTCATTGATTTCTGAAAGCATAAATTGTGTGCCACCTCTTCAGATAGAATTAGCTGTATGATCAGCCATGCCTAGCTTTTGGAGTTGTTTCTATTTTTCAGGTAATTTGGCTGAGGTGTTTATCCATCTTCTCATGAACTCATGATGATAAACAAATGACAACTGCATACTCTTATTCCCAGAAAAGTTAATTCTGAGAATTTACATTCACTATCACAGGGTGATATTTTCTTGCTCTTGTCTGTACAAGGCTACTCAGTCCTGAAAGACTTTCAGTGATTTTTCAGTGCTTCAGGCCTAACTTGAATAGAGAGCAGGTTCACAGTTCCTGTGTGTGAAGACAAGTTTGAATTATGTCCTAAACACACTGCAAAAGCTGTAAAGAAATAGAAATACACAGAAAGAGAATCTTAATTTTATTTGTAAAGTAATTTTAAAATAAAATTTTAGGTAACACTTGTAAATCAAGTTAACTTCACCACAATGTGAATACCTCCTCTACCTTCGCCACTCTCTCTGCTTATGTGGCCATTGAGCTACAGCTGGCTTGTGGTGGAACAGCTGGTCTCCACAACCTTTGTTGTTTATTTTGTGATTCCTAATCTTGTACTCAAATCCTTCATTTTTTTGGTGTGCAGAACAATCCTTAATGCACTGCACTTTATCCCCTCAAATGTAACCCACCTCCAAACCGTGGCCTCAGCCATGATCCACCTGCCTTAAAACAGCTGATCAACACATATGCTGCAAGACAACTCATGAAAGATTTTCTATCAATCAAGCTTTAACATTTATTCAAACCACAGATGATCCATTCATACCTATTCCCTGGAGCACCTGAGGTGTTTGGAAGTAGATGGGAGTCTTGCAAGTAAAACTACATTTACTATTTTAAGCAGGTCAGTGAAGTCTTGGGCAAAGACAGCCTGGGGCCAGGTCTTCATAGATGACTGCAGCTTTGTCATTATCACAAATTCTCAACCGAGATGGAAGTTACATGATTTTCTGTAGTAATAATTGTACCCAGCAGCTTGCCAGAACTTCTCACGTAATCCCACCCTTGCTCTCCAAATCTACATTTCCCAGCTTTCAGAGGCACAGTTTGAGGTACAACAGTTTTTTATTCGTGTTCAAAATCTTGTCTACTGTTACAAAGCCAAACTTGGGGGCTTTTTTTTGAAGGCAGATTCTATACAAAACCACTGTAATTTGTAAGCTTCAGATAAAAATTTAGGAAATTCCACTTTACATTACAGAAATCCTAGCCTTTCAGAGTCCCACAGACCAAACTGAACTCTGCAATACAAAAATTTCTTCAAAAAATGTGTGGACTAAGTCCAAAATGAAGGTCTAAATACTGCAGAATCAATCACTTATTTCAATAATGAATCAACCACAGTTCGCACGAGTACAAATGTTTTCCCCTGTGTGCGTCTCATTAGATGTGCAAATGGAAATTTACTATTTCGCTTAAAATAAGTCAAGGTAATATTTCAACAAGGTTTCGACAAGCATGTCATTTAAGATGAATGAATCCCCACCTTCCTCGTAAACAGGAAATGTGAGTGCAATGAAGTACCTTGCCATCATTATGAAGCAGAGAGTGCTAGCTACCATCATCTGCAGGGGTGTGCTCAAATATGCTTTCTTAAAATTGCACAAGGGATATTGGGTACTGCAAGCAAACCTGCTGACACAGAAAGCATTCGAGAGAACCAGCACATGGGAGGTAATTGTTGACAATCGCAGAAAGAAAATGAGAAAAGACTCTGTCTAAATGAGGAATAGATTGCTGTCTATGATGGGGAAGCAGAATAACTGTCTGGACTGAGAGTAAATCCAAGATTTCATCCTCCAAGAGAACCCGGCATACAATGCCATGCTTTGTACAGTGAAGGACTCAGACTGCCGATTCGAATTTGGCAGTAAAGACTAGGCTACAAATGATCTAATTTATCTCAATTCGTATCAGCCTAGCAAATTTGGAAGAGTTTATATGAAAACAGGTAACAAGGGAGTCACAAAAGCACAGATTTAAAAGTCTTTAAGCAATAATGACTTTTCATCGTGCTTGATCTTTTTAATTGATATCCCTCTGGTAAACAGCAAGGAAATAATGAAGAGCAGAATGGGATTTTTGCTTAGGAAAGGCAAGAAATACAAAAAAGCAGGCAATGGCTTTTGTAATGCTTTAACAAAAGGAAAATAGCCTACAATTTTACTGTCAAGGTGAAATACAAAGAATACCTGTGTGCATGTTTATGCAGAAAACAGTAATCAGTCAATCATCAGACATAACTGATTATATACTTTGATATACAAGCATTAAGCATAAAGCTAAAATGCCATAAAATGATTCTGCTGACATCATTTGTAAAAACAAAGCCCTTGTGATAACAAGAATGATTAATATAGGGGAAAAAATCTCACCAAGAAAATAGTATTTTTAATGCAAAAGCATTTAAATCACAAGGGATGCAAGAAATAATGAGTGTAAATAATGAATAGTGTATAGAAAGATAATTGCTAACTTCTTCCTTCTTTTTTCTGCATAAGACTAAAATGACATCCAGATACACTGAAAAAAAGCCAGTCCAAATTTAAATAAAGAACAAAGTTTGATTGAGTAGGCAAACCAAAATTTTGTCCATCCTGTGGAATGGGCTGTCATAGCAGACTCTTGAGATTAATAAACAAACAAAATTAAAGCAAATCTACACATAATCCTATTAATAAAATTGTCCAGCTATAATGCCAAGCCACAAAGCCAAACAAAATTAAAAACTGGAATTTAGAGTTTCAGGAGTGAAGGAAACCACATTAGAGACCACATGATATCCCACCATTATTTGGTATCCTACAAACATTTAGTACTAACTGCTTATATGATGCAGACTGGTGGGCAAACACAGACACAGAGAGCCCCAAAACAATTGGTGTCGATACCCTCAATATCACAGTTCCTAAATTAGTATGCTGTGTCTACATTCCATTATGGTTTGCAAGTTATTGTTCCTGATAATTGCATAAAATGTAATTTTTCTTAAAGACCTGTCTAAAGAAGGGTGGGTGTTTTTTTATTGTTTTGGTTGGTTGGTTGGTTGTTTTTTTTGGTTTTGTTTTGCCTTTTCCCCTCTTTTTTTAATTTAGAAGGAAACGAAAGAAGGCAAGAAGAGCATTGGCTGCAAATGGAGGGAGGTGATTCTTCCCCACTATCCAACCCTGATGAGACATACCAAGAGTGATGGGTCCAGTGCTGGACTTCCCAGTACAATACTGATCCAGACATGCTGGAGTGAATCCAGTGTAGGACCATGGAACATCTGTTACATGAAGAGAGGCTGAGAGAGCTGAGAATGATCACCCTAGAGAAGAGAAGCCTCTGGGCAAAACTTTAAGCAAAAGAAATGTCACAAAATGTATTGATATAGATGTCGAAATATGAATAAGTCTTTTTATAAACTAGTGTTGGTTAGGATACACAACTGCTATAAGAAAACATAATATACACCAGTAGCTACAAACCACTGAATGGGATACTGAAGGTACTATTATTTCAATAATCTATATTAATAGTTTGTGAGAGATTAGTGTTGCTTATAGTCTCCATTTTCTTTAGAGTTCCCACTATGTGTTATAATTTTAAGGAAGCTCACCCATTTAATTGTTTCTAATTGAGACAAGAAGACTGTATTGTCTTTCATTAATCTGCTGGGAAAAACGGAGTTTAGAAATTGCAAACTGCACACAGAAAGCTGCCTGATCAAACCCACGTGCTTGAGTTATTCCCAAAGCAGAGCATCCAACAGACCTCATTCATTGTTTCCTCTCATTCCATCAGTGTTTCTACTGCAGCCTCACTATCTCCACAGTACAAACCTCTGAGAGGTCCATAAAGATATTTCAAAATTAGAATCTGGTCCAGAACATAGAAATAGAAAGCTCATGCTTTTATTCACTCAAAATTCACGGAGTCTGTAGCAAAACAGGGTTTGAGTAAGAAAAAACACAGGCCCACAGGGCTAATGACTTTAAGCCTAAACCAAAGATCGGAGGGTTGTTTGTGGTTTTATTTCTCTGTGAGTTTTCTTTTTTTTTGGTTTTGTACACATGATGAAATGCAGTTTGTGGCCTTGGACAGCCACTCACTGCTTTTTATTATCTTCAGATTTATTGCTTGTTTTGCACTTAGACACTTCTCTCATTTTTCTGTCTGGGTATGTTTGTAACATGGCTAAAGTCGTATGAAGAAATTCTCATCTTGTCCTTATTTTTCTGAACACCTTCCCTCTAAATAGCAATTCATATCCTGCCCTTCACCATTCATTACTGTTACATAGTAGATAACTGGCCTATGTGAACTGACTTACTGATCTCAGTCCCATCCTAGCAAGGTGCAGAATTGCTGTCACAATTGTCATTGGTTGGCACCTTATTTATAGACTCAATAGCATATTAATCAGGATCTCATGGAAAACTGCACCACAACATTCCCTTAAAAACTGTCAGTAGTTTTCCAGTAATGTGGTGGCACCACATAATATGTTGTCAAAGAGCTATCTGATACTGCTCCAGTGGTTTTATGGTTGTACTTCATATAATATAAAAAGTACCTCCCAGGTCATTCCCCTGCTCATGGATAAGAATAAGATTTTAATTACCTCCAGGCTAATTGGATCTCTTTTTCCGACCTTTTATGTAAATGAATGTTGATTTGTGGAATAAAAGCAGAAGATCAGGAGCATTTTATGCTTTCAAAAAAAGAAAACTTCTTTACTCTCTTTGACAAAGCTAAGCTGTGCCCGCACTGATCGCATGCTCACTTGACTGTATCTTCCCAAATCTATGGCAAGCCATCAACTAATATATACCGGAACTTAGAGGCAAATGCAACAGTTTGCAATGCATGGACAGACTTGATGTACACTGTGAGCAGTATGAGCTTCACAGTGGGGTGTAAATCACACTGGCTGAGTGGGCTGACAGGGTGCCAACCCCATTCACCACCTGTAGCTCTTCCTTTAGACCTTAATGCTGCTGTCTGTCTCCCTCTTGGTAATGCTGAAGTGTGTCTGAGTGGCCATGTTGATATGGAGGTCAGGAGAATGACAAGCTGAGTTTTAAAGAAGTTCCCAGTCCATATTGGTTGGTTTCTTTTTAGCCTGCTGGTTTTGATGTTTTAGGTTGCAGCGCAGCCCCAGTAAAAGTGATGTTTGCAAACCCAGTGGGCTAGTGAGCTGTAGAATACATGCCTGGGGACAGAGATTTTTTCAGCCATCTTTGTTACTGGCTAAAAATTGTCACCGGACAACACAGAGAATCGTCATCTTTGGGACATCTTCCCTCTTGACTGTCTCTATCTTTTTTCCATGTACGCAGTGACTAGGTCACTCTCAAAAGATGAAACCTGAAATGGATCACTGGCCAGACATTCCCATTTCTCCAACTCTGGTAGCATGACAAGTGCATCTGGCATCTGTGAACCTTTCTTCCTTCAGGGATTTGTGACTGCTGAGCTGACTGCAGTTTTTTCAGAATGTTTTTTTCAGAACAAAGCACTCCCTTTTTCAAAGGTACACACACGCAGAGCAGAGACTTAAAAATAAAATAACCTTCTTTGGATATTTTCTCTCTCAAAGTAAATTTTCCCTGAAGCTTTGATATATTCCAGTCAGCCCAATACAAAAAATATGCTTCCTTCAGTTTATGCACTCCTTTCTTTGTCAGAGACTCCTACCTACTTGCTGGTAACAACTTATTATTCATCTTCATTCCCAGTAAACCTTGCCATCTTTAAGGCTTCATTATCTCCTCTGACTCTCAGTCTAGCCTGGCAGACTAAAATTTCTCAGCCTATCTAAACTATTCTCAGTAACTAATTTCTCCAGAAAAAAAAACCCCTATCATGTAATACTGATTCTCTTCCATCTCCTGTAGCTTTCCCTGTTCTCTTAGTTTTACCTCTTAAAACCTTTAACCTTTATCCTGTCAGGCAGGATAATCTCTACCCATAAATGGAGGTACACAGAGTACTGATTACCAATCAGATCAGTATTGTTTCATTTTCTGCCAAGTAACATTAATATAAAATGCTGTTCAGGTACATTTTTTAAGTAAGTGGAAACAGAGTTCCAGTTTACTAACAGGACTGCAGTTATTACAAATTAAGCATCTGTGCTATGTGAAAAGAAGTCATAAGGAAGAATCGAGAAGAATGTAATTTCTTCTGTTCTCAGGAGAGTTAAATGACAGTAAGTGTATATAATCCCCCCTCTAGTTCAAAGCTCAGTGGGGAGCACACTTATTGAGGTCGTGGTTAGTCTTGGGTTCAATTCCTTCTTATTTTTTTAAGGGGTTTGAAGACAGTGCTGGTACATAAACAAAAGAATTGTCCAGTGAGGAAAAGCACAAGATTACAATAACAGAAAGTAAGACATCTCAGCACATGAGTCCTTGAATCCAAGTTTTTGTTCTAGTTCACGTTCCATTAAAACAAATGCAAAATGAATGTATTTGGGAAATGAATGTTTGAGTCCCTTCAAGCAAAGGAAGACACTGAATCAGGTTTTTTGCTTTCTGGGAATCACAGAATCACAGAATATGCCAGCTTGGAAGGCGCCCACAAGGATTATTGAGTCCAGCTCTTGCCCTATGTAGTACCATTCTCAGGAGCCACACCATGTGCCTGTTGTCCAAATACTTCTTGAATGTTCTTTAGCTCCTGCTTTACTGTGGCAAAGGGTGTTGGTTGCTTTCAACCTTATGAATATCAGCTGCTGGAAAATCCATTAGAGGCACAACCTTAGTTGTAGTGTAGGGATCACACTGGGCCCAGTGCTGAGATCTGGATTTTATTTTGCCAAAGCTGCTCATGAAGAAGGATTTCCCTAGAAGAGAAATACAAAGTTCAGTTTTCACTCAATAATAATGGATATATTCCTGAACAGGACTGTGGGATTTGGTTTATACAGAATGATGGCTTTTGTCTTGTGATATGGATAGCAAATCTGCTGCTGATAGCAGTTTACCAGTTTCACATGAATTCTTTTTTTTATTATTATTTTTAAAATTCTTTTAATGTAAAACTGAATATTTACCAATCTCACTGATAAGTTTTCGTTCAGAATCCTCATGTAAGTCACATTATGTAAACAATGGCCTTTTGTAGGTAATATGGTAATATATGGGAATTACATTTAGCAAGTGCATATCTTTTAACACGATCAAACACAGAGCTTATCCACATTAATATAAATGAAAAACCTGATTGTATTACTGTTTGCAGTCACACAGTGCACTGCACTGATAACAGACGTGCTAGTGCACGCACTATAGGTTATACAGGACACAGAAGGATTTTGCTTTATGAGCCTTTGCTGCTGAATATGTTACAAACAACAGAGACTTTGATAGGTAATGCCGATTTTTCAGTCAAAAGTCTGAAAAAATTTGGGAAACTGTTGACAAATACACAGAGAAAATGAAGAAGCATATCTCTTCCCCATATTTATCCAGTCTTTGAGTTAACAGAAATGAATCAAAATAATCCTTTCTCCTCTCCCCCTTAAAAAGGTCTTATTTGCAGTGGGTGAATAGTTGGTATTTCCATAGGCCCTGGGTGCACATGATGTTGATTGCAGCAAAGACACATATACAGCGAAAAAAGGGTCAGAACCAATTGCTGATAAATGTTTTCAGTAACAGGTGACTTTCCCTTTCAACATTTAAGGGTCTTAAGCATTCATTATTATTTATTTGATGAACATTTACGTTGTGTTCTTTTTCAAAAAGTGAAAGCATTTACACAGACAGCTGTAAGAAAAACTGAAATGTTTTTTGATATTCATTTTACATATTTATCAAAACATTTATCTTGTAGTCTTTATAATCTGTTCTTTCTCCAAAAATGTCTTGTATTCTATTCTGCCTAATTTAGACTTCCAAAATTTAGCACATTTAGAAGCTAAAGCTCATTTTCAAAAGGGGCAGACATTTTTGAATCATAAGTCTCCTAATGTAATTTTGCTCCTAAACTACTTCTGAGAACAGGATTTAGAAATTCAAATCATTGAGATTTTTATAAGCATTTTTTCTCCTGTGACCTGCAAGAGGAATCTGAAAATATTGAAAAGAAATGTAAATACTTACTAACCTATTCTGGTTACTTGCAAGAAACTATGGATTTTATCAGTCAGCATGCCTGGTTCACAACTTCTTACCTTTGTAGGTAAAGCTGAATTTTGCCACCTTGAGTTTCTCAAAAAAGTAATGAGCGTTTCTTGGAAAAGCTACTAAAAGTCCTATAGTCCTACCCTAACCTTTCTTTTCTTCTTCTCAGGAGCACACACAAAAGTTCCAGCTAATGGGCTGAAATAAAAATAGAGGAATAAAAAGAGGTCCAAGGAACAAGGCACAGCAGTGGGCTCCTCATCATCCCTCTCTTGGTTCATTCCATACTTCTGCCTTGCACTTCTTCATCTAAGTCTCACCAAGACAACCTCATCAGCGTAATTAACCTCAGAGTCAACACTAGGTCCTGTACCAAAAGAGTGTCAGTCTCTGCACATCTCAGCTTGTTTTGCCATGCTGCCTTAGTTGCACTTCACGCCTTGGGGCTGGCAGGATGCAGCAGGGAAGGTGGATACAGGGCTGGATTTGGTACAAGAAAGCCCCTGTGTTCCCACCATGGGGAAGGCAGGCAGATGAGAGAGGGATATGGTGCATCAGGGTATTCCATGCAATCTCCTGGAGAAGCACTGGTTAAACCGTGACACCTGGCCTAGTTACTCTAACTAATAACTCAGCAAGTTCAGAGCTCACAAGTTTGGGTGGAGCCTGAACACCCTCCCTGTCATGCTGAAGCAGTGACCAGTGCTTGAAAACAGAAGCTTTGTCCTTGAGCAGAAAATTGAACATTGTTAGCTGAAAAATATCTAAACACCTATGTTTGATAAAACACACTGAAATCTACTTACATGCAGTTCAGCCAGCTTTGCCAGACACTGACAGAAAAAAAAAAAGAAGCATCTTCTTCAATTAGTATGTCCAGATTAACTCAGACTCACAGCCTTCAGTCAAGCAATGCTCTAAACAATCAAGCAACACTCTAAGCATGACAGAGCCTGGCAAACTTCATCTCATAGTAGCAAACACAGGTCCTTGGATATCAATTGCCATTTTTCTTTCTGGATATTTTTTTTTTAATCCTAAGGTCACCTAAATCAGAGGATATTATTACTTGAAGAATGGAATGTTACAGGTGAACTTGGAAATATTTTCTCACTCTGCTCTTGTCTATGGAAGTGGTGGAATCACCATCCTTGGAAGTGTTCAACAGTCATGTGGATGTGGCACTTAGGGACATGGTTTAGTGATGGACATGCTAGTGCTAGGTTAACAGTTGAACTCAATGATCTTAGAAGTCTTTTCCAACTTTAATGATTCTATGATTCTATAGCAGTCATTTTTACTTGTCAAGGCAGTATCAGAATGAAATAGTGTTCAATATAAAAAAATTAAAAGTATTACCAAATACTCTGGGTATTAAAGTAAATCAAGCATTCTATTTAAAAATCGAATTGGCTAAGAAAAAAAACATTGAAAATATATAACTTGATGGATTCTCATATTGATAAGAATATCTTATGAGCTATGCTGCTCAGCATTTTTCAATATATGAGAAGTTATGACTGCCCCCACCATTCTTCCTAAGGACTGGACTTGAATGTTTAACCAACAGAGAAATCTCCTGATTTTACTCGCAGAAAGATTGCAATTTTGAGGACTGTGTATCCTAGAAATGTACTTGGATCTGTCTGGAAGAAATGTCTAACCAAAGAAGACACTATGTAGAGAATTATATACATTATAAGGCTGATTATGAGTCTACCATCTAAAAATTAAATTTGAAATTACCCTTTGCAGGCAGGGTGCTTGATAAGATCTTGAAGATATATGGTTGTGTTTGCTACCAGTCACTGACAGATTGTATTCTGCCCTCAGGTTTTGGATTGGTAGAAATAGCTATGTCCTCAACTTATCACAGGTACATTCTGGGCTGTGAATAACTGTATTGTATTCACCTAGAAGGACATACTGATAAAAGCAAATTGTCTCTCATTGTATCATTTTCATGCTCAGAAGCACATGGTATATTTTCTAGTGAGTTTAACACTAAAATCAAACTGTCCCTTACAAACTGAGTTAAATTTCATCTGAATTCCAGCATCCTGAAATCCTTGCAACCTTTTGTTGGTGTACTGGAGGGAAATACGGTCATGTAAGAGCTTGATAACATTAGAAATCAGGTATCATTCTTTCTTAACACTTTCAGGGACTGGTAGGGAACCACTGAAGGACTGTGTTTGTTGCCTGAAGTTAGAAGTCCTCAAGGAAACCCTTGTAACAGTACAGTATAACTAAACATAAAATCCTACAAATCCCAGGAAGATATTGAAATACACTGTTGAAATAAATATCTGACTAAAAATAAAAAAAATCCATCTACTCAATAGGGTTACAAGAATAGTTGGAATAATTTTAAAGGACATTAAAAAACAGTATACAAATTTTATGAAAATCATGGGTGAGTTAAATTTAGCATCTGTAAACAAGTAATTTACAAGGAAAGAAGAAACAGGTTTTAGTAATCCTGAGGCAGCTGGAGATATTTCTTAAAGCTAGACTGAAGTTTACAATTTGGTTTTAATTAATCATTAGTATTTGTTGTACTTTATCAGATATGACTTTTTTTTTTTGTGTGTGTGTGTGTATCTATGTGTAATATCAAAGATAGATACTAAGGTGGTTTACAGACAAATGGAAAATGGCAGGAACTCTGCTCTAAAAAAAGTTGCATCTGTTTTATTTATATATAGTTAGGAAACATGAAAGCCCAAGAGAATGTATCACTGCATTTAAGTTATTCACTTAAATAAGGGTGGGGAGTGGGAGAGGAAAATATTGTTCTTTCTTAAGCTCAAGAGAGCTGTCAGGTGTTGGGACTCTGAGGTATGTATTTGCTTTGAACATGCAGAAAATAGAGAAAGAATCCAGACAAAGGGCAATCTAAACAGCTAGAACAAATGAAACAACTGAAATAAACACTCCGTAGGGGACTCAACAGTTCCTGCAGCTACTTCAAACATACTGGCACTTGTGATTATAATGGATTTCATAATGGTGCTGACTTTTCCTATCAGAGTTTGCAAAAGCAAAATAGAGTACCAACAAACTCTTACACTTATTGCTTCTGAACAATTTTTGGAGATTAGGGCAGATTCCTGAGAACTGTACACCTCGCTGATAAATTCTAGAGGCACAAAAGTAGAAGAGTGTAAGATTTTATGCTAATTAACAGGAAATCACTAGTTGCATTCCATCAGACATTGCTAGCTGAGAGTAATTATTATAGACAGTGATATTCAATGGACAGTTAAGACTGTAAATATTACTTATGACCTTTCAAATATGACAGTGGAAGTCAATATGATCTGTGAACATGATGGATGACCTACTGACTTATTTCTACAAGGTGCTGACCTTCTCAGCTAGAAGACACAGAAAGTTCACATAGTCAAATTTCTTCCTGCAAAAGCTAAAAACCTGTTGATTCATAGCTAGAAGACCATATGGGGACATGCTAACATGCACGTTTACATCACTGTGGATGGTTGTAAAAGGCTTTGGTAAATAAATTATAATTATTTCTTCAAAGTACTGCACCTAAATCACAAGTAAAGCTTTTCAAAAATAGAGATGGTACAGTGAAAACAATGCAAGATTAATAGCTTCCCTCAGTTGCCAACCTCTCTCAATATCATGCAGATATGATGAAAAAGCTCTGATAAAACAGACTAAGACTAATTTACATATCCTCTGCCCTGACATGAAATCCCTTTTGGTTGATAAGGTCTAATTTTGCCTCTAATGCTGTGTAAACTCTAAAAAATGAAAAGTTCATTCACAAAGCCTAATGAAGACCTTCTGCTTAAAATATCCGCCTTCTTCATTTTTCCAGCTACTACTGTAGGTTTATTCCTTTTCATTTTTGTTGAGGTAACATCGAAAGAACCTACCCATGAAACAGGAGCTAGTATGAGGGCAGAGGACAATGTGAAGTCTGTTAACTACCAAGCACCCTGACTCGCTTGTGGTATTCCGGCAGTTATTCCTGCAAGCTAAACTCATGATGGCACAGTTGAAAAGGGGAATCACTGAACAACTTCCTACCTAAACCTTGCTCATAATGGGAGAAAGAAGATCCCACCCAACAAAGGTGATAGTTAATGACCTAAGAAAGGAGATGGCTTAGGAGGGGCAAAGGCTCTTTAATTGCATCTTGAGGTCATGTTTCCAAATACTGAGTTTTGTTTGAAGTATAGCTAGGTAGGGACTTAATGTAGTTAAAACTTTAAGCATTTGGACTTAAACATTAACTGGTTGACCCTAGTCATCTGAAATTTACCTCCATGCAACAAAGTTACTACAATAAATGTCGATACTTTATCCAGACTATTGATATACCATATGTATTATATGTCCCACTTGCAGAGATCCTTAAATACTCCACGAAAATAATTTTCCTATAGGGATAAAACCCAAATTAATGGCTTCTTAACAAAACAAGGCTGCCTCCCCATAAACGAAATGAAACAGAACATTAGACAGCGCTGTCAGACAGGCTTTCAAAAAAAGTCAGTTAAAAGAGTGGCAAATGCCGACACCAAAATCGGAATAAGGCACTTGCACCTCAGCCATGCTTACTTCTAATGTGCGCTTCAAAAGAGCTTCTTAACTAAACACCTCAAATTACCTGACAAACATTAAATTTGTCAATCTAAAGCTCCCAACATATTATCTTCCTTGTACCTAAAAGGAACCTGAGGCACAGTATGATTAATTAAAGTTTTCACCAAAATTAAAAAAAGAAAAAAAAAAGAGATAGAACCCCCCCTGAACACTACAGAGACAGAAACATGATCTTAGGTAACTGAGTTTCAGTCCTGTACCTTAATCACCAGTCAAAAAGTTCCTTTGCAAATGAGATATATTTGCCTTCCTAATGAGCTGAGAAAGTGCAGCAATTCTGATTACCACAGCACAACAATTACTTTTGTGTTATGCTGGCGTTTCTGCATAGCGGCTAAGACGAAAAGACACACAGGAAGCCAAACTAACACTATAATAACCTCTCTTGCACCCTGCTATCACACATTAGAGACTAAGCAAGTTGTTGAGCTAATGGGGCCTATGGAGATTAACATCAGTTTCTTCTACTACTTTTTTATTTTTGAACTCCAAAATTCCAACTGTGAGAGAAATATATATCCACAAAGGAATGATAGAGGAGGCCGATGCTGTCAAACTAAAGAGCTTTAAGCTAAAGTTGCCAAGGGAAGGGAACTTGAATCCATCCCACCCCCACCAGTGGGTCAGTTAGAAATGCACAGAGCCTGGAGAGGGATCCTACAGATCAGAAGGAGAGCACTGGAAGAGCAGCACAAAGGAATTCCAGTCACTCCAGCCAGTAAATCAGCTTCATCTGAAATCAGAGTTAAATGCCCCTATGCAAACACATGTAGCATGGGGAATAAACAAGGAGTCAGAGATGTGCACATGCCTGCAGGCCCATCATGGAGATGTGGTGGGATGGCTCCCATGACTGCGAGTGTTGGAATTGAAGGACACAGGCTCTTTAGGAAGGACAGACAGAGGAGACCAGGAGGGAGTGTCACCCTCTATGTCAATGACCAGCTGGAGTGCATGGAGTTCCACTTGGGGATGGATGAGGAGCCATCCAAGAGTCTATGCATCAGGATTAAAGGGAGGGAGGAGGGTGATATTATAGTGGGGGGTCCAAGAAAGCTGGTTAAGATCCAAGGAGGATCTGCCTCAAGCCTGGTAGTGATACATCCTAACAAAGAGGAATTTAGGCAAAACAACCAAGAGACCTGTATGGATGAATGTGGACCTGTTGAATTGAGTCCAGAGAGTCACAAAGATGAACACGGAACTAGAGCACCTCTCTTGTGAAGACAGGCTAAGAGAGTTGGGGTTGTTCAGCACAGAGGAAAAAAGATTTTGAGGAGACCTTATAGCACCTTCCACTAAATGAAGGGGGCTACAAGACAACTGGAGAGGGACTTTTGGCAAGAGCACGTAGTGACAGATCAAGGGTAAAGGCTTCAAACTGAAAGAAGGTAGATTTAGACTAGAAATTAGGAAGAAATTCTTTACTGTGAGGGAGGTGAGGCACTGGAACAGGTTGCCCAGAGAAGATCTAGATGTCCCACCCCTAGCAGTATTCAAGGCCTGGATGAATGGTGCTTTGAGCAACCCGGTCTAGTGGAAGGTGTCTCTGCACATGGCAGGAAAGTTGGAACTAGATCATCTTTAATGTTCTTTCCAACCCCAACCATTCTATGTTTCCCTGAAAATTTTCTCTATCCCTTTCCTCAGAGACTATTCACAGGAAATATCTTCACAAGGATCTTGCAGTCATGGTCCAATTTTCCCAGAATAGGCACACGAGCAGGTATAAATGCCACATGAGTGCTTTGGCACTTTGTGCAAAACTTCTCTGTAACAAGATGCTTCTGGGGAAAGAAAATTAGTCAGCATGTTTCTGTGAACTGAGCACTTACATATTCTTCAAACAAGCAAAGTGTCTCTGAATGGCTCCCACACAAGCTCTTTTCCTGGATAAAATCCTTTATCATTAGGTTGAGCACAGAAAGTCTGGAATAATATTTAATTGCTCTGGCAAAAGTGAAGCAGTTTGTCACCATTTTGCCACGATCAGACAGTAAAAAATGATTCATAAGGAGATTTAAGGTCACTGGTGTTCTCTGTTTTTTCTTTACTCCTTTCAGAAAACTATTTTAAAATGCAGACATTTCATGGTTTTTGAAAAATCCTAAAGAGTCTGAAAAGAAATGACGGCTGTGAAGTTGCATCACTGAGATAGCGTAATCCTTTATTACATTCTATCATTTTTAGATTAATTTAATCTGTGCTGGATCCTGAAATACTTCAGAAACTATCTTCTTGACGAAAAGCACAGAAATCAACTTTGTTATTAGGAAATGATAAAATCTTGTCTCTCTTATTTCAAGGAGGTGTGCTCAGGATTGGTTCCCATTCTAGGAATATACCTTATATAGGAATATAGAGTGGCCTGTGAATATCTAGCTTTATGTGAAAACTGAGAATGGAATCAACATCTAAAGAGTTTTGATCTGTGCCTTTGAGCCACTCGTTTTATCATGTACAGGGGTGGGTAAACGAGAAAATATGAGCCTGGCAGAATTTGAGTGAGTATACAGCTATATTACAGATAACATGACCTGTGACCAGGCTTTTCAAACCTGGTCTTAATCTCCTTCCTTCCAGACCCACTCCAATTTCCAGCAAAACCTTTCAAATATAGAACACCTGAAGCAAGCTTTCATACCCAGTTTCTTCCCCACCTCCCTTTCCCTCACCAGTGTGTCTCCTTGCAGGGAGGTGGAGAGGGTCAGGGGTAGTCACTCCTCTCCTACATCAGAGGCCACTTCAGGGAGACATAACAGTTTCATGCCACGTTCTCCAACTGTGGGAGTCTAAAGGGCAGTCTGGCTTTCAGTCACTCTTTTGGCAGAAAAGAAGAACAACTTGTACTTACTGTCTGAGAGAGATGAGAGCTGTGCTTAGCTCTGGTTTCAAGCCTGATGATCTCAGGCTTTAAAAAAGTAAGACTAATCTGGAAGCTTTCCAAGCAAACATTGTCTCAGGATTATTGCACCTCACTTGACATCTGTCATTTGCTACATCTTTGTCTGCCCAGAAGTCCTGGTGTGGGACAAAATGGCTCTTTCCTGGACTAAAATATCTGGTACAGTCCAAGGGAGAGAAAAAATATCCATGAATGTGCTGTTCAGAAACTTTCATACTATATCTTTCAGTACATCAAAGGGAGACAATTTTGGTAACAGCAGAGGGTCATTTTGGCAATAATCCTAGCAATGTAAGAAAGCTCTATTTCTTCCTACTCAATAGAGCCATGTTTGTGGAAAACTGAACACTGGCAGGAGGGGACACTAGAGGTTTTGCTGTATCCAAATGTGAGTGACATTTTTAATCTAAATAGTATCAGACTACATTAAGAAATATTTCAGAAGGGAACACAGAGAGCTGAAGTGTTAAAAAGTTAGGTGAAAATATGAAGTGAACCTTGTTTTTTCTTCATCTTGAAATTCAGAGATGACCTGTCTGTCACTACACAATCTGCATTTGTCCGCCACCATCCAGGCAAGAACAATTCTAATGTCTGCTGATCATATCAGCTCCGTTAAATCTTGCCCATATTTGCCCTCATTAGGCTAATGAGATGATTTCAGATTGATCATGGGAGTATGAGATAGAGCTTCCTTTGGTCAGAGCCAGAGTTTGTACAAGCAACAGTAAAAAATCAGACTGACATTCTCACAAAGAGAATATTTTCAGTTCATTTTTCAGGGACTATGTTGAAGTCAGAGCAATATTCTCTATTTCTGTCATGGTTGTATTGATGTAGGCACTTGCATAATACTATTTTCTTCCAAGAAAATAGGGCAGAAAAGGAAGTGTTCTGAACTGGTATTTATCAGGGAAAAAAAAAAAAAGGTGCTGTTATACAGGTTGTGAAATATTAACAGTGGGAGAGCTGTCTGAGCAGATGTAAAAAACAGATTGTGTATAAAATACAAGTGTGCTAAATCAACGGGCCAAGCAGCAGACTGATGAAGGCCCGGACTAACTTTATCTGTGTTTCTTCTAAAATTGAGCAACTCAAGGGATGAGAAGGTAACTTTTTGTATGTGGAAAATATTGATACTTCATAAACTTAATTGCTCTTTAATACTTCATAAACATAATACCTTTTTAATATTTCCAATGAGGAGTTAATGACATTTTGCTTTCATTATCACAGTTGTCTCAGCCATTTTTTTGTAACTTCCTTTTGTCTCTCATATGAGGTGTTTTATTACACTATCACATCCCGTATTGTATTGTATTATGAACAAAAAATGGCTTACAAAATGGCATCTGAGTCACCAGAAGAGCAGAGTAGGATAAACGGACCTATTTAAAAAGCAACCATTTTACTTCACAGAACAGCTACAATTGATATTGCAGCAGCAATCCTGTTAAAAAATGCTCCACTCTCCCACTTACTGTACACAAGGAATGCAGCACTGCTTCTGTCCTGAAGATCTTATGCAAAGCTTAAACAGCACATTGGAAACATATATTTTAAATTAAAGCATTTCAGAAATCAAATGGCAAAAACTATGCTATTTTCTTTAGCAAAAAAATCCAATTTGCTTTCTAATTCAACAGTTAAGCTTCCAAGGCCAACAGCATTATATGACTGTACAAGTGCATGAGATTAGAATTTCAAGAAATTCAGACTTTGAAAGTTCTTGAACATTGTCTGGCTTATACCAGGCCAAGTAACTTAACACAATGCCATTAAAAAGTAAAAAACAAGTCTTCTCCAAATATCTGAGATGCTTTTCCTTCAAGCATGTTGAAGTTGTTTTTTTTTTTACATTCTTGAGCCAGATAAATGCACAGATGAATCCAGCTTTCTTTTAGGAGATGTGAAATCCAAAAGGTACCAGGTTTGCAGAATAGTCTATGGAAAATTAAATAAAACAGAAATTATGTTTAAGAAAAAGCATCATTTTGACAAGAGTGCACTACAGTTGGCATTAGCTGTATTGATCAGTCTGTAACACTGTACCATTTACCAATGCAATCTAAAAACATCTGCTGTTCTCTAGCTGCTTATTAAGGTGGAAGTTTATGAGTTTTCTATGCTAAATGTCTCTCTTTAAATCACTTTTTCTTGCACATTATTGAATGAAGGAAGAATACCTCAATCTTTTAATTAGTACCATGACCAGAAAACATCAACAAGATGGCAATAACAAGGCTTTAAAGGGAAGTATATTGCAAAAAAAAAGAGAAGGGAATAGTATTAAAACTGCTAATTGTAACCAAATAATAAAACTATTTTTAAGACATTTCAAAAATGTCTCAGGAGTTGTTATGTGGATTATATTAGCTGTTATATTCAGGCCTGACAAGAAAACTTCATGATGTATATATTGCTCCATATCACTGAACTTTGTGAGTTGTACATCTGTAGTTACAGGTAGGTCCATTTTCTCTATTTGAGGGTCTGTGCTTGAAAAAAAAAGATGAGAGGTAAAAAAAATAGCAGTGTCTAAACAGAATATAGCCTCTTTTTCTTTTGAAGAGAAAAGACTACAGATAATAGGTGTGAGGAAATGGCGGAGACTGCATTTTACAGAGTCGTGTCTATCAAGACGTATTTTTAAAGTAATCACCTGATTTCAGTTCTTGTAAAAGCATAAATTGTGCAATCACACCCAAAGAAATCAGAGAATGCATCATAAAAATCAAATGGAATACAACATCCTTTCATTCCTCTGATTTCTCTTCTTGCCCCTTGCTCTGGAGTAAGCCTTTTTTATTTCTTATCATTAAAGAGGAAATTCACTACAACTGAGTGGACAGACCATGGTCAGAGAAAGAGGGCTCTCTAAATGAACACAAACATTTGCACAAGGTCAGAAGAGGAAAGAAATGGTAGTTCTTTATTCAATGTGGAACCCAATAAATTGCATTTTAGAGCATTTGATTAGTAGCTAGTCTCTACAACAACAGTGATTAGAGTCCAGCTCTGTCCAAGGTAATGGACAGTGACTGCCTGAAGGACTATTGGGTAAAAAAAATGAAGAAATGCATTTTTATCCAGAAATATAATAAAGATTTATTGATTGTTGATAAGAAATTATTGATTATTGATAAGACAGAGCTGAATGTCACCTTTTTCCAATATTTTTACATATATCATCCAAGAAGACAAGCTACTTCATAAAGGACTGTGACCACCTAACTGTGAACAATTAGAGATGAACAAGAAATAAAAAAATGAAACGACTTCTAAGTAAATATGCTTGCAAGTGAAAAGTGTCAAACTGGTCCCAGTGCAATTTAAACAGCTAAAACAAATATATGAGATTGGAGAGGCAATTTTGAAACATGAATGTCAAATTTAGTTTACATCTGAGTATAACTGAGCAAGGCTACCAAAGAGTAAGTTCAGTTTGAATACCAAGATGATATTGGGGCACGAGGAAAGCTGGGTTAATACTTATGTTTCAAAATCATTTGGAAGGATGAAATTTTGTAAACTGAGCTTCTTAACAACTGATGCTTCTACTGACAGTACCTTAAAAAAAAACCTGACTACTTTTCCACTTTTTTCTACATTTTTACTTTTAAATTTAATTTTTAATTGTTGCATCTTTGTAATTTCCTTAATCCTGATTCAACATTGGATAATGTGATCTAAATATTTAAAATACTTATGCAAACAGACCAGAGTAATGCTTGTATCTTTTCAGTGTATCCAAATAGAAGCAGAAAACCAATCTTTCTCTTCCTATAAATGAGAAGAAAAAAACTACATCTGTATTTTTGCAGCTCTTCCTATGGCATTTTGCATTTATACTTGACTGACAAAGCAATGGCCACTTCATCAAAAATTGCGCTGATGTTTATTCTTCAGAGTATGAATTCCTGCCAAACAAATACTCAATTCTCCTACTCAAAATGCATGAACAGTATCTACTGGACAGTAATCTCAGGGCTCAGAGAATATGTGTGTTATCTAAGGTGACTTTATAGAAAGCCGTACACAGCAGTTCACCACTGGAACCAGACTGCGTACTCACACTATGTATCGCTGGAGAGTAAGAGTGCCACAGGAGCAGTGTTACTCTGGTAACACTGGTAAATTAGCTTGCTGGGTAAATGGGTGTTGCCATTAGCCATTGCTAATGCTGAAGCTTTAATAAGAGCTGTAGAAGTTGAGAGCAGTATCAAGAGGTCTGTATGGCCTAACAGGGGGATGTCTTTTAGGGGAGAATGCCATTTTTTGTTTAGTAACTATAAGAAGTGAATCTTGGTGGACTTCTGGGGCTAAACCAATTTGGAAATGCTCCACACTTGCAAAGCCTCTTAATCTGAGATTGGAGACATAAAAAGAATGCACAACACTGAAATTTGTCACAGGGACATGCTGCTGAGCTTGTTCTTAATGTAATGAGAAAACAAAAACTGGCATCCATCTACTTCTAAAGCCTACACAGCACAAGTACCCTCTTTTAAGATCACAGGCTGAATGTGAAATAAAATTTTTGTTTTCTAGGCTTCTGTGGTTTGGAACCTGAAGAAGAATATGCAAAAGATCACAGTAGCAATCATCTTAGAGAAAGAACCTGAATGATCTAAGTTTTTATGTGCATAATCTCAGAAAGAGAGCAGCTTGGATGCATGAAAATAAATGAGATAGGGAAGAGTGGGGAAAATAGCCCCCCCAAAAAAGAAAAGATGGCAAAAAGAAGAGATCATTGCAACTGAACATGTATATGCAAAGTAGAGTGCTCGTAAAAAAAGATGCATTGAAAAGCAAAAATGAATTTGCTGAACAATCCCTTGTGAAGCAAGACTAGAAGGAAGGACTGGAAAATAAAAATTCCATCACAATTTTGTCAGAATTCTGAATTCAATCTCTACTTTGCTTGCATGTGGAAGCAACTTTAGTTCCATTACTCTTAGTTTCAGAGGACTGACTCTTATTTAACTCAATCTTTACGTAGGCAGAACTGTTAGAGCCTTCAAAGAGCACTTAGCCTCAGCAAAAACCTCAGCAAGCGAATAATGATGTGGTCTTACATTTGTTTGTATGCTATGACTGGTTACCATGTAGCAGTATCTAACTGGTAGAGGAAAGGCAATGGAACAGAAAGACCATGCAGTAGCAGAGATGCATGAGCTGTCTGGCATTGACTGTGTTGGACATGGGGGAAGCTTCTGGCAGCTTCTCAGAGAAATGACCCCTGTAACCCCCTGCTACCGAAACTCTGCCATGCAAATCAAGTAGTATCAGGTTATAAAGTGGGTAAAGCAAGTAGAAACCCCCAAAGTTAAAAATTGTATGACATTTTGAATTACTCTATTTTAATAAAAACCAAAAAAGTCAGATTTGAAATAAAACATCCGAGCATCAAAAAAAAAAATAAAAAATTCTTCACTGTGACATCTTCAGATGAAAAAAACAGCTAAAAAAGACATATTAGCACCATACAAAATATGAGTTGAATGTAACCTGCTGGGCCACTGATCCATGTGGTGTTGCTGGCAATTACATCATATAGCTCCCTCTGTGAAATGATTGTATCATCTCTGTTGGATGTTTATGAAATATGACATCATCCTCAGAAATTAGATAATGCATAACCCTGGTTTATCAGACCACTACAATGACATTATATGCAAAAGTGAATCTGCAAAAAATTACCTTCTTCACTTCAACTATTCATCTTCCCCCAAAATACACTTGGACCAGAAAGAAATGTATTCTTGAAGTGACTGAAGGAATGCAAATTGGGTTATGCTCTGTCTACGCAAATTGTTCTAAACCACCTTAAAATATTCATCAAGCTTGTATTTCTTCCCCTCCCCAAAGCTGTTTAATCAAAGGTACTTCACTTATAATCCTTGAGTCATCACAGGGACAATGTTATTTCTACAAGTAAGACAGGCAGTTTTGCTCCTCCTGAATAAAAGGTAGCAGACAGCAGGTGTGTCCTTCCTACTAATTTGTTTTGAAGTTCTATTTGATGAAGTAAAAAGCCCAGATACAACACTATAAATTAAGTTCAATGACTCTGTCCTAAACTATGTTCATGTTATCAAGGTGTTCTATGGTCTTTATTAAGGCTTGATTAATATTATGTTAGGTCAGAATTGATATATGCAGCATCTTCAGAGAATTATTTTCATTGTGATACAGCCATTACATACTTATTAAGATTTCCTAGTTTCTTGAGCAGACGAAAATCCCAGCACACAGCATAACTGGCTTTCACTAAACAATACTTTAGGCGCAAATTGTCCATTGGTATAAATGCCACTGAATCATCTTGTTCAAACAAAGTTTAATTTAATACATCTGAAAAATGCTATTCAGGATTTTGAGCTATTAAGAATAAGCTGGACTCTATCCTTTTGTGCCAGATAGTTCTAACTCATCACACCCTGATTATATAAGGCTAAAATCCTTCTGACACAAATAGTTAATTAATTTTGTTCTGGAAGCATCAGCTTGCCAAACTCTGCAGAGTGAGGGACTGAATAAACGAGTTGGAGAAAGGAAAAAGTGAAAGATAGTGGAAAGAATCAAAGAAGAAGGAGCCAATAAATATATTAAAATGTGTTATTAAATATAGAGGAAAGGGGAAATAAGAATAAAAAAAACTAAACAAAAATTAAACATAATATAAGAATTAAATGACAAGTGGAAAATAAGCAGAAAAAAGATGAAAGAATGCAGAGGAAGGAAGTATTTTGGATTTGTCAATTCATCCTCAAAAAGCAGAAATTGAAGAAAGGGTTGATAACCAACTGATTAAACTTACTGAATAGTTACGTTGCAAATTCCATATACTGTGCAGGCTCATAAGAGCACAGAGTTAACTAGTCAGGGGACACAAACAGAATTAGGTATGAGAAGCTGAAGGGCTATCACTCACCAAGCTGATGTTAAGCAATGGAAATCCTTTTCAAACATCAACTCTTAGCATATGTCATGTATCTAATGTATGTGTCTCAAGACTCCAAGACAGCAAGAGTGACATGCAGCAACTAACATATGCCTGGCACTTTTCAAGTACTGACACACTGAGCGAAACAGCAAGTACAAGGTGAAGAACAGCATGAGAGTATTAGCATCTTCCATTTTCCTGGAAGCTGAGGGTGAGAGACTTTCTGTAGTTGCCAAAGGCAATATCAGCCTTACACAGAGGCTCTAAGGCATGCAGGATGTGCACTATGTGTGTTACTGGAGAAACCACTGTGTATGCAAAGCTGATTGTCTAGCCAAAATAGTCAATAGACCCTCCATCACTACATATTTTATTTGTTTGAATGTGAAATTGTAGAGATGCTGGCCAAGACATGAGGCCTATTTTTACAAACAGTCATTGTGCCAGCACACTGGTGGATGACCCCCACCTACAGAAATGACACTAGAGGAGACCCTGAGAGCTGCAGACTGGACTGGGAATTCTGGCTTCCACTTCTGTTAAGATGGTAGTGTTTATAATAGTAAATAAGGTCTCTGAGAGCCCAAATGGACACAGACTGCTGTGAAAAGAGAACAGCTTCTGTAAAGTGCAACACTACTCTGCTGTACAGGTGACACCTGGACAAAGATACTACCTGTCTAAATAATATATTTGTTTTTCTAAAAGTCTTCGACAAGATTCTGCATCAAAGATCATCAAAGAAATTAAGATGCCACTGGAAGTGGTGAAAAGACCATTTTATAGACTGAAAGCTGGTTAAATAATAGGTGCTATACAGGGAGGTTAATGGTCATTTTTCTAAATGAAAAAATCCTCAGTGCAGTTTCCCAGAGATCATCAGTGTCCTGGAGAAGGGCATAAACAGTTACATTTCCTAGTCCGCAGAAACAAGGCCACCTAAGGCAAAAAGGTTGGTAGGTGAGCTTCAGTGCAGACAGGCATGAAGTAATGCATCTAGAAAAAAAAATCTAAACCCTGTCTACATGGTGCCGAGATCAGAACTGATATTAAATCTAGTGAAAGAAATTTTAAAGCAACAGAGTTGACTGTTCTGTGAATTGACTCTGTGTACAGTGGCAGACAAAAAAGCCTGCAAAATCTTATTCAACACCAGGATGGGTGCTGTGGACAAGACAAGAAAGGATGTCACTTTGCTGCTGTACAAAAGCTCTGCTGAGCACACGCTGATTTCTGTGTGTCATTCTGTTCTCTGCATCCCTAAGAAAAGTGTAGTGGAGTAGGAGAGAGTACAGTTAAGATAGCCCAAGATGAGAAACAGCTGCTTTATAAGGAGTAGAGGCTAAGACTCTTCAGCTTGGAGAGGATAAGCAGGAGAGAGGGTATGACCAAGGTTTGCAAAAGAATGAATGCAATAGATTAGTTGAATGTAGAACTCTTATTTGGTAAATGTTGCATACTAAAGTTGGACTGAACTGTAGGAGTTAAAAGTTTAATCTGCAGCAGGTAGTGCTCTGACCACAGAGACTGTAACAGACACAGAAACAGACAGTATCAGCAGGATTTAAAAGAGGTTAGGTAAATTCATAGACAGCACAGCTGTTAAGGGGTACTAAGAGGACTAGACAGGGATGCACTATTTAACAACTCTAATACAACTGTTCTAGACGCCAGGGGAGTATGAGGGGAAAGATCATTGGAAGAAGCCAAGTCCATGTACTCTCCCTAGAAAGCACCCTGTTTTGCCACTGTCAGAAACAGAATACTGGTCTTTCTATGCATTCTCTTGGCATCTAAAATGTAGATACAGCTCAGTGGTACCCTGCCTTGGGAGACATGTACCCATCCTTTGCCAAAGTCCCGAAGCCCCAGGCAGAGAAGGTTCGGTTTCACACACGCACATAGTTGCCCAAGCTGGAAAACCTCTAACAGATGCTGACAGAATTAGTTAAAAAGAAATACAACTGATGCTGATGATACCAGCATAGAACTGAATTAAAGCACAGCATGACTTTTATACTGACACTGGCCCATGCTTGTCTGATTCAGACTACAAATTAAACTATATTGCGTCTGTCTAAAAACAGTAATACAAGGTCCATCTTGGAGAAAACTAATAAGAGCAGACCAATGCACAGATAAGCAAAAAAGCTAATAGTCACACAGTGGTAGTCAAGGTGCAGTGCTCAAACTTGCTCCTTGGCTCTGTTTTGTATAGCAACAAACATGCATCCACTGGTGCTGGATTGTTCCACCAGACACACTGAAATGGGGCCAGCACAGTAATGACTTTGCCCTAGTTGATATATTCTTAAGTACAAAATTATGATAGTAGCTCATACTGATGTATCATAGACACTAGCTGACCTGAGTTGTGCTAGCAGCGTCATGAGGGCAGATGGGAGCTCAGCAGGGTGGTATCTCCTAGTTACATACCCAGGGTCTGCGCAGGCTTCTTCTGCAAGCTTTAAGCTTCATTTTGCTGTAGCAGAGCTGGCAGCCTACAGGAATTGTACAGCACTTTTGTCTTCAGCATAGGCACATTTGAACCAGAAAAGAAGGTAAAAGCCACTACCAACATTCACTTTGCCTCTAATTTAACTGTGTACAAGTCCACTTTTTCTTGCATACCCTTAAAAATATAAATAGGAAAGGGAAAATATCACTTTGTTGTTTCAGTCAGAAAAAAAACTTTTCCCTGAAGTTTTTTGTTGGTGTTTTTCCTGGCATTCACTTCTGTAAAGTCACATTTGCTGCACCAGCAACTAGGAACAGTCACATTTGGAAGCAATGGAGTCACTCCATCTCAAGACCGGCATAGAGTGATTTCTGGCTGCATTAAAAATCATTCTAATCTTACAGAACTGTAGCAGTGAAGACTAACTGGCATCAATTCATGTCGGTGCATAACTATTCAGAAGGACCTGTTGCACTATGTTTCTGTATATTTTTAGTTCCCTTGCCTGACATAGCATCTACATCAATTTACAAACTGCATTTCTAAAAGGCTCAAAGAAAACCTTTTATTCAATAGCAAAACAAAGAAAGCTTAACAAAGTGCTGTATAAGAAAGACAGAACATTGTTTTCTGAAAAGGAAAATCTCACAGTGTGAAGTGGAATCAGATGAGTTTGCAAGACATCCCCAAATTAATCAAGTTGCACAGAACACAACCATAGATAGGGGGCTCTGCAGGACAGGAAATAGAAGAGCTTGTTTTTCAAGCCGAGATTTTCATAAATCTAACCCGATCTTTCTGTGCTCACATATCAAGTACAGTAGACCTTTTCCCCCTGTTTAAATGATTCTTTTTAATGCATTTATATGTATTTTTCCTCTAAAATGCAGAATAATTTGCCTGTATGTAGTGTAAATAAGGAATTTTTACAGAAGTATAAAATGTAGCCAATAGTCCTGTGGCCATAGTTTATAGAGGAATAGCACCTCAATCTGTTTATAATACTAATTATTTTTTTTAATCACAAACTTTGCAACCTCTTTGTACATGAACTTCTACTGTTCTGTGTTTTACAGTGTGATGTCTTGAACATTTATGATGCTCTGTGATGCACCAGTGCAGAGGATAACTGAAAATCTAGGACACTAAATGTTTAAAATCGCTTTCCTTTGCAGACTCTAGCAAACATTCTTTAAACTTGTTTAACTAATGGTGGTATGGCACAAGAAAGAAAAGAGTGGCAGATATGATCCCCCTGTTTGGCTCTTATTAGGAAATCTCCTTCTCTAACATTTAGGGGGGTAAGTGTGCTGGCAGCACACTTTCAGTAACCACAAGACACAACAGCATCAAGTGTGTCTCAGCTAAGCACACACGCTATCCAGACACTGCTCAGTACCATTATCAGATACCTGAAATAGATTATTCTATAAATCTTTCACTTATTTCTCTGTCAGATACCACCTCACCCTATTTTTCTGACTTGTAACTGTCCTGTGCCATTTCTGACCCCCAAAAGAGTCACTTCATCATCCTTCACCAGTAGTGTCTGCTTCCTGCCTCTCCCCTTTCCTCCTCTTATTCAGCATCACTCCACCTATCTTCCTACAGCCATTCTAACAGTTGATTTCTTCCTGCCCCCTTAATGGACTACCTTTTTGATTATTCACACACAGACACACACAAACACTCCTTCTCCTTTGACACAACCCTCTCCTTAACATATTAGCCTTTCTTACAAAGTCAAATCATTCTCATCTGCCATACTCTCACTGATGATGGCTATCCACATGTTTCTTACAACTGGTTTTCCTCTGTGGTTCCCATCATGTCACACTGAATTCTTGATATCATGCTGTCTTTGTCTCCTTTCATTAATATTTCCTCTCCAGAATTCCTTCCAGATAATGTTTAAGCTCTGTATTAATCTGCCTGATGGACATTTCCTTCCCTTTCTGCTCTCAAAACATAAAACTTATCAACTCTGCAGGATCCAGGAAGATTTGAATGGTTCATCAGGTGGGACTGTGCCACATACCTACCTGAGCTGCCACCTGATATTTTCTGTGGCTGTCAAACTCTCATTCATGTCATGCACAAAAAGGGTTTCTGGGCAACTGACCAAGCTTCCCCATCTGGATATCCTTCCCACAAGTACTGGTTTCTGATGAAGTAGCAAGAAATTCCTTCTTTCCCAAACCCAAGCACTTGACTCTGTCCCACTCCTCCAGCAGAAGAAATTGCACCAGAAATGCACAGAAGGATCTGAGGTGAAACAAACATGAGTCAGCTCAAATGGTAAAAAATCAGTTCATAGTACTAGACTTTTTCTTGTAATTGATCTTAAAAAAATCTATTGGTATGCTTTTTACTAATAATGTGTAGTTTAAAAAGGACAAATTACTTGTGTAGCAAATTTATTTAAATATGTGTAATTTGGTGTGATGCTCTTTCCTCCCTCCATGTAGTGTGTGTGCGTCTCTCATAACATTTCATGGTAATTTTTCTGTTTTTATCTTGAAATCTGATTGCTTTATCACATAGAAATTAATCCATCCTATTTGCCTCCTGGTAGAAGCTTTCATATTGCTTTGCCTTCTAGGAATAATGCACTTTAAATAACACAAGTAAGGCATCAAATAGATAAGGTAGCAGAGACAACCCATTGGAAAGAGAGGACAAAAAACTACCCCAAAACCTCAGATAAGCAATTGAGCAGTCAAATAGGAAAGAAAGCTTTTAATACCTGGAATACTGGGGGGAAACATGTCCATTTCACCACCTGCAGCTTGGAGATGACCACTTATATATTACTCTATCCAGGAATTTTTTTTTGTTACATTGCTGGGTCACAGAGTGGGGAGATACCTTAGTAAAAACTTAATGAAGTAGAAAGATTGCTTAATACATTCAAATAAATGTTTATTCAAAGAAAAAAGACTAAAGAAAATCCTACCTAAGAACTTATTGGCTACTTAGAGACAGGAAATGGTTTAGGAAGGGATGAATTTTGCTAGCATTTTTCTCCCTGGAACACAAAACAGTTGCAATAAGATGTTTTGATGGCCTGCTATGTTTGTAGAAAATGTTGACTGCAACACTGCCTTTACAGACAGGCTTGTCCAACCACTGACTAGTTGCCAGTTATTTGTCCATCTATCAAGCATTGCCTTGGAAAAGCTCCTCTTTTGATCTCCTCTTTGATGAAAAATCCAACTTCCCACCAGTATAAACCAGTGCTCCTTTAAAAAAGCTTTACATTTAAACCCGTCCTTTGAAGCAATGATGTGAACAGCTGGCTTCTGGTGTTTTTTTGAAAAATATAAGTGAGAACATCCATTAATTTGTTCAAGAGACTTCTGAACACTGCCCTTGATGACAGACAACCAAGCTCATGGCCTAAAATTTGAACTAAAATTATAGAATTTACTGTAAGAAGTTGTAGTTACAATTGGTTTTGCATCCAATGTGGCAAGGTACTTTTTATTCCAAAAAATGCTTATCTCAGTGAACTCCTGCATTTCTGTTATTGCCACAAACAGATAGTGCAGGGGGAATTCTGGGTAGGATAACATCTGCTAGTAAGACCTGTGGTGTTCCCTGTACAAACGTGCCTTCTCTCAAAATAAAGAGAGAGAAAGGAGCTTTTCAGATGCACATTAATTAAGCCTTGTTATCAGTCAGGCAGACTATACTACCTGGAAAGTAGAAGCTGATTTGCAACTCATGATACAGTTCAGCAGAAATCAAATACCCATTCGGATGAGTTGATACACACATTCACTGTAGTGGAAAGACCTCTCTCCTCTGGCTTGCTATGGATGTGACTTACATATGCTCAGGAATCAGCTTTTTATATCTAGTTGCTGTACAACACAGGCAAGTACAGCTATGAAAAGCACCGTGAAACTTTATTTCTGATTACATTGTCTCCCTTCCCTATAATCTTGATCTGAAGAGCAGATCATACAGCAGTGCCTGGATAAGTGGTAGGAAGAGGAGGTCCGTACAATTTTTGTTATGTTTCTGATCTCTATTATACCTTTTTGATCCCATATAATACTCAGATTACTTAATTACAGCAATTTCCTGAGAAACACCAGTGTCAAAAATAGTAGGGAACAATTGCTTTCTAATTTCTGGCTCTTCCAAACTGGAAGATCAGAGCAGATATCACTTGTGTCAAAGGCTATACCATCTGACCTATCATTGACGTCTTTCAACTTTCACCTTGGTTATGCAGGAGACAAATAAAATCAACTGCAAGTCTGTAAGAAAAGATGACATATATGATGAAATTGGAACAATTGGATTACGAGGTAAAGCTGCACACATATCAACAGACTTGAGACTTGGCTGTTCTTTGGGAGACTTGTGCAGTCAAGTCAGTAATCTGTGTTAACATCTTGTCTCTGAAATGTTGATCCTGGTTTGAATCAATGTTTCTAGAAAAAAGAATTCACTCTTCCTTAGTTTCAATCTGATTATTTGGCTTAGAAAATAACTGCTTTAAACAGGAGACCTTATACTTGTCTGGGTAAATTTTGTTCCAATTTTTATTTTGGCCACAAGTCAAACATAGCAGCTGTACGCTTGTGGGTTCACTGAACTTTACGTGCTTGTTGGCTGCATCACCAACTAGAGGGAATAACCAATAATTAGAACATTTCAGGTCATCTTGAGAAGAACAGAGTTTCTCCGTGTTTGGAAAGGTTATGTGACCTCTTTTTCGGGTGTTCCCAAATGTGGAGCTGTCAACCATAGAGCACAGAGCTGCATAAACAAATAAAAGAGCCATCATTGTTGTGAGACCAAAAGAAAACAACACAAGGATCTACATCTAACAACAAATATTGGGCAGAAACTTTTAACTACATATAACAATTTAAACTCTGTAAATTCATAGTAGACCTAAGGAATATCCACATGACTCATTCAGGTATTCTTTGCACATAGGCAGCCCTGGTCATAATGATTTTCAGCACAGCATAGAAAGCCTTAGCTTCTTTTTCCTCTTTTTTTCATTTTTAAAGTCGAATCAATACCAGTTTACATAAATATATGTTGCTGTTTTCCAACTGTTCCTGCAACAGCATTTATGTCTATACATTGACAAGAAAAACAATAATAAATGTAGTAGGATGAAAGCAGAAAGGAGAAGAAAATAGACACCACTCAGACTAAATGGCTTTAGGTGTGTGCAAATTTTTTCTTTCTGTTGGAAGTGTAAATATTTTTCAGCACTTTGAGATTATTATAAAGACAAATAAAATATACCAACCTTTAGAATATCTGACAAAATGGTGCTTTTCTTGCTACCAACAGAATAGACCCCTCCTAATAAGGCTAGAAATGAAAATAATTTTAGTGTTATGTCTTTTAATCCTCAGGTTTCCTAAATCTGTTTTTGTAATTCTATCTAGTAATTCCTGCTGTAGATGGGTAATTTATTTGACAATATTGGAGAACTTATGCTTATTAGAAAGCATATGTTTGTCTGAAGCATTGTATAAGAGGTGAATTCTTGAAAGGCTACTGCAGTTATCTTTTTTTATCACTACAAAATATGCTCTGGGAGCTGTTGATTACAATTGGTGTACCATTAGAGAGAGGACATTGTTTGAACTTTGCTTGATACAAACAAATGATGGTACTACTGAGCAGGAAACCCCTTCTGGCCTGAAATTGTTATGTACTTTGGGTTCAGATGCCACAGTGGGGATTTGCAAAATACAGAGGGCTGTGGATTCCTTATGCTCCATGGAATTTCCCAGTATATATGAGGTTGAGCCTAAGACTGCAAAATAAGGGAATCCTCACACATTCATTTTGTGTGTTCACCTAAGATAGGAAAGTGCTTATTGCAGATGATCTAGTCCAGTGATTGAAACTTCAGTCTTTGACATCCCAGATGGATGTATAACCACTAGGCTACTAAGTGTTTGAGGAAATTGAAGGTTTTCTAGTGTCTCTTATTGGGCCTGCTACTTGTATAAGTAAATATCCTTCGGAACACGTATCTGATCTTTCATCTCTACCCAAACGCAGTGCTGAATGCATTAGTAAAACAAAGTGGAACACATCCTAAAGGAAAGATACATACAGACTAGTCGAAATGTGTGATGATCAGGCTGCTCATCTAACAATGGAAAGTCTACAGAATAAGTCGTCTTGTGAATCACACAGAACAACGTCTTTCTGCTCTTCTCCTACCTCATTCTCAAAAGCTCAGGGATACCAGCTGTTCTTGTGGGTAAAGATCTTTCCTTTTTCAATCATAAATTCCACCACTGCTGAAACTAACCTATGTGCATTGGCAATCCAAAAATTATTACCTAAAAATAACTTTTTTTTCCATCAAATAAAACTTCCCATTAGAAAAATACTGTCCAGTTCTGTTTACAACAACCATAACCTCACTGCTTTATATTTTAAACAGACCACGACTCTGCTGACAAATTATATAAGTGCTGCACATAAATGCAGAGTTAAGTCCATTGTTTACAAGATGCTACTAAAATATGCTGTCAAGAAAAAAAGGCCTTAAAATATAAAGAATTGTGATAACAATTGCTTGAAAGTCATACCCCCAATCTGCATTTGGGACAGCTAACTCAGATTAACATTTGCAAGGAACTGCCCATCTCCTGATGACTTTTTGAGGCACAAGTCTTCAACATAGTCAAGAAATGACTTAGTAGTCTACAGAAAACTTGAGCAATACAATCCCTCCTAATGCCTCTGAGGTGAGCTTTTATCTTCTCTGCTGGTTTCTTTTTCAACCAAATGAAAGTGAATAACTATTCATTAATTCTCCAGGGGACGAGAGGAGGGAGAATGAATCTGGATAGAAAGACATAAAATAACAAATAAATATACCTAAAGCAGCCAATTCCATTTAGAAGCATTAGCATGCACAGTTCAGTTTTTAAAGAGCAGTTTCTAGGTGCCTGCTTGTCTACAAATCCTTGATAAGAGGATTGGAAAATTAGTTTTGCAGAAGTCTGTCAATCTTTCAATAATATTTATGCCTAAGACTACAGCCCTTTTGAAAGCCCACTTGAACAGCAAGGTAGGGGGACAGTCATTCACTAACCTCTGCGCAGAGCAGAACGAGGAGAGCATGAGATTTATGAGAATTAATTTTGTATCCTGAGACAAGTCTAAAAAGCTCAACCTACATAATCAAACTTGATATTGAGGTTACATGCAACAGGATTCCATCAGGATATAATGCTAATTTTTATCAGATCCTGGAGTCTGTGTCTCAGAAAAATTCTTTATTACTCATGCCCTCACCCTGTTAATAATACAAAAGAAAGGTCACCGCTGTTCTGGAGAGGGAACAGTTCTGTTGAGATGCTACTGACTGGTACTTACAATGCAACAGTTGAAAATACTGGAATGGAGGCAAGATAAACTTGAACTTGCTATTAGGAAATAAAAGTCACCTTTGACTCAGTCTTGATCAACACTAAACCCACTAATTATTACCTGACCCACATGTCTAGTCATACACAGCCTTTCTTAGTCCAAACTGCATCCCTAGAAGAAGCATGTACTGATAAAAGAAACTACTGTCATTAAAGCCAGATAGCTCTCCCATTTTCTGGAGGTAGTAGAAAGGAAAAACTATAAATATAACTCCACTATCACATTTATCAAGAGAACAGTATTATTCCTCAGTTCACCTCTTCTTCAGTTTAAATATTTGGTTCCACTTTTTTTTTTTTTTTTTTTTTTTTTAGCATTGCCTCATTTCCCAGTTGTGAAATATCCATAGAACATTTGTGGAGCTTTAACATTTTGTTATAATTAAAGGGATTTATTTTGCTCACAAAATGTCGAGATGCATCCATGACTCCTAAATCTGTTGAAAAGTAGAGCTAAAATATTGGCCTCACTGAAGTTAGCACTGAAACTACCATAAAGAGGAACATGTTTCCACCTAATGAGTGCAGAGCCATGCACCTCCTAAAAGGGCAAAGTACTGTATTATCAAAACAGAATATATCTTCTTATGATTTGTAAATTATTATCTAGAACCGAGTAAATTATTCTGATCATTTCCAATCAAGAAAAACTGCAGCTGGTTCAGGCATAAGGTGTTGGGATAAAGACTGAAAATCGACCCCTTTCAAAAAAGTCTGGTTTTCTCTAGCCCATCAAGAAGAAAGCTGTGAGGCAATGTCACCTGTTTCAGAAAGTGCATTGCAAAAATGGGAAGGAAAAACTAGTTAAAGGATGAGTTTAGCACAGAAACTAATTGTGTAAACATAATTAAGACGTGAATTAGAGAGGGTTTTCTCACCATTATAGAAATTGCATTTTTAACAGCCATCCAGTAGTGGTAATGAGATTAAAATCCCAGTTTCTAATATGGAACTTGATAAATTCATAAAGTCGTCTGTGGTTGCTTAAAAAAAGAGAAGCCTTGATTTGGGACCTAGGAGATTCCTTTCAGACCTATGTGAAACACTAGCATCTCATGGCTGTAAAAATATGTCTCTGAGGAACAGCTTTCCTGGGGTTTCAATACTTTTGCAAGTTTCTGTGCATATTTAATATATAATTTAATATATAACTCAGGAAGCAGCACAGATTTAATAGTCCAGTAAGTATGAAAATAGGTATAGCAAGTCTAAAGCTAGTATTTTTACGACAAGGTAAAAATAAAAAGAAAGCCCTAGAAAAATGCAGGATGCACGGTTGTTTTGTGAGCACTGGAAAACATTTCATACTTTAGCCACTGAGTAAACATTCTGTACAATAAAAGTATCAGTCCAGTTCAAATCTAAGTATGTCCTGTCTTATAGTGCTTGGGTGTATGCAATGAATTTTTAATGTCTTGTTTGGTTTTGACCAAATACAGGCTTCGTGTAAGGCTTTTCTCAGTCAAATGAAAAACCTCTGCAAACCAGGAACACTTCCTTGCAGTGATGTTACTCATGAAAATTCACTAAAAGTGTGGAAGATCTCGCCATACAACGCCCTGCCCTGGCATTGTTTGGGCAGGGGTTGATGGTTCTGAGGGCTGAAATAGGGTCCTGAGCCATAGCCAGAGCTGGGGTAGCCTACTGAGGTGGGCAGGGACAGGCAGGTCCCCAGGGCTCAGGTTTTGTGTAATTCCCCATATTTTTCCTGCCCATGCACATATGAATGCCATTGAATGATTAGAAAATCAGAAAGCTATGCCTCAAATTCCTTCTGTGCACTGGTGAGAGCAATCAACACTGAGAAATTACTGAGAAAAGTATTTTTTTCTCTTTTGTTTTCATACAGTGAATGCCAGTTTGATGTTGTCTTTGTCCCTTGTTGTCTCCTAACTTCTAGTTTCATCTCTATACCCTTAGAGATATTTTTACCCACAACTTTCATGGTCTGGACTTCTAGGACCCTCCTAACTACATAAAATGTTTAGCTTCTTCTGAACAAAAGAGGAGCAATGCTTGCTTGGCTTGAATGAGGCAAGTATTTCCTATCTGTTCCTTGGAGAAAAAGAAGAATCTCATCAGTGTATCTTCTCCAATTATGAACCACATTTTTCCAAAATTCTCTATTGTTTTTTATTAAAAAATGATCTTCAGAAACTGGTGATGAAGACTTACTTCTTCAGCAGGAATTATTTTATGAGCACTGTTTTGTTTACCTACTCCTCCTGTACTGTCAGATTCCCTGTCCTGTCTTCAGATCCAGGGCATTAAGCAGCAGATCACATTTAATGGGTTTTGACAGGCCTCAGTAGCTGGTACCTCCTACAGTGACAGCCCCAGAGAAAAACACAAGGCTATGACAAGGTTTAACATCTCTGTGTTTAATCACTAGAGCTCACATAATTCCTCTGCCTACTTGACATGAAACCACTTGTGTGATAAATAATATGCTTAGTTAAAGATTGAAAAGAAAAATATAAATCCCTTCAACAGTAATTTTTGAAGATGCTTTTGCATATTATACCCCATACCTTCTAGTTGTTCATCACGTAGGAATCCTTCTGTACACAATTTTCTTGAACTTTGACATTATACATCCATGGATCCAAAGAAGCTAGCCACGGATTTCTTGCTTCAGCAAGATCCACTCACATGGGTGCTGTTCAGCAGTGTAACAGGAAAAAGAGTAAACTTCTGTGAGGTGCTTTATGCAACGAAATGTACAAGTGAAACTTTAGAATTCATTTCGATTTTTTGAGGAGTGTCTTTGGAGAAGAACCATTTTGTCTGCTATTATCAAGTGCCTGTGCCAGCCAGTGGCATTTGTCAGTAGGTCAGGAGGAGGCACACTACATTATCTCTTAATATAGCAGAGGCACACAGGGCAGTTGCTAAAAAGCTGAGCAAGAGGATCTGTGAAGCATTGAAGCTGATGACACGTCAAGAAAGACAAAAAAGGCTATGGGCATTTAATTTCTTCAATTAAAAAATAAGGATATTTCCCACTCATTCAGGATATACCCTCAAAATATGGCATTTACTTTTACATGGCTAAAAATGTCCTTTGCTATCAACACTGAGCATCTCCCCACTATTATCTTCTAGTCAGCAGTAAAAGAATTGTCTTTTGAAAAAGATTAAAAACCTGCTATTAGAATTTCTGGTTTCCAGTTGTTTAAAATACATTATTTAACAGTAACACTCTTTTGGAAGTGCAGTGTAGTAGTAAAGAAAAACCCATACATCTAGATATTTATGATAGCTGGAGAAAGCTATTTATAAATTTGACACTTTTATGAAGCCATTGCTACCTATTTTGGCAATTATTATGTCCAGTGAAAAGAAATGCACATCTCTTCATATGAAAGAGAACAGAATTAAAGTCCCCCAGATTGGGGACTGCGCTGTAAAAGAAATCAGTACAGCTGTTCAAGGAACATCACGATTCTTCAAAGATGTTATTAATATATTTGCCATTAGCATAAGGATTTTTCTCCTGCTCAGGTGAAAATTAAATTTCTGAGCAAGTTACGGTACTATTTAAAAAGAGACAGGGAGATATGCAAAGTTCCAGGGGTAAAAAGTCCATCAAGCCAGCTGCAAATACAAGCCGACTACAGATCATTAATAAAAGTAATAGTTGTTAATACATGGTTGCCTCATTATAATAGTGACATTCCAATTAATTGTTTCAGCCCCTTTCAAATTGAACAAATTTCTTCTTGATGTTCTTTATTTTGTCCTTCACAGTCTCTTGTAACAGAGAAAAGCCCTGATCTTCTTAAAAGAAAACAAGTAGGAACTCTGCAGGTTCTATTTTTTTTCAAGTAAGTTAGTGGATTTCCTCTTTCAGAAGAAATTGTAAGAAGAATAAATCATATTTTCACTCAACTAAGAGCAGTCATGTAGTTTTCAGCATTTGAACACATTCCAGATTTCTGCATTTCTGTAATCCTGTGCAGTTCTTTAATAACCTCTAGGTATCTGCCAGCTGTACAAAAATTGTGAGCTATGCAGCATGCATCAGAGACTTTCATTACTGGGCTGTATTTTTACACCTATGCAACATGATTTGTTGTTCATTTTCAGCTAAGATTTGAAAATAGTTAACAAGTAAAATAATAATTAAGTGTAATAAAATGCAAGTAGCAATAATTTATTTGCCTTCCAAGTTTCAGCCCAGTGCTTGCATACACACTTTTTCATTAGCAGGACACTAACACACTGACTGTTTTAAAGGCAGTATACAATAATAGTTCTACAATAACCAAAGTTACATTTAGTATTGGTTTCAGTAAGAGCCGTGATTGAAGACAGATGTGGATTTGAAATTTGGTCCAAATTCCCAGACAGCTAACATGCAAAATGAAGGACTCACTGATAGTAGCAGTAGTACAGACATTTTGAAAGAGATGACTATATATTATATATATATATATATATATTTACATATATATATATATGATATATTATGCACATAGGTAAATGATTAGTGATTATTTTTTCATGATCACAGGATCACTGATTACTTTTTACTGAATCCCTGATCCTTTCAACAAAAAAGATAGATAATGCTCAAAGAGTGAACAGATGTTAGTATTTTTTCTTTTATCTGTAGAATTTGATGTGTGGCCTCAGGCCCTATTTGCAGCACACTATTCAAATGTCATTCTGAAGACTGAATTATTACTTTCTGCATGGGTATTCCCTATGGCATCTATTATTATTGTATCTGAATACTACAGAAATGAGCAGTTAGCCATCCTCCACTTTACCTCTGTGAGCTTTTTATACAGCTGAGCTACTAGCGAACTCCTCAATACTGTTTAATGTCTTCATCAATGGCTTGGGCAGTGGGACAGAAAACATCTTTGTCAGCTTCTGAGATAACACTAGGCAAGGTAAAGTTAATATGCGGGAGGGCAGAATTGTGATTCCTCCACAGCCTGGAGGCATGAGCAAGCAGGAACCTCAGGAAACCTGGCAAAGGTGAATTAGAAGTCCTTCACCAGGAATGGAATAAGCCCGTGTAGGCTGGGCCTGAGTGGAGAGGCAGCAGCTATTCAGAATAGCACTGGTCAAGGAGGCACAATCTTTGTGAACAAGTGGAACATAAGTCAGCAGCAGGGCCTCCTGGACATGGAGGGTAACCACATACTAGGATGCGTTAGCAAGAGGATAGTCAGCAGATCAAGGAAAGGGATTATTTCCTTTTACTCCAGCCTTCTGAGGTTGGAGCATTATGTCCAGGTTGGAGCTCCTCAGTATAAAAGAGGCATTGACATTCTGGAAAGGATCCACTCCAGAGTTTCTAAGATGCCTGTCTAGATCACCCAGTGACTAGGTGTGTAGACCACTTCAAATACAGAAAGCTATGTTTGCTTAGCCTGGACAAGTGAATGTTAAGTATGAATCCAATTCCTGCTTTCAGTTTCTAAATGCTCAGTTATGGAGAAGCTCTTCTCAGAAGAGCATCGTGAAGGACAAGAGGCAATAGTCACAGGCTGCAGCAAAGGAAATTCTGACTGGATAAGCTGGATAAAATTCTCTGTTGAGCAGTGCAAAAGGCGTCCATAGAAGCTGTTGGAAACTGTCTCCTGAAAGATTTTCAAATCTGAATTATTTAACGATTCTGTGATTTCCAAATAATTTTCCATCACTATTGCATGGATCAGAATGGCAACCTGTGCTTTAGGAAGACAAAAAGAAACAAGTTTGACTCTGCAGCCCTGTAATGAGACCACTTCTCTGGAGGGGAAGACATCTGATTTTACTTCTCAAGAAGATTGCTTTTCTATGACATTACTGGATGTTGCATAAACCCTGGACAGAACTTGCAGAAAATGAATATGGATGGTATACTATGCAAAATAAAATGTAAGTAAAGTTCTATATTAAAATTCACTTGTTTTGAGTAGTTTTAGTTTGGAGAAGAGCTGCTCCCTTTTGTAAAGCAAACAGGTTATTAGCAAATTCTCAAAAAAGTACTTTGTTTCCTTCTTTATTACAGATAATTTTTACCTTGGTGAATTTTATTCATGCCAGTCTCAAAGTCATCTGTTCTGTGAAGTTCACAAGTTCCTAAAACATTTATTAGGACTGCAACAGAGAGATTTTTATTAACCTTAGCAGTATTTAAAGAGCAATCAGTGTAGAACTCTAAACAGTAATAAATTATTTTTCAAAGGTATGAAAGAGATGTTTTCGTTAGAGCAAACACAGTCAATCTTTCAATCTTTGCCAACCTAATATGATATTTTAAAGTCATACAACAATGAAATAAGATCCATTTTCTAAGATAAATGTGAAATGGCCAACACAAATATATTAGGATTATATAGCAATATATAAAGAATGCTGACAATCAAGCAGGTTCTGTCATGGGGCCAGCAGCAGCCAAGCATCGCATTACAGGCCTGCAGAGGAGATGCTCATGAAGGAATTCCACTGACAGGCTTTTGATACAGTCTTCCATAAGATGCTCAGCAGAGGAAAGTGTAACATCATGCATCTGGAGGAACAACGCGGGCACCCATATATGCTGGTGGCTGCTCATCTGGAAAGCTGCTTTGCAGAAGAGGACTTAGAGATCCTGAGGGACACTGTTTTGACCATGACCCAGCGATGTGATCTTGAATTAACGAAGGCTCTCAGTATTTTGGGTTGCATTAGGAGGATGTTGCCAGCAGGAGAAGTGAGGTGATCCTTCCCCCCTGTTCAGTCCTGGTGAGGCCCCACTTGGGAGTCCAAAGGAAGGTTACAAATACAAGGAGCGGCTGAGGTCACTTGTTTTGTTCAGCCTAAAGAAGAGGGGATAAAGACCGAGGGGAGAACTCATAGCAGTCTACATCTTCCTCCTGAGGGAAAGAGGTGGGGCAGATCTCTTCTCTCTGGTGACTAGTAATAGGACCCAAGGGAACAGCATGAAGCTGTGTCAGGGAAAGTTTAGGTAAAATACTAGGAAAAGGTTCTTCATCCAGAGGGTGGTTGGGCACAGGAACAGCTTCCCCCTGGGAAGTGGTCACAGCACGAAGCGTGGCAGAGTTCAAGAAGCATTTTGGTAATCAGGAACATGGTGTCTTTTTTGGGGTTGTCTTGTTTCTTGGGCCAGGAGCTGGACTTGATGATCCTTGTGGCTCCCTTCCAACTCAGGATAGGCTGTGATTCTCTGATTCTCTGATACTCTGTCACCTTCTGGGCTCCTGAGTGCAAGAGAGACATAGACATACTGGAGACAATCCAGCAAAGGGTCACAAGGATGACTAAAGGACTGGAGTATCTCTCTTATGATGAAAGACAGAGCTGGGACTGCTTAGCCTAGAGGAAAGAAGGTTCAGGGGTATCTTATCAATGTATGCAAATACCTGAGGGGAGACTGTAAAGAGGAAACAGTCGGGCTCTTTTCCGGTGACAAGACCAGAGGCAATGGGCACATAACTAAAACACTGGAGGCTCCATTAGAACACTAGGAAACACTTTTTTTTACTGTGATGGTGACTGACCACAGATTACCCAGGGAGACTGTGGAGTCTCCATCCTTGGAGTTATTAAAAAGCCACCTGGACATGGTCCTAGGGAGCCTGGTCTAAGTGGCCCTGGTGGAGTATAGGGGCTGGACAAGATGGCCTGCAGGGGTCTCTTCCATCCTCAACCCTTCTGTGGTATTCTGTGATTCTGTGACATCGTTATAATGTTGCTGCCCTATAAGAAAGTTAGAACTGATGTTGTCATTAGTGCGTTGTGGAAGTCTTTAAATGTTACAGTAACAACTTTCCAGCCCCAATAAAATAGTTCTGCTGCTTGTCTGAAATGCAAGAATATTAATAATGGCATATGTAAGATCTGAGTGTGGGTGTATGTATGGATGTGAGCAGCCATATCTAACTGCTAAGGCTCAGTGAGGATTAGGGCTGAAGCTAGATCCACGTATCACGATCAGGGTAAGCTGATCCAGAATCTGAAAAATCCAAAACCCTGGGCAAGATCACACTGAAGTCTAAAGTATGTTGAAAATCAGCAGCAAGATCTTAACATAGAATTCAGGAGGCAGGAAGAAAGAGTAAGATGAGTAAGCACAATTTCTATCAAATGGCTTTGTCAGATATCAAATAGCTGATAGGTGGGTGCCCACTATGCAACTGCGCAAGCTCACAGCACATCAGTCTGGAGTCTGCTTGAGCTTGATTGCTAAAGCAAAGCCTTTCACTGTGGAAGCTTTGTTGGAACAGTTTTGGTGCTTCTTTTCAGATCAAAAATAATGTAAAGTATGTCTATATGAACGAAGGTATTACAACATTCAAAAGCAATAAATTCAGTTCTTTATTTTTTGCAGTCAGTAGTTTCAGTCTCTCCAAATAAAAAAATTAAACCTATCTTCAAACTGAGCTTAGCCATGCAATACCCAGTTTCCTTTCTACTTTCATTCTTCTAATTCACCACTTTTATCTAATTCACTGCATTTACCAAATTTGAAGCACGTCTCAACAAACATCTATGCAGAAACTCAATTTCTATTTCTTGTGACTGTAGTAATAGAAAATACTCTACTATACAAACAGAAAAGTGGATTCATATCTACATTTTTTAATATGTTTATGAAATATAGGAATGCATAAAATGTGTCTCCATCATAATGGAAAGGCAAATTTGTCCTCCAAGCTATCTGTGTTACCCAGTATTTTCTGAAAATATAAAAAGAAAAATCACAAGTTAATTGGAAAAGTTCTGAAGTTTTTCCTGTTGGCATATTTTTTAAATAACTTTTGAATTTCCTTAGCTTCAAAAGGACAGTCCAATCTGGCCTTTTATTCTGCTGAGTAACCAGACATATTCGCCTTCACAATCTGACCTTTTGTCTCCAGAGACCTGTTTCTTGCAACTATAAAGGTGCTAATAGAAATCCTCAAGGAGTTCACAAATTTCTTTTGGCTTGTATTTCATAGCTCCAATACAGTTTCTGATTGTTAAAATAGATCTTTTTTTTTTTTTTTCCCTCTCTCTGTCTGACTTTATAAACAGCATATGAGCTTTATTGCCTCTTTTGAGAAAATGCTCCTTTAACCATTTGAAGTCTGTCAGGTTCTGCTCACAGTCCCCTGAGATTAATATTTAACTGCTCACAAAAGGTAACTCAATTTATAATTTTCAAAGCTGCTGTCTAAACAGGATTTTTCTAAATTTAGAACTATCTCTGAAGTTCGTGAGCAGCAGGTCATTTTGCTCCTTCCTTCTCTCAATCCAGCCCAAAGATGTATTGTCAACTTCCATTTATGCAGTTTCAGAATTTTTCCAGGCAATATCTGATGTTCCACAACCAATCACTTATGCATTCTCCCTCTATCTCCTCTCTCAAAAAGCATCCTGCCTCATTAAGGTGCTGTTTATTCTGTAGACAGGCAGATTTAAGTGCCATCCTGCCAGGGTATCTAGGCAGCAAGTGGGTTCAGTGGAAAATTTCAAGTGGAAGAGAAACCCACTGAGGACCATGAAGATTTCAGCCCCTGCGGGGGACTACACAAACCTTTGGTCTGCTCTAGTATGATGGCTTTTAGGATCAGATCAAATTAAAGTCCCACATATTCAAAGTGTTTTATGTGGAGTACCATCAAAGGATGGAGAGTTCCGTTGAATTTAGAGGACTGGGGGCTAGTTTAGGTTTCACCTTTGAAGATCACATAAGGAACTGAACTACAGTGGTATAAGAACAAGTGTTTAATCATGGTGTATGTGCAAAGCAGAATGGTCCTTCACATGGAGCAGTATGCACAGCTTCCAAAGTTTCTTTTCCCTTTAGAAAAATAAAAGTTTTTTTTAGTTTCCCAAGTTTTAGCCCTCAGATAGAGATACCTGGGCAAAAGC
>JAWWTY010000001.1:61078990-61110315 GCA_035222235.1 Margarornis squamiger | reverse complement strand
AGTGGTATAAGAACAAGTGTTTAATCATGGTGTATGTGCAAAGCAGAATGGTCCTTCACATGGAGCAGTATGCACAGATTTTCCCTTTAGAAAAATAAAAGTTTTTTTTAGTTTCCCAAGTTTTAGCCCTCAGATAGAGATACCTGGGCAAAAGCACAGATGATGAAGACACTCTTGGAAGAGGGCCAAGTGTACCAACAGATGCCACCTGTGCCCCAGTCGCTGAGGGACACCCCATGGAGACTTGCAGCGATCTTGTTCCTCCCCACCACAGCTATTCTGGGCTAGGAGAGAAAAAGGAGACTGGAATATAAAAGGAGACAGACAGGAAACTGCTCCTGTCTGTCCTCTTTCACTGGCAACCTCCATGTCCAAGAAAAGAGACTGGAGGATGAGGGAGTGGAGCTCTACAGGCCAGGAGTTGCTGATGTGTAGTGCTAAGTATGTATGACCATGCCCTGTGCAAGGGGCTTGCAGAGAGTGCTGGTAGAAGCTGTTTGGGCTACCTGGGTAGCTCCCCAGGCATGGCAGTAGGTCTAGATGGGCTCAAGCTTGAGCTGCTCTGCCCAGCGGAGAGTCTCACTGAGAGGGGTTGAGCATTGACCCAACACTCTGGTTTGGCCTTGAGTGAAAGCAAGGTGCTGAGTTCAAGGGCAATCAGATAAGACAGCAAAAATTCACTCCTTAAGGCAAATCAGCAGTTAGGGTTTTATTATCAAGGGTTTTTTCTTCAGAGTTTTGACAATCCAGTGAACTGGTTTTGGTTGTTGATGAAGTGTTTCCTTCCTTTCACATGATGCAGTACTCTTGCCTGTGTCACGGACTGCTGGAAGCACTAGACTGATGACACCAGCAAGCAACATTTGTCGATATTACCTTAGGAGGGATTAATTTAAGCTTCCTCATATCACTAAATCTCCTTCTATCACATCTCAATTTAGCTATAATTGATCTCTTCTGTCTCTAAAGAGCATGCTGTAGAATAATCTATATTACATTTGTGTTAAAATACACGCCTCTTTTAGCCCTAACCCCTCCTCCCTAGTTCTCAAAATGTCTTTGTTTACTTCCCTAGAGCAGATGTTGGAAAATCTGCATTTCAGTCCAGCTATGGGACAAGGGCCTTAGTCTTAGCATAAAACAAAACAGTGATTCCATAATCAGTAACAGAGGATATATAACACCCTCTCATCATCCTGCTGTGTTAATTTCATAACTGCCATGGGTCAAAGCCTCCAAAGGGTATTTTTTTGTGCAAATGTAGTAAAATAGAGGTATTCCTACTTGCAGCAAGCTACATTTTATGCCTCTCAAGTTCTCTCTTGACATGTACACATGGCAGAAATATATAACAACATGACTAAGAGAGTAAGCTTTTTATCCTAGAGAGTTATCTTCAACACTAGTCCCTAATCAAGCACACAGTGTCAGCAGCGCTGCAAATTAAAAAGATACATACTATGTAGGAGGAGACACGGGACCTGGAGCTCCAGCAATAAGCTCCATTTCACAGTGCAGTTCTACACATAACAGCAGTTGTAAATTGTCTGAACTACTAACATAAAATAGAGTTAGAAAAGTAAAGAATATTTCATAAATGTCTTCAATATTATCCAGTGCTGGCCCCCATGACCACCAAGAATAAATATAATAGTGGTAAATCATACAACACTTCTGGAAGACTTATTATAAAGCTGCTTCCAAGCTTTGGTTCTAAGCAGAATATAATCCTGCATATTGTGTTAATTCTTTGTTTGGAATATGAGCCACTTTCACGGTGTGCCACTTGGCCAGTGCTTTGGCCTCATTGCCAAGAACAGCAGCCATGCAAAGCCATTTTTTGAAACTCACATTTCTATCATGGAATTTTTATGTGAAAATACCTTCATAACCGTGTTTTGGTGTTTTGTTTTTTTACTTTTTGGATTATGGTACTTGCAGTTCAGGTAATGCAACACTCACAGCAAAACTTCTAAGCACGCTTACTTTTCTGAAAGTGAAGTGGGGCAGGGCAGCAGGGCAGGCTTCAAAATTTAAAGAGGCCCAGGTGTGAATACATTGAACTCAAAGGGTTTAACTTGTGGCTCCGTGAAGAACAAATTCATTGATTGAAAGATTCAGTGGAATTTGCCTTTTTAAGCACAGCATATTACATTATAAAACTAGCTGAACATTTCAACTAGTTTTCAACTAGTTCAACTATTTGCTAGTACAAGTAGAACTATTACTGCTGCTTAACCCTGTATCTGTAAATACTAAAGTCTTGTTCTGTGAAAGGCCTTGCTTTTTCTTCTTATTTGCTGGGATTGACAGCAAGCCCAGGCAGAATGTTACTGTTTAAACATAGTTGATCAAAAGCCTGAAAAACTTTGGGGCATTTTAAAACACTCATTGTATGCATTTTTGCTTTATGACACTTTAAAATTTGTTTCTGTAGTGCTATTGTGAGTTACCATTTTCGATCCTTTTTTACTAGTGCTGGCAGTCATGTATAAATAGACATGTTTTGGATTCAGTCAATCTCTATCACTGCCTTGCAAAGGAAATTTAATGATAGAATATTTCCGTTAATCTACTTTATCTCTAAAGTTTTATTGTCTTTCTTGCTTACTTTTTAGTCTTATTTTTCTTTCAGGAAGAAGTATGATCAAAATTACATTGGGCTTAGTCTTAAAAGATTTTCAACACCTATCATTTAAATTTAATCTAGCAGAATCTGACAGTGCTTGGCACCATTTATCATGCCCATCAAAGAACAGACAGAGAGGTTTGGCAGAGCAGTTGATTGACTTCCCTTTTGTTAATGAAAACAATACTGTCAGCAGTCCATTAAAAACATTCCATTTCTTTCTAATATTCCTGGAGTAGTAAGAATGAAGTCAGAGGGAAAGCTGAAACTGGAAGAAGTTTTTTAGACTTCTCTTGCCTCATTTTTGTGTAGACCTATAAGGCACTGGGTCCCTTATTTTTTTAAATTCTGATCTCTGTGGCAGAAGATAAAAGGAGGAATGGAAATGCACCATAAACTTGCTTTGGACATTCAAAAGCAGCTGCACTAAATCTGTTCTGTATAAACTTGTAAACCCTATTAAAATAGATTGTTTTATGTTTTGTTTCTTCTGAAAATCAAATATGTGTATCTAGACTTACCTACCGCACAAGTGTTCAAAATTTATATTTTAATACGTAAAAAAATGCTAATTAAATGTGGATTTAATACATTTCAAGAATGGAATATAGTTAGAATTTCATAGTGTGGTGCACTTAGTTTTGAGTCATCATAACAATTAATTTTTATTTTTATGAGGGTTCTGTAGCTGTGAATAATGGAAACATTTTGTTTCCATTAAAAAAACTATTACCAGTATAGCCTATACAAGCAACTTGAGAAGTTCAGGTCTTCGCAGCAAAGGTACATACCTTGAAAACAGCTTGTTGTTTCACATGCCCTCCATTCTCTTCACAGCATTTTAGCAAAAATAGGAGAAACGTATAATTTGCCGCTCTGTTTACCAATTATATATTCTCTGAAATTTAATCCAAAATGATATATTAATTTTGACTTGCTTCACTGTTTAGCTTTTAAAACAAAGAAATCCAATTAAAGGTGTAATACATATGCTACAGAATAGCTTAAAGTATATCAGTTTAATGTAAAAGAAAATTGTATGTATAGTGGTAACTCTCCATCCTATTTCCTCTCAGTACTCCCAGCTTATGAATCCCAGAATACATGGACATGATGTTCTGCCCTGTCGCTTTCTCTGACTGTGTTTCTTGCAGCTGTAATGCAGCTTTTCCATCTGTGATGGGAACCCGAAGCTAATTCGCAGCTGAGTTGTAACATTTGCTAAAAAGATAACTGCGAATTCCGCTGACCTGCCCAACAGTATTCAACAAATCTCTTCCATTTCCTCTCCTTTAGTTTTTATTGTCTTTGAAGCTTTGCAATTGTGTAATAATTGCACAAAATAGAGGAAAAAAAGGGGTTTCATTAACATAAACAAAACCTATGTAAATTAATCATTTAGATTTACCATTTTCAGTTGTCAAAGCATCACTCTTGGTTCATTTAATTTTTTTTTTTTTTTTTAATAACAGTAATAAGATTTTAATGCAAATGAAGCTATTCTAAATTAAGGCTTGCCTCTCAAATACTTACTGCAAACAAGAAGCACATACTCTATCCTCTTACTGTGCTGAATAAGAATTTGAAAACAAAGGTAAAGCAGATAAATCAACTCAGGTTTAATTTATTCATTAAATATCATGTATGTCCACATATGCTTCTTATTCAGGTTAAAAAGCATAAACCGACTAAGACATTATGAAATTAACAAAAAACCCAGCACATTACAATGAAAAGCAAAGGTATTTGGAATTGCTAAATAGGATAAATATGATGAGGGAAGGACAGGGGTTTTTTTTGTTGGTTTTTTTTTTCTTTTTGTTTGTTTTTTTTTTTTTGTGTGTGTTTTGTTTTTTTTTTTTGTTTTGTTTTGTTTTGTTTTTTTTTTACTTTAGGAAGCAGTTAAAACCTCCCCAGTTTCTTAGAGGTTTTGGAAAATTAAATAGTCATTGTCTGTTGTTTTTTTTGGGTTCTAGTTGTTTAGAGGTTTTACCATTTTTTTTCCTCCCAACGTGAAGTTGTGTTAAAATCAGAGGATACAGAGTGATTATCTAGTGACTCAGTAAGACTCTTTTAGTCAGTTTCCTTTATTTCTATGGCAGGAAATAGCAGTTACACTTTTTTCCCCTCAGAAAACTTTTTCCTTGAATTAATAACCTAACATGCAGACTAACAATCAGTTTTTTTTAATTATTTGCAGGCCCGGAATCCCTCCTTTTGGGACTTTCAGTGGGATTACTTGTAGGCACAGAGAACTATACCAGAAGCCAGGGTGCTTTAGTACTAGAGAATACACTTTTAAAATCCAAAGAGTATTCTATTAATGTAAAGAAGCAAGATATATCAAACAAAATTTCATCCAGAGGTTGTGCAAGAAAACCCCTCAAAAATGTTTTTCATTTTAAGATGGACTTGATTAGTTTACAAGCTGTGACTGATAATAGAGAATATCATTACAGCAGAAAAAAATGCTCTGTACTGAAATAGGGAAATCTCTTCATGATAAATGTTCACACTGAGGTTTTGCCATCTCAGTGAAGAGTGGTGCAGCATATCAGGGCACATTTGAAATGCAGTGTCTGGGGGGAAAAAAAATAGTCTATTAAAATGCTGACACAAACCGTGTACTTTTTAAGACTGTTCTTAAAATAATTCCTCAGGTCTATTGAATGGAAAAAAAAAAAAAAAGAAATATTTTTCATTTATAGTAAATTTCATTTTACCCATATTTGAACCTAAAGGCAAAATCCCAACTTTATGAAGGGTCTGGCTTCCCAGGACTTATTTAAAATTTATACCAATGTGAATGTCTCTGAACTAAATATTTTAGGTATCCTCTCTCCATGAGCACTAGCATTCTCTTCATCTCTGTCTCAGCAAAGTGAAATTCTAGTACTTAGCAGCAAAATTGCTACTAGTTTTTGTCTGTTTCATTTTTCAGAAAAAAAAATAAATACTGCTTTTCTTCCTACAGGAAGCTGTTTTTCTATTTTTTTTTTTTTTCAGAAGTATACACAAGCTCATACACGCACATACTGTTATAGACAACAGTGGCTTTTGAAGAAAAATAGAAGTGTCACACATAGGCAGGATAGAGAACAGTCAAACTTATTAGTGTCTTATATGTAATTTTTCTTACAATAATTTTGACTCCAGCTGGCAACACCAGGTGGTTTTTTTCAACCCTATATTTCTTTAATTTCTTTCTTCTGACAATATTGAATTTTCTATCACCTAAGTCAAAAGCACAGAATTTTTCCAGTGTTTTTTTGCCATGTATGTTAAAGTGAAGGTGAATTAGTACATGTATCTTATATTTTTTCTTTCCCTTTTTTTTTTTTTTTTTTTAATCTTGTTTCACTTTGTTTTACTTGTATGGTTCTGGAAAATTCTGTACTGTTGTATTCTTAATTTTAGCGTTATTGTTATTTTTAGTAATTCCTCTGATCTCTCTTTTATAATTTATTTTCATTCCCTAGCAGCTACAACAATCAGTTTTCTGAGGCTATGGTGTTAACAGGACTCTGTTTTGCTCAATTAATATGAGTATTTTGCAGTATGTAGATTTTAAGTATAAGGAATTTTAAAGTTACAGATTGAAGTGATGCAATTTGAAGACTTTTAAAACTATTCTTTCAAACTATGAAGTTTTGTGGAAATATGAAAATCTTTACACAGACTTTAAATTTCAAGGAGAGCCTTAATAATTTAACTCAGTTTTAGGGAAGTTTTGACACTCAATAACTCCATAACAATTTGAACAAAGCTTTAACTGAATTTTTTGCTTGCAAGTATCTACATAATCCTTCTCCTCAAGGACAATTGCAAAGTTGCCTTTGAGTCACCTTAAATAAAAAATTTGAAACCTAAAGAAAAAAAAAGGAACACTGTACTGGAAGGATGTGTGTATCACTTACACCCTAAGAAAGGAAAGGAATTTAGAATTAAATGTACTGTAATTTCACAGAAACTTTTACATACAGGTATAGAAAGCAATCTGTTAAAATTATTGGAGTCATCTCTAGAAGTAAGTATTATTAAAATCGGAGCTAACTTTACAGGAAGCTATTATTAATTGGTACCAAAATTGAATTTGATATGGCAGAGTCTGAAATATTAGATCAAGAGACTACAGAGCATGTCTATCTATTAATTCATTAGGAGTGCAATCTCCCAAACATTGGCAGAACACTGGCAGAAAAATCATGGTTAACAGCACTCAGTTCACTGGAGCTAGTAAGCACCAGCTTTACAGCATCTCCTTTACATTAAAACAAAGCAGTGCTTCATGATGCAGATGACTGGCATTTCTGGATTTCTCATAAAATACTTTTGGGGACATTGGCTTAAAAAAAATGGATGTTTGGTGATGCCTGTTTTGTTTCTTTTTACTACTATGACACACAGAGGGTGTTTTTAGTCTGACTGGAGGTTGACCTCTGCAGTATTGGTGAACCAGTTGCCATAGACTATCTTTATAATCAGTAGAGAGACATAGATGTACACAGGACTTGTACTCCCATCCAAATTAGATCAAATGACTGATTTAAAGCTTCACATGTACATTTCTTTCTCCTCAATAAGAAAAACCTAAGGTCATTAGCTGAGGGGTGGATTTCCCAAGCAAAACCAATATTAAATTAAATAATTGAACATTACTGTTTATTTACATTTCTTTGTATAACTTTTGTCTTGTTTGAGTGACATTTACACCCCTATATTACAATTGCAGTCTACTCAGGTAAAGCTGTGTAGGAATCCACGGGGCCACTATCTTCTCTATTTTCAATGTTTTTGTACTTCTTAGGTTACAGAATGCAGAATATATTTAGTGACTCATACTGGGATAATATGATTTTGAAATATACAGAAGATACGTATGAATATTTTTGATATGAGCAAGAATTACATAACATTACTGACAAATATTAATAATTTCCTCACCCTCTTGCCCTGCATTTCCCCTACCAAAACATATTGATCTTCAAAAGTGCCACTGTGTATGGAACAAAACACAGAGGGAATTGTTACCTGTTGTTTATATGCTTATATGTTTATATGTTTTATATGTTTTATGTTCATAGCATTTCTGGTGGGTTGACCTCGACTGGATATCAGATGCCCACAAGAACCATTCTATCACTTTGCAGCTGGACAGGGGAGAAAAAATATAACAAAAAGTTTGCAGGTTGAGATAAGGACAGGGAGGGATCACAGAGAAAACACATCTTGGAGCAATTAGTTTAATTCTAATCAAATCAGAGTAGATTAATGAATAAAACCTTTCCCTCCTTCTTCTCAGCTCAACTTCATTCCTCAGCCCTCTATCTTCTCCCTTTCAGTGTCTCAGGGAGATGGGGAATGGGTCATGTAGTCAGTTCATTGCAGTTCATCTCTGCCACTCTTTCATCCTCCAGGGGAGGACTCCTCACACTCTGCTCCTGTTCTAGTGTGGGGTCCCTCCCACTGGAGACAGTCCTTCATGAGCTTCCCCAAAATGAATCCTTCCCACAGGCTGTAGTTCACAAACTGCTCTAGTGTGGGTCCCTTTCCACAGGTTGCAGTTCTTCAGGATCAGTCTGCTCTGGTGTGGATCCCTCACAGGACCACAGGTTCTGCCAGAAGCCTGCTTGAAGGTGTACTTCTCAGTGGATCACATCCTCCTCTGGACACCCACGTGCTTCCTTGTGGGGTCCTCCATGGGCTGCAGGTGAATCTCTGCTCCACACTGGACCTCCATGTGCTTCCTTGTGGGGTCCTCCATGGGCTGCAGGTGAATTTCTGCTCCACGCTGGACCTCCATGTGCTATAGGGGAACAGTGTTTTCCACCATGATCTTCACTATGGGCTGCTGGGGAATGTCCGCTTTGGTACCCGGAGCACCTCTTTCATCTCTCTTTTTGCTGATTTGGATGTCTGCACAGATGTTTCTCTAACAAATTCTCTACCAGCTGTTTCTTTGCAGTTCACCCCTTCTGAAGTCTGTTATCCCAGAGGTGATACCACCATTGCTGATAGTCTTGGCCTTGGCCAGCAGTGGGTTAATCTTGGAGTAAGCTGGCATTGACTCTGCCAGGTATAAGGGAAAGCTTCTAGCAACTTCTCACAGAAGCCACGGCTGTAGACTCCACTTGTCATGCAAAATCCAACACCAAAACAAAAGGAAGAAAAGTGTCTGTATTAGTGATCCATACACAGTTATGGATTAAATAAAATTTTACCTGTGTACTGGTTTTGGATAGGATAGAGTTAATTTTCTCCATAGTAGTTAGCAGGAGGTTATGCTTTGGATTTGTACTGAAAACAGTGTTAATAAAACACAGAGATGTTTTCATTACTGCTGAGCAGTGTTGACACAGAGTCAAGACCTTTTCCACCTCTCCTCCCACCCCATCACACAAGTGAGCAGACTGTGGGTGCACAAGAAGTTGCGAGGGGACACAGCTGGGATAGTTGACCCCAAATGACCAAGGGGATATTCCATACCATATAACATTATGCTCAACATATAAAGGTGGGGGAAGAAGCAGGGGACATTTGGGGTGATGCAGTTTGTGTTCCCAAGTCACCATTGCATCTCACAGAGTCCTGATTTCTTGGAAAAGGCTGAACACCACCCTGCACATGGGACATGGTGAATGAATTCAATGTTTAGTTTGTGCATGGAGCTTTGCTTTACCTATTAAACTGTCTTTTTCTGAACCCATGAGTTTTCTCACTTTTACTCTTCTGATTCTCCTCTGCTGGTGCGGAGTGAATGAATGAGTGTGGTGCTTAGTTGCCAGTAGGAGTTAAACCTCAACAACATGCAACACAAAAATAATTCAAATATTTCACTTGCTGTGTAAGAGATGACATGCATCATGTGTTCTAAAAGGCTAAGTTGTGACTAAAATGGACTGTACCTTGGGTGAATAAAGTAAGATACTGGCATAGTAGTACTGCAACCTGAAATAGCAGAGTTCTAGCATGTTTTTTTTCCAAATAGTTTTAGCCCTTTCTCTGAATATAACTTAAAAATTACAGTCTAAATTCAACAGAAGATGCTACTTATAAATTATCAAGTAGGAAGTTATGAAACAGTATAGGATTGCACATCTATATTGGGAATGAAAATTTCATGTTTCTGGTTCTACTGATGGATTCATGCCAAATTCATGAAAGTGGGATAATTTCCACAGTGGCAGAAGAAGCATAACAGTTGAATGAATCTGAAATTACCCTCATAGAAAAAGATCTGTAGAGTTAAATAGAGAATAATCACCTTTCTCCAGGAACTGTAAGCCTCTCTATAGCAAGGATGTAATTCTCTATTAAATTCTATAGACTGGATTAAAGCCTGAACAGAAAGAATCTAATTTCTTGTTAAATTTCTTAACTTTGTTGAGGAATTTTTTATAACTGTATTTCATTCTACAGAACCTATAGAAATGGATTTTCCACTTCACTAGGTCTTCTGCAAACTGCATTTCCTGACTTTAAAAGATAGCGAACAAAGATCAACCTTTGTGAAAAGGAACATTTATACTTACACTAACCAAGCCAGTCTCTCCTAGTGTCAAAGGGTGAAAGGAGTAGATGTCAGTATGCTTAGATCTTTTGCAGAGGGAAGAAAGAGCACAGTAGAACCAAAGTCCTTTATATGTAATCTCTGCAAGTGAAGACACTTAGTCACAAAGAGGACTAAAGCTTCTGCTGTTCTTAGGACCGTGGTTGCCACTAATAATATATACAGCTGTGCTTGATTCTAATGGAGATTTCTGGTGAAAGACTTCAGTCTGCAGCTACCTTGTGATACAGAAGTTTATCCTGCACTAGTTGTATACATTTTGTCATCTGGTTGATTCTCCAAACTCCTCTGACTGTACTGATGAGAACAAGGATAAATACCTCAGTCTTTGAGGTGGCCTACTGTGACTGACATGATGTAAGATCTATGGCTGACCTGTGTCTTTCAGAAAGGCTAGAGGGAAGTCATAGAGAAGCTTAAATGGCACTGGTCCTTATCTATGAGCTGTTGAATGAAGCTATAGATTACCACTGAATACAGTTTAGGTAGTTCACATGTTCACATCTCTACCAACAGACACCTAACTAATCTGTAAGCTAAATCCTACTACTTTGTCTTATTAGGTTCCGTTCAGTCACCTAAATGTAATTGTTGAGTGCCATTCAAAATTTCCTAGGATATCTGGTACCTGAGGATGGGACGTTTGGATCAAAAGAAATAAAAGATTCATGTCCTTCTGGGCCAGCACCTAGAAACCCAAGGGAATACCCCAGAGCCTGTGTTTAGCTCACTGCCAATGTTATGCAAATGAGCTGAAACTACAGAGTTTATATAATAGAGTTTAGATTTATTTGGGGCTTAGTTTTATTTTTAGATTTATGGAAGCACTTTATAGTATGTGGTAAAGGAATACGTAAAAGAGATCTTTAGTAAAGTCTTCTGGAATAACCATCACTTGTCTGAGGATAAATTTGGAGGTTCAAGGGGTCCTCCTCTATGTTGCTAACTAAAGAAATTGTTTATTGTTCATTTAAAGGTTTGTGGTTTTGAAGCTGACAATATTGATCAATCTCTGCTATCAATCCTTTGGCTAGCATGTGTACATGGTTAAGTTAAAAGTTTTATACTTTCCATCAAACTAAATCAGTCATGTTCAGTTAGGTTTCCCCATAGTTTCCTTATCTGATCATGGCATACATTTTGAAGTGTCAATTTTTTATGTAAAAAATTCCATACTAGGAACGAAACGGAATCCCTTCTCAAATTTCTGTCTGTGCATGTTTGTAAACAGTGTGGGACACCAGGCCAGTCCTGTAAAACAGCTTCAGAAAACCCTGAGGAACCACAGTAGTGGGGTGCTGTGTCAGTCCAAAAGTGCTCTGGCCATACTTCTTCGAAAAGCCTGAGGAAGATAAACAGTGAAAGCAGAAGAATTTTTGAATAACATGTTAAGCCAGCTGGTTTGAGGCTGTATGATGCATTTTATTTTGGCACCAAGCATTATATAGACTTTATTAAAAATAATGACAGCAAACAGGTGGTCACTCTTAATGGAATTATACTGAAGATATTTGTGGATTTTTTTTTCTTTGAAAGATTTGCAACTAAATAATATGCTTAACAATCATGCAATCCCTTAAAAAGTGCAGACATTTTAATCATGTTCTTGTCAGTTTTTTTTGTAAGAATTTTTCACCTAAAAAGATGATGAAATTGGAACACAAACATGCTTCCAAATATTTTGGACACTAGGTATAAATAACATTTGTTTCAAATGCGTGTGAAAGCCCAATGTGATAAAATATGTTAGTAGTGTATGAAAGATTAACTTTTTTTTCCAACAATAAGACAACGTTGTTCAGTAAGGAAATAAGCAGACATATTAAAAAGCTTTAATCTCATGAAAAGCTTTATCTGGACAGAGTACATTAGTCTTAAGTTGTTTTCAGGGTGAATAACCTTTAGAATAAATGTCTTTTTAATCATGATGAAGGACAAGCTGGTAACAAAGGGTTATTGAGACAGACCAGTGAATAATTCCATCACAGGCATCATAAACATCCTATGAGTAGTTCTCTTCACTTATTTCCCTACAGTGTGCCATTAAGCCCTCATCATAAATTTCTCTGTCAGGTTGAATCCTATTGACTTCAGTGTTATCTGACTGAAGAGTGTATACTTGTTCTTTACTTGTGTAAACAATAAATAAGTTTTAAAAGAAACTTCCCTCTCTAAATTTCAGTTGAACCTAGTCACATTTCTGCTAGCTTTGTTTATAGCAGATGTTGCTGTGAATAGGAGACAGGACTACAAGTTTACAGAGCCATGCTATCAACCAGTCTCTGTGAAATCCCACCTAAGTTATGTGAAAGCACACCAAATGCATTCTTTCTTCCCTTCAGGTGTGTGTCCCAAAGAAAGGATGGGTGTATGTGGCAGCATCTGTGATTAGTCCATTAGCTCAAGGACTCATTCCACCTCTCCTGATGCTTCTCTGAGCAGTCTTTGCAGCTCTCTGTAACAGAAAACAGACCTTATTTTCAGTTTGATTCTGCTAAAAGAAGGAGATTATGAACTTGAAATTCTGATCATACAGGGCTGTTTGTATATTTTTATATTATTAAAGCACCAGAATATTAGCAGTGCAAAGTGAAGGACTTAAATTATCAAATGTATTATTTAAGGTCCCTAAGCAATCTTAAATCTTCCTGTCTTTCAGTGTACCCTTTTGATATGAGGTCACATTATATTTTTTCAGGTTGTTCCCCTACTTCATTTTTTACAAAGCTAGATATTGTTAATACTACCTGAAAGAATCATAGAATCACAGAATCATAGAATCACAGAATCCTAGAATGGCTTGGGATGAAAGGGACCTTAAAGGTCATCTAGTTCCAACCCCTGTGGCATGGGCAGGGATGCTGCTCACTAGACCAGGTTGTTCCGGTCTCAGGCTTTGAACACTTCCAGGAATGGAGCATCTACAACATATCTGGGCAGTTTCTCACATTGGTAAAATTCATGAGATTTTGTCTGTTTTACCTATCTTGTTTGTGTGTTTGTAGTGAATAAGTCAGGGAACTAAGGCGCTAAGGGGATTTTTCTCATGGTTAATGTAGTCAAATGTCATCCTGGACACATGTCTGCCACAAGTGCCCTTAACTGAAAAATGATGCACTAAATGTTTATCATTCACTGCCTATTCCATTTGAAGAATTGAGTACTTCTAATTTATTTTGAATGACTGAATTCATCTTCCTTTACTGAATTAATGAATAGGAATTGATGTTACTAGATTGTCGTCACCCTGACCTCTGTATTCTCCATCTTGAAACTGACTGGACAAATCCTATTACCTACAGATTTCAAGTGAAATTAAAAGAAGCTTCCTTTTGATCATGGAAAATCAGGTTCTAGATGTTTCATAGGTAACAAAAATTAACAGGGAGTTGTGTTTTGCTGTATCAACTTAGTTTTGGAAATCTTGCAGGCAAAAAGAGGAGTCTTTCTAAATTCAAGACTCCATACACTCTTTAATAAACATGACTGCCCATTGGCTTAGACTGGCATCAGCTCGAGAGTCTCTGAACCACCTGACATTCCCAGTAGTGCAGCGTAGGATACATGTTGGCAATTTTGGAGAAACATTATTTCGAATTTTTGAATCAAGAACAATGTCCAAAAGAAAATTAAAGACTCATGCATGATAAATTTGGTTTGAGGATACATACATAAAGACAAAAAATGGCATTCAATAGTTATGAGTTTAGAGCTAAATCCCATGTTCAGTAGAAGTCCCATTGTGGATCTTTGTGTGTATTTAGTCACTTCACCATTTACTTGTGCCCTTTGGGTTAATTGAAGGACGTAGGGGTTTAATAATAATAATAAAAAAATCTGCAAGTATAAGCACATAACTGATGTGAATTAATTTATATATGTCAGGGGCTAGCATATCTTGATGTTTTTGACAGCTTGAAAATCTGGGGTGAGAAAAAAAAGAGAGAAAGTTCCTAAGGTGTTGTGTATATCTTGGCTGTAATGGTTACAACTATTTTTATTTGCTGAAGATGTAGTTGCTCTTATTACTCCAGTATCATATTCCATAAATCCTACAGACTAAACTATACGATTATAGATGTTGTTTTGCTCAGTACTTGAAAGAAAAAAAAAAAAAAAGGAAGAAAGTTTTAGAAATATTTTATCTCATTTTGTTTGTTATTATTACTATTTTTCATGCACTTTTATTTTGAGTGAGGTTGGCTTCTTTACCATGCCCTCCAGATCATGGGATGCAGAAGGAAAGGAAAATGATAGCTAATAAATTTTTGAAACCTCTAAAAATTACCTTCTGTCACTCTTTTATGGCCTGATGTTGCCTGACCTTCCATTATGAGAAGGTGAGGTCCCTTTTCAATGGTGTAAAACTCACATTTACAGCCTTATGTGGTTGTAAGATATTGGGTCTTAAACATGTTTCTTGTGTTTTAGAGAGAACTGCCTATTCTGTGGCTTAGTATTATTTGAATGCATAGAAAGGAAAACAGGGGAAATATGACTTTGTTACTGTGTGTGTGATAATATGTACTTCAGAAATAGATTTAAAACTAAATATGAAATTTTGATGATAAAAGCCCCAACATATCATTGACTATCAAGCTTTTATTCCACCATGTGGTTTCATTACCATGGTTCTGGGTGGAAATACAGGACTTGCTAGAGTAGAAGTCATTTGCAAACAATCTTAAAGAACTCATTCCGACATTCATTGAGTTAATAAAGCTTTTAATGAGATAGGGAAGTAGCAGACCTTAACTGGGTAGTTATGCAAAGTGATGCATACTTAATGTCACTAACAAATTAGGTTTATTTTAGAACAAAAAAAATCTCTAGTTTTTCAAAATCTACAAAGCTACAGTGTCAATGTTCATCAGGAAAGTGTCCAGTTCATCATGTTTGTATTACAAAATTATTTATTTTAGATATTTGAAAAATGATTTCTTCAAAATATTTCAGTGACAGGACAGGAAATGTTCAAGTTTGAACAGTTGTTTGTTTTTTTTCATGGATTTGCCACCCTTGGTTATTAATCTTCAGTGTTAACAAATTCAGGATTGCAACACCTGCTATTGCTTCTAGTTTAGTCCCTTATCAGCCTCAAACTGTATGTTGTTGGAAGAGGAATTTCATCTTTCAGTGCAAAAATTATGCAGGTTTTTATTTGGTAAAAAAAAATAAAATGTGAATCCCATAACTTTATTGGAATTCTTCTTGCAGCTTGTAAACCTGATATTTGTGTTCATAGTTCAGGGGAGACAATGAATAAATTTTGAAGTGGCTAGGATGGAAAGAAATGCTAGAGGCTTTATCAATTTCTTTTATTTGGTACTTTATTTGCAACCATAAAATTTGCACTGTGGTCTTGAACTATATTAAGATGTAAGAAGTTCATGTTTGCCACCTATGTGTGGGAAAAAGCTGATACTATGAACACTCTCTGCACGTTGGATTTTTAGAACATGGGTTTCCAAACTCATTGACATTAGATTGAATCTTTTCATATGCTTACTTTAGCTTGAAAATCCTTTTCTACTCAGTAAAATTCTGTATTTTAAAGTGCTGCTAGAGCTATACAGGAGTTTTATCTGCAGTAAATCATGAAAGATCACAATATTGAGTCTCAGAGGTTTTAGATAGATTATCATTCCAATAGGATGTTAAAGATCTTGTTTTACTATCAAGAATTTGATGTAACTTGACCTTATCATAGGAAAATGGGATTTCTCTATGCATGATTTCTAAATGCAGTAACAGGGCAGATGTGGGGAAAAAACCATCATAGTGTTTTAAACACCTCTTACAGTAACAGCACTTACAGTGCTAGTAAAGAAGCTGCATTTAAGTTTTTCTTTTAGGAAATCAAAATTAAATACTTCTATTTCTGTCTCTTCTTCATTTGTCTCACATGTACATTGCATTGGGCCTTTCTTTTGGAAATATTGCAGAGGAATGAACATGTTGTAAGGAATTCTTAAGTGCTTCAGTACAGTTAATTTAAGGAAAGTTGAACACAAATTTCAGCTGAACAAAGGCAGCCCAGAAACGTTGAGAGAGTTGCTTATAAATTAAGTTTTCATGATTGCTGAAGACTACATTGCTCTTCTGTATTTTTTGAAAAAATCCAGTGTGTTGCTTTAGTATCCTCTTGTCCAGTCTGAGAATTTTAGTATGGTTTAGAATCTTCCAATTTGAATCTTGGGTTGTTATTTGGATTCAGATTTGGGTAAATATAAAAAAGGAACCTTAATAAACAAACAATAATGGATTAGATGGATAGACAGTAAACACAAGAGGTGGGGATACTGCAGGAACAATAGGGGTTCTCAGCCTACCTATCTTCATATACAGAAAAGGGGAGATAAGTGACTGACACACTAGAAGGCTAAAGCTATGTGAGACACTAAAAAAGAAATTATAAGATGGTATTGATAATAATTCAAAAGTTTACTTTAAACATTCTCCTACCTCAAAAGCACTCCAAAGTTTTGGGAAGCAAAAGACTTTTATGTACTGCTTTGTTTCTTTTTTTTTTCTTCCTCTTCTGTCACAAGGGCAAACATGGCTAACTTTCAGGGTCATGGCAAATTGATTTTGTGTTGTACACTTAGAAGGAGATTTCTAAAGTTTTGTTTTACTATTACTTGTTCTGAAATATTTCCATTTTTATTATTGATTTTATTTTATTTTTCTTTGCTGTGAGGTGGTTTAGAAACAAATGACATCATTTCCATGGAGCAAAAGTATGCTCTTGGATGTAATGCTTATAAACATTTTGGTGTTGTACACCTAATTGAAAACAAACCAGACCAAAACCTTCAATGCAATAGAAAAGAACTGCAATGACTATTGTGTGGGGTTTTTTTGTTCAGTGTAGCAGATCTGCTGCTTTAAAGGGCATGACCCTCAATATAGGAGGTGGGGACTAGGGGACAGAGAGCTAATCATGGGATTAATGTAGATTTTATTTATAATCCCTCCTGTGTTTATATGCTTTTATCCATTGTTAGTGTGGAAACAAGACAAATCCCCTTTTAATTCTTGTTATTAATGAAGATTTGTCCAAAAGCTTTATTGTGTCTTCAGTGAAAGCCTCGTGCTTGGAAAATGCATAAGCTTACTGTTGTAGCTGGAGGACATAGAGGTATTATTCCTCAGGGACTTGAAGTACGAACTCAAATTCAAGATAGCCATTGTTGGAGCACATCTGTTGACAGTCACATCATGTTGCATTCTATTCTGATACAGATAGGACCATTGCTGTACATGTGGATGTGGAGAGCAGTGCTTGCCACCATCTCCATACATCCTGGCTTCTGACCATTGTTATAGAGTTATGATGAGAAACACCAGATTACTCTGAAGAGTGTATAAATCCTGAGCAGGCCTGTGTAGGCTCAGTACTATTTGAACAGGACCCTGAACATTAGTCCCAGCATCTTTTGGCTCATTTAAGGTTTTCGTCCATAGTTATCATGGTAATTCCTGAACACGGGAGAGTGGATGACAACTGTTGTGAATGGTGTGGGGAAAGGGATGGAGAGTATGTACAATAATTTCAGCAAAGTTAATCATTCCAACTTTGTAGCTTCTTGGCCAGAGCCAATTTGCTGAAGTATCATTTTTCAGACACTAAACAAAAAAAGTTCCCCAAGTTCAGCTGAATGTTGCACAAAGTCCTTTGTCATACTTTCTGTTTGGAACCACTTGGTTCAAGGACTTACACACCATCTTTACCTTTGGTACTCCTTAGGAGGTACTTTTGAGTGGTGGGGTTTTTTTTGTTCTCTTGGTTGATTTTTGGGTTTTTTTTTGATTATAAGACTGTCCTTTTGGAATGCGCCTTTTCCTCTTCACTCAATATATAGATACTGAGGTCTCTAGCATGAAGGTCCAGTACGAGGTGGCCAAATTTTAATGCCGTTTAAGAAAGACTGCCAATATAAACTGAATGGCTTTTGGTTTTTTTTCTTTATTGACAACCTCTGTACAGAATTAGCCAGAAATTTCTGTCTCTGAATCGTACCCAGTCCATCTTGAAAGCTATGTTATAACCAGAAGTTTTATTATCTTTCATTCTGTTGTTCTATCAGATAATATGCTGTTGGGAACTTGTGCCTGACCAAAGTACAATGTTAATAAATAGACTATCTGCCCTTCCCTGTGGTTTCAGTCAGCGTTGTGGAGTGTGCAGACTGAGCTACAAAGGAAATGCTGAAGGGATAAAAAACACCCAAATACTCACAAGATTGTAACAAGAATGATTCAAATTATGAGGGAGAGAAATCTTATGAAGGTTTTCTTGATGAAATTACTTTCTTCACTGCATGAAAATTAGAGAATCCCTAGATCCAAGCCCCTTTAATACCCCAAACAAGGCTCTTGCCACCCCAGGAAGTCAATTATCTCCATGGTAACAAAAATAAACAGTGATTATTGCCTTGGCAGTCACAAAGAATAAAAATTGCATCTAAAATTAATTTATATCTTGGGATCAGACACTTGAGATGAGAGAACTGGTCCATAAAGTACCCCAGAGGAGCTAGTAAAAGGAAAACAAAGTCAGTCCCTTTGAATTATCGAGGGAGCTGTGCTTTGAGTGCATAAATTTGCTTTCCCGCTTTTTAAAAAGAATCCCTATTTACATGGATAGTCCCTTAACTTTCCTCTATAAATCTTATTCTTGGCAAAGGTTTGGTAATAATTGCCTGAAAAGGCAATTACATTGTAATCTCTCTCACTGTGCAGAAGTATCTGTTCTTTATTGTGTTAATTAATTTGGAATGAATTAATTTCTTATTTCCTTTCCTGTCTAAAAAAAATGCAGAGAATTTGTTTCATAAATATTTCAATGGAATAAAGAAGAAAAAGAATTCAAACCTGGAACTATATAAAAATTCCTTCACATTTATAAAAGTGAAGACAAGCTCATGGTATAGTAACTAGTAAGGTGAATCAAAATAGGGAAAAGGCCACCAAAATCATGTGGTTTCTGTGTAACAGTGCAGCTAATCTAGATACTTGGGTATTTTCAGCCAATGCCAATACCATATTTCTCCTCAGAATCCTCTGTTTCTGAACAGCTTCTTACAGCTGTAGGACAAATTGTTCCTGCTTAAAAAACATTTTATTGTATATGTCTGAGATACAGTCTATATGCCTGGGCCTTGGTTCATGCCACAGGGCCTATGGAATAGCATCCTTATCAGAAATGCCCTAAATCATTGACATTTAGGAAGATCTAGCTCAGATGAGACCATTCGTCATATACACCCTCTTTCTTTCATTGGTCGCTAAGCAACTCTGTTAGCCAGAGTTAGAGAGAGCACTGGTGAGCCTTTGGTCTGTTAGGGCATGTCTCATGTTCTTACAGTAAGCATAAATATTGCCTGGAGTTTCAAAATACTTCAAGTCTGCTTCTCCTACTACAACACGTCAAAAAGTTTGAACTTTCAAAAAGCTTTTTCTCAGGTACACCTGCTGTGTATTGAATTGCTGGAAAGTCTGTCTTTTTTTCCTGAACTTTTTTATGATTTTCTCTTATTTGTGTATTATGAGAAGTGAAATTTAGTTTTGTCTTACAAGTATATTTCCCCCCACACCTTGAAAATGTGGTATTGTGATACTTGTATCAGAACCCCCCCCACCCCCAAAGTCTTTGAACAATTAGTAAGACATAGCAAAAAGAATCTGAAAAAGTATACAGATGGGAGAATTGCTGCTATTTAAGTTAAGTAATACTTTCAGCTTCTGCTGTGAATGATCATCTTTCTATAATATAATGCAAAGATAAAAGCTAGTAAAGAATTTTGATCCATATGCTTTCCACAGCTGATGACATTTTCTCCAATAACTAAATAAGAAAGTTAAAGACGGTATCTTGCCATTTGAATAATATTGCCAATTGTTAAATGAGGAAAGGACATTACAGCCAGCTCTAAAATGTCCCCAAAGAGAAAAGCCTGCGCCCGGTACATTTTTCCTTTCCTTAATTTATTAAAAATAGAAAAGAAAACTGACATGTTAGAAATATTTTGAAATGGTGGTCTGTGAACTAAAGTTGACAGGAGAGTGCATTCACCAAAAATAATTCAGAACACCTTTTCCTATTAGCTGCAGAGATTCATCTTCTGGCCTGGCTGGCTCAGTTAATAACAGAAACCCGATGTGATGAATCTGAGTCTTGGCTCCTGTTTTAATGCATTAAATTTTATTAAAGAAAATGCAAATGTTTAAAATAAAGTCCTGCTGTCACTTTAGCAATTGCTTTCATGGAAAGGGGATTTTGTGTGAATGCAGAATGTTCCTGTGAGATAATATTTTTCTCAAGTAATTTGAAGTGTAGACGTCTACGCTGTGTTTGTCAGAATATTCATCTGAACTGAGGAAGCAGGGCAGGCTGGTGGCCAGTGTTTTGGAAGGAAAACAAAGGGGCCACATGTACCATACCTGTTGTGAATAGTCCCTAGTACGGTCTAGTTCCCAAACTGTGCTCAGGATTTCTTTGGAAAGTTGGGAATTGGCATTGCCCAAAATCATGCCAGGCAAAATCTGAATAGACTAACACGATCAATAGTCTTGTGCTCAAAAGGGATTCTGTGCATTACTTACCTTATTGGCACATACCAAACCCCAACTTAGGTACCTGTCCCTTTATGGAAATTCCTGCCTTTTCCCACTCATTAAAGAAAGGACAAAAATGACCAGTTAGGATTACTTGCCTATATTTTAGAGGGTTGAATCCAGAAGATCTGAATACTACAGATACTTACTGTGCTTAAAACATTTTCTTCTGATGATATTTTATACTTCCTTATCACAAAATACCCACACAGGACCTCAAAAAGGAGAAAAATCTTTTAGATAAACTGATGTGAAAACCTGTTCCTATCTACTCGGTCTCGGACCAACCAGGAAACCTAGGCAAAATTCAAATACTCTGTAGTAAGAAAAAAACAAATGAAATAAAACTCTTTAATGGCAATTTTATCTATTGAATACGCATGGCATTTCAAAAGCAATCTGGAATGTTATGGTTCATGTAAGTAACTGTACTGTAAATATTATATCACTGCTTTAAAGAGGATGTGCACTTAAATAATCACACCTTGAATAATGTTCTGTTCTAGAATCTTGAGTATTTTAAAAGTTATTGCTCAAATCACCTCCTCTGTGATTAATGTAACTAGTCCTTTTTGTAAAACTACAGCACTGTTGTTCAGTGTGATCTAATAGGCATTGGAAAATAGTTAATTATATAAAATGCAAAACAGTGAAAGGGAAATACAAAATTGTGAGTAGGAAAATAATTTAGGATACGGACACATGTTTTTATGTTAAGAAAGGATTAAAATCTAGAAGATATAACAAGACATAGCAAACAAACCAGGAAAATTAGGAAACTTGGATAGAATTAATGTATTTCATAAAAAGATAAATGAGCAAGTAGAATAAATTACCAGTAAAAGCAATTGAAACAAAGATTATAAATAAAATATGAAATATAAAGTATAAATGAGGTTGAAAGACTTAGATTTATTTTCCTGAGAAAAAGTGAATCATCACAGAGGGAAAAGTGGGAAGGTGAGACTAATATATTAGGAATGGAAGGTTGCAATTACTTCAATATGTTAGTTTTCATACTTCATTGAAGCTAATTATTTAAGGTAATTTATCAAATATAATTAAGAAATAGTAGTCAAGATGAACTTTTTTTTTCCTTTTTGAAAGACCCCTTGACAAAATGGGAAATGGTCAAGGAGGGCAGAAGCACAAATAATGAGCGTTATGTATAAGCTAAGCGTGAGGTACTTTACCCAGAGAAGTTACAATGTAAATATTTAAAGAGAACAGATGAATGTAAGGACTCCCAACATAAAATAAAAGAGGAATAATAAATACCCTCCAAGTTTGAAAGGTCAAAAGTCTCTCAGACACACAGATTAAATTTTCATGGTGTTTTTGCTAGAAATATGACTGTGTTCCCCTAACAGAACCATGACCTCAATTAATTTGTGTTCTAAATAGAGAAAAAGCAATACAGAACAGGCTTTTTATTGTTGAAAAATAAAAATAAGTATGCTAAAAATCTTCCATATACAACAAGCAATTTATAAAACTTTATGAATACCAAGTGTTTCTTCAATTCCTTTTGCACATTTAATAGCAGAATTTTTAAGAGTAAAAAGACTTGTTGTAAGACATCTGCAAATGTCCATTAGAAAACCACGCTGATTTAAAAAAAAAAAAAAATTTAGTTAAAGAGAACAACAGCACTATGTAAGGATATGCAGCATCATTTTTTTTAAAAAAAGAGAAAACAGGGATCTAACCTTAAAGTAACATGACTTTGGTGGGATGGTGCCTGTGTATAAAATTACTTTTGTTCTAAATCATGGTAACATTAGTGCCTTGGGTAATATGTTGCAGAAGACAAAGAATTTCACTATTGTGGTCAGTAGCACAATACTAAGACATCAAGAAGACTAACCTTAGCCAAATCTTTTAAAGCTGATGTTCTTTAGCTCAGTGTTTTGACAATGGTTTTCTCAAGGGCATATCCCTTTTAATGTTAATTTATTTGCAGTCTTTTATCTCCATAGGAAGAATCAATGCCATTTAATACTCAAACCTCCTGGAGGGGAAACAGCAGAAGCTGGGTTAGGTAAAGTCCAGAATGAACTTTTAATCAGCATAGCATGAAAATGTTCAAAGACCCTGAATTAACTACTGGTAGCCTACAGCCTGATGATTACTTTACTCTGGCCACATATTCCTCAAAAGAAACCTGTAAAAGTCCAGTGTCTTCTCTTCTCCTGGCTAGTCCTGTGTTTACCAGCCATGTCATTCTGACAGAGAGCAGCAATAAGGTAGCTGGAAGGCACCTCTTGTAAATGTGAGTGACCCAATAGAGATCACTGGCTAAGTCTCCAAGGCAGGGCCACATCTGAGATTCCTCTGCCTTATCTGTAGTGTATTTCTAGCCCTGTGGTTTAAGTGGAAGCCTATCATATACAACAGGGACCACAGCAGTGAAAGGCGAAACTAGACCTTGTAGGAGAGACTCCAGAACTGGAAGTGGTCTGGTCTTTTGGCATTGAGCTGTTCATGTTTTGGCATAAGTGTTTATTATCACTTATATGTAATACTTCAAATCATTGAAGGCAAGGTAAATTGAAATATTTCCTAAGGTTAGATTTAACATACTGAGACTGTTTTACCAAGGGTGTGTTTACAGTGGAGAGGAGCAGTTTTGATAGGGCTGAGATTTTTATTCTGAATCAACTGCAGAAGAAACCACTCTTTTAAATGACTGTAGACAAAGGCTAGACAAGCTACTCTTGATAATGCTAAATACATACTTTGTGAATACTTTGCACAGTCTCCTTTTTAAGACTCATAATTTGGATATCTTGGCTGTAGGTCTGGGTTTTATTGACTCTATGATAGTGCATTATCTATTGCAGAAAGGTGCTCATTGTGGTGTTGAATTACTTGGAAATATTTTTCTGTTTTAAACATTTGATCTATCTAGGCCAGATGTTTCATAAATTTGAAATAAACATAAGTAGAAGAAATTTGTATCAAGAAGGACTGTGGAATGAGGAAGAGTAGAAAGATACATATAAAAACCTACCACCATTACACTGGACATTTTAACTCTGTATGGCTTACAGAGAAAGCCCATTTCAATAGAATATTATATTGGAATATTCTTATCAAATAAATGTAAGATATAAAATCAGTTAGAAAGAAAGTTAAATGGATATCACTTAAGTTGTATTAAAACGGGACTATTTGGAGAAGTATTATTTGAAGTATTATTTGGCACATGTAAAGACAAAAAAAAAAAAAAAAAAAAGAAAGGAAGGAGAAAAACTGATTAGCAGTTACCAAAAAGAAATCACCTATAGATTTCACAGATTACTTCACAACTGTCTGCTAAATTTAGGAGCCGTGTAGAACTGTAAGAGACTGTTCACAAACTAACACTTCTGAAATTGTTGTGTACTTTGAAGTAAATTCCCTCACAGACTTCACTGAACTTTAGTAAAAATAAGGAAGCCATGTTGCAAAGTACTTACTAGAACCTATTCCTTTAGTGTACTAGAAGAATGCACTGGGTTTGAGTGGCAAGGTTTTAGTAGTGGATGGGCTACAGGGGTGGCTTCTGTGAGGAGATGCCAGAAGCTTCCCACTACATCCAGTGCCAACTGGCTCCAAGGCAGACCCATCCCTGGCCAAGGCTCAGCACATTAGCCATGGTGGTAATCACCTGTGGGATAACAGACTTAAGAAGGGGGGAAAAAACCTGCAGAAAGACAGCCAGGGAATATGTGAGAGGAACAGGCCTGCAGACACTCAGGCCAGGGAAGACAGAGGGAGAGGACATGCTCCAGGGGCCAGATCTGAGATTCCCCTGCAGTCTGTGGCGAAGACCATGGTGAGGCAGGCTGTGCCTCTGCAGCATGTGGAGGTCTGGTGGAGCAGATATCCACGTGCAGCCCCTGGAGGATCCCATGCTGAAGCAGGTGGATGTGCCTAAAGGAAACTGTGACTCCATGGGAAGCATGCACTGAAGCATGTTCCTGGCAGTACCTGTGGCCCAATGAAGGGAAGAGTCCAATCTGGAGCAAGTTTCCTGACAGGACTTGTGACCCAGAAGGGGACCCACACTCAACAACCTTTCCTGAAGGACTGCACCTCATGGAAGGGATCCATGCTGGAGCAGTCAGTGAAGAGCTGCAGTCCATGGGAAGGCTCGCAATGGAGAAGTTCATGGAGGACTGTCTCATGTGGGAGGGATCCCACACTGAGTGGGAAGAGCGTGAAGAGTCCTCCTCCTCCTTCTCCTGAGGAGGAGGGAGCAGCAGCGACAACATGCGATGGACTGTCTTAGTACAAACTGCTGAAAACACTCCAGTGACAGTGTTAAAGGGTTCAGCACTGTCCATAACAAAAGCTTTGTGAACTGTCTCTATGGCTGTTCTCTATTACAAACAAATAAGTGAAGAGAACAATGCCATTATAGTACGAGGAAATTCTTCTGATTGTTTAAGAGGTCTGCCTTCGGATAAAATGTAACACACCACTAAGATTCTATTTCCGTATACTGTCAATAGAAGGAAATCTAGCAAATTAGCTCAGATGTAAATGTTTACATCTTACCACTTGAAGCAAACTCAAAAGTACACCTGAATTTGGTGTAAGGAAGGTCTGTCTGCAGATCCCTGTCTCTGACTCTGCTTTCAGGCTCATCCAGAGTTTATGGCATTAGTCTTACTGCTCTTGAGACAAGACCTTTGTTTCATTCCTGGCGGGGAAACCCACCAAGATCTATATATTTATGATGAATATATTTACATTGGTTGAAGGGTGTGTTGTAGGAGAATCTGTGTTTTCTATGCTAATAGCACTCCTATCATGCTCACTAATCCTTTGTTTCAGTGCTCCAGAAGTCTTTCCTATGCAAATCAATTCACAGGGGTACTTTAACATGTAAATCGCAATCTGCCTCACATGTGAGGAATTGATGGATTTTAAATTCCTTGTCTGTGGGGAAATAATGAATGGTACTTATTTAACATACACTACTACACTAGGTGCATCTCCAGTACTTAGTAGCACTCTGTGTCAAGTCTAATATGGTGTTCATAGTTTTAGAGGTACAAAAGAGAAGAGTCAAAAAGTGATGACAAATATATTTCTTTTCCTTTTTTTAATTAACCTAAAGTAGTAATCTTGATAAAACATTTAGCAGTCTCAGATTTTTTTCTGAGAATACGATACTGCTCTTTCATTGTGGAGTGAATGCTTACTCATACGGGAAAATGTTACTGAGTATTTGCAGCTAAATCCAAGACATTGCACACTTAAAAATAAAAATTAGAAAATTTTTCAAGTCAGAAGAGAACTAATTTGCCAAATGGCAATATGATATGCACAGAACCAGAGAAATAAAAAGTTAGACAAGCTAAACTTGTGAAATGTAAACATAAATATTATCAATTCTGAATAATACACAATTTGGTGTATAAAAGGAATGAGAAAAAATATATCACCCCAAATTTTTGTGAAAATTCAAGCATGCTGCAGGAGAAGATGGGGGTTTGTGAGAGTAATAACAACTGATATTCAAACTGTTATCAAAAGATAATAAAATCCTGAGGACTGTACTTATCAGAGAAAGGTCACAAATAACTAATTCTATGCATGAGGCCATATCAATATGAATGTATTATGCTGGAAAGGATAGACTGTCTTCTTTACCATAAAAATGGACTTTGTTTTGATTTCATTTAAGTCAAAACCTGAAATTTAAGCTAAAGAAACACATGATAAAGTGTCAGCAGTGTGGCCTACTCTCCTTTTTAATGAGTTAATCACAATAATTTCTATCTAAATTTGTACTTTATTCTGCGTTCAGTATCTGCTTATGCTAAAGAATGACATGGGACAATGAGGGTGGCTTTTAGAAATACGAGAGGTCTAGATGATTTTGGTTGGTTGTAAAGAACACATGCCTATAGGTTAAATCATTATGTACAATATAAATATCTAGGTACATTTTACAGTGCAAAATTGTAAGTGAACTTCGTTCAGTACTTAAAATGGAAGTTTTAAAAAGCACATGCCAAAATCAACAATGTGTCTTTTCTGAAGCTTTCTTTTTATCTAAAGACAAAAATGTGGTGCAGTGATGTTTAGGAGATCAGAAAACAATTTACAAGTGGAAAGAATCTGACATACCGTGCTTAGCAGGCCAGAAAAATTAAAAATGTATAACAGTTTCTGAAAATCTTTATGCTGGAACCATCTCAGAAGGAAATTAAGTCCACGTAAAACTAAAATCCAAATCGTCTTTGAAATTATATATATATATAGAGAGAGAGAGAGAGACATGCACCATTTCCCCCCATGACTCCTTCCTCCACAAAAAATATGGAAAGAGTCCCTCTCATCTGTTAGTGATATGCAACCAAATCCACAACTCTTAATCTTCAGATCTCCTCTAATTCTCCTGCTTAAGAAAATGATATGAAGTTTTGTAAATACACTTCGAGGAATGAGAGCCAGGTCACTGAATGTAAGTATAGAATGTGAAAGACTACATCCAAGTTAGTCATCTCCCTTTATTAAGAGAAATAGGCATTTGTAGGGCATGAATCATTTCTTTCTCAAATAGGTCAAAAGACTTGCACCTTCAAATGCCCATTTTTCTTCTTTGATTGAAAATGGAATTTTTATTGAGTGATTCAGCTGTAGGTGTCTAAAATGATGTGAAAAGTATGTTGCCCAAAAGTATTTTAATGAAATTATTCATTAGAAAAATACTTCTTTTAAACTAAAGTTTCATTATCATCTCTCACTTGTCATACAAGTATGTCCAAGTATATTGAGTATTTTTCTATTAGGCTAAAGCTATAGCATATTTTAAAATTGCTATTTGAAATAATAAAATTTAAAATAATTAAGTGGGGTAAATTATTATGTTAGCCATTCTCTAAAGGCTTCTCTGGTACAAAGGCTTTTTCTCACATTTGGCTAGAGACCAAATATAGAACTTGCATGTATATATACCATAGTACTCTTTCTGATATTGTTTGAACTCACACACACTGGCTATCCTTATTTTTTTTGCTTTTAGAAGAAACATGCGTGAGATTTTTAGTTCCCTCTTTTCTACATGTAACAGCTTTATGTAGGTAAATGGGGGCAGCTGGAACTTGCAAAGACCACCTTTTCTTCTGTGGTCTAGTGACTACAGAGGCCAAATTTGTCTCAGCTATCTTTAGGTCACCACTGCAATTTTCTGTAGCTCAGCTAATTGCTATAGTCTTCTTTTGTAATCAGTGGTGAGAAATAGCTGTTTTAATGCATGATTAACATTAAATATTAAATTCCTGTAGATGAATCAGTCCTGAGAAGTACCTACTATTATTAATTAGAAAGAAACTTACTAGGCCAGTCTCAATCATAAGGCAATTGTACGTTGCTCACCAAAAATGATCCAAGGAGCAAACTTCTGAGCAACAATTAGTGCTATCTCAGTTCTTGACTCTGTTTTGGACTCTTCCGGCAAGCTTCTTCTTGTTAGAGAAGTCATTACCTGTACATGACAAGAAAGGAGCTAGGCAGTGTTAATTAGCCTTGTGGACCAGGCCATGTTTTCTTACCTTGGCATACTCTACATAGTAGATGTCTGCATATAGTCAAATGAATCCCACCTAAAGTCTTTCCTTCTACGTATAGTATCTTGGACAACAAGGCAATATCAAAATTGCTTAGTTTCCCAGAGCAGAAAAAAAAAATAAATCAATTCACTCTGCCCAGTCTGAAGGGAATTTTTTTTGTACATTCATACAACACAATTGGCACTACTACTCTTCTAGATGGAGCCCATCTGAAAACATGGCATCTGATAAGAATCAGGCTGTTCTTCACCTCAACAATTGTAGGCGTGGAGAAAAATAGAAAGAAATGCATGACTTCAATAAAGCAGAAGACATTTAGTGGCATAGAATGGTTGTTGTATGTGTAATATGTGATTAGGAAATAACTTGGAGAAAAAGACTGTTAGGGTACAAATAAATTCACAATTGCCAAGTTTTGGCTGGTCCTGGCATGACATTTTCCTCTCTCTTTAACATGCCAGTTCATATACAGCTGGGATTAAACAAAGTTTATTTTATTTTATTTTATTTTATTTTAACTTTATTTTCAAATAAACAGCCTGAGAACAAGTGTAGCATTCAGTGGAAATTTAAACTTTGGTGGTGGTGCGTGGTGTGGTTTGAAATGTCTGAGAATCAATAGCTGCAGATAGTAATCTTAAATTCATGGTTCTGTTTAATATGCCATCCAACTCTTACAATGTATGTCAATTTCTTCATTTAACATTTTTACAGTACTACTCCAGCACTGACTGATTCTATTTAGTTAGATGCTGCTTAAAAGCAAAATAAAATGATAATTTGTGCCCTTTCCTCTGATATTTATTGCAAATTTTTATTTATATTTATTTATAATGTTAGTAAACCATGTTTTTCCATGTTGTTTAGTGGTTTCCCTTCTGCTGTAAGAAAAAGCTGCAACAGATTTGAAAAATCTGCTGAGAATGAAATTTTTTACCTTCCCCTAGAGTTCTTCAGAATTTGACTTTATTACGACACCTGCTTTGTGTTAAATCCATTATGCTTTATAAAAATAATTTGAAAAAGTGCCCTTGTAGATTTTCAATTTTGTTGCAGAAATGTCCACACACCTATATATCCAAAATGAGAGTGAAAAATACAGTGGTGAATTATCATTCCATCCGCTTCTAGGCAAATCCTAACTGCTTGCAAAGGAACCTGAAAGAAATGCTGTGGCTTTTGAAACCACTTAAAGGATCTTTTGTAGGTCAATTGTAGTGTATGAAAAGGTGGTGACAGTACAAAGAAGTGACCTTTATTCATGATCTTTAAATGCTCCTGATATTTTCAAAATAAGTTTCACAGTTTCAGTGATCTGGTGGAGGGGTTTTGTTTTGTTTGGCTTTGTTTGCTAGTGTTTGAAGGTTTAGACAATATAAGGTCAATAAGGGACTTGTTCTGAATCTGTACTCCTTCATTTCTGTTGATATTAGCAGTATTGAGAATTCTGCCCTTTATATAAAATGAAGTTGGGCTTTGAAGATCACAATATAACATGCACACAATTTTTGAGCCTGTGTTTTCCATGTTTACATTCTTTAAAAAAAAAAAAATGTTGTATACTTTCCAAAAGATACAGAGAGAGAGCAAAGAAAATGCCATCCAAGTAAATACATGCCAAATTATATTTACAACATCTTTTGAAGAGGTGCTCTGGTTATTCTTATCTCCTCTTTAGATTAATTCTGTTTGTATTTTCTTGTATATACCTGGAAGTTGTTAAAGGAGAACAATGTGTAAGAAGAGGAATTTGCTTCCGCTGTAACAGCTTTGATGCCTATTCATCAGTCCATAAAGCTTTGCCTGGTTTTAGTTTTATTTTTTTTGAGCTTCTAGAAATCATTGTACAATGAGAATATATGCATTTGCTCATATTTACTTACCTGTGTATATTTTAGTAAGGGGATTATTTTGCCTGGGCAAGCCTGGGGACACCTGCTTGGTGACATGAAAATATCCTTGCACCTCTTTGCTGCCAGCATGGGGTTTGAGTGCGTTTCTGTGAAAATAATCCCCTTATTATTTATATTTGCCAGATCTCAAATGATTCAATAATAGCATCACCTTATGTAGCTTGGAACAATGATATATTTTTGAGTGAACAAGGTGCTATTGCATCAATAAAAACAGCAAAAGTGCATTATATTTTAACTAATGAGGAATTTAAAATCCATCAGATTGTCATGTGTGAGACAATAACGTGATTTACATACTAAAATGCCCCTGTGGGTGGATTACCATAGAAAAGATCATTACATAGTAGGGCTGTTTTTCCCCTTCATCAAAATCTCTTTTAAAATGTCTCTTAGAGAAACAAGTGAAGTGAAAACTGTCTTGATTATATATCTCATTTCATTTCTCTTGTCTTTAAAAATCAGAGAAGTTGAAGAGCACAAAAAAAAAAAAAAGAAAAAAAGAAAAAAAGAGAAAGCTTAAGAAATGGGAGTAAAAATCCTTGTCAGGCTGAAAACAGTTTTAGAAAGAAGAGGGAAAAGGTTGAGCAGAGGAAGTGAGAAATGTATTCTGAGCTTATCGATACCTAACTTGATTTGTACAAGCAGAATAGGCCTAAAATATTTATGTCAAAACCAAAACCAGGGTGATTGTTCAAAGATCAGCTGTTGTCATATGTACAAGGTCAACAAAAAAGAATCAATTTATTCTAAAAACCAGTTAATTCTACACGTGCATTTTTCTTTTTCACTTATATGTTAACAGCAAGAACAATAAACTGGCATGACAGACAAAAGAGAACATAAAGTATATAAACTGTAGTTTTGGATTTCAGCAGAGCTTTCATTGTTGTCTCTCAGAGCATTGATGCCTTAGGGTTTTCATGAATTTGAAGATTTTTATATTTCTAGGTAGTTTCTCACATATAGAGTAGCTAGCAACCTCTAACCCTGTGCTAGCTGTCTTAAGGGTCAGATAACAG
>JAWWTY010000001.1:61045603-61072875 GCA_035222235.1 Margarornis squamiger | reverse complement strand
TGCTAGCTGCTCTATATGTGAGAAACTACCTAGAAGTATAAAAATCTTCAAATTCATGAAAACCCTAAGGCATCACTGCTTTCACTGTCCTGCCTTGTTCCTCAGCTGGTTGCAATGGAGTTGCCAGTTTGGACCCTCCCCCTGCTTCAGTTTAAAACCTGCCTCACCAAGGTGGCCAGACTGCTACCACAGATTCCTTTGCCATCCATCATAAGACAGGTGAAAATATAACACTATCTTTTTTGCTTTTTGGCATGGACCAAGTTTAATTTGCCCATATATAATATTTACCATGTACAGAAAACATATATGATGAAGTTAGCATGCTCCAATAAAGAAGAGAGAATCCGGAAAAAAAAAATATGTACCTAAAATATATCTCCCCCAAGTTAATATATTTTAAATCATCATACTTAGTAATAAAATAAGGATTTTCATTTTACTTGTCTCCTAATCAGCTATCAGAAAAACCTCCCAGAAGCTTTTCTGTTGACATTCAAAAGGCTTTGTAGGCTGCTAAAGCTGCACATACTTCTACAGAAGATAGAAGTTATGTGCCTTACAAGCCAAGATTTTCCTAGTGCCAACTGGGGCGAGCTGTACAGTTGCTGTGTGAGACATCTGTAATAAAATTTTACTCACCTAGGGGGACAGTTGAACCACAGGTTTCCATCCTTCTTCTGTTCCTGTTGCTGTGTGTGTGATCTCTAGTGTGTCTTTTTTTTCTGTAGACATAAGCATAGCTTACCAAAGAAGTATCTTCAGTAAATATTTTAGAGCAGGCTAATGCAGTTTCTATCTAGGTGTTTCTTCAGAATTGAATTCTAGGCTTCTGAGTGACACCAAAGAAAACAAAACCATTTTGTTTCAGTGAATCAAATAAATGAAATACACTAATTCGTATGAAACTCAAATAGTGGTAACTGAGGTTTCCTCACACCTCAAACTCCCCTTAATTTGCTTTTGAGGAAAGACTTCACAGCAGCAATTTTAGATGCACAGCTGAAATGCAAGAATAATTTCATTTGAATGTTGAAATAAAACAGTACTGACACATATTTGGGTGGAAAAACACAGAGACAGATTGTAACCATACTGAGGCTATCTCACTTAAAAATCTAGAATGACTCTGCAAAGAAACAAACAAAAGCATTCTTGTTTGTGATTTGCTGCACTGTAGTTAAAATCAAAGTCCTTCTTGGATCTTATGGATGGAACCATTTACACCTTCTGGAGCCAGTTTTAATTTGCCCCTGAACTGTGTTGGGATGGAAGATAGGATGCAGTTTGTGACAACTCTATTAAATAACTTGTAGCATTTTTCAGCTTTCCAAGAAAACCTATACAGATAACATATCACAAACTATTTTCACTTTTAGGCATCCTAAAGATAGATGGAATGATAATGACTTACATGTATAAGCTCACTTTCATACAGAAAGATTAAAAATGCATTTCATAAAATGAACATACAAAATAGCTTGATAAAAGGCAGACACATGGTCACATTTATATTGCAAATTCAGTAAATGCTTAACAACAAGGAACACCACTACAAAAATGCATAATGGGGAGCAGGGAAGATTATTCTATCTAATTGTAAAACTGCAGTGGGGCATCTGATTTGTTTAATTACTTACATTAGAATTTTCTGCTCTATTCTACCCAGGTTCTTATACAACCCTCACCTGGGCCATATTTGAGTATATTCCAGAGGATCATTAATTGACATGGCTAGCATTTGTCACATCTTATTCCCACTCATTTCTTTCAAGTGGAAAATTCTCTGAAGTTTTTTGATCTAGGAAGATGCACATACTTATATAATTCATTCTTGAGATACCATGAATATTTGTGATTGAAAGCAAGATCAAGCGAACTCTTACTGGATTGGAAATGGCAACTGCTGAAATTCATGTAGTGATCATTGTATCTGGAATTTCTTCTGCACTTTGAGAAGGAACCACAGACAGCTTTACACAAACATATTGTGTTTCAGAGTACAGCTGCTGTTTTATTTGCTGTTTGGTTTGGTTTTGTGGTTTTGTTTTTGTTTTTGTTTTTGTTTGTTGTTGTTTTGTTTGCTTTTTGTGTGTGTGTTATTTACTGTTTCCTTATTTACAGTAGCATAGGTGTTTCACTGTGCAATAATGCAGAAAGTTTCATTAGTATTTACTTCATAGGAATATATGAACTATGGATAATCACAGTGGTTAGAATTCAGCAATGTTATCAATTTTTATTATAAGAGAATAAAAATAAAAATAAGGACTAGATAGAATGTATATTACTCTTTTTCTTATTTTTAGGTTCATGTTATGATGTCCTTTATAGATCTAAGAGTTTTTGAAGAGTCTTTCATATTCAACTGTATTGACTTACACTGTTTCTATGAGTAACTAAAAAAGCCTTAATTTACTGGCATAGAATAGTCAATTATAAGAATTTCTTTAGTGTCAGTAGACTTTTTTCTTTTTTACTTCTTTTTTAGTTTATAGTTGGATATTTGTGACTATTAGGAATCTATCAAGAAATGTGAAGCTAATTATTACCTTTTCTCTCATAACATGGTAATTTGAGAAGCTGTTGAGGAAGCAATGGAAAACAAAATGAGAAATTGAAGTGGGATCCTGGAGGATACAGAGAGATATCAGACAGATATGGAAAGAAAGACTTGAGAAGGAGATTTTATGGGATAAATGGAGTAACATGAGAAGAAAAAGATCACATTAATCTCTTATGTTTTTCTCTCTTTACAGACTGAACTCTAAAACAGAAATAATGCAGCTGTTTTGAGATCAGCAGTTTTGTTGCAAATAGAAGTCTGAGAAAACAGTTCAGTGAGCACCAGAGTGTTATAAGGATAAGAATGCAGATTCTCCCTTAGCTCAGCCTTTCAAACAATTCCAACCTACTGTGATTGTTCTTGAAAGGATAAGAGAGGCAGGACTCCCAGACCCATAAATCATTTAGGAAAGTCAGTTATATTAAATTTAAAAAGGAAGGAATAAAAACCCCCAACACTCCCTGTGTTGAAGTAATTCTGCTTCATTGTTGATTTACTGTATTGTGGCTTTAGGATTAGTCCTGCACAGTTTTGTATGTGACCATTTGATGAAATGTACAGTAGCAAGATTGTTTCTACCTTTGCATTAAAAAACAAAAAACCAAAAACACCACCAAAATATTTTCATTACTTTTAAAATTAATAATGTAGTAGTGTTAAACATAAAAGATAAAATTTCTCTAACATCACATTTGAAATTTCCAAATTCATTCACAAGTTTCTGTCTATACCAGCAATTATAAGATCAAGCAGAAACTAAGGATGGATATATAAATTCTGATGGTGTTGTCTACATTGTGGATATCTATTCCACTGTTATTTTGTAAAGTGGATTGTGATGTCCTTCAGAACTGGTCCCCACTTCTTTTCCATCCTTCTCTACAGTTAGCCGGGGAATCAGGCAGACTTCAAGATTCTTTTCAATGTGAAAGCTAATCAAAGCCACTTTAATCCCTCTCCACCACTTCAGTAGTGTCTGTTCCTTGCCTTAAAGACATATGACACTTCTGCAGTAGAAATTCTCATTGGCTGCTCTGCTCTGAACTCAGGTACTATGATGCTGTTGACAGCCAAAGGTAGGTGTTAGTTAGTAGGTTTGAAGGATGGCTAGTTACTATGGTCTGAACTGGCTCTAGCAGGCCAGATGAAAGATGTGATGTGGTCCTTGATCTAGCTATTCTTTCTCTGTACTGCTACTGTTGGAACATCTGTAGCTGCAGTAGACCTGGTATGTTGATTTTGAACAGCAAAGCTTCGATGGTCCTTCCTATTTGCCCTCTAATGGACTACATCCATGGTTCAAAAATGACTGGATTTTGTGGTGGAGCTGCAGGCAATTTCAAGAATCTTGGTCCTTTTATTGTGCAAATAAGCTCACACTTTGTGCTAGTGAGAGGCGTAAGTCAGTGTATTTTCTCGTTAATGCTCCTCAAAGTTGTGTTGGAATGATTTCTAAGTAAGGAGGCACATCTGCATTTTGTGTCTGTGAACAGGGTTTGGCTTGATATGTGAAATACAGTATGTTCTTAGCTAAGAAAAAGAGTAAGATCCCTTTTGGATGAGAACTACAAAGAGTCTTGTCTTAGTTCAAGGGGAGAACTAAGATATCTATGTTGGCCAAAAAATAATTCCTCTCTAAATTTAGAAAACAGAACTTTAATTAGAAAAGTTCTTAACCACAATACATAGATATATATAGATATATATCTATATCTATATATATCTCCAGAAAGGACCAAACAACAACAGTTTGTAATAAACCCTTTAAACGACAAGGCAAACAGTTAAAAAAGGGGGAATGCAGTTATATCTACGGACAGCAGGTGGTGATGTCATGCTTTGGCCAGCTGGCCTCTCTCTCAGGAAAGATGGCAGGGCACAGTCACCAGGTCAACTCCAACGGGATTGATGGCTAAAGCAGCAGAAACCCCGTCTCCATAGTGCAGATATCAGGCGTGCTCTCTCTCTTCCTCGCGGCAGTTCCTTCAGTGCCCACAGTGGCCCACGGATGAATGGTCGGATTAGGGAGGGGGAGAAACAGTCCTGGCTATGCAGTGATGCCAGAACCGGTGTGCCCATGTCCTTGCTCACTCCACTGAGAACGCTGAGCTTCCTGAGCCTTCACAGAAAAAAAATGCAGAAACCCTGGCCACTTCCCCCAACCCAAGCTGTCCTCCCTCCCCATCCCGGCCTGGGGAGAGACCAGAACAAAATGCTCTGGCTAAGTCATTAACATCAGGATATGAATATTCATCATGTCCTTTGTTAACCATCTTTACAGACACTCAGGCATTGGCTCCAAGCTTTTTGGAAGGAATTCCAACAAAGTGTTGAAACTGTAACAAGTCTGCGTTGTCTCATGGAAGGAGAACAAGAAATAGGATGTAAAGAAAATGTATGAAGAAAAAAAGTCTAAACCACAAAGAATTAATGGAATTTTATGAGATGTAAACAAACCAAACTAATTTTAAGAAGTCTCAGAATTTTATATACACTTTCAGCAAGAAATGTATATTTTTCTAATAATCAAAACATGCAAATCTTTAAAATGAAGTTAGTTCACTGAAAAATGGGCTTAATTTGTTGCTTCCTAGTGAAATATTAAAAAAAAAACAACCAACACTGTAATAACTAAAGAAACACTGAACTGAATCAGGCTTTGAGATCAAGCAGAGAACTGCATTAGGCATGTGGCAGATCAATGGTATCAAATTTAATTCTGAGTATTTAATATACAATTCTTTTCCTTGACCAGTAGTTTAATGTATCTTCTCTGTAGACATTTGAATGCATACAAAATATGTCATTCATTTCAATTGGAGAGACACGAGAGACAGTTGCTTCAGTGATGCTCTCTTTTACTCTTAAAAAGAACAACCATCTGATGCAGATTCCCATCTGGCAAGCATATCGTCATTCTTAAATGGTGTTATCACACTCATCCTCTCCTCTCCCCCTTCATATTGGTCTTTAGAATAGACAGAATGTCTTAACCTTTGAAATTTATCAAAATGGCTTTTCTTTCCTTTATCAATTCTACTGGGTTGTGCTCTCTGTATCTGCATTACGATCTTCCTTATCTTCTTGCTTTTCTCACATTTCAAGAAGTCTGTCTAGTTGCAGAACTCTTGTTAGAAGACATATATAAATGTTTTTAGGTTTCTAGTATGAAAAAGAAGTGGCTACACTCTCCGGGAATTAAAATTAATTCTCAAAAGGAAATAGCTCTTCTTCAGAAAACCCAGATGTCTAAAGAAAAAGTATTATCTCTGACCTGATCCTATCCCTCCCATGCCATTTACTGTTTTTCCTCTCTCTTCAGAGTTGATCATATTTCTGACAGAACATTTAGTTTTATTTAAATGCAATGACACAAACATTGCTAATCTGGTTTCCCTTCATTTGTTTGCGTACTTGCTGTCAACAATGGTTTTATCAGCCATCAAAATCTAATTGAAATGGCAGTGCTGCATGTAGTCCTCAAATAATTATGAAATAAATAGACTGAAATTTCAAATGCATTTGAAAAAAAAGCCCCTAAAGTAATATAAACAGAATAAGGTAATTAAAGAACTCCCTCTATGATTTTTTAATCCTTTTAAAAGATGTATTTATCTGAATACATCACTTCTAAGCTCCAGAGGTAGGTTACTATGCCTTGTTCCTGTATTATAAAAAGAAGACTGACTGGATGGAGTTAATATGGAAAATTGTTCTAGTAAATAGTACAAAAAAGCACTTCATCATCATACCACCAAAACATGCTTTGCTTTCTCTTCAGAGAACTCCTGCAGTAATACACACATGACAGTTAATAATAGATTATAAAAAGCAGTGCCCTTTATCATCTGAACACCAAATCTTTAGAGGCTTGTAAATAGAACAGTCTGTTCAGTGATTGTAGAAATGTGACGTCAAAGGGCTGTGCTGCTTCTTATTTGAAATGTCTTCATGTTATTCTAGATGCTCCACACCCTATCTTAGAAAAAAATCAGGGTTGTGAATTTTAGTCACAGACTACAGGGTTTTGCCTTAATGGAGACCATATAACAGTAGCATATTTAAACTTTTGGAAGAAAGGGCAACAGAGCTCTCAAAATAAGCCCTGGTCATGAATGTATATATATAGTCCTGTGATGGGTTGGCATAGCAACTACTTCTTAGAACTCTGTTGCTGCCTAAGTAAACAGCTAAAGCACTGAGAATGTCTCAGCTAAGCTGTGTCCGTCTGTAGTACAAGCCTGTATTGTATGTGAAAATTTTCTTCCAAAGATGGGGATATTTTAGGGATGCTCATTTATACTGCCATTGTTGCCAGTGTTTTTATCATAAACCCTAATTTTCTTACTGCTTTCATGATGTAATTGAACTAAATAGTCTATTTTTATTTTTTTTTTCAATGCAGAACAAAGCCTGGCATAAATAGTCTCAGCCTAGACACTTTTTTATGCCCTTGGTTTGTGTAATTTTAATAACATATTTTTCAGAATGCCAACAAGAGCTAAATGTGAGCATAAATTAGTCATGGCAATCACTTAAATGAGCGGCATACCAGATTGCACATATCATGCAAGGCTACTCCATAATTCAGTCTTTTTATATGCATTTGTGGAAATTATTATTCAATGTACGACCCTAATATATATTTTAAATCCTTATTGCTTAACCCGGAAGTCTTTCTTAACTGCAAAACATGCATTTAGATGTATAACATCTGATCTTGAAAAACAGTTGTAGCTTATGCTCTTTTAAATAAAAATTCATTTATGAAAAGTTTATAATGAGTTTACAAAATGATTCTTTAAAATGGTTAATCATTTATAATGAAGTCTATCTGAGTCATATGTGTCTTTTAATCAGTTTAAACACCTATAAACATGGTTATAATTATCTACAGCAGATGGTACTAATGTCCATAATACACTGGTAAACTATTAATAAATACTGTATAGATGGCAATAATCTGTTCATTAGAAGTTATTATAGATAGGTTCAAGCTCTCTACTATTCCATCTGAATCTTGAAAAAATTACTTACCATTTTAGCTAATAAACCTTTGCAAACCATTTATCCATTTCTAATGAATGAAAGAATGTTTCAATTAGTGAATTGTAAGTGTCTGATTCCCAGAATGGAATGTTAGATTCTCTTTGATTTTCCTGAATATTTTGCTCTGCATCTCTCTCACTAGTGAGCTTGACAATCCATGCCAACAAGGCTCAATAATGCACTCTCCTCTTCTTGTGTCTTCATTTGGTTCTTTCCTAGGAACCTTTTAAGGCTACTCTTCTTTCTGCTGCTTAGAAAGATGTAATGTATGGGGGCATGCCCTCATGTTCGACTTGAGAGCAAGTGGGTACCAAGGATAGCAGGAAATCAAAATTGTTCTGCTCCTGCTGGGATGTATTTAGACATGATGTAAGACACAATGCCAGGCAAAATATGTCACTACAGCATTGGCTGTAGTGGCTATGGTGTTGTCTTGAGGTGGGATTTGTCTCACTCCACATTAGTCATCCTAAGTCTCTTCAGTAGACTGCTTCTGTAGTCAGTGGGGAGAAATAAGCATCTCTCAATAGGCATATGATATCTTAAGAGAGGTGCCTTAATAGATTTGATGAATCAGCCTCTGGAATGGCTTAGCTCTCAAGCATCTGTTGACTACAGAAAGAACCTGGCAACATGCTTTGGCTGTATGCTGAATTCTAGAAAATTGAAATTAAGTGACTTGAATATGCAATTGAATGTGCAATTGAACTCAAAGTTAAAATATCTAAATTAAGTTATATGTGATGCATCTATGCACCTATATATGCACCAGGTATTTAAATGTCCATCATAGTTGGTAGTGGCCTGTCAACACGTCAGTCTGGAGGCTAAAGAATAGCTATCCTCTGTAAAATAAATGGAATTATTTCTTCAGATGAACAGTTCTAAGAACTTCCTTGGCTCTGTTGGTTACATTATTAGTACCTGTAACAGGATTTCGTGCTTCTAAGTCATACATACCTACGTTTTCAGATAACAGAATTTAGAGAATCTGAATTTTACCATTCATGTCCAAATAGCAGGCTTCAATGCAGAAACAATCTGTGTTGACTTGCAAACAAAATGCTAAGTTATCTTGTGACTGGGGTCTATTCCAAAGCCTGTTGGGGTGTTGTGTGACTTCGTTGCCCTTTATCAACTACTATCATTAGAATGAAAATATTTAGCAGGCATAGTGTCCTGTAGTCTAGCTTCTATTTCATCATAAGCATTACAAAGCTACTCCTGAGATCTCAAATACCTTGGCTTAGTGCAGCACTGCTGCAGAGTATGCAATGTCACTGCATTATGGAGGAATGGGATTCAGTGTATACCTATAGGCCTTCAGTGTATACCTGAGGGAATTTATTTTTACTGACCTTCGGTTTATGATTCAATTGACTATATATATGATGATATCTTGGATTCTCAGCTCATCTGGGCAGTTCCAGTGTTCTTGGGAAGCAGACAAGGCTTCTCCCACAGTGTTCAGCTGTCCTGACAGAGTGTGACAGAATGATAGATGCAAGCACTTGTAAATCTCTGTCTTGTATCATTTGTTCTTAGATACGTTGTAGCCCCTACCTTGAAACTGCCCATAGCAGATTTAGCTGATGCTTCTGTGTCTCTGCATTTTCTGAATTAATATCAGGCTAGGGATTTCATGTTCCTGCTGAGTTGCTGTAGTTGTGCACTGTAAGGCTGCTCTGGATAAGAAATCAGCAATGTATTTGTCAGTCTCTCTCATGCTTACACTTTGCAGTTTCAGTAGCATACACTAAAGGTTTTCTGTGACTGACAGTGTTTTTTTAAAAAGCATTCCCAAGTGATTTATGGGTACTTCCTACTGGAATAGTTTTTCTATCTTTGACCATATTGTTCAAACTTTTTGCAAGCAAACACAGTTACAAGAAATTGCTTTTCTATTTTGACTTATTTGGATTTGGGTGACACTAGTAATCCCAGACTTAACAACTTCAGACAGTCTCTTCTGTAAGAGTACTGCCCTGTGTCCCACCTCACTGGCATCACAGTGACAGCAGTTTCTTTGTTCACATCGTTGTATTGATACATTTCCTGGCTATGCTTTATTGAACTATTTGTGATCTGACATCTTCTTTCACCAGTAGCTTCACAGATTTGCACAAACAGGTTGGTTCCCCTTCCCCATAAATGCATTTTGTAATTACTAGTAGCCTGGGAGAAATTAGTATCGCAAGTGAATTAATTTCTTACTTTGTATTTACTTTCCTAGATTTGAGGTGTTGGGAAGAAGAGGACTGTTCTATGTGACCTGTACTTCACTGAGTATTGCTCATCATGAAGTCATCTTGTACTTATGCAGTTTGTGACTGATTTCCCTGATTCTTGTATTATCCAAAGGAATTTATGATTGGGATCTGCTATACCCTCTACAAGAGTGGGTCTGTCCAACAACAGTTATGATATAGTTGGATTAATTTTCATTCTGGGGAACATCCTCAGACAATTAGATACATATCTGTTGTGCAGAATGCGGTGAGGTAGCCACTTCTGCTGCTCAGGAATACTTGCCAATATTTATCTTTTACATTTTAGAATTTGGCACCAGGTCTTTTTCCTGTAATTTTTAATTTTTGCTTTTGGCAAGACAGGCAATATTTCATGACTGTAGACATTTGGCAGTGAACACATTTTGTGTTTTATTCAAATAGCTTGAGTCTATACAAACGTACTTTTTGTCTGACATTTCAATATCTACCACATTCCTTAGCCAGTGTTTCCTCTGACTTTCACAACGATGTCTTTATCTATCACATCCTTATTTGCTCCTCTTCTTTGGATATATTTTTTTTTCTTTTAATGCACTGGACATTTTGAAAGACAGGTGCTGTTCCAGCATTGCTTCAGCTATCTTCATATGTAACATAGAAGAAGGCATTTCAGCTTCTCAAAAGCATCATGCTAACATTTAGCAAACAGGTATCACAGTGGGTTTGCCTGCTCTGTGTGTTTGGGGTTTCTCTGTTTTTAAATTTTGATTAGGCTGTGAATATTGCTCTCTGCCTGAATTTTACTAAATTTTTAAATTAATTCTTTTTATCTGAAAATATTCCTGTGTTAAACAAGATGCTTGAAATTCCAACATTAATAGTTTTCTTTGGTTTTGTGTTTGCAGTTGTTATTGAAAATATCATCACATGATTTTAGTCAGGTTAGCCTGACTGCAGGCTCTTTAGCTTATGTAATGATAAGGAAATCTTCATGTAATGAAGTTGCTGTCTGCCCTTAAATTGCCTGTGTTTTCTATGATCTTGTTTTTGCAGTTGATGATAGTCCACACTTTGTAAACCATCTAGTTTTTTCTAATTTCCACTGCATTATTGTGATACATATGCAAAAAAACCCCAAAAATATTTTATATCAATAGTTACTTTTTTGACTTAGAAGACTGATTTCTCTTTACTACAGCAGTTGTACATGTCATCATATGCAAAGCATTCCCACCACTGAGCTTTCAAATTTTCCTTGTAGCCTTCTATGAGGTACATTTTTTCAATTATTTCAGAGGTTTTCGGTGTTTCATCCTTATTTCTACGCTTTCTTCATGCAGATCAGTAAATTATTCATCTGTCTGCTCCACTAAAGATCTGCACTTGGTTGTGCTTAGTCTTTTGTATTACATGTACCTGTTGCTTTCTGTAGAGCTTATTTGGGATTCCTGAACATTTACATTTCAGCTGCTCTGTCTTTCATCTCTATTACTGGTTTATCATAGGTTAAGTAATCTTCTTGTATTGACTTGACCTCACATGGCACCCGCCCAGGCATTCACTCACCCCCAGTCTCAATGGGATGAGAGTGAGAAACAGAGGGCAAAAAAGCATGTGGGTCAAGGTAAACACAGTTTAATAAGTGAAAGGAAAAGAATCTAAGGAAAACATAAAGTGATGCAAAGGCAATTACTTACTGCCTCCCACCAGGACTTTGATGCCCAGTTAGTCTCAGAGCAATAGCTACACTGGAAAAACTCCCTCTCCACAGTTTTATTGCTGAACATGACACTGTATGGTAAGCAGTAAGTTCTTGGTCAGTTTGGGTCAGCTCTGCGCCTTCACAACTTCTTGCCCACACCCCAGCTCACTTGCTGTGGAGGTGTCAGAGTGAGAAACAGAGAAGACTTTGACATTGTGCAAGCACTTTTCAGCAACAGATAAAACACTGGTGTTCTATTGATACTGTTTTTTTTTACAAATCTAAAACACACAACTGTAGGGGCTGCTGTGAAGAAAATTAACTACATCCCACCAGACTCAGCCCATTCCTAAAATTTCCAAATCACATACCAGCCATCCTGTAAAATTTAGTGATATAAATTTTTATCAATCTTCAATTTAAATTATTAAGACAATTCTTGTAGCATTTCTGTGTCCACATAAATCTTTTCAGAGGATTTGTTTGGTTGATTGTTTAGGATTTTCACTGAGATACATAAATTCCATTTAGATCTTGGACCACACATTGCAATTTATGGAACATCATCTTGGGCTTTTCTACAGCAAGGAGCATAACAGTACTTTTCAGACTCGGGCCCTGATCAATCTGCCTGCTGCACCATCGTACCAATTTGGGAATGATATTTTCTCCCCTACTTCTCCATGCTCTTTCTCTCATATGATAGAAATCTGAATTTGCAGGAGGGCATGATTTTCTTCAGTTTTGTTGTCCAGCTTGAGTAGTCAAGGGAAAGGATAAAGTGGCATAGTCTTGGGCTCCAATCTTGAGATAGTTTTAATTTACATCCTTTTTAATTGGATTACTTTGCAGTTTTTCCTGGATGAGCTAAAGATTGCTTACTTAGTCAGGCAATGTTCTTCTCATGCTCATATCCTTATGCAACTGAATTGTGACCTTTTATTTCTCCTAGATTTTTTTTTGTTTTCTTGTTTTGATTTTTTTTCTGATTCTTTCTGTTTCTGATTTTACATTTCTATTGGAATTCTTTTATTGTACAAAGCAATCAAGGAGAGAGAAAGGAGGCAGTGAGTGGAAGTGGAGGGAGGAGAGGAGCAAAGTAGAAAGCCAATGATGCCTCCAGATCTTATTTCTTCCTTTATTTCAGTTGTTGTTTGCTATCATTAACTTCCTGGAACAACAATTCTGTAAGGTCCTACTGATCACAGTATAGGGCCACCATGTCAGAGTGTTATTTATTGTAACAGAAGGAAATGTGAATCCAAGATCTGAATTTAATGGTAACAATAATTTAATAATCTGGACCAATATGGATCTGGATTCAATAAAAATTAGGTAATCTGTATAATGAAGTAATCTGATTCTGGATTCAATAATACTAATTAATAATTAGCAATAGTAATAATAATAGCAACAACAACAGCAGCAGCAACAAAAATAACAATTACAACAACAACAGTTATTCAATATCTACTATGGCTTGCTGGTCTTCCAGCTTACAGCCCCTGTCTAGGCATTAAAAATAATTTATCTTACTGTCTTACAGAAGTGTTGAAAGTGTTCATTAGTGCTTGTAAATAGCATTAATATGCTTGTCTGAAATGTGTACAGAAGCTTAAAGACATTGTTTTTTTTCATGTATTTTTATAGCTCAGATTTCTGTGTTAAGACAAAACATTCTCTGTACTACACTATATGATAGAAGTTTGAATATTTTTACTGGAAAAGTAAATACACTGAATACTGAGACCTATCAAGCAGCAGTCCTGCATACAATGTGACTGCATTACAGAAAGCTTTAATATTCAGGTTTTTTACCTGTGCATGATGTAGGATACTGATTGTAAATTATTTTGTGATGATAGACTACAGCTGCTCTGAAGGAGGTAGTTTGATATATCATATTGATACACTGTACATTAAAACTCCAATTGTTTCTCCTCAGTAACAACAGATTGGAATTATTATGATTTATTGCTCTCAAAAATCTGAAGATTCCTTTTTTTGTTTCCTTTCACAACATACAAACCACAGAAAGATAGGTAAAAGAAAATCTGTAACCTGAGGAAAAATATAAACTATGAATTTAACATTCTAGGTTTCAAAATTATTGCTTCAGAAAGTATGTATTGATTTCACAGTCCTGGGAAACAACAGCGAGGCAGAGCTTTGGTAATGACATACCTACATATGATTCTTTTAGTGCACAGAACAGTGAGTGCAGAAGTGGAAGGTAAAATTCTGTCCCATTCCTGGTGAAGCCTTAGAAAGAGGAAAAAACACTTACCAGATTTTAATTTTTTGTGGCCTTACTGGTAATCATCTGCTATCTTTTATCTTTCAAAAGCACAAGAAGTAAGTCAAAAGGCCATTGCAGAGTGGAGTGCAAAGTCCTGTTGAATACTTGCTGGCTGAGGTCAGACAGTACTCTGTGTAGGGTTATGTGATGGGGTTGCAGAGTAGGAATGCTGCAGGCAAGAAATAAAAGTTGTGGAGGGGAAATACTGTAAGGGTCTGGCATGATAAGGTACAATGCTAGATGTCAATGCAGACCTAACATGCCTGGGGCAAGAAAGCTCAATCAAAAAAATAAAAAAACACCCAACAAATAAACACCCCCAAAACCTAAGAACAAAACAAAAAATGTAAACAAAAAAAATCCCCAAACAAACATAATGTTGAGCTTTACAATGCCTAACTTTTATGCCTCAGACCCTGGATTGCAGTCTAGGATTCTCTAAGGCACCTGCACTCTGTGCAATGTATAGGAAGAAACAAACACCTGAAGAATGTATTCACAGTATATATTCATTGCAGAGTGTGCAGGTGCTGTCTAGAGGCAGTCCATAAGGAAACATGCAAGAAAGAGATGGTTCTGAATGCCTTCCTATTTGTAAAGTCCAGGCATGTAGGCAGTGTGTTTTTTCCTAGCTAAAGCTGCAAACTAAAAAAGAAAAAGTCTAAGCATTACCTTTGTTCTATATGCATCATGCCTTTCAGAGAAATCAGCAATTGTGTTTTGTATAGAAAGGCTACCAGCTGAAGATACAGACTGTCAAGTGTTTTACACTGCAAGAAAAGTTGGTTAGGGCTCATGTGTGTGGTGGTCTTAAGGAAAAAGCACAAGGAAACTATTACATGGTGCAGCATATGACTGTGACTGGAGAGGACACTAAATATTGCTCACAAGGTCAAGTATAAAAACAGCAAACATAAGTATAAAAACAGCAAACATTTCCACATGTTGGCTTTGGAGATATGCTTTGCTTGAGTTCATCTAGTTGATGTGCCATCCTGAAGAGCAGAGTTGTGCCAAGGAATGAGCTCAGATACCCAAAGCAGTGCTGCAAGTGACAGCTGTGACTGAGCTAGCAATCCCAGTTTCTCAGCAGAGCTGGCTGGTTTTAAAATATGCACTACTAGTAGTTCTATACCCCTTCTTGCTCAGGTGATAATAGTGATGAGGCTATTCCAGGGTTTTCATACCACATTCCACTGCTTGTTGGAGACATGCCTGAAATGTCCCGATTTGCTATTGATTGCTTCATTAGACTAGTCTATGTTTTCATACTGACTTTATTGAAAGTTTTTCAATACTTCAGGGGGAAATGCCACCTATTTTTTTGTTTTTGCTATTTTTTGGGCTAACTGGTACCTTGAAAGTGACACAACATCCATAAATATTGTATCTATTTAGACAGATGTGTGCACTTCTGTCATAAATACATGACCACGTGTGTAATATATATGAGGTCATGAGTTTGCAGTCATGAAAGTATGCACATGCTGATTACAGTACTATTACCCTCCTCCCAACCCATTAAATACATTGTTTAAGGTTTGACACAGTTGGAAATTAAACTTTGTTGGGTAAATCAAAACAGGCTTTCATTAAGGTTTCAGCTGTACCCATTGTTGGGTGGTAGAATAGGTAGGGTCTTGCAGTGTTAACCCTACAGAATCCATTATAAAAACGTCATCCACAATCTTTAATGATAGCTGAAATGGCAACAACAACAACAATGATAATGTGTTGGGGTTTATTTTTGTAAAGAGGAACCTTTTCAATTTTCTGATCATTGTTTATTGACCTGCCATTCTTTTTGTTTAAAACCTGATGGAGCCTTGGAGAGCAGTGGCTGTAACACTGATGGAGGGCTGCAAATAATGTCTCTGTGTATGGAGGCCTTTGCTTTCCTGGTATTTTTGAAAGGTAGGCTCTTGAGCACATTAGCAGGGATCTGTTGATTTATACCTTTAGGCTCAGCTCCAGATAGGGTCAGTCTACATGCTGTTACATCTTCAAGTGCTGATAAATTCCATGAAGAAGGATACATATTATTAGGAGAATTTAAGTGATTATTACTTCTAAAATCTCAGCAAGTAGGCTGGGCTTGGTTTTTGAGATGCATATAGTCCCACCAATGATCCTGCAGTTAGTACCCACATTTTTACTTAGTTACCCAATGCATATTGCTGTTCACACACCCAAATACTGTGCCAGTCTATCAATCTCTCCTCTATGCTTATACAGCTATGAAATTCAGGGTGAAAGGTTCCATATAAAAGCAGCCTCTTTATTTTAGAGTGCTGGAAGGGAATTTAGAAAGAGTGTCTTTCATTAGCTCCCTCATACTCACACTATTGAACAATGGCCTCTAAATTTTCCTTTCATATAACAGTTAATATTCTGCTAATATTTTTTGTGAAATAGTGGAATACAGGAAGCATTATCTGCTGAGTGCTAGTGATGAGGTATTCATGAAGTAGATACTGGTCATCTTCAAACAAGGTGGTCAACAAAGAGTTGCTACTTGTGTTGTAGTTAAAATTATGTCTCTACTACTTCACCTTGAGTAATGTAACTCTCATTGCATGATGTGAACATCTGAAAAGTATAGTGACTACTTATTCCTTCTCCATTTAAATAAAAGAAGGATCAGCATGAAAAGCTCAGACTGCTTTATTTCTATTAGGTTTGTGGCTAAATCACAACACTGGAAAAATTGCATTTGGTTTCATTCTAAGTAGGTTGCTTTGGTAGAAGTAAAATGAAAAGTTCTGTAAATTTCTTTTCATGAAAAAAAAGATACCCTGAAAATTATCCTATTTTTCTTTTCCAGAGGTTTTATAAAATCAACCTTTATTTCAATGCAATTTTCATTTCAAAATGGAAAAATGCATTCAAGTATCTTAGTTTTTCTAAATTCAACATATACACTTGAGTAATACTTTTGTGTAGTTTAAATTTGCTTAGAACTTCATTTTTCATCTTAATTTTTTTTTGCCTTACAGGGTTTGCTCAATCATAATTTGTACTTGCAAGTTTCTCTGGAGATATGAAAGTGCTGTTGGCAAAAACCAGTTATCCTGTTCATATAGATAGCGTGATCTCTTATTTGACTTATTTTGATGAAATTGTTCCCTTGCTGAAAGCATCTAAGACAAGATGGCAGACAGCATTCTTTATTTCCTTCTCAGGAAAGTTGAAAAATTTTCACCCATTTTATCATCCTGTCTGATGAACAATTAGTTGGAAAACTATTTAGGTGCAAGAGATGTTATATGCTAGATTCATTTAACTTTTACATTAATTGTTGGCAACTTGCCATTCTTATCACTTCTTTATTTGAATTTGCCCTTGCATCCTTATGCAAATTTTGGATGTTTTTTAACCACAAGTTTCTTACATGAAAGACAGTTTTGTTTTCAGTTTTTTATAATTAATTCTCATAAAAAATAAATTGTCAAGATGTAATGATGTCATGCTTCATTGATGTTATCCTTCAACTTAATTATAAGATGATCAGAGACTGATTTCACCAGCTTTTTGAGATTGAGCTATATTTTCCGACAACATATTCCAACCAGGAGTGAAAAAATTATTGTCTAAACTTTTTAAAGGAAAGACAGTTAAAAATGGGATATAACACCTTTAGATCTAGAGGTTGCAAATTGCTTGCCCTTGTGTATGGCTACATCAAATTGTTCTGAAAGATTTTTTGTTGTCTGTAACAAAATCCTCACATCCATATTTGGATATTGCTGTGTTAAGCATAGTACGTTTGGCGGGAATGGGTACAATAAACATAACCATGTAGTCAGCTGTAATATCCATTTGGGAAGCTGGCTCAGTGCAATAAAACTATGAGCGTAGGAGCAATGAATTCCTTCAGTTAACATAAACAAATCTGTGCCTGATGTGCGCTCTACGTGCAGTTCCTCTTGTCACAAACATTAGTTCTTTTTCTAGCTTGGCTTTAGTTCTTGCTGTATGAGGCAAACACTGATATTTACCTTACAGATATTGTTTCCAAACATTGTCTTCTGGTTTGGTAGGCTTAAATGGTTGTATTGTACATTTTTCAATATTTTTTCATATATTACCCCTGATGTGTGGTATCTTTAAAGAATTTCGCATAAGCCTGAGTGCTCTGGCTTCAGATAAGACTAGTGACAGATGATGACCACTCCTATCTTAGGAGTTTGGACCACTTTCTGCAGCTTTCCCTCCTAAGCAATTATTTTGAGAATCACAATTTCCATACTTTTCTAGGCTACTTGTTAAAAATTCAGTTTGATGTGCCAGTATCTCTCACTTTAATCTGTTCTACCTCACTCTTGTCAAATGTTCCAGAAAGAGTCTGCAGCCCTTGAATCTTAGACTTGAGTTTGATTTGCAGGTGTGATAACTGTAATAAAAGAAATATATTTTTTTATTTTTAGGGAATGGTGACCACTTGTTTGAGCTTAGTCACTTAACTGGCAGCTACATTTTAGCAGCTCAGCTAGTGAATCAGTTTTCTAAAAATGTGTGATTCCCTTCCCTAAAGTCACTAAAAAGCAGTAGCTGCTTGTGAATGCCTCCAGAGGGAGATCCTGTCTGCTGGAGTTTCACATGCCTAAGTTTTAACTATACATGTTAAAACAAACAATTTATTTTCCAATACTGCTGGTTTCTTGCAATTAAAGACATGAGCCATGCCCTATCCTGTTACTATGGCTACACCGGGTCTCCTTCTGTGTTTGATTGTACTGACATGCAGGTTTCATTAACAGTTATTACTCATTACCTGATGGGGACCAGACTGTTCTTACTGGACTGGGTGTGAATTTGGAGACAATTTCCTTTTCATTGTCAAAGCACTTTTGGACTAGGTACTCTTTTCTTAAAGTCTTTGAAAGTGTTTATGAAGGTTTGCAAATATCTGTTTCCACAGAGGCACTCCTGTTCTCATTATGAATGTTCTTTGATGCTTTACCATTTTGAGGACTCCTTGCATTTCTTCGCTGTCATTTTGGGCTGGCATGATGATCACAGTCTTAACCACATCAAAAGTGCACTCATAACCTTTTCTGACTTGCAATATTTTCCAGGTTCATTAGTCCCAGGAATCTGCATGCTTGATTGTTTAATTTGAAGTCAGTTGCTCTGTTTTTCTCCAAAGCTTTCCAGAGATATGGAGGATATACTTGTTCCTTTTATTCTCCAGATCAAAACATAAGCTTTCTCACTCTTAGAACTTTCTGTGCCATTAGAATCAAAAGACATAGTAAATGCATTAAGGTAGGCTTTTTACTTAAAAAACTTATAAACCTGCCTCTTTTAATCATTGTACAAAATTCACTTTCAGATAATTTAAGATACTTATGATTGATACTTATGATCCTTCAGGAACCAGATAGCTGGAACAACAGCACCTTCCAGCCCAAATTCAGCCGTCTGTCACTATGCAAAGCACTGAGAGCAGGTGCATGTGCCAATATGGATGCAAGAGTTTTGCTAGTTATTGTTTTTTGAAGATGTGAGCATCTGTGCGAGAGAGATGCAACTCCAGAGAAGCAGGTAGCTAAGGCTGTAGGTAAGGATGTTGCTGAGAGTATGTTGCTTCCTTCTTCATTTCTTTGAGGTAGCGCAGCAGGTCTATGTTTGGGATAGTGAAAGCTAACTTAGTGCTTTGCAAATTGGCAACTTGGTCCTGTTCTAATAAGGGTTTTCCTTGATTTATTTTAAAAATACAAACATTTTAGTCTTAAGTTGGAGGCTTGCATCTCCATGTTCAGCCTAGAGATTCTTAATGATGTATTGCTTAAGTCTAGTTAGATGCACAAAAGAGGGGACATGCAATGACAAGAAGTTGAAACAAGACTTCACTGTAGCCTCTACTAAAGTTTGTGTGGTCCTAGCATGCTGACAGCACCCTTGTCTTCTCTCTTCTGCTTACTGGTGAAAGGTGGTGTTAGCCTCCCATGGTTGCTGTATATTGTATTCAAGAGCATGTCAGGAGCTGCCTTTAGCTGGCTTTTAATGTTTGTGTAAAGGAATGTGAATTATGATTTTGCTCAGATCTGCACTGTGACAGTCTTTTTGTATGGTGTCTTACCTCCAGAGAAAATTGGATGGATTAATTTTAAATGAGTACAATTTCTGCAAAAAGATATTAATAAATGATGTTATTAGCTTAAAAATATTTTTTATTGATTTTCCACTGGGAATTTTTCCTTTTATTTTCATGAATTACATGCTTATCTATAGTTTTATTTTGTATGAGAGCTGTAGTGTAGCAAACTGAAACTTTTAAGATTCTAGTCTTCATAAATCTTTGCATTCAGACTTCAAAAATGATAACCTGCATTTTCAGGCATAAGTAGCACTGACTGGTATTCACATGGATACCACTGCTTCTGATGGGAGAATATCACTGACAGTTGTATGAGGTTGATTTGCAAAAGCTGTCATTAATAACGGCATCTTATTTTCCTGTCCAAAATTCGCTGACAAACATCCTACTTATGGAATTTAAGACATGAATAGTGCTGGCTTTTGAGGGAAGGAGCTGGCATTTGCTATAGACACATATACACTTTCCTACTTGTCTGTGCCAATACACCATAATCTTGATTAGTGATACAGCCTGATATTCCAATCCTTCACATCTCCTGAGTCCGGATTTCCAGCCATGCAGAACTGTGCCATATTTGGACGTTCAGTGGGGTGTGACAAACAACTCATTTGAGACTAAAAGCAGTATTTGAATTTGGATCTCCTGAGGTAAAAGGCTAGTTCACTTATAATTTATGTAATCTAGCTCATTCATGACAAAGATTTTCTGCACCAGAAACACCTTGACAGGTGTTAGTACAAGACACCATAGTTACAATTAACAGAACAGCTTTATTAAATTTGACATTGACATGTGTATTAATAATGCTTGGACTGACATAAGAAAATCACTCAGCTATACTTTAAAGGTTTACTTATATATGTGCATATTTGTGTTTGGTGTCTCACACCTACAGTCAATTTTTCTTGTCTAATGCTTTCTGTCACATCAGTATTATAAAGCAGATGTTTATTATAAATTATACCTCTTTAATATATGAATCGGTAAAGATGCAAAGATGAGTTTATGACTTCTCAAGATTGTGCCTAACAAATTAAACTACCTATTAGCATCAGTCCTACAGATTCATTTACAAATAAGATTACCTGAAGTGCAATATTGCATAACTCAACACTAAAACTCTTAGAGAAAAAAGGTATTTAGGAACAGTTGAAGTACTGAAATATATCAAGTCTAAAAGAGACAAAAGACTCTACAAACTTCCTTGTCCTATTCAGTTCTTCTTTCCATTAATACTCTTGCTACCAGCCTTTGTTGCTTTTAAAAAACTTTACAAACTTTAAAAAATAGATCAAAACCTGTGATCTTTTAAGCAGTAGCCCTTTACAAAATGCTACATACTTTTTTTTATTTGTAAAATGAGAAAAAGTGTAACATGAATAAATCTGAAAAAGATACATTTAGATATGTGCCTTTTCCCGTAATTGCAAGAAAAAAAAAGTAGTCTACTGACAGACTGAAAATTTTCTGCTTTGTGTCTTTTCTTAATATTCTTTATTTATTATTTAATGCTTTATTTGATATTCTTTTTCACTCTCTGTTGTTTGAATTCCTTCCTATTCTGAAAAAAAAAAAAAGGGAAATGTTTCAAATCGTTGAGTTTGTATGACATGGTAATTTGAAAATTAAAAAAATCCCCTGCAGTAATTGTAAGTCATTGTCATGATGTGATTTTATCTATAAATCTGTTAATTACACTTTAACCCCCTTGCTGAGTTGATGGCTTTGAGTCCAGCTATAACAGTAGTGCAGTTAAGTTTAACCCCTTTTGCTTTCTCCAGAATTAGTGCTTGTAAGTAGCTTAACATGTGAAAACAAATAGAATTATTTGGAAGGTGTCAAAAGGAAATGGAACCAAAACAGGAAAAAGAATATTCACAGTAGTTTCAGAAATAAAGAATAACCTGAAGATGCTTTTTTAAAAATGGTTTCTTTTTTTTTTTCCTTAGGAAAAGAATAACATTCCTTGAGTTCATATATTTTGAAACCTACAAGGACACTAACAGATGTACCACAGATGGGGTGGTGAGCTGGGTGACCTTTCATTCTCAAATTAAGGGGAAAAGACTACATGCTGCTTCTGACCCATTTCAGGAAGATGAACTGAGATATTTGAGTTCTTTTTGAGATGCTGTTTTATGTTTTATCTTTTTTGACTTTAAATTTGTTACTTCTTAGTGTTTAAATTTTAGGTTACATCATCTACTAGGGATACTGGTGTTATTATATCTCCTTAGTTTTCTTCCTTGGTATTGTTTTCTTTTTGGCCAGGATTTATATGACAAAATACAGATTCATACAATGAAGGTATACAATGTAGATGTTCATGTCTGAACTCCTATGACTTGCCCTACAGAAATTAAGACATTACAGGAGTAAAACTGATGTCATCTTAATGTAAACATTTTAAAATATGTCAGAAGAAACATCTTAAAAATGCCTGTTCCTCTCTATTGACTGTAAAAGTTGATAAGGGTGAATAATAAAAAGGTATGTGTCTAATAGTAGCATTCTAAAAGTAGTATAAGCATCTAAAAGAAAGTGACACAAAACTAATTTTATTATCTACTCTCTTATAAAGTATTAATTTCCATAAATGTTGCTGATGCAAGCTCAGTCTCTGCCATAGGGACGGCAGCTCCTGCCAAGTCTCACTCTGCTTTCCAGTGGTTGGATTTTTTAGAGCATCTCCTTTTTGTGTAGGTGCAGGGAGGGATGTCAATATTGTCTAGCGATGAAGAAAGAGAAGAAATACAGCTCATTATATAGCTTTTATTTAGTTTTTGAGATAACAAATGCATTTCAACTAAACAAATTTTGGTGACAATTTTTTGAAATGACCATTTTTGTACTACAACTCAAGTGAGATTGGAGCAATTAGAGAGAGTAAAGTTGAGCTAGGAATTCTTTTTCTTTTTAAGTCAGTTCTCCTTACAATTCTTTTATTTTTTTTTTTCTGGAGGGAAAAGTTTCTAAGTCAACATTTTAAACAGGTTTGCTTACCTTTCTATGCCAATCCTACATCTAGAAGGTTGGAGGCCTAAGCAATGTTATTTCTGACAGTCCATGTGTTCATATGCCAAGTTTCTTTCCCAGGCCAAGCAAAAGTGGTCTTTTGATCTATTATTTAAGACTGTGTTTCTAAACAGTCCTCTTCTTGTAGCTTAGCTTGGGGTCATGTTATTTCCTTCAGGATTCCTAATGCACAGCAATTGTTTGTGATATGTTCCAAGTTGGTTATGCCTTCCGTTTTCATTAGGGAACAGCGTAGTTTGATTTGGGCATAAAGGTGGGAACCTGTGAAATGCCCCAGTGGAACCAGACAACTGAAACAACAGCAGTCACCATACATAGCAGTGTGGAAGGATTTTCTTGGGTTTTCTGTACTTAGGGGTCTGAGAGCTTGGCACAGAGAAGCAAAAACTCAGAAAAAAGAGGAAATAAACATGCTAACAAGGAACAGGCATGTTTTTAGTACCTGGGTAACACAAAGTAGAGAAAAGACTGAAAGGGTTATTTTTGAAGCTGAATGTTACTACCAAGAGCTTGAAGCAGTTAGCAAGGAAATTGCCTTGTCTGATACTAGTTGAGCTCAAAGAAACTGTGCTATATGCATTTTGCTGTAGATAGAGAAGATTGAATCAAACATATCTGAACCATCAGTATGTTCCTCTATCTGATTTTCCCTCCCCCAAAGCAGCGTAAAATTAGATTAATTGATCAAGTCAAATAATCTAATAGCACTCAGGGGAGTAGAATAGTTGGCATTGGCCTAAGTGAACAGATGAAAACAGTAGTTACCAGAAAATACTGATTTTTTGCCTCTTTCTTCTCTCAGTTTAGCTCGAGAGGCCTGTGGTCTCTATTGTCATTCCACTGTCTAACTACTCACCAGCTGCACTGGTGGCAATACATTATTTGTAGGTCAAAGGGACCTTCCACATGTGTTTCAATGCGCTAATCATGAGGGATTACATTTCTTCATATTTTTTCCCTAATCGCTGTTGCCTTTGTTGGATTACCCCTGTATTTCTTACCAGGATAAAACTTTGGGATTCTTCTTCATGGTATAACCTACTGAGGGCAATAGATGAAAACATTTTGCATGTCAAACACTTATTATTGAAACAGTTGAAAAGCCTCATTAGTAAGAAACAAACCAGAAACACCTACATCCATTTTACTTATTTGTGTCATCAGTGACAGTTAAGAAAGACAAACATGTTTCCCCTCTATTACTGGCATCGTTCAAATCATAAAGCTTGAAGGAATGCAAATATAAATAAATACATGAAACTTACTGAAATATTAATTATGGCTTTAGCCTGACATGCCAGCTGAATATGAGCTAGCAGTACTCTCAGGTAGCCAAGAAGGCCAGTGGCTTGTATCAGAAATAGTACGGCCAGCAGGACTAAGGCAATGATTGTGCCCCCCTACTCGGCACTGGTGAGGCTGCACCTTGAATACTGTGTTCAGTTTTGAGGCATTTACTACAAGAAAGACATTGAGATGCTATTGAGTTGCTGGAGAGAGTCCAGAGAAGGACAACAGATCTGGTGAAGGGTCTAGAGAGTGAGCCATATGAGATGCTGCTGAGTGAGCCGGGGTTGTTTAGCCTGGAGAAAAGTAGGTTGAGGGGAGACCGTATCACTCTCTACTACTACCATGAAATGAATGTTGTAGCCAGATTCTTCTCCCAGGTAATAGGTGTTAGGACAAGAAGAAGTGGCCTCAAGTTACTTTGGGAGAGATTTAGATTGTATGTTAGGAAACATTTCTTTGCTGAAAGGGATGTCAAGCATTGGAAAAATTAGACCAGGGAATTGGCTGCATCATTATCCCTGGAGGTATTTAAAAGATGTGAAGATGTGTCACTTAGGTACGTGGTTTAGTGGTGGACTTGGCAGTGTTAGGTTTATGGCTGAATACCACATCTTTCAACCTAAACAATCCTATGATTATGTGTATTGCAATATGATTCAATACTAAATAATGCCAGGAAATATTTCAAACATCCTATTTTTTTCAATGACTTCTCCTTGAAGTCTGAAGTAGAATATCTATATTATTTCATAGAGCTAAAATGAATAACCTTTAAAGAACATTTAAAAAAAGAAAAGATTTAATTACTTCCTTTTAGACCTAAATTCAGAAAATAAGTTGACTAAAACTGAGTCACTGAGGAGGACACGTGAAATCCTCACAGATCATCTTCTGTGTAGTGCGTGTAAAAGAGCTGCTTCTGTGGTATTAAACCCTTTGATTATTTTGGTTTGCTGTTGTTTGTTTTTGGGTTTTGGTGGTTTTTTTGTTGTTGTTATTTTTGTTTTGTTTTTTTTAAATTAAGAAAGAACTGTCTACAAACTATAGGACAAACTGTTGCCTGCAAAATGAGAAAATACAACTGGTAAATGTATCAACTGCACAAATATATGTACTATGAGATGAAAGAAAGTACTATGAGTGCAGAACTGTTACCACACTTCCCACAGTCTCATTCTCACTTGTTTCTCTGGTATACATGTGTCTCTGGCTGGCAAGTCACTTGATTACATTGTGGGAAGTGTCTAAGTTCAAAGCTAGACTTGCATCTCTATTTTCCCTGCGGAGATTTTTTCTTCCCTACCAGTCTTTTTCTTGTTTCTACTTTTTTTTTTTTTTTTTTTTAAATGTTATAGCTCTTTATTTCAAAGAAACTTTTTCATTTCACATTCTGCTGTACATTTCTCCCCAGAGGATTAGAAGATGGCTGAAATAACTTGAAAATAAAGCCCAATATTAAGCTGAATTTTTGTTGTTGGTTTCTCAACTGAATTAAATAAAAAAAATCCACAGTTCACACAATTCTACTTGAAAGGTTTTTGCAGTGAGTGTAGAGATGCATATGAATAAGCATAAAGCATATAACTCCTGCAGTAAACATTTAACTTCCCAGATGAAATGCCTATAGCATTTGTCTTAATGTAGCTTGTTGTGCCTGTGCACTGTCAAGGTCTTCTGAGATCTTGTGTTATGCTTTTCATTTGCTCCACCTGGGCACATGACTTACTTTCCAGTTACTCTCTCATTTAAATCACTTTTTTTTCTGCATAGCTGCTAGTCAGTGAAACCACTTGTGCCCATGGGGAGACACGTTTATTCTTTTCTTGAAATGTGTCCCAATTTATGTTTCAGCACGTGAAATCTGATAGGTATAGTTTATTTTTACATAAATGCTTCAGGTTGCAGTGTTTTATTATTTATTTTGTTGCCTCTTGAGTTCTATGCACTAATAGCAAATCAGTTCTTTCTCCTAACTTTCTTTTATTTAGATGTTTATTCTGGGTTTTCTGTTAGAGGATGCTTAATTGTTTTTTTACACTTCAGTTTAAGCACAAATTCTTCAAAGTGAATGTTTCTACTACTGTGGCAAACCTGGATTTTTGAGATGTGTTTGGAAAGGTAATTCTTGTACTTGCATGTAACCCCAGCTTGATGTCTCAGCTGAGCTAACGGGGAGTAGGAAGAGTTGGGCTATAGCTGAAGAAGGTATAGGACAAAATAGCTTGGAAAATACATATTTCTTTTATTGTGAGTCTCACTGTACTGAGAGCCAGGGAGATGTGTATCCTGTCCATCTGTAAAGCTAAACAAGTAAGATGAAAATGCACCAGTTATACAGGAATATACTACTACTACTACTACTACTGCAATTAAATTCTTGGCAGAGTCCATGCTGGGTAAAATACAGTAAGTAAATCACAAATTTAAACTGACTATATTAATTTGCAATATTTTAGCTTTCACAGCCTCATCTACTTTTAGTAGCACAAAACCTCAATTCTTTGAGTGGGATCTTGCTGCTGCTGCTTTATTTTGAGCTTTTAATAGAATTTATCATTGATAATTAGATAATTTTATTTATTTTTTAATTATTGATAATTAGATAATTTTAGATAGGCACTGCAGCTCCCTTCTAGCTATCTAAACTACCCTCATGAAATTAACTAACAAGTAAGAATAAACCTTTGACTAAATGTATAACAAAAAAAAATAATCTGTTCCTCTAATATCTTTATTTTTTCTTTAAATGTTCTCTGCCTTCCTGACTTGATTTTAATCTGCTTTCCAGGCTTGATTTCAGCAACATCACTGTGGCAGAACTTGTCCAAACAGCTAGGACAAAACCCAGATAACTGCTCCCTTTTCATGCTTTAAGACTAGTATTCAGTCTTGATTCTTCTTCTACTGTGTGCTGGTTTTAAAGGTAAACCAGCAGGAGAAATGGATCCTCCACAAGAGAGATTATAAGTCAGACTCACAATTTAATGAAAGAT
>JAWWTY010000001.1:61033988-61045503 GCA_035222235.1 Margarornis squamiger | reverse complement strand
GAATAGAGGGTGGTAGAATACATAGCTTTGATCACCCCCACACAGTGATAACTGGCCCCATCTGCTGAACTAGGACATACTGTGACAGTAGAGACCACTGATTTCAGCGGATAGTTAGGCTGAGCTGCTAGTGATCTGTCATATCAGCCACTGATTTATTGTTAATGCTGTACTTTTCCTTTTCTCAGATACCCTTAGATTTGGATCATCCTAATATATCCTAGACTGGATGTGCTAGCTAGAGCCCATTGTAGCACTCACAGAAGCCTTCTGGATGGGAATGGACCTACAGGTGTGTTTGCACTGTGGCAGGTTTGAATGTTTAATACGTATAGTTGCTTAGATGGCTCATAGTGTGTCTGAGAATCCTTAACTATTTATCCTTACAGCATCTCTGAGAGCCAGGGAATTGCTTTTCTCGCTGTTTTACAGCTAGGGACCTGAAATGCACTGCTAACTGGTTTGCCCAAGGTCACATAAGAAATCTGCAGTGCAGAAGGAAGCTGGTTAGAGCTTCACTGTGTGATCTTCCCCCTACCAGATATCAAGCAAGAATAAGCTAAAACCTGAACCTCAGAGGGAGTTTTTCAGGCTGCTTTGGCAGCATGTTGTATTTCTAACTGTTCTATTAGTTAGAGTTTTTCCTTTATGCTTAACTTCGATGTTCTCTGCTGCAGCATAAACCCATTAGCTCTTGTTCTGTCCTCATTGACTAATGAGATTAATTTGTCCCTATCCTCTTTATAGCAACTTGATGTATTTGTAGACATGTCATGCCTCACTTCAGTGTTCTTTTGTTTAGTCTGAACATGCCCGGTTCACTTAATCTTTTAGCATAGATCTTATTTTCCAAACCTTTTATTATTTTTGTCGCTCTCCTCTGAACTTTTTCCAATTTGTCTGCCTTTTCAAAAAAAGTTGTGCCCAAAACTAAACACAGTAACCCAACAGAGACCTAATCAGTGTCAAGAAAACTGCAATCCCCAGCAATCCCAGGCACAATAAATCAGGTAAGGAAGGCAAGAGACTGGCATGGCTGGGTAGAGAACTGCAGCTCAAACTAAAGAAAGAGAAGCAAATGCACAGAAAGTGGAAACAAGGACAGATAACCTGGGAAGGGTATAGAGATGAAGTTCGGTTGTGTAGGGATGGAGTGAGGAAGGCCCAGGTGGAGCTGAAACTGAACCTGGCAAGGAACACAAAGAATAACAAGAAGAGCTTCTACAGGTATATCAGACAGAAAAGGAAGGCCAAAGAAAGTGTACTCCCCCTTATAAACATTGCTAGTAAACTGGTAAAAATGGATGGGGGGAAGGCTGAGGTAGTCAAAAACTTTTTTTCTTCAGTCTTCCATGGCAATGTCTCTTCCCACACCTCTCCAGTGGATGGACAGCAGGATAGGCACTGGGGGAGCAAAGTGCTTCCCACCATAAGTAAAGATCAGGTTCATGATCACCTGAAGAACCTGAACGTACATAAGTCTATGGGACCTGATAAAATGCATCCCTGAGCCCTGAGGGAATTGGCTGATACAGTTGCCAAGCCACCCTCCATGATATTTGAAAATGGCAGTCAGGTGAAGTCCTTGGAAAAAGGGAAATATCATACCAACTTTACAAGACATAGAAATGAGGACCCTGGGAACTACTGGCCTGTCAGTCTCACCCCTGTGTCTGGGAAGATCATGGAACAGATCCTCCTGGAAGATATGCTAAGGCATATGGAGAACAGGGAGGTGATTCAAGACAGCTATCACGGCTTCACCAAAGGTAAGTCCTGCCTGATCAATCTAGTGGCATTCCACAATGGAGTGACTACATCAGTGGACAAGTGAAGAGCGACTGATTTCACTTGTCTGGACTTCTGCAAAGCATTTGACATGGTCCCTCAGAACATCCTTCTCTCTAAATTGGAAAAAGATGCCTTTGATGGACAGACTCTATGACGGATAAGAAAGTGGTTATTCAGAATGGTTAACCAAAGGCTCATCATAGACCAAGGTCACATCCAGAGGGTAGCAGTCAATGACTCAGAGTCCTAATGGACATCAGTGAGAACTGGTGTCCCTCAGGGATCCATATTGGGAACAGGGTTATTTAATATCTTTGTTAATGACTTAGACAAAGGGATTGAGTGCAAATTTGCAGATGACACCAAGATGAGTAGTGGGGTTGACACACCTGAAGGACAGGATGCCATCCAGAGGGACCTGGACAAAGTCCAGAAGTGGGTCTATGGGAATATCTTGAGCTTTAACCAGAACAAATGCAAGATGCTGGACCTGGGTCAGGGTAACCCCCAACATCAATACAGGCTGGGGAACAAACAGATGAAGAGCAGTCCTGCCAAAAAGGACTTGAAGGTGCTATGAGAGAAGGGACATGAGCTGGCAATGTGCCCTTGCAGCCCAGAAAGGCAATTGTATCCTGGGCTGCATCAAAAGGATTTGGCCAGCAGGTTGAGGGAGGTGATTTTGCCCCTCTACTCCACTCTCATGGGACCCCACCTGCAGTACTGAATCCAGCTCTGGGGTCCTCAGCACAGGATAGACATCAACTTGTTGGAATGAGTGTAGAGGAGGAGCAACAAGATGATTAGAGGAATGGAACACCTCTCTTACAAGGAAAGGCTCATTTTCTTGGCCTGGAGAAGAGAAGGCTTTGTTGTGACCTAATTGCAGTCTTCCAGTACCTGAAGGGAGCCTACAAGAGAGATGGAGAGATACTATTTACAAGAACATGTACTGCCAAGTCAAGGGGAATGGCTTTAGACTGAAAGGAAGGGGTGTTGGAACTAGATGACCTTTGAGGTTCCTTCCAAACCTAGCCATTCTATGTTTCTATAAGTCTATGAAAAACAAAATAATTACCTTGCTTGTTTTACACATGATATGTTTCTTATCACTATTTAATATATTTTTCTTTGTGAGTGTACTGTTGTGAAATTGCATTTAGTTTTTCATTTAGAACAAAGCCAATATTTTTCATGTAGCATTATTCTTGCTAACATGCTATCATTTTCTGTACTGACTGACCCTGTAAATATACTTCCCTTATTCTTCTTATTACTGTTAGCGTTTGCTGTCTCTTACTGATCTGAATTGGAGTAAATCTCATCTGCTACAGGTGGGTAGGGTCCACTGAGATTTGGGTGAACTAGAGGGCAAATGAGAGAGGATGGAAAAGAGAAGTTTGATGGAATTTGTCAAACTACTACTGTTTCACTAGCATATTACTCAGTTGTGGTCTCTGTTTTCAAACTCATTGTTATGTCCTCCTTTCAAACGTCCCTGCTAAAGAGCTAACAATTCCTTGACTTTTTTTAACAAAACCAAAGACTCTGAGAAGCTTTGACAAAAATGTTTCTATGTTTCTGGCTTTTTTCTTCTTTTCTTTTTTTTTTTTTTTTTTCCCCCTGCATGACCAGTGGCAGAACCTTCTGCCAAGAAAGGTATGAATAATATCAAAAGAAACATCAAAACACTGTTGGTTTAGACTGGGGGCTTTTTGGTGGGAATCTATAAAGGGTCATTGATGGGTTCATTTGTTTATGCCATCTTACAATGGACTTGTCTTTACTGAACCACATTTTATTTACTTTCAACAAAATTAATCTTTTAAATACATTAGGGTCATATATTCCAAATATTTTTTTCATTCAATATCAAAAAAATATTCCAGAAGATACTCTTTGCCTGTTTTTAATTGCTATGTTAGTTCAAGTTGTGTCATATGTCTCTGTGCTTTAAATCTTTGGTTAGTCATTACATAGCTGCAAGTCCTCTGTTTTCTAAACATTTGTGTACTTCTATGGTGCAGCAGTCCATATCACTAGCCTTGAAAGTTGCTGTATGAATTAATGGTTCCCCCTGGTGACAGCTGGTATACAGTGATTTACATTTTTCACCGGGTAGTCAGATTTTCATTTATTTACTCAAAAGATGGAAGATTAGTATTTCAGTTATTAACCTAAATATGAAAGGACAGCCTGCCCAATGCTGAATGTAAGAATCTTGAGTCCTGGATCAGCTATTATGAAAAAAATTCCTTGCTCGATATTAGAAAACTAAGTACCAAGAGAGCTGCTGAGTCAATGTAAACCAAACCTGTTTGAGTGACACATGTGCTTCCATTGTTCACAAAAGTCCACAGGCTTAGACAGTTTCTAATCACACTGCACTGCAACACAAGACACTGTAACTCAGAGTAGAGCGAAAAAGCAGCTTGTTAAGAACTATAAATCAAAACAATCTGTATCGCATTTCAGTTGAATTAGCATTCTTTTGTTCCAGGCTGCTACCTGATGTGCATCTAGATGGCCACTCATCAAAAGAGAGTATGAAACTTTGTTAATTATATTCTGGCTATTTCATACTGACCTTTAACATTGTAGAAAAAAAATAGAGAAGTAATGTTTTCTCTGTCTTCAGTTAAGGTTTGCATTGCCATCACACTATCTCCAGTAATTACCTTGTGTTTTAGTATTTTGTGAACTGGGTAGGCGGTGTGGTTTATTTGTAAAGTTGCATCTGGTGTTAAGGAATAGCCGCTAGAGCATTTGCAGAGATCAAGAGGATAAGGGCCACATGAGGCTGATTTAGATAGCATTTTAAGTAATTTATGATGTAAGAAAGGAAGGCCCGCAACAGGGCATTGGCTCAGGGTCCCTCACTGGTATCTCTCCAGCTTTGCTCTTAGTCCAGTTTATTGCTTTTTATCTTTGTTTTTGGCTTCAACAAAAGCTGTGGTAACCTTCAGTTGTCTGCACTGACCAAGGCTGTGGAAAGCAGACTTTCACTGTTTAAACTGTAGACCAACAACAGTGTACAGTGTCAAAGCCTCTGGATGTTGCAACACAGCCAGTCTGGGGTTTAATGGGAGATGAGATGCTGTGCCTGTCTCTTCTGTGTATAATTTACTGGGCAACTTAAACTCTGGACCTGTTTAATGGTCCTAGAAGCAGAGTTTCTAGGCCAACAACTAAATCAGCTGCAGTGCTCTGCATTTGCAGATGGCCTTATGATTTACAAAATTTAATAAGTTGTCCCTTTACAATACTTTTTTCAAAAACGTAGCTTTTGTAACAGTTGCCAAGAACGTTGTCAAAGGTACAAATACCCATAATGAAACTTCTTTTTTTTTTTTTTTTTGTGAAAAGCCATATAAACATTTCCAAGTATTGCTAATTCATTAAAGTTGAAAAAATTCTAGAGCGCTCTGCTGGCTGGCCATGGTAATACATTAGTGACTATTCCAGCACTGCTCAGTGGCAGTGATATTTCTTGGGTAGCAGTGCAGTAAAGCCACTGGCAACTGGAGGGTGGGAAAGGGAGGGGGGACTCAGTCTCATTTGTAGCCTACTTCTTTTTAAATGAGGATTGCATGAAGCACAGTTCCCTGTTTCACTCAGCCTTTCACTGCTGACTTCCTACTAAATTTTTGAGCAGATTATATATATTTTTTTTTCCTGGAATTTTGATTTCTATTCAAAGTATCTTAACAAATTATATGTCCTTTAATTAAAAATACAGATACACATCAAACACCCAAGGTGACTTTTAAAGTTGGCAGATTTTGTTTATATATGCTAGTTAACTATTCTTGTCTATGGAATATTGCTGTTAGGAGGAACAAAAAAAACGGTAAATTTTAATTTCTCACTTGATTTTAGACCTTGGGAAGATAATAACAGAAAATTTTCTAATAGCTGCCATCAAATTTCATCAGATGTAAACTTCACCTGTCATATTTACAGACTCAGTGCTCAACTTCAGAGCTGTTTGCCCACTCATTCCTCCTCCTTTTATGTTTCTTCCTCTCATTTCTTACCTAACGTTTAGAGCACAATTTCCCAAAATTTACTAGTCAGTACTTACATTCAGGAACAGACTCCCTGTTAACAGTATCACTTCTCAGTGTGAGACTTACTGAACTCCACATCAAATATCTGCTACAAGATAAATGGAGTAAAAATACTTTGATGCAATTATTCTGCCCTGTTTGGTTGTAATGCAATTAGATCATTTAAGGAACCTTTGGATGGAATTGCTTTCCAGACTGTTTAGATTGAAGACGTAATTCCCTCCAAATAAAGATGTGAATATTGGTAAAATAATTAAGCTATTGGTTCTTTGAAATTTAAATTAAAAAATAAAAAGGAAAAAGAAAATATTTTTCCAGTGCAAGTTGTTTGTATTTTGACCAATTCCACATGTTCTGTAGTCCTACTTTTCCTGAGCTCACTACTGTTTTTTTACATTTGTGTTATCAGTGTAGTTATTGTCCAAGCCTCTGTTGCCTGTGTCAGAGAAATGTCAGAAAAAACTGACATCTCTCTGATTTGCTCTTAAAATGTAGAAAAGTGAAGTTGTCGACTTGAACTTGAGAAATTAGAGAAAAATACTGTTTGCTTCTCCAGCAACTCCAAGACATGAAACGCCTTGTGGATGTAACCCAGAGGCACTTGTCTTCTATTGCAGGATACTCTTCCTGTTGAGACTACTTGTATTTTTGTGCCTGTCATTGTTAAAACTTAATAACTCTTCCTCCTTAAGACAGTTTTCCTAGTGCAAAAATAACCAGTCATTCCAAGGCTTTAAATGAGTTTGTTTCCTCTGTTATGTTTCCATGTTCCATTGTTCCATTCCTTCTCTTCCCCACACCCACCTACTTTAGCTTTCCCCATTACATGAATCACTTTCATGTAAATTATTACTACTTCTTTTCACTCAGCCTAATCCTGAGAGAATATTACCCCCATTAGAATTGTACACATTTTACAGAGGTCTTTGGGAAGAATGGCTTAAATATGGTGCTAAATATGAGAATATGGTTATGTTTTTACCACAACCTGCCTGTAGAATGCTCTTTCCATTGCAGATGTATGGCAGAACAAATTGGAATCAATGACTTTTTTTTCCACTCTAGTTATGCATTTCAAGTGATAAGTGGTATCATTATTATTGTTATTTTTGTTGTTATTGATATTATTAGGAGAAATAACTTTTAACATTTTTCTATGTAATTTGAGCAACAAAGCAAAAGTGTTTCGTTTCTCTCACAAAAGAACTCCCCTTTCTGTTGCACTGTTTTACTGTTTAGCATTATAAATATACAATGTACAGCTTCTAAGGTCAAGCAGAAAGGAAGATTTTCTTTTCCAAACATCTGTCAGCAACCACACAGAAGAAAAGTCAGTACTAGCATAATTTAGCATGTTTTCACTCAGTGGAAAATGTTCTTTGGACATTGGTCGTGATATGTACTTTAAGTAAAGCTTTCCTTGAGTGCTTTATCTTACACTGTATGGCTTTGCTTCTCTTACACTAATATTTTTCAGTTTTCTTATTGTCTGAGGCTATGAATATGTCAGCAAAGGATCATAAGCATTATTTATTCTTCTGGCATTCAAGTCTCATTGTGATAAGAATGAGCATTTGCCTCTCTGCAGATGGTAGAACCAGTTCCAGGTTTTGGTGTACCTGGATGTCACTGATGACTGTGCTGGAACAAAAGTAACCAGCAATGAAGCAGCAGGTTTGGCAGGCAGAGTGTGGGATTGACACGTGTTCTTTTCCAGCAGGGGCTGCTGCAGAGCAGTATTAACCATGTGTCCCCAAAGGACTGGAAAATTGTTTTCAATTCCCTCCTCCCATCTCCCCCGTTTCCATTTAACATAAACATATGATGAATCTGTTAGTTCTGTTAAGTCAGAAAAAGGGAAGAAGTCACTGAAGAATATTAAATCTGGATTGATCCAGTATAAATGCTCTTGGATCTTTCAGTAAAATATGCCTAAACTGTACAGGAATTATCTCCTTGGGTAGGAAAGACATGCAAATATAAGATAAAAAATCATAAAATCCTATTCATTGCAAAACAACATATCTGAAAGGAAGCAAAGTACTGCAAAGAATATGGACTTTAAGCTTAGTATGAAAACTCTGACACTAGCCATAACCTGCATAGTGTGCAGGGTTAAAAGTGCCAACCATGTCACTTGGCCAGCACGGAGAAGAACCCAGGGATCCAGTGAAAACTGGAAGTATTCTGAAGTTGAATAACATAAAGGTCTGTAAAGGCGCAACATCTATAAGGAGAGACATCTTTTTAAGCCAGTTTATGGAGTAAAAATGCATATACGTACCCTTCCAGGCACGAAGCCCATTTACAGGGTTAGACACCTGTTTTTCTGACTTTACTGGAAGATACAAGATATATAGCTTCTCCCAATTAGCTTTGATTAAGACCTCTTGCTTCTCAGATAAGGATTTTATGGTCAGATTACAGTATCTCTGTTAGCCTCTGTAAAATGAATTTGTAAAAGTAAACAACTCCAGATGGGAATTTACCTCATCCTAATGAAGACATTTAGGGAAGGTGGAAGGAATTAATTCTGGAGGCCTTTTTTCACCTTTAACTGTAAGGAAAGATGGCCAAAGACTTAAATGTTTACATTCTGTATGTTATGATGACATGAATTCAAATCCTCCAATCTCTTACATGCTGAAACCACCACAGCTGCAACATTGTTGCTTATAATTTTATTGTAAATAAGGCATCTGAAAGGATTTTATGGGATCTACAAAAGCCATTTCTGCTGTCTGCTTACACAGCAGGTTTCATATATAGCAGTTTGGTTACATTGCCAATTTTTTGCTTACTGAAAAAAAAAGAAAAAGATTATATTGCTTCATATTGCTACTTGTCTTCTGAAAGAAAATAGTGGATTGTGGTGCCAAAGGGACCTGCCTACTGATATAGAAAATTGTGAGATATCACCACCATACAAACAGTAGTACAAGCACAAACTCAAATTAATAAATAAAAAATGGCTTTTGAGGTAAAGAAGGCTTGTATTTTTCTGTTGAGACATGTTGTTATACTAGCTCTCTGTAAGAAATAGGACTTTCTTTGAATTGATCATAACAAATACATTTATCCTTGAATAAAAGAAAAAAAAAAGGTGAGTACACTACATTTTCAGAGCTGAATAAGAACTCAGTGCAGACAAACTTGTAACAGAAACATATAGTATGCACAACAGTTGAGGCACAAAGCATTGGCTTAGATATAACAATAAATATAAAAAAGTGAATTGAGCATGTTTTTGTATTTGTCTTTACATAACTACTTTCCATGCATTATTGCTTAGGCTTAGGACATCCAGACTTACCTGTCAACTAATTTTACTAAGTATAATTCTTTCACCAACTTCTTAAAAAAAAAATATTGCCAATCATTTTAATGAGTGTAATAGATCTTTTCCAGTTCAGGCTGGGCCAAATGCAGTTTTCATACTACTAATGATATTTCCCAACTATATTTCTTACATTACTCTCACCTGTTATTTTTTGATGAATCAGGATTTTATTGACATGACAAGAGGCTCTTTCTTCAATTATCACATCAGGTGGTTTCTTTTATATTTCAGACTGAAAAAGTTTCACATGCACTACATGGTCGTCTTTGGCAACATAAATTACTTGGTTCTAATATTTAATAACTTTAGTTCTCCTAGAGACTTTTGGCTTTATCCCCTATTTCCAGTTACGGGGCTGCTGGCTGTAGCTTGTAAAGCAAGGCCTTATTGCGTAGAGTAACTGCATATCTAATGTGGAAAAGAAATGTCAGAATTATTTTTTAATAATGTGTCTTCAATCTAATGTGATTTCAGGATCTTAATCAATTGTAAATAAAAGCTTGAGTGAAAATATGTAATTAGAAATTACTTTTTAGATTTAGATTATGTGGGTGGGTGAAATTTATGCTGTGGGAGAGAAGTTCTTGAATTGTCTGTAGCTCACTGTTTGTGGATTTCACATGAACTGTGGAAAAGTCAGCTGCAGACTAAGTCAGTGTCCAGATTTATTTTCTCCTGTAAAGATTGTTTGTGTGAATAATGAAGTGTACAGGAAACCAGACTGGTCTGATTTCATTTGTTCTTGATTTTAGGCATGTAACCAATATATCCGTTTGCCAATTTCTTGTTTAGTGGTCCCTTTTCCCCATAATTTTTCCATTATGGGAAAGACCCCAACAGAATATTCAGTTCTCTCAAAGTCCTGATTTCTTTCTGGAAAACATCTGGTCATTATTGAGTAGATAGATAGGGAGAATTGATTTGTGCTTACATATTTAAAAGTTGAATGTGTTCACAAAAAATACAACCTGGCAGCAGAAGATTTCATGTTACAGAATAACAGAATCATGGAATCAATTAGGTTGGAAAAGACCTCTGAGATCATCAAGTCCAACCCATGACTGAAAACACCACCTTGTCAACTAGACCAGCACACTAAGTGTCACATCCAGACTTTCCTTAAACATCTCCAGGGATGGTGAGTCCACCACCTCCCTGGACAGCCCATTCCAATATCAAATCACCCTTTCTGTGAAGAAATTCCTCCTAATGTCCAAGATAAACCTCCCTTGCTGCAGCTTGAGACTATGCCCTCTTGTTCTATTGCTTGTTACGTGGGAGAAGAGACTGACCCCCAACTGGCTATAACCTCCTTTCAGGTAGTTCTAGAGAGAAATAAGGTCTCCCCTGAGCCTCCTTTTCTCCAGGCTAAACAATCCCAGCTCTCTCAGTGGCTCCAGCCTTGTTGCTCTTCTCTGGACATGCTCCAGCACCTCAATGTCCTGCCTGAATTAAGGGGTCCAGAACTGGCCAGAGTACTTGAAGTGTGGCCTCAACAATGCTGAGTAGAGTGGGACAACAACTTCCCTGCTGGCCACATTAAGCCACATTAAGCTGTTGACCAGCACTCCTGCATCCTTTTCTGCTGGACCACGTTCCAGCCACTCTTCTGTATATTCTGTGACTCTGTTTTTTATACTACCGTTCCTTTCTAAAGCAGATCAAAAAGTAAGCAGTTGAACATCAGCATTTTTTGTAGTAACATCTTTTAGTTTTGTCAACTGTTTACGTAGACTTCTGTACTGTTATTTAGTTTCTTAGCCATCTATACAAGACTGGAAGCAATGAAAACAAAAGTTGTAATATATTTTTTTTTTACTACGGTATAATAGAAGAGGTTTTTAAAGAGAACTAATTTTTTATTTATGTCACCAGAAAAATAGCCAGATTTTTGAAGTATTCAGTAGTGAATATGCTGAGCTTTGGGAAAAAAATATGTATATCATTGTTGCCGTAAGGGCAAGGAAAAAATTTTCCAAGACAACTTTATGTGGGTAAAGTAGAGAAGAGTTCTTTTACTTATACGGTTTTGGGGTACAGAATATAAAGGAGTATAAAAGAGTATAAAAGAGAACAACACATGTTGACAAGTAACAGATAGAAAAGACCAGTGTTAGGTTGAACTCACGGCCTCAGGATACCATGTGAGCTCTTTTCCAAGCACCACCGCTTCAAACATGCAGAGTAAATTACTCCGAAAGGCGTCCCTTTCATTTCATTTCATTCCTGGCTGGACACATACCCAGCCAGCCCCTGAGCCACTCTGCCATGTCTTACAGAAGCAAACAAGGGACAACAACCTGCCCCTCCCAGG
>JAWWTY010000001.1:61007742-61033888 GCA_035222235.1 Margarornis squamiger | reverse complement strand
TAGCTCTGGTACATGTTTCCCAGGCATGGTGTTCCAGCTATTATCTGACTCTTAAGACAGCTAGCACAGGGTTAGAGGCTGCTATCTGCTCTAAATGTAAGAAACTACCTAGAAGTATAAAAATTTACAAATTCATGAAAACCCTAAGGCATCATCATGCATTTTTGGACAAAAAGTTACAATGAGAGTCACCCACTCACTTTAAAAATCCAGCTTGTAATACGTTAGGGTAGACCTTTAATAAGTCTGAATGAAGTCTGAACTGCTTAGATCAGTGTTTGTTTTGATATGTTAGTTTTGCCACTGAATTCTCCTGATTGAAGATTGTACCTTGTTAGGTACTGTTTTGCTATACTTGAATAAAAAACTTTTACTTTTCATGCTTGATGACACAGAAATATTCAGTCAATTGAATATAGAGATCTTTCTTTTGGCACACTGCTTACAAATCTTTAGTAGAGGTGGTGGGTGAACATCCCACAGTCTTTCATGCATTAGACACACATGCTCTTAACTCATTCCGATGTCATCTTGCTTGGAGGAGGTTCCTGTAAAAACATTGATGTAAAAGATATGTTAAAAAAATCAATGCCAAATGTCACTGAAAATCGAACTCATGTAAAGATCCTTAGAGTGGCAGAATATAAAGTGAAAGAGATGCTGTCACTCTGCTTTTATCTCTTTGATCCCATGTTCAAGACTAGTACAGGCCTGCAGCAGTGCTTAAACTGTAACACTGTTACAAGAGAGCTATTGACTTCAGCACTATTGAGAATCTAATACCATTTATTGAAGTTAGGTTTTACTGATTTTGAACACTGACAAGATTTCTGCAAAGGTAAATCTAGTAAAGGTTTCATTTGTATTTCTCAGGAACTTCCCCTAATTGTCAAAACAGCAACAACAATAAACCCAAACAAAGAAACAAACAGACACCCTAATCCCGAATTAAAATAAAACCTCACCCACAATTGTGTGAAGATTATATACAGGAGTTCATAACAGACATGACAAAAAAGGGGAAAACATTGTCTAATTTATTTTCATAACATGACTGGAAATAGCACAGATGAAAAATGCTAATTCATCCTCTGATATGAGGAGATATTATTAATATCACACTGCCTGCAAAGGTGTATTTTTAAAGAAAATACTCTATTTAAAAAATGTATGGATTTTATTTTTTGCAAAGCTAATTAAAAAGAAGAGATCGATTACTAAATATATAGGTTGGTCATTGCACAGAGCCACTTTGGTCTCTGTTCCATGGTTATAAACTATGTCTATGGTCTGGTTTCTAGGTCAGCTTCAAGTCAGTGGTAATACTGGAGTGTTAACATGATTCTGTATCTTAAATTCAGGAGAAACAAGCTGTCAGCTTTTCAGTTGCAGGTTTTATTCCTTAAGTGAAATTAACTCAAAGCAAATATCATTGTGAAGAGGTCTTGCCAAGGCATAATGAAGAATCAGAGTAACACATGTTGTAGCCAAGTTTTGCCTCATACCGGACTGGATTTCCAAGCCATGTGTAATCCATACAAATTTTGTACTTCTTTTCCTAACCTTGCCCTAGTTTGAAACAAAATTTTCAACTATGCATTTATGAACTGAAAGAAGAGCAGAAGCATGAGGTATTTGTCACATTTTTCTGTGAATTGTCTGTGATCAGCTTTCAGTTTTATGCACCTCAAGCAACACTGCATAAGCAGCAGCAAGAGTAAGACTCTTCCGATTCAGAGGTACAGTTTTCCAAATTGTAGTTATATCTCTGCTTGTGGGGCACTGGGGGGACAAAGTTGGTGACTTGTTTTTTATGTGTAAGAATTATCACATACAAACTGAATGACTAAGTGTGTGGTAGTTATGAGACATGAATGATCCTTTAAAGAATATTTGTTTGACTGATTTTCTGAACAGTACTGGATTTACCATTCTCATTTATAATCTATGCTTCATATCCTTAGATTACAAAACTCAGTGATAAGGATAAAGACTGGAAGAGTATGGACTTGACTGCAGCAAAGGAAACTGGAATTTTTGTCTTATATCTCAAGTATTTCCCTTTTTGACCAAATTTAGCTTGGGAAAACCTATATTCCAAGGATAGTGCACTTTTTAAAATATATATTTCTCCATGTAGCAGAAAAAGTACAAGTAGCATGAGCTGTAGTCTACAGAGACACATATGCACAGAGATGTGTGTATATTCCACTCTGTAGTTCATATGAGTGTACTGTAGAAAGCACAACTGAAAATCACCAGTCACTTAAAATGTCATCGTCTGGAGTATGCCTGGGTTGTGCTGTCGGTATGGGAAATGAATTCAAATAATAGGTGCCATTACTGTAGCATGAAACTATTAGTTAAAGTTCACAGTGCTTGACTAGATCACTTAAACCTTTATTAGGGAAAAAAATGAAATTTTGAATGTTCTTATTTTCTTCCTTAATTTGAGCAGGGGCTCAAAGTTTAACCAAAAGCATCTGGAAATAAGTTCCAGTGCTGTGCTCCCGGTTCAAGTTTGAAAGAACAGAAGGCAAAACTCCCTGTGCATGGTGCTAACTAGTATCATGGGAGTGTCAAATTTGATTTGAGGTAGATTGACATGTCATTATTCCTCCCATTCTTGCTTCCCTTTTAATGATCTGCACCTGAGCTCTGGTGTGTATTTTGTGACACTTATTAGCAATGTACAGGTCTGAGAGAACTGTTGTTTATCCATCTCTCACCTGTTAAAATGTTAACAAGACAAGACGTGCCACAGTGTCTGGTGCCAGCTGAAGGTCATGGATGGAGTGAAGAAGCCCCTGACACCTGTCTCACGCCGTGGGCTTTGTACCACGCTTCACTGAAAACAGCAGGCTGAGCGATTTCTCACCATTAATATCAATGGGACCTGAACTCACGCTACCTTGCACACATTCCTCGGCTCCAGGAGTGGAAATGTGGAGCTATTAACACACCTCATTCACACCTGAATTAAGAATGTTGCAACAGTTCTACATGGCAGATATAACAAAGGAATCATTAGGCTTATTCTTGTCCACGTGCACTCCAGTGCCTGATGACAACTGCTTCAGCTATTTTAAATCAAGACTGAGAGACACAAGGCTACTGATTTATTGAGTATCAATCAACCAGGATTCATCTTGTCTTGCTTTTATTTTTCTTTTGTGAGATACTGCTTCAGAACAATTAAATCTAATAGACTAAAACAATTACTTTGATTACCGTGCTGCAATATTTTCATAACAGTCTACCATTAATGGCATTTGCATTTTGGAAAATTGTCATACTTTTTCAATTAGAAGTTTTTTAGAATGGAATAGATGCTTCACATGCAACACAGTTTTAAAGACCGTCTAGTTTCAACCCCCCTGCCAGAGGCAAGGATGCTACTCACTAGACCAGACTGCTCAGGGTCCCATCCAACCTGGCCTTGAACACTTCCAGGGATGGGATATTCACAACTTCTCTGGGCAATTTGTTCCAGTATCTCGCCACCCTCTGAGCAAAGAATTTCTTTCTAACATCTAATCTAAACCTGTTCTCTTTCAGTTAAAAACCATTGACCCTTGGCCTGTCACTATCTGCCTGTAGAAAAAGTCTCTCTCCCTCCTTTTTATAATCCCCATTAAGGGGACTGAAAGTCTGCAGTGAGGTCTCTCTGAAGCTTGCTCTTCCTCAGCCTGAACAACTCCAGCTCTCTCAGCCTGTTTTCATAGGAGAGGTGCTCCATCCCTCAGATCATCTTCAGGGCCCAGTAGTAACCTTTTAACTCCCTCTCTGAGTCCATGAGTGAATGGCTGTGAGTGAAAATACGCAGCTATTTGTGAATGCTCCTGTGTGCGTGAATTACCTATGGAAAGACAAACCAAAACAGCTATGCAAATATTATACAGCATAGATCTGTATGTATATATTAGCAAATAGAAATTGGTCTCTTACGGACATACACATAAAACAGATTTGCAGAAGTACATACAAAAATTGTATCTCCTTTACCTTTCTTTCTCTCTCTGTCTCTTCCTCTCTTTCACCATCCCCTTCCTCTTCTTCTCACTTGCTTTTTTTTTTTTTTTCTTCTGCCAGTAACATTTTCTTTCTTTTGCAAATCATTCAGACACTTTAGCTGATACTGGACTGTCACAGACACTAATAACTTGTTCACACCCCCTTCCATTTCTTGTGCAGCACATGAAATGATGCTGTTCAGCAGACAGACAGTGGAAACAAGGTGTTCAGTCCTTTCAATTTTTATTTATGGCAACTGGGAACATATTGCTGGAGGTACTAAGAACCAGTTTACTTTCTGAAGGAGTCAAATTTGTCTCAATTGTCTCTGGATGGAAAATTATCTCTCCCAATAGCCAGTGGAAACAGTCTTTCTGATCTCCCACTACTTTTTTTCTGAATCATAAGCATGTTTTGTGAATGGTTAAACAACTTCACTCTTAATCTTATCAGTATAAGGCCCTCACATCGGACCCACTGAAAATGGCAGAAAGACATTCTCAAATTTGAGTAGACTTCAGTTCTGACACTAACAAATATCCGACTGGCTTAACCTTTCAAAAGGCAGACAAATGAAAAATAACATTAAGCACTTCTATCAAAAATAAATGCCAGTTGTTTTTGGAGGTCTTTCTCCCAGCGGTTCCCACTGATGTAGGCTATAGCAGGCTTTGGAATATGACATTCTTTAATCAGCTTTTTCCTTTTGAAGCAAACTCCTAATCATTGTTTTGCTTTGTTTTGGGGGCTCATGGGTATTTAAAATGAACTCCCAATGTCTTGCAAGTTACAGTTGTACTCGTAAGTACAATAGTGAGCAATAAATAAGAAATATTAAGTATTCTGTAGCCAGATTAGAGTGGAACAACAACGAGAGAATGAGGCATTCTTTCTAAACAAACAAAAAAGCATAATTGGAAAAAGTAATTTTTATATTCTCTTACATTAGATGGGGCCACTGAGTGAAACATTCACTGATGAATTACTCCTCTAATCTGTGGAGGAAAAACAGCTACTGGTGAATTAAAGACTCCTGGAACAGAGCCATGAGAACTAAATGGCTAAAAATGAAAACAGGCAAACATTTGAAGAGTATTCTACAGAACACAGATCTTTCAACACCTCCCCTTTTTCCATGACTAATTCATTGTCATGGAAACTGAATTTATCAAAACGTTCTTGTTCACTCCTAGTGACCCAGTGAGTCGACTTACAGAGCTGGTGAAAGGTAACTCAGGCTGAAGCAATTTTTACAAATGATATGCAGCAGTTCATAAATTGGTAAATTTTGAATGCTACCATTGTGCTTCCCAAGTAGTTTTCCCTAGTCTCAAAAGACTATTTCTGTCTGCAAGCTAGAGGTGTCTGAAACACTCACTAATAAGTTAGCATGGGAGGCATGTATGAATACGGCTTTTTTCTTCCCTCTCTGCTCTCCTCTAATTTGTTTTTCTTCTTACACTGTAAATTTATGCTAAAATCTTGTTATTTGTGTCATTTCTTTACTTCATGCATTCTCCACAGTATTTTTCTTTGCTGATCTGTAGCCCAAGGATTCAAAAGCCCTTCATCACCTCATCACAAACATCTCCTCTTATCTGTTACTGAAGGTAGCTGTTGACTATCAAGGGTAATGCACAATGACTACTGTACACAGACAGCTTTGAGAAATCCAAAATAACCCTGGAACTCTGAGTTGCTTTCACCATGTCTAGGAAGGTGGGATCGCTTATATTTCTTCATCATACATGAAAATTGTCGTATTTTGAAGGTTTTTCAGCTTCCATGTCACTGCCAAATTCTATCAAGGTTGATTTTTATTTTATTTTCTTTTAGCAATTAGTGACTTGTTGTCATGGAAACCACACTTCACATGATTCTTGAACTTAAATGGCTGAATGTGATCATACAGCAGCCCTTCATTCTTTAGCCTCAGTAGTTAAAGACTTGTTTTTGTGTGTGATCTTGATTACAGAATCACATAAAATATCTATAAACACACCAAATAATAGCAGAAGGCTACATCAATTAAAATGGAGTATTCAATAATTCATTCTTTAATTAAAGCTCTTCCTTTTCCTATTGCTGTAACCTTTCAAGTGTCAAAGCAGATACAAGCTAATCATTTGTATGAAATAGCTTTTCTAATTAGAAGTTTGTGAAAAAAAATGAAGGAAAACAAAAATGAGAATTTTAAATACTTTTATGCCTAGTGCAATGAATGAAAATAAGTACTTTAGAGAAAATATTTTCTAGGGAATAAACCATGTCTGCGTTTGTGGACAGTATGCATTTAGGTACACAGGAAGGGATGCACTCACTTCAGCTTTTTTTTTTGGCAAGTGCATGAAATAACTTTGGAAAAGGGAAACAATATATCCAAATATAATCTCAATAACAGACACATTTGGATTTGTTCATCCACTAAATATTTTGTATTTGGCAATCAAAGTCTTAAAACTTTACTTCAAAGGTTATATTTTCTAATAACAATCACATTGAAGGATTAATACATTGCATTTTTTTAACATGTGAGTCCTGTCTCCACCATTTACAAATATTCCAGAAATATTCCTATATCACAAAGATCTGTTTTCACTGAAGATTTTTAAGATACATTGCTCTAATAACAGTGACAGAGTAAGATGAATCAGACTAAAATAAAGGGTTATGTCATGTCTCTTATTCCAAATATGATCCTATTCCGCTTACAAGTTATCTGGAGATTTTTTGTTTGTGTGTGTGTATACATGTGTATATAGGCACTTTATTCAGAAAAATTCATAGAATTTTCAAGTTATGACTACAATATTTTAAATTCACAGTTTGCACCGCTTTCATTGTCTAGATAAATGGTTTATGTGATTGCATGTTCATGTCTCTGATTCTTGAAAAATGCTGAATGGCCTGTAATCAATAAGAGTTCAAGGTACTTGAACCTCTTAGGAAATTATAAGAATCAGGCCTGGGCATGTGAAATTGTAAGTGTCACTCTAAAGAAATAGTGTTTTTTGAAGATTTCTCTGGTGCTTGATGCATGAGAAGACTCAGCCTTGAAAGGACACTGCACTTCTCATTAAACTTTTCAAATGTGCCTTTGGAAAACTAGAACTAAACTATTGGTTAATGTAGCTATCAGAGAGAATTGTGTTTCAAAACACGATAAGACAATTTCTTTCCTGTGGTAACACATCTGAATTCAATGTTATTTTCCACTCTCTCTCCTCCCATGTATTGGAGGCTCATTACTTGGATTCGTTAACCTCACACAGTAAAGATAGCTATTTGCTTTCAGTGATACAAAAGCAATCATAGTATGATTTTGGCATGCATTGCTGTGTTCAGAGGTTCCTTACAAAGCAACAATTTTGAAGTATTTTAGTGGAAAAGTATTCACATTTATACAGTGTGCTATGCTCACATCAAGCATTTAACTGGATACATTTGTTGCAAAAAAATGGGGAAAAATAGATAAAACTATTTCTTATACTTGTGATAGTATGTATAGCTGCCAAAAGTTAACATAGTTATGAAATCTACTGAATGTTTTTACCAACCTTTAAGAAGATAGGTATGCATTTTACCATTTGCTGTGTGTTTCTGTGCTCACTCAAGCCCTAGGATATCAAAGCAATTATTCTGAAAACCATGTAGAAAGCAGTGTGAGGCCAGAATTTGGCTCATATTTAGATACACTGAATTCCATGTTATCACACTAAGAATAGCATTTCCTAGTAAATTGTGAATTTGGGCTTTACACTCTTTTTTAACTGTTCTCTCTTATTAATGTCTCAGGTTACTTTTGGTTCTTATTTCTTTAAAATTACTCCAAATGCATCTTTGCATTTCTAACTTCTTCTAGAATTTCTTACAAGTACAGTCTGTACTTTAAACTTCTAAAATCACAAAACTAGTATCAATAATTGTACTAGATGTGGTAGCTACATATAGATTCTTTCTTGTCCTTTTTCAGTACATGTTGGTTTCTTTCCATGAATCTAAAGATTTGTGTTTGATTAACACTTATTATTAACTGTATCATGTGTTTGCTTTCATAAATATGTGAATTTTTATCTTTTGCTTCATTAAAAATGCAGGGAACAAAACCCATTAAATTACTGATTCAAAGTTATAATGGAGTGAAACATTTGACATTGTCCTTGTAGAAGGTCAAACGGTTCTACAGAACTATTAGTATTATTACAGCAATTTTAAAGAAAGCATCACAAAAATAAAAATGCAGTATTCTTCAATATGCATAATCAGGAAAAAAAAAATACACCTTAGAATCAGATGTTGGCATAATTTCAAAATAAGAAGCTATAAACCAGCTGATTTTCTTCATTGTCTGGGATTCCTTTGGGGTATTATTTCAGTCTTGTAATCTGTTTAACTTTTTTGTACTTGGAAAGACAATAGAATATGACAGGTTCTTTGACAGTTTGCTAACACAAATTAACCTCATTTATGAGAAAACTGACTGTGTGTGAACATCTACTTTTGCACTGCTTTGTAAGACAATCTCTAAATTGCTGACTTGCTGGGAGGTGCATTTCCTAAATTTTAGGCATTCTGCTGAATAATAAGACCTATAATCTAACATGTATGTTATGACAGGCTTGCATATTGATGACTCTATAATATTTGTAGGGGAAAAGAAAGAAAAAAAGGCATGCTTGATATGTTCTTTCAAACTTATGAAAATTGTCATCATTGCACCTGTAAAGCACTGCAGCTTTGCACAGGATTTTATTGGGGTAAAAGAGAAGGATATTGGATCACTGCTTATTCTTTAATCTATAAAGAACCATGCAAACTAAGCTTTGAGAGCAAATATTTTGTGGTGGGAATATACCACAAAGAAATAATATTAGCCTAAGGGAAATGCTCAAGATTTTGTTTGTTTCTACCTAGTCTGACAAATGAATAAATGACTGTGCTGTAGAAATAAGGAGAAGAATACAGAAGAATCTGATGTCATGTAATCCTCTTACAAAATGTTGCTAACCAAATGAACCATTAGACTTTTCTTATTTTGTTAAATTTCAATATTTGTGGCTTTGAATTATTTTATAATTATGTGAAAGGTATTAAATAAATTGGATGAGTATGATGAAGGATATTTATTAAATAAAATCAAACACTAGTGGCCTTTAAAAAGATAAATGTAAGCATTCAAGAGTCCTGTCTATCCACCTTCTAAAAGAGTGTATATTTCTCCATACAGTTTAAGATATAGTGCTGAGTAAATATATAGCTAACAGCAGAAGACAATACAGAAAGTTATTATACAAACTCCCGTGTTTCTTCATCAATCTTTTTTTTTGTTTGTTCGTTTTTTTTGGGTTTTTTTTTTGTAGAACCTCTGGTGCTGAAGGAAGGACCAAGAAAGTTTCACAGAGGGAGGGGGCAAATGCCATTTTATAGTCTCCATTTTGCCATGAAAAAAAGCTGCAACTTTCAAAAGAAATATTGGCTCTGTGGACTTAACTAACAGACTGACTAATTATCTGACTAACTAACTAAAAAGGCTGACTTCTTTAGAACTCTCAGTCTGGACCGAAAATTTTCACTTTAGGCTACCTTTTTCTGAAAGTCTTCGCTATCAAGTTGTATTTGTTCTGGATGACCTACATTTATGGTGGGAAAACCTTTAATGTATAATCATATAATATTTCCTGTACATGCCACATATGTTAGGAATAAACTGTTTTAGGTGCATTTCAAAGCATTAAAGTATGTTTATGGATTATCTCTTGTACTGTTAATATAAAGTTAGATTCCCTGTTTACTGTAGGTCCAATTGTATGAAAGTTTCAGATGGAGCCTTTGAAATCTCTAAATATAGCTTAAAAGAGTTTCTCTATATCTAAAATGTCATGACATTAACATCCAGTATCTTGGGACACTCCAAAGTTAGAAACTGGGAAACTGATTCTTTCCAGTAGCATAGAGCTCTAATTTCTAGCCTTACAAGTATTCAAAGAAATGGACTTGCCTTCTGACATTTTAGATATAAAAAATGGTGTTCTAAGTCCAACTTATCCTGTATATTAGGAAGCCATATTTTCTGAAGAAAGATTACTGATTTTAAAAGAGTAAGAATTAATTACTCTTTGTTGCATTTAATTTAAAATAATAAGAAAAAAATCCATACTGTTTCTTTACAGGTATTCTATTGTTCTGATTTTTATAAGAGGGTGTCTAGGTCTATATAAAAACTATACTAATTCCTCACAAAGATATATGAATTATCTTATAATCAACTTCATATTTATGAAAAGTGGACCTTATGTAGTTCTGAGCGAAACTAGAGTTTGAAGATGCAGACATATATGCTTTTTATGAGAACAGAAAGTAGATTCTATTTGTTGCTATTAAGAACCAAGTTCAATTAAAAAGAATACAGATGCAGTGTGTGCTCAGCTTTTCTTTGACCCAGTGCTTGTCAGTAGTGATTGTCTATACTGGTTTTGTTTGTTTGTTTGTTTTTGTTTGGTTTTGGGTTTTTTGATTGTTTTTGTTTGGTTTTGGTGTTTTTTTTTTTGTTTTTGTTTTTGTTTTGTTTTGTTTTTTTTTTGTGTGTGTGTGTTTTTAGTGACTGAATCCGTAATTAATTGCAGATATGAATATGAAAAGAAAGTTGCTCAGTTCTCTTCAGTAAAGCATTTCACTGAGCTGGATGACAAATCAGTGTCTGAAGTTGTGTGTCACAGTCAGACTGCTTTTCCATTTAGGGCCCATTTCACACTGACTGAAAAATGGTAGAGTGGTTCAGCTCCATTTGCTGAATAACCTAGAGGTCCTTAGGGGAAAAGGAAAAATCTACTGTGTTTCAGAGAGTGTTGGTACTAACCTGAATTCTTGGCATGCAAGTAGCCTATTTCTCTTGCTTGCAATACCTTGTGCTAAACCTGGCTTTGACTAGTGTAATGGGAATATCAGGCATCTCCCCAGAGCAACATTTTCTAGTAGAGCAAAAAAACAAACCAAACCAACATTTTCTAGTAGAGCAAAAAAACAAACCAAACCAAACAAACAAGCAAAAAAGGCAAAAAGCAAATAAGAAATGTTACCTCTAAGTTTGCACAGAAAATTAAATACACATTTCTGAGCTGGACCAATAATGCTTGTTTATGGAAGAGAACTCAAATCCAAGAATTTCAAAGTTGCCAAATGTATCACTATTTTTCTGCCTGGGTACCTTTGAAAGGCCTTGTTTTTAAAATGTGAATTTTCACAGCATTAGGAAAAGCACATATTGGAGAAAAATGGAGAGAACCAAATTCTTTAGTTTGTGTTAATGCAGTGCAAAATAACTTCAGAAACTTATGTACCAAACTGCACTTTAGTTTACACCAGTTTTAATATTTCCTATGTAATGTCTCCTAGAAATACATAGTATTTGTAAGTATATAAGGATGTTAACAAATTGCACAGAAAAGGTATAGAACTAGACACATATATCAATTCATTTAACGTACAAGAATTTTAAGAATTTCTATGGTATAAGTTATTGCATAGGAAAATAGGCCTAAATATTTGGTTTACATGACAGCTGACTTACTAATGATCTAGTCAAATGACCAGCACTATCAGTGATGACTCAGGAAAGGCCAACATTACCATTACAGAAAAAAACGGAATATTTAGAGCCTGAAAACTCAAGTAGCATTTGAATTTAAGGAAGTAGCAAGTGCTTGCTAGATAGTGAAGGCATGCCTGGTTCAATATAACTCAGATGTCCATTGAACTGGTTTATTTTCCTTTTACATTTTCTCTTCCTTCCTCTATTTTCTTATTTCATATTGTCTACTTTATAAATAAAAAGGTTCTAAACTAGTTATTCTTAGTCATGTAGCTATCCAAGAAGACTCTTAGAGAGATAAGAATGGATAAAATTGGATAGTTTGATTTTTTTTCTCCAGCTTTTTCCTCTCACTGACTGATGCTGACAATGATCTGAAGTGAATTTTATCCCTAAAGAAGCTTTATAGAGAAATTCTGAAATAACCTTCATATATGGAGTTCATTGTTAACAATTATAAAATACTTTCTCATTATCTGTCGTGGCTTATACACAAAGAATCCCTGTTATTTTCTCTAGCCAGTTCAGCAACTGTGACAGTGCTGCAGCAGCGATGTGTATTTGCATATAACCAGGGCATAGAAGCATCCTTCACTGATATTTTCTGTTCCTGGAAGGCCTTGCATAGAGAGAACATTGATCAAATAGTCTCCTACAGGGGTCCTGTTGCTGCAGGCTGGTCATTTAGGGTGGCCAACCAAAAACAAAACTGAGGCAAATAAAATCAAAAAGAACATAGAGGTAGCTAGAGGCAGAAAAAAACCTGTCAGTCCATTCTTTTGTTATAGCTGTGCTTCAAGCGTCAGTGTCTGTAAGAAGCTCTGAAGTGGCCCTAGGACGAAGCTCCGTAATTGGAGGCAAGCAAGGCACAGATGTTAGCTTTTATTAAATATCAACAGAATTTAACAGTGCCAACAGCCCAGTGCTGAAGGAGAAGGAAGAATGGAAAGGAAATTCCTTCTTTGGGCTAATTTCATGCTTACTGTCCTTCAAACTACTCATCAGATCTGTCATTATGGTCTGTGTCTCTGACAGAGTCAGGGTATCTATAAATACCTTGATAGCTTTATGCACTTGAGTCACGTCTGAATAACCTCTTGCTCATGAGATGCTGTAGGCTATGCTGCCTGGCTCCAGCTGTTGCTACTGAAGGGTACAAGTCCCTTGTAAGTCCTGTATGGTATCTGTCAGCTTTACGTATACATCCTTACTTCCTTGAAGTATCTGAAAGGTCATTAGACACTAATGTTTAGGCAACTGTTTTCTTCCTAAAATGGATTCCTTAAGTAGATGGAGGCATATATCAAGGATGCTGGAAACTGTGCAGCAAAGTCTTCCTTTCTCATAACTCCTCATACTGAAATGAAAAAGGCTTTTAAAAATAGACAAAAATGTTGATTCAGACTTCTCTGCTCATTAGCAACATGTAGGCTTGTTTTTCTTATGAAAAGCAAGTGGTTAATTTAATTTAGAGAGGGACATTATTGCGTTCTGGTAGTTTGCTATGACACGGCTTCATCCAGCTACAGAATGAACTTGCTAAGGCTCGTATCCAGTGGGCACATTTACTGATGCTCTTGGACTTCATTATATTCTACTCAGTGAGTACAAGTGAGGTTTAAGAATATCCCTAATCTGAGATCTCAAACCCCTTGCTCCTTCACTGCATTCACTGGAACAAACCAAAGTAATTTAGAAATATCAGTCTTGTTTATTTAGGTTATCTCTTTCTCCAGATTATTTGAATAGCACTGTGTTCAAAACTTTGTCTAAGACCATACAGAAAATAATTTTATAAAAAGTTAATTTACTTTGTCTAATATATAAAATTGCAATTTTACCTTGTACAGCATTGATGTCAACTTAGTTGGTTTTGACTTGTCAATGCACCCACACAGTTCTTCATTTCTTCAGACTGACCATGTACAAATTGCCCTTACACTGAAGAATTATCCCACCAGAATGGCTTCTCAACAGTCATTACCAAAGGCAACTGTAAAGCTGAAAGGTGTTCAGTGCTAACAGCACACTCCCTCCTTCCTTTGACTCCTCTCCAATCCCCCAAGCTGCCTTGCAGGAGGAAATGCTAGCAACAGAGAGTGTCCCAGGAGAGTTGCTTTGCTTTGCAATGTTCTTGCCAAAAGACAGCACTATTTTTGCCTGAAGTTCTCTTTTATGACATGTACAGATCAGCATAAAGTACCCTGCAAAATTAATTGAATTCTCCAATAATTGTTCTAAAGCCAAATACCATATAGAGCCTTAAGATATATATGCATTTTCAAATGTCTTTGTAGCCTGATTTGGGCCATTTACCTCATGAAATCTCAGCTAAAGGCTGAGTGCATTAATGAAACTGTGAGTCAATGTACATTTTTTTTTTCTTTTCTGCTTTTCTTTTTTTGATGTGGATGCTTTCGTTTTCTGCTACAGTGAACATGTTTCTTAGGTTTACTTGCTTTGTCCACCTGTTGGTGACAATAGGAGCAAGGATGGGGGAATAACAGTGAATAGATATGAAGAGAAAGAGAATTGTGTCAAATAAGATTAGGGAGAAGTATATGGATGCAGCAAATTCAGCCTGATAGTTGTAGGAGATTTAATAGAGCAAGGAAATCAAAGTTTAGTTTTCCAAAGCTGTCTAAACTGGGGACAATATTCCTCTGCAGTGTGCTGCACTGGTTCCTGCTGCACAGGTTCTCTGATTCCCCCACACCGAGGGGGTCTGCTGTCAAGGATGTTGTGTCAAAATTAAGGAATTAATTAACTGCACTACCATTTAGTATAAAAAATTGGATATATCTCCTAGAACACATTGAGCGGTGAGACTGGTCAAAACCATTGGATCGATGAAGATACGTTGAGTTGAACATTACTGACATTGGCAGATAAAATGGGCATTCAAAGGATCGTAAGACGTTTAGTGCCTGCTGCCATGAAAAATCAGGAGATGTGTTCTTTCAGAGATAAATTCTAAAGTGGATCTGCGATGTTAAGCAGGTGATTTGGATGGGGTGGGGGGGAAGGGTAATTTGTGGATAGAAAGAGTTTTAGCGTGAAGCAGTCCTTGTTACAGTTACATAAACCTCACTAAGTGTAGGAATTTGAATGTAAAGAATCAGAAGTTATGGACTAAATTTACATTTATAAGTAAAGAAATCCAATGGGGAAGGATCAGTAGATCAAAGCCGGTCACGTTGGAATTCATGCCTTATGTGAAATCGGGAGTTTTAGCTTTGCACTGGATTTAGCATGATTTCCTTGACTGAATGTCTCTGCTCTGTGTGTGCCTCAAAAGCAGTCAAAAGAACCAGTCAGTGCTTCATATCCTTCTGTCTGTCATGACAATGACAAAATATGAGGACACGTTTGATGCATACATGGTCACACTTTGTGTTTAGATTCCTGTTACAGAAATCAACTTTGACATGATTGAAACTACCCTGTACTGAATCATATATTTTGCTCTAGAACAAGGCATTAGATAAAATAATTAATTTTTAATAAATTCATAAAAAATAATAAATCTTTTGTTGATAGCAAGAGAGCAGATTCTTCATGTATCACAAGGCATGTCTAGTTGCAACTCCAAATTCAGTGAATTTATTCCTAATTATACTTGAACAAATGAAAAGGCAGTCAAACTCTATTGGAAGAAATTGTTCACCAGGACTAAGACTTAGGCTATACATTCAAATTTCCATCATCTGCCTATTCTACCTGAATCAAAGCAGGTATTACATAAATGCAAACATTGGTAGAATGATAGAGTGGTTTGCGTTGAAAGGGACCCTAAAGATCATCTAGTTCCAACCCGACGGCTGTGGGCAGGGTTGCCACCTGGATACAAAAATATTTTATATGTGTAAATTTTAATTGGGGTTATGTTAATTATTTTTTTAAATTTACCTATCCTAATCTATTTGTATATATAATATTGGTTTCAACAAATTCTTTTTAATTAGTAATAAATTAAATTATTCATTTGAAATTAAGATGGTGCTATGTGCTGCTAGTATTATTCATAGACATAACTGAAGAGTAAGTGGTAGTATTATAGGGTCATGTTTTTTATTTATTGATTTAGCAATTTTGTTTTTCAATACAGTATGTTTCTCACATATTTTACATTCTAGATCTTCTTTTATTGTGCCATTTTCCCCTTCTTTTTAAAGCACCACTAATTCACCTCAGTGCAGCAATAATCAGTAACTGAGAAGGAGTTTGGAAGGAGAGAGAGGGAAAAAGAGAGCTATTGAAGTCAATGAAGCATTACCCATGACTGCTGCATACACCAGTGTCTGTTCCTCTGCTAGCGTCATATCCCCTCTTCTGAAGATGATAACTCATTTCCCAGAGCATTCCACGCTCAAGGGCAATAGTTACCTTCACCACAGAGAGAATTAGCATTGGCTGGCATAATTTTGGAAATACACAGCAATCACTTGCAGCAGAAACTCAGATCTCAGAATTCCTTAATGAAGAATGACAGAACTGAGCACAGAGATGGTGGCCGAGGGCTGCTAAGTTTGCTCTTCTACACCACTGGTTCACAGAATCCCCATGCAGATCACCTTCTCTTTTGTTTTTCCGTCTTTCTTCCTCCTTTCCATCTGCCTTTACAATCTGATCATCTTAGTGTCTCAGCTGTATTACCCTTCCTGTTCCTTGAATTACGCTTCCTTATGATTGCATTTGGCTCATTTTTTGCACTCATTGTATCTAAAACAAAGAAAATGTTTAAATGAACTACATTTTACAGTTGTCTTGTGTAAGTATGCACTCTGCTTTTCTTGGAAGTTAGTAGGAAGTTGCCTTTGGTTTCTTATATTTCACAGAATCATAATCATAGAATGGCCTGGGTTGGAAGACACCTTAAAGATTGCCTAGTTCCAACCTTCCTGCTGTGGATAGGGTCACCTTTCACTAGACCAGGTTGCTCAGAGGTCCATATTTGACTCTCTATATTTCAAAACTAAAATTTATTTTACTTTGCAAATCTTAAGAATGTATGAAAACTATATGTAGGTGCAAACTCTTATAACTAACCATGTATTTATGCTGTTTGAGGTTGCATAATAGATAGGCCTCCTTTGGGATTATGCCATTTGTGATAAACCAAATAAAAAAGATAAGGTTAAAGTTCACTTCTAAATATATGAACCCTCTAATGGCATTTATTTTCAGAGTGAATCACAGAAAATCTGAAGACTAAGTCTGATGCCTGTCTCTTTGGGTAAGCTTCATTTTCACATACTATTATGAAGATACCTTTAACTGAAAAAAAAAAAGTGCTTGAAGGAATGTCTGAGAAATACCACAGATAATTAGCTACACTGTTCTGAATGGATGTTTGCTTAGCACTAGTGCTTTTCTTTCTGAAGGTACCTTGGAGTCACTTGTGATTAGAATTTTTTTTAATATAAACATACCAGTGTCTCAGGCATACAAATTTCATTGAGCTAGAGACACACTGCAGTATGGCTTGCCCCTGGACTTCATGGCACTGATCACATCTCTCTGAGCCTAGTGGTTCAGCCAGTTTTCAGTCCACACTACTTTCCAATTATCTCATCCATACTTTCTCAGTTTGTCTATGAAGATATTATGGGAGACAGTCTTAAAAACCTTTCCAAAGGAGAAATAAGTGACAGCCACTTCTCTCACCCCCCACACTCCTCACCCATCTGAACTAGTCCTTTTGTTGTGAAGGCTACAAGGTTGACCTAGCGCAACTTCATCCATGCTGACCAGTCTAATCACTTTCTTTCCTTTAATGTGTTTGGAAAAGGTTTCCAGAGCTATTTGCTCCATCGCATTCTCCAAGGCTTAGGTGCAGCTGACAGAATTGTAGTTCTTTGGACCCTACTTGCCTTTCTCAAAGGTGAGGGTGACCTTTGCCTCCTTCTAGTCCCTAAGGAATCTCCACTGATCATCATGACCTTCCGAAAGGAATTGAAATTGGCATCATGGTGACATCAGACAGTTTCCTCAGAATTTTAAGTGCATCCTACAAAGGCAAAGACCTCAGTGACTGAAAAAAGGAAATAGCACACCTATTTTTAAAAAGAGTTAAAAGGAGGATACCAGGAATTATTGGCCTGTACATCTCACCTCAATATCTAGTAAGATAATGGAGCAGAATATCCTGGAAGTTATGTCAAAACCTGGAAGTTATGCCAAAATATGGAGAACAAAGAGGTGATTAGAAACAGCCAGTATGGCTTCACCAAGTGCAAATTGTGCCCGAGTAATCTACAGACTAAGAGAAAAATGAAAGAGAGGAAAAGACAGGGCTGATCCATAGGAATTGTAACTGCTTTAGAAGGGCTGATGCCATTGCTTTAGTATTGCCAATCAAAAACAGTTACACCATAGTGCAAAAGCACTAATATCTACTAATATCTAATGTTGCTTTTTTTTGAATTTTGAAAACTTCCTGTCCTTTTGTTTTGTATTATTAGTTGTCTTACATGATAGTAACCTTCAAGAAATAATTAGAACAATTAGGCTGATTTTAAATGCTTTTAAATAATGTTTAGTGTTCTCTCTTTACACTTACGCTCTGTCAGCATTTTAACGTTTGTGGAGCAAATGAGGAATTTCTAAACAGTGTCTGAGGGACATTGTGCTAATTCTTTGAGAGACAAAATCCTTACAATTTTAGCATGCCTTAAGCGCCACTGGTTTATGATAAAGTCCTCGTAGAAGTGAAATAAAGATGATGGCTTAGTTAAAATACCATCAATATACTTGCTTAGGAAATGAAACCCCCAGTCTTTCATGCATTGTGTTTAAATGAGGGAATCTCCTTATTCTTTCTTTAAGCAATTGCAATGTAAACATGGGTACTCTGTCATGATGGTTTTATTTTTGGTGTAACTGTGTTTAAATATAAAAATGGCTCTGAAAGAGTTCTGTTTTTGGAGGCCAGTGAATATACAATGGAATGAACAAATACCTTTGCAGAGATCTTTTTTTAATTTAAGTGTAAATACAAATGCTTATGAACCAAAATGTGTACAATGTATTCTACTAAGTACCTTGCTTCTTTTAGAATGGAGTTAATAATACTGAGTAGATTATTAGAAAAATAATCATGATAAGTAATTTATTATTTTCATTGCAGATTTTGTGTTCAATCACATGTTCTTTGTCTATAGGTTTCAGAAAAGGGTGTTAATGGCACGTGGCACTAATACGAGAAGGTACTACATAATTTGCTTTCCAGTGGGTACTTTTGGCTGCAGTAGACCATTTGAAATGTATGCAGATAGTAACTGAAAAGGGGATACAAGAGTTTATTTGACTGTCCAGGAAAGATGAGTTCTATTATCTTCTTGTGTATCTCTCATCACATGTGAAAAATATGGGTGTGAAGTAATTTGATCAAAGCTGAGCAACAACACACCAGCAGCACTGACAGGAGCTTTAGATATAACAGTATGTTATGTATCATAATTTTTTTCCCCACTAAAACCTAATGGGATGGTATAGCTTTGGATCCCTGCTGATAAGGCCTTGTACGCATCCTGTGTGACAATGTGTATTTTGAGCAAGTTGTCCTTCTGAGCTATATAAATAAATATTTTCTAGGCAGACACGAGTGTCCTAATTTTCAAAGTTTCCTTTTCCAACAAGTACATTTTTTCAGGAAGTAGGGTCCACAGTTTCTGATAAGAGATGATATGGTGAATTGTGACATTTTTCTTCTGGTAATTTCGATATAGTGAGGTGTAGATATATTGTTTTGAATGCTTAAAAAAAATTCCTCTCTTAATATGCCCAAATATTACTGTAGACCATTACAGATTCTGTCATGGCTCCCTCCAAAGATTTTTAAAGTCACTTAAGTAGCCAGTTAAACTATGAGTTGTCTGTATCCTGGTGTTTTCCACAGATGATGTTGGTTCCCAGTAATCCATTAATAAGTGTATTGAGCCTTCAGCCCGATGTTATGTTACTAATAGTTCCACTGGCTCCTTATCATTTTTGTGACTTTTCTGGTGTCATACCTTTGACTTCCTATTAATTGGATATATTATAATGATTCTGCTCTCATAAAGGCAACAGTTACTGCTGATCTCTGGATATTTTCAGGTAGAGTGTTTTTCCACATGACAGTGTGGACAATATTTTCCTGTGACAAGATAATTTTTTTTCTCCCCTTATTCAAGGGCTTTTTGTAAGCCAGAACAACAAAACTAACATCTAAAGAGCTGATATTTAAGTGTCTCAGTAATCTTGTGAGATAAGTGCTTAGCAAATTCTGAAGACAGTGTATGTGAAAACAGAGACAGTTATAATATGACATTAATATAAAATGTAGTAAGAATTTAATTTTTTTTTTAAAACATAGATGCAAGTGGCATACTGAAGAAGGCAAGTACCATTAGGTTCATTTTACATCAGAGAAAGAGATCAGATAAGTATTGGGACTGCCAAATTTTTGCATGAGATTGTAAGGAGCCAAATTAACTTTCCTAGTTTTCCATGAGAAAGATAACTCAGTGCTTAGCCAGCTCTGTCAAAGAATCACGAAATTTCTGAGGTGGGAAGGCGTCTCCGGGGTTCAGGTAGTCCATCCCTGTGTTCAGACTGGGTCTACAGCAGCAGCGTGCCCAGCAAGTTTAAACTCACTAGCCATTCTTTGAGGCTAACATGATCTTCCCATCTGGAATTAAGTACTAATAAGATTAGACTTCACCCTTGGCAATAATTCATACTATGCCACCTCTTCGTATTGTAATTAGATATGGCTAGTTTTAATATTTCTTCTGTGTTTGTCATCTAGGAAAACTCAATGAGCACAGAGTAACAATCAATTAAAAGTAAACAGGTATCTCCGACAGTTTAAAAGAGTCCCAAAGAGGATGACAAGAGATTGGTACAAGACAATAAATAATTTATAGCTGGATAAAATTAATCAAGAACCCCCAATTCCCTCTGTCCCCACACACAGGTGCTCAATTACAGTACCTCTAAGAAGAGGCAGGAGACCAATAACCAAGCATCTGTGACATAAATGAATTTAACTATTAGGGAATAAAGTCTTGAAGCATATAAACACACTGCAGTAACCAAACCAAATTACAATAGGATGTACATTTGCTTTGTATAATGTCTTTCATTATACTATTTCCCAGAACTCTACACATAATTAAATAATATAAATGTAATAGAGTGTAAGTAAAATACAGCAGCAATAGAGGGATTTTCTAATGGAGGCAGAGAATGCAATTATAAGCTATTTCAAAAAGTGAAAAAAATTAGAAAAACAGAGATATACCGACAAAGATGACCATGAGACTCTGAGAAATCTGGTCTGCTGGGGACAGATGGACTCCATTTGTCAGAAAAGACCATCTTTGGTCATAACCTTGGCAAGCTGGTGAAGAGGGCTTTAAATTAAAGTTGCCATGGGATGGGAATCTCAATCCATTCCACTCACACCAGTTTTATGCCAGGGCCAGCAAGAGATGCCCAGAGCCTGGAGCGGGATCACAGGTCAGCAGGAGAGCACGTGAAGGGCAGCAAAAAGGAATTCCAGCCACTCCAGCCAGCAAGATGGATCCATCAGAATCCAATTTAAAAGCCTTTAAGCAAACACATGATAAACAGGGAATAAACAAGAGCAGTCAGGGACATGCACACAGCTGCAGGACATGATGGGGTGGCTCCTATAACGAGTGTTGGAATGGAAGGATACAGGCTCTTTAGGAAGAGGGCAGGGGTGTGATCCTCTATGTGAGTGAGAAGCTGGAGTGCATGGAGCAGTGCCTGGGGTTCAATGAGGAGCTGATTGAGAGCCTCCTGGTGAGGATTAAAGGGAAGGTGGGGAGAAGTGACAGTATAGTAGGGGTCTGCTACAAAAAAGAAAGAAATTCTTTACCATGAGGGTGGTTAGACACTGAAAGTTGAGGATTCCTCATCCCTGGAATTGTTCAAGGCCAGGCTGAACTGGCCTTCAAGCAACCTGGTCTAGAGGTCCCTGCCCATGGTGGGGGACTGGAACAAGATGATCTTCAAGGTCCCCTCCAAACCAAACCATTCTATGATTCTATGAAGAGTTAGTACATTAGACCTTTGCACTGGACCAATAAAATGAGCAGGAATCATTGCACTGTCTGCAATGGAAGCAGTATAACTCCAGAGGAGTTTACCAAAAGCAGTGGAAGCCTTGGAGATGGATGGAGAAGAGTAACAACAAAGACAATGACAGTGATTGTTCAGTGGAGGGAACAGGAAGAGGAGTAAATAGATATGTGAGATATGTGAGATCCCCAAAGAATTTTGGAAGTAGTTGCCTGTCTCATTACTGGTTTTCTTCATTTTGATGCCCGTATAATGCAGATGAAATAAGTGAATTGAATTAACAGACTTATCCCAGTTTAAAACACAGAAGGGACTTAACAGTGCAGCTCAAAATGGTCCCTAAAATGACTGTTGATCCTTATACATGTAGGAATAGTCCTTTCTATTTCATTTTTATCTCTTCTGTTTTATAAAGCAGTAGTGCATGAATCCACCTGGAACACTGCTTGTGAGTTTTGAGACTCCCAGGGCTAATTCAGTGGGTTGCTCATCTGATTGCTTCAACATTAAACAGAGTTTGGTTGCTGCTACTGCTATAGAAGACCATTTCTGTTTGAGTCCTCACAAGTGAGATAGGTAATAGCTTATGTAACATAGTTGTATTTACTTACCTATTTAGATTTTTTTTGTTGTTGTGTATCTTGGCTTTATATAGACAGACATCTATGTAATGAAATTCAAAACTTATTTCCTAATTTCTTTAAATGATGTTATTTATAATTCTATCTCTCTATATATATTTTGGCAGGTTCTTCAAAAACTTTCCATAAGATTCAGTGATCTGTCATTTTACTTTGCACTGGTATTTCTCTGTCCAAATACTTTTTCTTACTCTTCCCTTTTTTAACTTAGTAGCCATATGGAGAAGGACAATTTCCTTGTCTGGTGAGATATAATTCTTTTTCATTTCTTTCTAAGGATCCCAGAAAGAATCATCCCTCTCTCTTCTCATTATACCTTATAAAACTATTATTTTCTTTTTACACAAAATGGGACCTTAGTTGTCATCAAAACCTTTCTATTGTACCAATGCAGTCAAAAGATTTATTTCTACATTATTCAGTTCCTGAATCTAACTAATACATTCATTTGAATGAAAAAGGGTTATGGTCTATAGCTGATGAAGGTACAAGACCCAATTCTCTATTGTTTGACACAAATGACAGTCAAATAAAAAACAAACAGTAAAAGTCTCCTACATTAATAGATTTCACGTCCACAGGCAGATTCTAGATGACTATTAACAGTGTTTTATTACATGCACTTTCACTGAGGTTGTGATTATTTTGTAAAGCTATTTTTAAATACATTTTATTTGTAATAGGAACTTTGGAATGTTACTTAACAGCCTCCACATCTCCTTTAATCCTTTACTTTTTCAAGATAATTTATTTTAACCTAGTTTAGTAATGTCAATAATATTTCTTTTTCTGAATGATGCATACCACTTATCATTCAGAATGTGGATCTACTTATACTGCATTTGTTTAAGTAATATTTTTAATTTTTTTAATCCTTCTTGTTGCTCTGTGTAAATTTTTGTGGCATTGAAAAGTATGTAATTTCTCAATTAAGCCATTTTTATCCAGTTAACAGTTGAACAGTACTGCTGATTTCTCCTAAAAAAAAAAGAAAAAGTCTTTTAATTTTATCTGGCTTTTTCAATGCCACTCGTTATGAAATTAAGAACTGATTGTTGCTTATATGTAGATTCTTAATGGCTGTTTAGTTACAGATTTTTTTTGCACATGAGAACCTTTCAAATTGAATCCTCAAAGTCCATTTTCAAGGGCACTAAGGAACCAAATCAAGGTTCAGGAAGTCTCAAAAAAGTATGTGTATAGTTAGAAGTATGGGTCCAGGCCCTTCTCTGAACATGCATGTTGCCGCTTTTTGAGTGTTTCTGAAAAGCAGTAGAAATATTTTTGACATTTCCTTCCTCTTCTTGCAGCGGTCATGGGCCAAGCAATGTCATGGTCCTGAATTTGTCAACTGAAGTCTGTTGTATATGCATATTCCTAAAGGTTCTTGGGGTGATGCCTTATGGTGAAGAGGGAGCAGGTAATCGGTTTGGGCTATTTTGTAGTGCTGAATACCATATGCTGTATGTGGCTTTGATGCATATGGAACTGATCAATAGGGAATTTAGGACTCATTTTAAGTCATATAGAGTGTGATGGATTTGAATGGTATGGGGTGCTTGCCAAGGAACTTGCATTATCCTTCCTGTGAACCTGTTCTCTGCTGAGCAGTGCAGATGTACACTACAGCCAGCATTACTATGTAAAGAAATCTTTGCTTCATATTTGACTGTATGTAAAAATGTTTAAAATTCAATGTTCATGTCCAGTCTGAAATGTCCTTATTATTATATTTTTTTTCTTTTTGTTCATACCAACACCTGCTCAGGCTAAGATCACCCACCAACACCTTTTTAGGATCTAGAATGTAGGAGCCCCACAAAGTTTAATAAAACATATAATAAAATGCCGCTGAATCTGCTTTCTTTTTAAAATCTGACTGCAATAATTTTTTACCTTCCCTACTCACTTTTCTGTCCTCTGGTAGGTAGGGCAATCACAGGAGAAACAGAGGATTTTAGTCCTGATTTTTTTAACAAAAAGGCGAAGAAACCCAATATTGCAACTGTTACTTAAAAACTCAACTTACAGGTTGTGCAGCAAAGGATTAATTAGGTGGAGTTATGTGGAGATATAGATTAATGTTCCTGTTGATACTGTACCACTGCAGAACTGTAAGAGATGTGCAGGATCAGGAAGAGCATTCTAAGAAAGAACAGTTCGATAGTACAGTTGTTGAAGTAGTCCCCGAACAGGAGATCATAATAGATTATTTTCTGCCAGCTTTTTTTAATGTGTGGATGTGTAACACTCCAGCCCCGGGAGCTGCAAGCTCATGGGCTCAGCCAGGAGTTTTACCTTAAAATATATATATAATACCCTGAGAAAACTTTCAGAGAATAAGCCATGGACTTGTTCCCAAGGAGTTTCCTTATTAGTCTAGGGGAGAAAATAAAGGAACTTTGCAAAGGTTCAAAAAGGGCACTACACAAGCTAGACACTCCAGGTCCAAGCCACTCAAAGCATCAAGAAAGAAGCAAAGAAAGGGAAGCGGAGGGAACAAGAAGAGAGAGGAGGAGAAAGAGAGACAGACTATATTGTTACCACTGGAACCTTGTGGCAGACCAGCTCTCACACATCCAGATGGCAGGGCTGCAACATGTGGCAAACATGTGCCTTTCGTTTTACCTGCTCTGGTCTCTATGGCCAAACCTCCCCAGGTGGGACCTCTGACTCACCAGCCACTCTGGGGTCCCAGGCCAGGGTGAAGGGCAGTGTTCTCACTGTCCCTGCCAATCCGAGCTGGGTCGGGAGCTCCAGGAGCTGTGGGGTGTTATGGTTTTCCCAGGCTGTTTGTGACTGACAGCTGTTCCAGGGCTTTCCCTGTGTGGGCTCCAGGGGCTTCCATGAGGGATACGGCTTCACCACACCTATGTGAGTTTTGACCCATCCCTTCCCCTCCACATACATACGCACTCCCACAAGGTGGTTCTGACCCAATAATCACTGATCTGGTGTGTAACAGGATGTTGTGGCTTAAGCCCAGCCAGTAAACAAGTCTTATACAGCCACTCACTCGCTCTCCCACCAGCAGCATCAGGGAGAAAACTGGAGGGATTAAATCTAGAAAACTCATGAATTGAGATAAGAACAGTTTAACAGGTAAAGCAAATACTATGCATACAAGCAAAGCAAAAAAAAGGAATTAATTCACTTCTTCACATGGGCAGGAAGGTGTTCATCCATCTCCAGAACATCAGGGCCCTATCATGACCAATGGTGACTTGGGAAGACAAGTGCCATCAATTCAAACGTCCCATCCTTTCTGCTTCTTCTTTATATACTGACCATGATTTTATATGGTATGGAATATCCCTTTGGTCATTTGGGACCAACTGTCTCTTCCCAACTTCCCATGCACCTTCAACTTCCTTTGCCAGCATGTCAGGAGAGAAAGCAGAAAAGACCTTGGCACTGCGTAAGGCCTGTTCAGCAATAACAGAAACATCTCCATTATTGTTACTGTGTTCTGCACAAATCCAAAACAATCCCCATAATAGCCACTGTGAAGAAAATTAACCCTAGGCCAGCCAAAATCAACACAGTGGAAAAGTCATTGGGCAAACCCACAAACAATTCTGAACGAAGAAAAGACAATTCCTTATGGTTAAGAGAGTTTAACCATATGTTTTTCTTGTGAGAAGCAGAGTTCTGTTGCCATAAGAAAGGGGAAAAAACTTCCAAGACAACTTTATGTGGGTAAAGTAGAGAAGAGTTCTTTTACTTATAGAATTTTGGGATACAGAATATAAAGGAGTATAAAAGAGTATAAAAGTATAAAAGAGTACAACATGTGTTGACAAGTAAC
>JAWWTY010000001.1:60958971-61007642 GCA_035222235.1 Margarornis squamiger | reverse complement strand
ACAGGGTTAGAGGTTGCTAGCTACTCTATATGTGAGAAACTACCTAGAAGTATAAAAATCTTCAAATTCATGAAAACACTACGGCATCAGTTCATTACTTCGAAATGTAAATGTAGCTTCAGTCCTATCCAGGATATCTCATACTTTGAAAAAGTAATTATCACAGTCTAGATACAGGAATGAATTTCAGAGATAAATCCAAAATTAAGAAGGACGTCTAGGTTTTTGTGATTCAAGTTCCAGACACAGCTATGAATTCCAGGCAAGTTTAGTATCAACATTTCCTTGGGTTATACTTTTGGCTTCTTTGTCATATGGGTTTATTTTCATTATTCTTCTGAGATGATCTTCATGCTTTGTATATAGGTTGTATGTGCTTACTTAGGTCTAAGATTTTAATTTCTGTCTGGGAACCAGGCCTAAAATTAAATGTTGCACTGTATCTACATTAGATAGGGACTTAATTCTAGTATTGCTTAAGGTCCTCAATAACATGGCTTATGACACAAAAGAAGAGTTATAGAAAAGACCATCCACACAACATTTTGTGGAGGTAGACAATGTCCCCCGTTTTGTGGGGGTGATTCATAATATCTAGCTTGGGTTTTTTAAGTTATTAAATTACAGTTTGACTCATCTGCTTGATAGAATATGTGTTTCTGATCTGATTAGGACACAAGTTCTATTCTGAGAGCTATTCTGCCACCTCTTCAACATTTCTCATCAGCTAATAAATTTCATTTCTTGATTAAATTATATGATTCAACAATACATGTCTGTATTTATGATCTCCCTATCAAAACTCTAGAATTAGTACCTACAAGCTGTAGTTTTTTTCATTTACTTGGTATCTTTGAGTTATCCCGTATTATCAACTTAGACTTTATACCATCATGAAACAGTACAAATTTTCTTTCTCTGGTGAATAATTTTATTTTTTTTTTCCCTTAGTCTACAATCAGATTGCCTATATTATGCCAGAGTTTCTTTTGTGCTTGCGTTAGTATCTGGACAAAGAGCTTACAAAAGTGATAGGACCCCAGGCAACTAAAGCTATGGAGTGAAACTGGTTCATTCTTTCTGCAGAGCCTACTAAAAGATAACATAATCAATCTTTATATCTTTCAATCTTTAAATCTATGTTTTGTAAGAAACATAACAAACAAAAAATGCCAAAATGAAATCACACTAGAAAAAAGGGTCTTGCGTTACAGCCAGAAACACTTAAATTGAGCAACTTTTATACAGTCTGGATCCCACTTGTTTGCCACCACTTATATTTTTTGTTTTTCTTATAAGTCTCTTGGCTCTATTTTATTTAAAATTCCCATTTTTCTGTGTTTTTCTCTGCCTGAGTCACTGTTTTATTGGATTTGTGTGGCCAGATTTCAGTAGTTGGTGGGCTACAGGGGCGGCTTTAGTGAGAAGCTGCCAGAAGCTTTCCCAATGTCCGGCAGAGCTTGTGCCAGCCAGCTCCAGGATGGACTTGCTGCTGGCCAAAGATGAGCCAATAAGAAATAATAGTAATTTCTGTGATAACATACTTGAGAAGCAAAAAAATGCCACATTATTGTGCAAAAGGAATAGCAGCCAGAGAAGAGCAGAGTGAGAATATGTGGGAGCAACACCACCAAGGTCAGTGGAAAAAGAGGGGCAGGAGGTGCTTCAGGCACTAGAGACAGAGGTTCCCCTGCAGACCATGGTGAAGACCATGGTGAGGCAGCTGTGCCCCTGCAGCCTATGGAAGTTAATGGGAATACAAAGATCCACCTGCAGCCCATGGAGGAGACCCACAGTGAAGCAAGTCGATGCCTGGAAAGACGCTGTGAATGAAAGGGAAGCCTGTGCTAGAGCAGGCTCCTGGCAAGGACCTGCTGACCCGTGGAGAGAGGACCTCATGCTTGAGCAGGTTTCTGTAAGATAAGACCTAAGTCACGAAGCCCAACTGCTCAAGTGGGAGTATTACTTTTAAAAAATATTCAGTACTCCAAAAGTTCAGCCATCAAACTTTTGCAGAGCCTTTGGTTCTCTAATACCTAGAGACAGCATAAAGAGAGAATGCAGGACATGTTTTCCCAGGAGATAACTTCAGGGAGAAAATAAGAGATCTTGGCACAAGTTTAAAAGGGATAACATGCAACCAAGGTAGAAGATTCTATAAAGCACTGATCGAGTACAGGTCAAACCACACAACTTAGTGAAATCCAACTCACCAGTTTTAAGTTACCCAAAATATTAAGTAAGTAAAGAGATTAAAAAAGTAAAGAAAGGAGATTAGAAGAAAAAGGTCTAAAGAAAAAAAAAAAGAGTAAGAAGACAGAAGAATAACAGAAAAACAGATTAATAAATAGCTACCACCAAAGAGTCCTGTGGAAGTCCAGCTTCACATGGTCGTGACAGCTCCCAGGGGAGCAAGAGAAAATGGAAACCATATTTATGTTTTGGCCATCTGTGGCCACTCTTCCCAAGTGAAATGTCCATCACTGAACACTCAGTGCCACCAGGCTTGAGTGAGGGGTGATGTAGCCAGTCAGAGGCTGAGTTAGGAGTTCCAGGGGGTGTGGTGTGGGCAGGTCCCACGCTGCCCTTTTGGTTGACAGCTGCTGCAGCAGAGCCTGAGTGTGGAATATGGCCTGGCCTTTCCTCATACACACACTTGACTTGCTTCTGACCCAATAATTAAATGTTGACCCAGTGTCTCACAGTTTCCTTGTAGGACTGATGTTCCCATGGGGGACCCACGCTGGAGCAGACTGTGGAGAATTGTTTCCTGTGGGATGGACTCATGCTGTAGAAGTGCGTGGAGGACTGTCTCCTGTGGGACGGACCCTAGGCTGGAGCAGGGAAAGGACTCTTCTTCCTGAGCTGCATCAGGAACAACCTGTAATGAAGTGACTGTAATCCCCATTCCCCACCTCTCTGCACTTCTAGGCAGGGGGGGAGGTAGACCTGGGAAGGAGGGAGAGGTGGGGGAAGGTGTTTTTAAGTTCAATTTTACTTCTCAGTATCTTGCTCTGATTTTTTTGGGCAATAAATTCAAATGATTTTCCCAATTCAAATCTGTTTTGCCCATGATGATATTTGGTGAGTGATCTCTCTCTGCCCTTAACTTATGAACCTTTCTTATATTTTCTCTTTCTGGTCCATCTGCAAAGGAGAGTAGTAAAGCAGCTTTGGTGGTAGTCTGGCATCCAGCCAGGGTCAACCAACTATAACTGTGTATTTCATATATTTCTTCCAGTGAACCTTGCTCAGTTGCTTTTGAGAAAAGGCCAAGTCTTCTGGGGCAAAAGTCAATCTGATCCAGACTCACATACATCTACAAGTCTAGTAAATGCTCATTTGCTGTAATTCTGATCATTTGTAGAAAGTGACTGAACTTAGAGACTAAATTTGTCCTATGGCACCTACTTTTTTTTTTTTTTTTTTTTTTTTTTGGCCAGAAAATGATATAGAAATTGTTTTACATTTTCATTTGTGAAAGAGGACAGAAAAGATAGGGTCTGCAAAGAAGGAATTTTGACAAAATAAAATAAAAGTACTGAAAAAGGAATTTCTCTGTGTGGAAAGAATTCTGCTCTAAGAAATAATTTTTTCCCTTTCTTTTTGTTTTCTTTTTTTTTTTTTTTCCTCATCTGGATAAACCACATTATCTGTACATAGAAACCTTTCTTTTTGTTTGACCAAATGTTTGTAATTGTATACTTGTGTCTATTGTCACAATAGCAAATGTACGTTGTAGCTATGCTATATGTAAGATCAGTATTCCGTACTGTGATCCAGTATTCTCAAAATGAGTAACTACATGGATATCACAGACCTTCTGCTTTCCTATTTAAGAAAATGAAAACTGAATTTTTAAAACAGCTTGACTCCAGTGTTCTCAAAAATGGTATTTCCTTAAATTATGTAAAGAACCATGTCCCTTAGTAGAAATAGAAACTTAGACATATTCACCAAACCACGGAGTAAGGGACAAATTTAAAAATTTTTTTTTTTTTTTTTGGTCTCACCTGGTTGCAGAAGCAATTTTCTGCTTTTTTTTTAATCTGCTGCTATTGTTTACAAATGTATCTTATACCAGCCCAATTGTAACATTATGAGGGTACAGTCTGGTCACAGAAACTCAGCCATGGCACAGCATTGATATAAAGCTAGTAGGCTAGTAGATCACCTGTATTGAAGAAAAATGGCTGCCTATGGATTTCTAGTGGAAAAGACTGATTAATGTGCTCTGGGGAAAGCAGGGTATCTGGTAATCTGAGCATTGTAGCCCAGTTTCTGATGTATACTTACTTATAGACTCCTCCAGTGTCAGCAATAACTGAATAGCATTTATGAGTTTCTCACCCTCTAACTTCTTCCAGCACTCATTTCTTCTTATCGCCAACTTCTATGTGTTCTGGCCTCTCTAAAAGGCAGATAAATAAATTATCCTTACCTATGATAGACTGTAGCTGTTCAAGGAGATACATTTTCTGCCATCAAGACAGCATCTTCCTTAGATGTAACATACTCACAGTAATCTTGTAGCGTAAAACTACAGTTGTCTTACAGAAAGTATGAAGTTGGATTAATTTTTCCTCCCTCTAAATCAGATAAGACCTCACCAGGGAAGTCATTTATCTTCGAGGGACAGCTCTAAACCCAAATTTTATTATCTCACCTTGCTGATTCTGTCCATCTCTGCCATCAGTATGGTTGATCAGTGTTGTTTGGTCCAGTTTTTTGACTTCTGATGGGATGATTGGAGCTCTCAAGGTTTGTTTTGAGAAGGGGAAAACCAAAGGACAGTTTTACTGAGTCTTGGGAAAGGGTAGACTCCAAAACATTGGAGTTAAAAAAGATTTTTTTATCCTGAAGAATGGATAGACAAGATGTCAAAATGTGATCCTAAACATCCTATATTTATGCCAATAAAAATATGAGGATCTTGACATGAATTACAAAGTAGTGATTTTAGAATTTGGATGTACATCCAGCTTTGCAAAGTATGATGGGACTAGCTCAAATCCCCAGGATACATTTTATGAACTTTGTAAGGGGAACTACATCCAGATCTGGATTTGAGTTTAGCAGGTGGAGGGCATCTGCATTTTGAAATCATGTTACCATGAGTGTACAGGGTGTGTGAGAGAGTGGAATGCTTGATGAGTGTTGCTGTCACCCTGAAAAAAAAAAAAAAATTATAAGCCTGTGTGCTCAAAGAAAAACTTGACAGGTGGCACCCTAATGGGCACTTGAACCTGCACAAATTTGCCACCTCTAACTTTCACACTGTTTACAAAAACAAACTGACAGACTTGACTGGCTTTACTTGACATAACTTTAAAGCAGGGCATTGTTTCAGAGTGCATTAGCATACACATGCAATGGCAAGACACGCTTGATGCAAAGTATTTTTTTTTTTTGGTTTTTGTTTGTTTGATTTATTTTTTTTTTTTTTTTTTTTTTTTTTTTTGTCACTGATGGAGCAGAACCTGTTCCTGCTCATCATTCTTTTTTAATCTCGCCCAGCGATGAAACACACAACTGGGGCAAGCTTGGCAGTTGAAGGATCCAGATGCTAAACTCCAGGATTAATTTCTCTAGCAGAGGCAACTGGGAGTCAACTCCTCTCGCTGGCTTTCCTAGCAGCTTGGTTTAACCCCTAGCAATCCAAAATGCTTATTTTTGTGTTACACTAGTAGTTCAGTTCTCCTGGAAGGTAAAGGACTGCCAGATTAACTTTGTGAAATGAAGGAATTTTTATTTAAATATTAGTGGCTTGATTGTCCCAGCAATGGGAGCTCAGTCGTTGAAGGCTTCTGTATGTGCTAATGATGCTTTTGTTTGGCATCTTCCTCAGAATGCAACAAAAGAAGGAAGGTGACAATAGCAAGTGAGGACAATGAAGTGGAGGGGTAAAAATCTGCAGTGATACAGTGGCATTAAAACAGGGAATGCAATTGTGATACATGAGGAGAGAAATATCAAAGTAACTTCATGTACAAATGTAAATTCAGTTAAAATTACAACAGATTAGTCTCATGTAACCTTAATCTGTTATCTTTTTTTTTTTTTTAATGATTTTTTTGTTTGGTTGGTTGGTTTGGGTTTTTTTTGTTAGTTGTTTTTTTTTGTTTTGTTTTGGGTTTTTTTTTGTTTGTTTTGGTTTGTTTGTGTGTTTTGTTTTAAAGTGACCTTTTATACTTGATATCAGGGAAATGAACTGTAACAGAACTTCAGAACACAAAAATCTTGCATTCCTCCAGTAAATCTTTTCCCTTTGTAGCAGCAGTACTTGATGAAAAGTAAGTCTTAAATATGAAGGTGCACTACACACTAGTGACAAGCAGGTCATTCCACAAAAATGTTATTAGGGAAAATATTCAAATGAAAGAGAACTAAAGTGTAACTACCACAAAAAATACAATATAGTGAATGCTCAGTTCTTTTTATATGAGTGTATGTAAAGTAATAGCATGTACTTTTGTGATATCACATCAACTACTGGTTAGAAAAAAAAAAAAAGCCCCCAAATACAGTATACATCTCAAGACCAGGTAGGTTTGTTTTTAAAAATTTTTCCTCTTCCTGTAATGAGTCTGGTAAACCCATTTTGCAATAGGTACTGATGACTTTAAAAGAAGAAATTTGGCAAGCTCTGTGGAACAGCGGGAAAAACTGGAAGCGAAAAATGAAAATTAAACTGCACAATCAACATTTTAAGCATGGAGACAGAAGGTGATCTTAAAGGTTACATTTATTTTAAAGATTTATTCTGTTGCTTCTAATAGCACTCTTGACCAAATGAGCACCACAAGTGCTCTGTGGGAGAGGAGTTAGAATGCAGTTCTGGCAGAGCAGGGAAAAGGCTACCTTTTGGGATTTCTCCTTTGCTTTCCTGGATGAGCACATTCTACCCAGAGCATAGAAATAAATCAATTATCCTGAAGGCAATAAATGAGCTTATGCTCATTGTTTCCACATTTGTGCTGTATGTACACTTCAGCTTGCACACAGTCAAGGTCAGATGGATTTTTTTTTTTAACAGACGATAATTAAGTGTATGTAGTGTAAGTAGTGCATCTGCTTATGTATGATCTGAAAAGTGATCTGAGAGTTTTTTGACTGCAATCAAGCTCTAATATGACCTATGGTTCATTGGTGGGAGCACAGGTCTTAGGGTTGCTCATGAGCAAATCAATTACATGCTTCTGATTAGAGAATTTTGGAGTATGACTTTGGTCTTGTCAAGTGAAATAGACCCAAGAAATGATGGATCAGCAGAGGGATTAAAGTCTGCTCTAAAGAAATGCATAGATATCTCTGGGGGTATTCAGACCTTTATTCCAATAAAGGAAAAATCAGCAGTATTACACATGTGAAAAAAACCATGAACAGTGCCTATAACCTGTGTTCATGTCACCTTGTAAAATTAGAGTTTTCTTGCCTTGAGCAGGATACTTTACAGCAAGTAGGGTGCAAAGTGCTATTAAGTCACCTGACAGCCTTCCTTGTGCCTCAATTGTCATCCCTCCCTGCAGCCTCCCACCCCCGCAACCCCATCTCTTGGGGGCCTGATTACAGGGTTTTACCTTACAAACAAATTTTGCTTTGTTTGGATTTGACGTAAGTCTTTGCAGATTGTGTTCAGTGGAAGAAACTCTTCACCTTCTCACTGAAAGGTGTTTTACAGTTAAACACAGAATCACAGAATGGGTAAGTTTGGAAGAGATCACAGTTGATCATCAGGTACAACCTCTCTGCTCAAGCAGGATTATCCTAGTACACATTGCACAGAATTGTGCTGAGGTGGTTCTTGAATATGTCCAGGGAAGGAGACTCTGCAACCTATCTGGGCAATCTGTTCTGGTGTGCAGTCACCCAAACAGTAAAGTTCTTTATTGAAGGTGGAGCTTCCTGTGCATCAGTTTCTGCCCATTGCCCCTTGCCTTATTGCTTGGCACTGTGGAGAAGACCCTGGCTCCACCCTCTTGACACCCTCCCTTCAGATACTTATATACATTGATGAGGTTCCCTCTCAGTCATCTCTTCTCAAGGCTGAACAAGCCCATCTTCCTCAGCCTTCCTCATAAGATCCTCCAGTCCCTTAGTCATCACTGTAGCTCTCTGTTGGACCCTCTCCAGGAGCTCCATATCTCTCTTGTACTGAGGAGCCCAGAACTGGACACAGCACTCCAGATGATCATTAGGGCTGAGTAGGGGGGCAGGATCACCTCCAGCAACTTCCTGACAATGCTCTTCCTAATGCTCTTCAGGATACCTCTGCCTCAAGGGCACACTGCTGGCTTATGGACAGCTGTTGCCCACCACTACCCCTAGGTCCTTCTCCGCAGATCTTCTTTCCAGCAGGTCGGCCCCCAGTCTCTAGTGGTCTGTGGCATTATTCTTCTCCTGGTCCATCTGCCTTTGTTTTTCTCTGCCCACTTCTCCAACCTGTTGATGTCCTTCTGAAGGACTGTACTCCAGGGTGTGGGCTGCTCTTCCTAGCTTTGTGTCATCAGTGAACTTGCCGAGGAGGCATCTACCCCTTCATCCAAGTCATTGATGGATAAGTTAATACTGGGCCCACTATTCAGCTTTGGGGGACACCACTAGTGACAGGCCTCCAACTAGGCCCTGTGCCACTGATTACAATCCTCTGGTGATGCTTTAAGGTTCCTAAGACATCACTGAGATCTGCCATTCAGCCAGTTCTCAATCCACTCACTGTCCACTCATCCAGTCCTTCCTGAGTTTGCCTATGAGGATGTTGTGAGGGACAGTGTCGAAAGCCTTGCTGAAGTTGGGGTTGACAATATTCACTGCTTTCCCCTCATCCTTCCAGCTGGTTGTTTCATCATAGAATGTAATTTGATTGTTCAAGCATAAATTACCTTTAGTGAATCCATGCTGACTACTCCTGATCACGTTCTTGTCCTCCATGTGGATGGAGGTGTCCTCCAGAAAGAGGTGCTTCATCACCTTTCCAGGGATTGAGATGTAGCTTACTAGCCAGTAGCCCCCTGGCTCCTCTTTCTTGCCTTTTTTGAAGACTAGGGTGACATTTGCTTTCTTCCACTCCTCAGGCACATCTCCTGGTCATCACGACCTTTCAAAGATGATTGTGAGCAGCCTTACTGTGGTGTCCATCAGTTCTCTCAGCACTCACGGATGCATCCTGTCAGGGCCCATGAACTTGAGGATGTCAAGTCAGCCTAAGTGTTCTCTGACCCAGTTCATTGTTTAGTTTTACATAAACTGTAGTTTTCGTAATCCATAGCCAGTCTCAGGTATAGGAAAGCAGAGATAAGCAGTTGCTAAGTTTTGGTAGGAAAGAAGTACCATGGTTTTTAATTTTTAGGATTGATTTTCATTTTAGAGCATCCTGTTAATAGTGTCAGAGAGTTTGCAGAGAATATAATCTCAAAGAATATTATTCTGAAGGAATTGACTTCCGCCAAATAAAACAAGAAAAATCCTTGCCACTTTTAAAGTATCAGTTTTTGAGTTTGTTACAGAAGGTGTGAAGTTACTGTGAATGGTTCTTTATGTCAGAATAGTGCATTATTTCATGTATTTGAATTACTGAAATAACTATTTAGCAGTGAGGTTCATAAAAAAATGACATAGGTGGAGATAGAACAAGAGAATTATTTAATTTAGTAATATAATTTTTAATATAAGAATTTGAAGGTATGTTCATTTATCATGTCATTAAGGCATATAATCTCATTGTTCAACTTAGCATTAGAGATAGTATGTTGCCTCAAAACAATGTTGATATTATGCTTTTATTCGTTTATATGAGTACTGGTGGTATCCTTGTTTTTCAAATTGCTACTGTGAGAGACTCTGTAGATCAATTTAATTTTCAGTAATACCTTGCTAAAAACCTGCAAAAACCTAGTATAAGATTAATCCATGGGATCCTATAAAAGCAGTAGGAACTCTTCTTGAGTGACAAAAATTACTTCTTTATTCCAAACACATAAACAAATTATTTTGAATAAACATGTAGAACAGCAGAAAACATACCAATCATTTTCCATTAAAATACTGTAAAATTCTATATCAAACTAACAGATTTTATGTTATATTCATGTTTGTTCCTAAAATATTTGAGGATCTCAATATGATTTTGAATTAGATAGTTGCAGATATGGGGCTGTGTCTTGCTGGTTGGAAAGCAGTTCATCTGACAAAGCAGTTATCCTAGGCTATGTTGAAGAATTCGAAGGTATGGTGGCAAAACATCAGTAAGTAGGCCTTATTTTTCTGAAAGGAAACCATTTTTGTGGTTGTTTAGTTGACTCTTCTAAAGTTTTGTAATACTCTGTACAGAATACTGAATAATCTTTCCTTTTAAAAGTTTTACCAAAATATGAAGCTTTTTCTAGCCAATAAAATGATATATTCAAGTGTGCCCTTGGCATCTAGAAACTCAAGGCAGCAGCCTAAGAGATGAAAAAACTTTGGAAGATTTATCACCCTTTTTCAATTTTACATTCCAGAAATTGAAAGGGCCTTTGGGTATAAGTTTTAACAGAACACTTCTTACTGAGTTGCACCTGAGAGGAATTGTCAGTGAAAAATGTTAACTTATGAATTATTTCTGAGCAAATAATTACACTGCAGCTCCCTCTGAAAAAAAGAAAATGGTTTTTATTTGGATTTTGGTAGATTGTGTCTCCCTTTTGGTTAGTTGAGTGTAGTTAAACCTGTTTTGAGTTCTGTATGCACTAAAAATGAATTTCTTCTTTAATTCTCTTGAAATAAGGAATCAGATGTGGAATGTGAAAATAGACGTATATAAAACACATATGACATGTTTTGTCTTAGGAAAGAAACATGAGGGCAACCATTGTGACAGCAGTCAAGGTATTTTCTTTGCCTGTTGAGTCTTGACACAGTCTCTCTGCACAACACACTTCAGTAAACTTTTTAATTGAATCTTGAGTTGGAAACTTTACAACAGAGGTTGTGTCCTCACGGATTTTTTTTGTTTTTGCCAGACATATAATCTAAAGTGATGAGGCTAATCAAATTATTATTTATAAGCAAGTTGCTACATTTTATACTCTATATAAATAATAATCTATGGGAAACAGTGAATAAGATCCAGTCTGAAGAAAAAATGACATCAAACCCAGGCTGATATATGTTCAGACATTGACAAAATATTATTTTGATTTTTGTGTATATGTTTGTGCCATGTCCTTTTTTTTTTTTTTTTTTTTGGTGTCATTATTAGGGTATTTGTGTTCCAGTAGTGTCATTTCTGAGGAGTAAACAAATGTCTGAAAAATCTTGAATTGTATTCTTATTTTTAACAAACTTCATATATTATTCTGCATTAGGTTTTTAAACAAATATATGTATATAATTCTATTAAGTGTCAAATGGAACTAATAGTTTTTAAGTGTATGTTGTGTATGAGACAGCTTTGTTCTAATGACAATTCTCACACATGGATTTGTTAAAATAACAGGTTTTGGTCTGCCTTCCCCTCACTCCTGGATTTCTGATTGCCATCCCTGTTTTGCAACTACTTCACTTCCATGGCCCATAGTTATCCTACGGACAAATGAATTATGTTCTTTCCCTTTAGTCCTTTCAAAATGATAGAGTCCTAGTTGACAGCAAAAAGTATTGTTATTGATGTCAAAATGCTTTATACAATTATTATTTTTTAGTATGATTTACAGCATCAAATTCTTTATCGAAGTCTGCATTGTTCATTTCTTCCTCATTTAATTTATCTACTATTCATTTACGAAAAAAAAAATTCATCTACGAAGAACATTTAGTCAGTCTACTAACCTGGCCATCACAATTTTTATGAACTCAGAGTTTTTCACTTTAGCATCTGTTTTCTTTTAAGTCTTAACTCATTTTTCCCTTCAAATCACTTGTAGATCATTGCATAAGAAACGTGTCTGTATAATTTTTACTTTTTTTTTGTCACAACTGCAGTGGTCCTATATGGACTAAAACCAGCAATTACACTCAGCTAAACACTTAGAATTACCTGAGACATCATATACTCTTTCTGATAAGGATCATAGTATCCTCCAACCTGAGTACATTGAATATCTATGGAGAATTTTTGTGCTCTATTTATGGTAATTTACATTCATAGACCCTGATTTCTATAAGGCAGCTTGCCTCTTTGAATATTCTTAATGCCATCAACTTTACTAAAAACTGAGGCAAAGTATTAATTCAAGTTTTGAGGCATATCTAGATTATATTTAATCTTTTTCCTTGATCTATTTTTAATTATATGGATAAGAAACTTTTCAGTATTTGTTTTAATATCCTCTGAAAGATCTAATTTATCTTGACTTTTGCAGTTCTCACTTCGTCTCTAAACATATCAACCTGTAACACATAACTTTCACTACTGATTAAATGCTTATTTCCTTTTCTTGCAGCTTTACTGTTTTTCTCACTTTTGAAGACACTATTTTCATCTACTTTGATTTGAGGCTCTTTCCTCCAAGTTTCCTCTACTTTGTAATGAAAATTGAAGAAAATTCCTGTGCTTTTGACTTAGCCAGAACCTAAGTCCCTGCCACATTCAATTCAACTCATCCAAGTTTTCTCTTTTGAATTTGAATCCTTAATTATAGAGTTGCTCTTACTTGGTTCTCCTTCATTTCAACTGGGTCACTCACAACCATTTCATCTAATATGACACCACTAACAACAACCTGATAAAGAGTTTGTAATAGGAGTGTCCCATATCATAGAATTCCTATTAGAAAAACAATTCATATAAATTCACATGAATTTATTAGAAATTGAAAGTCAGTCCTTTTACATAAATAATAATAATAACTTTGACCAGCTACATTTCTACCTGTAATGCAAAACTGATCTATTTCCAAAAAAACAAACAACCAAACAAAAACCAAATCCCAACAAAGAAACCCCCAAAACAAATCCAAACAAACCCCCACAGGAAATCATCACTGAAGGAAAACAGACGCATAACAGTGAAGAGAATGGATTACTGCCTCTACACTACCTCAGCTGTCCAGAGAGACTGACACAAAAAAACCCCATGTATTTTATTTTGACCCAGGTAATATTTAGAAGAAAAAAAAAAAAAAAAGAACAAAGAAAATGTCCATGAAAGGAGAGACTGAATGACTTATTGTCTGGGATGAGAACTTGGCTTGAGTCCTCTATCTCAAAACTGACAGAAGTGAAGGGTCATTCTGAGTGTTGCTATAATCCAATGCTAATTATCCCATAAAAAAGTGAACAGCTTCAACATGAAAGAGAGACCCAAAATATCCACAGGACATGGATTTACAGGATGTAAATTTCATATATAATAGAAGCTAAAAAAATTGACCTGTTATTAAAATTGCGGAGATATTTTGTTCTCCACTGGCTGAATTTTCAAAGGTAAGATGGGCTTGGAAATGTAACAGCAGGAGACAGGCTGCTGAATGTCCTGTTTAGACATGTAATGTGGACTGAAGAATTTTGCTGCTCTCAAATAGCAGTTAGAGGGGCAATCCAATGGGAATCTTCTGGTTTGAAATGTAAAATACAGAATTCATGTAGCCCACCATCTTTCCATCTTAAAATGTGTTGGTTTTAAAAACCCCATGAGGAAAAGCTAAGATTGCTCGAGCTGCTCCCTTATGATAGTGGAGGGGTAAAACAAAGAAAACAAGACTGCGAGGGGTTAAAAATATTAGTCACAATTTTGTTGAGGTAAAACTCACAAATAACACAATAGAGAGGAAATGTTTTACCCATAAAATCCAACAAAGGCAAAATGTTGGCTGGCCCCCAGCTCTAGGACAAAACCAAAATGGCTCCCATTCCTCTGCTGCATGCCGCATGACCTGGGAGAACAAAGAAAGTACTGTTGCAAACAAATGTTTTGCGGTTTGATGCCCTCACTGGCAAGAAAAAAAAAACAGTGGGGAACAGGGGCAAAGCAAAAAAAAAAAAAATCTTGAAGGCTATTTTGTCTAGAAGGATTTATGCTGCTTAGATGTTGGCAGGAGTCCCAGTGTAATGGCAATGTGGATGTAGGGGGCTCTTTGTTCCCTGCTGTGCATCTGCCTCCAGCACTGGTGTTGCTCTGCTTGACTCTACTGGGGTTCTGGGCTCCACACAACTTGGTCAGGGCTTTTTGCTGCATGGTGGCAAGCCACAATGGTGGCTTTTGCTCCTGTGGCAGCACTTGTGGTGTGGTCGGTGGTGGTGGTGGTGGTGTGATGGCCTCTCTCTCCCACTGCTGAGCAGCCGCACAGTCCTGACCCCCAGTCCCACACACCCTCTCAAGCAAGTGCAGCAGCAAAAATGGCCAACTTTCTGTTTCTGGCTGCGGGTTTTTAAGAGACTGAAGGTGATGTAATGGGTGTAGAATACAGAGTTTGGTGGTAAATTCCATCTCCTATCCCTTTAATTAGGACACTTAAAAAGGAGTCAGACCTTTCAAGTCATGCAAAAAATGCCATTCTCAGCAATACAGTAGACTACATAATTAGCAATAAGAATCTCTCATGATAGTAGTAGTTCAATTAATAATGAACCGCAGAAAATTCTGACATTGTTTTTCAGTTTGAAAATACAAGTCCCACAGAGTTTTGCTGGGATAACTGGTATTCTAGAGGTCCCAGCAGACTGGAACTTAGAAGATCTACAAGAAGTGTCAGAAGGAAGACCCAGGGAACTACAGGCCTGACCTTGGTACCAGGGAAGGTCATGGAGCAAATCATCTTGAGTGTCATCATACAACATGTAAAGGACAACCAGGGGATTACGCCCAGCCAGAATGGGTTTATGAAAGGCAGGTCCTGCTTGACCAACCTGGTCTCCTTTGATGAGATTGATCCACTCAGTGAATGACAGACAGGCTCTGCTTGTCTATCTAGACTGTAGTAAAGCCTTTGACATAATTTCCCACAGCATTCTCCTGGAGAAGCTGGCAGTCCAATGCTCAGGTGGGTAAAAAACATCATCATGAGGTGGACGAGGGGATCAAGTGAGCTCTCAGTCAGTTTGTAGACAACATCAGGTTGGGTGGGAGTGTTGATCTGTTGGAGGGCTAGAAGGCTCTGCAGAGGGACAGGCTGGATCAATGGTTGGAAGTACCACAAGGCCAAGTTGCACTTGGGTCACAACAACTCCATGCAGTACTACACACTTGGGGCAGAGTGCCTGGAAAGCTGCCCAGTGGAAAAGGACCTGGGGTTGCTGGCCAACAGCTGGCTGAACATGAGACAGCAGTGTGCCCTGGTGGCCAAGAAGACCAGTGGCATTTTGGCCTGTATCAGAAACGGTGTGGCCAGCAGGACTAGGGCAACGACTGTCCTGCTTTATTCAGCACTGGTGAGGCCGCACTTTGAATACTGTGTCCAGTTTTAGGGCCCTCACTATAGAAAGGACATTGAGGTGCTGGAGATTGTCCAGAAAAGGGCAACAAAGCCGATGAAGGGTCTGGAGCACAAGTCTGATGAAGAGTGGCTAAGGGACCTGGGGTTGTTTAGCCTGAAAAAAGGAGGCTGAAGGGAGACCTTATTGCTCTCAACAATAACCTGAAAGGAGGTTGCAGTGACGTAGGCGTTGCTCTCCTCAAAGATAACAAGTGATAGGAAAAGAGGAAATAGCTTCAAATTGCACCAGGTGAGGTTTAGATTGTATATAAGAATTTTATATTTTTTTTCACAGAAAGGGTGTTTAAGCATTGTAGCAGGTTACCCAGGGAAGTGGTTGCATCATTACCTCTGGAGGAATTTAAAACATGCGCAGATGTGATGCACAGGGATACGATTTAATGGTGAACTTGGCAGTGTTAGGTTTATGGTTGGATTAGATGATCTTATAAGTCTTTTCCAACATAAACAATTCTATGATTCTACTTAATCAAATATGTAAATAGGAAGTCAAGCAAAAAATCTCTTGCTGGGCTCCTATTATGTGATACCAGATGCATGTGAGACTCTTGTCCCCATCTGCTCATTTCATCTTAGATATGAAAACATCATATTAATTGTGACTATCATATTAATTACATCTGATTGTTTAGGACGTGAGTTACTGAATGCATCTCTCTCAGTGCAGGTGCCACAGTTTTCAATGCAATGAACTCTAGCAATCATGGAAAACTAGAGAATTTATTTATAATTTACACTGAAAGAGTGAAATTTAGTTTTTAGGGGAAAAAGGAAATTACAATCACTTTTTGTTGTAGTAATTTCTCTTTTATAAAAACGTTGCTTAAGGAAGAAAAATTACTTGACTGTAATTGATTTCTACTATGTTTTATTCTTTTATGCTACACCCGCCATCTTATCTGCATGTCTTTCAGATTTAAGTCTACAGAAATGTCTGTAGCGGAAGGTGGTATTTGTGATGTGCTATGGAATGTATTGAAATCTTTTGAACTCATTTAGGCTATGACATTCTATGGCAGATTAATTAAAATAATTCACAGTTGCTTCAGCTTGGGACGGAGAAGCCTCAGATGTGAGGTGCATCAGGTTCACTCACTGCTTGATTACACTTGCATCCATCATATATGTTCTGCAGCAAGTTACCAATATTTTGACCATGAAAAAAATGGCAGGTGAGCACTCCTGTGGTAAAAAGGCAAGTCTTTTCCCACTGGTGACACAAATAAGCTTTCTGTGTGCCACCAGAAGTGAAGTGAACAACAGAAAATACTTCCCTTTTTCAAACACTTTATCAAAAACTCTGATTCACCTCCATGATCTGTCTCAGCCTCTATTCAGTGAAGAAGCCAAAAGCTTGAGTTTGACTCTCTGTCTTCATCCTGCACTCTCACAGCACACTGCTTCAGCCCATCTACAAGGCTGACCATAAACTGCTTGAGTTGATGACAGCCTTTTATTTCTCTGGGTGTTTAAAATTCACTGCAGGAGGTAAGAAGTCATTCAGCTGTCATTCTTCACTTTATTTTGTCCTTCCTAAAATGCCCAAATTAAAGAGTTTTATTCAACTACCAACAGTTAGCAATCTTTTTAACTTAGCCTGCCAACAGTTTCAGGGTTGTGGGTTTTTTTATTTTTTTTTTTTTTTTTTAATTATTATTATTTATTTATTTTTTTATTTTATTTTATTTTTTAGGGGAGTGGGGGGCATTCTTCTGAGAACAATGAAAAATTTAAAACTCACCTAATAAAACTGATTTCAACTGTCTTGATATTAGGCAGTAAAGATTTTCTCTATGTTGAATAGTGTCATATGGCTCAGCTGGGACTTCAACTGATCTTTGTGCTCATTTTCTCATTTTTCAGCTGAAATTCATCTAGGGCTCAGACATGTTGTTACTGTGTTTACCTTCAATGCCTCCTGCTGTTCTTCCAGGGATGTGTGATGACACATCTTCAGCTTTTCATTCCTAGTTTACTCTATCATATTGCCAGAATTATAATGTGTGCTTTGTGCATTTCAGATCCTTGAATGTGATAACAACCTTCAGGTCTAAGAAGGGTACTGAGATGTCAGAAGTGATATGTGATGCCTTCCTTACATGTGCAGTATATGATTCATGGACTTATATGGGAAAGATTCTCAAAGAGGAAAAAAAATAAAAATATTGTTTTGCAAATGCAAATAAATTGTTGGAGCATACCAGGCTCATCAACCTAGCATATGTTTAATTGAATATCAGCAGAGAAAGATGCACAGTGTTGGGTATATATTTGCCCTGTCTAGTAGCTTGTGCAATTTCCATGAAGTAGTAAGCTCAAGAGCTGAATTGGCTTCTGAGGCCACAGTGAACTTCATAGCTCCTTGAAACAGTATTTTCTCTACTTTACATTCTGATTCTATTTCTTTTAGTAAGTCTAATTCATGTTTTACATATCGGTAGTACTGTTAAAATGTGAATCATTCTAAGGAACTCTTTATGACGGCCTGGCTATGGAGTCTGAAAAAGGGGTGGGAGAGAAGAGTCTGTAATAAAAAAAGGGCATAGAAGAACATTGTGCTAGAAATTGTAGTACAATTCAGCTGTTCCCAGATGCTTGCTAAAGATGTGAGCCCACATTTATGTTTTGAGAAAAAGAAGCTAATAGAGTTTTTGTATTCTAGCTCAGAGTACTCCAAAGTCCTTCAAAAGCCTTATGGCCTTGTCTAATTTTTCCACCGGTATTTTAATACTCCATTTCAAAATCAAGGTGAAATAGGGGAAAAAAAAAAAATTGTTTTTCACTGTGACAGCACCTAAAGTCTGTAGTCAAGACTGTGTCTCTACTGGCTAAATGTCAAACAAATATATAACCACACATACTGTGTGTCACTAAAAGGTGGTGATTTCATTTGGCACACTGGACTCTAAGTAAATACAGAAGACATAGGGACAACATAGTGGTTGCACTAACTAGGTGTTCATGCCTCTTGGCACTAATATGTTGTTGTGTGATTCCAACATGTTGTGGAAAAAACCATGTTTGAGATGGTATGAGGTCTTCCCATTAGGAGAAGTTCCTGATAGACAGGTATCTAATTTTTGCCACTCTGCTTATTTACAAAAAAACGTCTTTTTTCAATGAACACAGTCAGGCTACAACAACAGGCAATTTATTTGCAGAGTTGCTTCCAAATCTTTGTGTGCTCTGTGCTCTTCCTCCATACAATCCTTACCGCAGAGTTGCTGATACTTTGTTCCTTCTCCAGGTATGTGTAAAAGAAACATAGCGTGATGAGGATTTGTGCCTTCAGTCTCTGTTAGCTGTGGTGTTTTGTAAGAACTATTGTTCAGCCATTTAAATCCAGAACGGACTTACCTGCTCCTTACCTCTATCCTCACTGACATAAAGCTGTTTGTTCAAGCTGTGTAATTAGCTAAGCTGTGTTACTAGGTGAACATATTAGTGAAGGTATATATTGCTTACCCTAGGTGTGGAAGCATTTTAAAGTTTCAGCTCTTAAATATTTTTAAGCTTCAAAATGACCTTTTTCTTCTTAATCACATTATGGATATTTTACACACTGTGATATTTTTCTCCCAGAGTGTGACTGGGTTGCTCTTTTAGCCCTGATTCAGCAAAGCACTGCGGTATTTCCTGCTTTAAAAATCAGCAAAACACTAATATATTTCCTGCTTTAAAAAAAGATTAAAGGTCTTAGAGTAATCCTTGGAAATTCTGCCCCAGTTTATTGAGAATTTTATTTAAAAATTCAAAGAGAGACTGTTATTCTTCAGGCTGTATCATATCTTAAGCATTTCTAATGAAGAAATACAAAATTATTCTTCTTACTCATTTTCTTTTATTTTCTATGGGAATGTTCATGAGGCTGTAATAGCTTATTTATTTGAATTATATTGTTTATTTGTAAAAGACAGTAAGAGCTTTATATCACAAGGCATTCTTCTGTAAGTTCAATACACAAAAACCACGTGGGTGATGTTGAAAAATGATGAATAATACTTGCTTGTTAATTACTTTATTTCTCTGAATAACAAAATGAAGATACTGGAAATACAAATCTCAAAAAGGAATTTGTCTCATGCTTTTGCAGACGCTGCTTTTGAGTGTTTGAGAAATGTGTTTTCCCAAGATGTTAGAGACTGGAGAATTTTTGTTCTGTAAAACAGGTGTCCTATAGAATTGATGCCATCCTTGATCACAGTGCTCCCTATTGAAAAATATGTGAGAGTATTTCATAAAACAAATTATTGTATCATGGGTTTTAACACTGGCACAATAAATCAGCTGTGTGATTCCCTGCAGAAAATATTCCACTTCAGGGCAACATTTAATTGATGTGCATCTGGCAAGTAAATGCAAGAAATGCATGTGGACAGAAGTAAGCTTAAAGGGATTGTCATTTGCTGTTCCTAGCTTGCCCTTTCTATCAAAGGGCTACTGCAGGCACTGGTCAGATTTGAATAGGAAAACTCCCCTTGGGAGCTTCTTCTTACAACCTCGATAGAAAAGCATCATGGTCGGGCACTGGACCAGCATCACAAGTGTTACACCAGCCCATTGGGGATCAAGAGCTATATAGTAAGGAGGTTTCACACAGCCAAAGAAGAACACGACAGAGAAATACAGCTAGATAAAGTGGACCAGTGTTCTTCTTTCAGCCAAAACTCCTACACTTCAGTAGAATTAGTTCACATTTGAAACTGCTTTAAATGAGAATCCTCAGTTCTGTTTAACAAATGAAAATATAAACTGATTCTATAATTCTTTTATTTTGGATTATATGCTCCTAGCATAACAGCAAAGTGAACAGACCTGAAACTTGTGAAGGCAAAATAAGCACTGAAACAATACAGTCATGATCTTTTCCTTTGCAAAGCCACAAATGAGACATTTGGGAACAAAATCTGTTTTGAGGGAACATTAAATTGGCCAAGAACAAATTGCTACAGAAAATGACATCCTCTTCCGAACATCCATTAGTTTCTGATAATCAGGAATTCTCGGATGCTTGAACATTCCATTAGTATGAAGCAGCGAGTTAATTGTAATAATTATCAGAGGTTTTAATTGTTTTGTTATAATGTATTTTGCAGTTTGTTTGACAGTGTGAAATCAATATGCACCTCTAGGAAAAAATACCTAGTATAATAAAATTAGGCTCCATTATGCCTCCCAACCTTAGAATTGAATTTTGTACAAAAATATGTATTTCTATTTGTGTGTGTAGAAAAATTATACTGAATGTGCAGAGGTGCATAAATAGATTGGACTTTGCTGCTAAAGTGGAAGATGGAGTCTCCTCATAAGAATTGTTTCTGTCTTTCAGACCTTTAATTTTTAGGCAAGAAACCAGAAAACTGCTACTATATCTCTTCAACTTTATGGATTAGTCTTTTATATTAGAAAGAAGTACTTTGGTGAGAAGATTGGTGATGTAGGTGAATGTTAATTGTAATGATGATTTCCAGATGGGGATCCCAAAGAACAGATAACCTATAAAGAATTAAATGTTGCAGCATCCTTGAGATGGTCCTATTTGCTGTTATTATATCTGGTCTAACAAAACCAGAAAATTTTGGAAAATATTCAAATTTACATGACAGTCTTCAACATCATAAGAACTAAATCCCAGACATTTTGAGTCCTATCCTGCACTTTAACAGTAGAATAACATTGACTCTTTCCTTACATTCTTTACCTGTAATTCCTTAGTGTCTGTCTTTTTTTTCCTACACTCTTTATACTCTTCCTCAATATTGTAGTGAGGAGTCTGATACTTGAACAGGATTCAGTTTGGCTTTATTGTATTTTGAAGAAGATGTTTAAAAATTGGAGTGGATCAGAAAGAAGCCACAAGAATGATTTAAGGACTGTGGAGAGCTGTACTCCAATGATATATTCTGACAATTTTATCTGTCAAAAGGAAGATACACAGACAGTTTGAATACAGTATTTAAATACTGTTTTCTGAGAATACCCTGTATACTCAAGGGCTTTTTAATCTCAAGGGGGAAAAAAAAACCAAACAAAACTGTAGTCATCACAAGAACCAGTAGCCTAGCCAGATTTTTAGACAATAAAAAACAATCTGTGAATACATTTTTAGGTTTAGCAGTGATTTTAATGGATTATTACCTGGTGGAATAAACTACTAAAAACCAAAAAAATTCTACATCTCTATAGTTCTCCAGATACCTTTTGAAAATACTTCTTTTAGTTAAATGTAAGTTATTGAGTTTTGTAAAGGCATAAACAGGATGAAATGTAATGGTCTAAGTTATAATGTTTTGTGATACATGAGATGTCAGACAAAATAATGCAATAATTCCTTCTGGTCTTATGCTGTGATCCAATTAAAAGAGATTATGACCTACACAATTTTTGTCTCTTGACGAGAGATGTAAGTACCTGTCACTATCTTGGGAGTGTTAAAAACTTCATTATTGTTAGTTCTTTTATTATTTACCTGTGGAAAAAGACGGGAGATGCTGTGAGTTCTGGAGAGACTTGAGAGGGTCAGAAGCTGAGCTGGATCCCAAAGGAGGACAGGAAGTCATCACTCATCCCTCTATGAAGACAGAAGCTGGGGAAGAGAAGAAATTAGTGAGGAGAAAGTTGACGCAAGGGATGGAGGCTGGGAGCAGCAAGACCAAGCTGAATAGATTTGTGATCACTACACTAGGAAATAGATGAGATTTTGGAGCTATTTTCCTATAGTCTCATTTACATGTGAAATCTGAGGTAAGGGTCAGTGCACACTCTAGCAGGGAACCATATGAAATGTTTTCTGATAACCTGCACCATTATTATGATCAAAGACGTGTCTTTTGCTGAGGTTCGGGTAAGGTTTTTGTTGTTTGTGTGTGTGTGTTTTTTCAGTTGTTTCTGTTTTGTTTGTTTCATTTTTGCCTCCCGTAAGCAAGTCTGTTTCTGCTTTTGTAGAGATACAGGTTTGCTTCTGAGCTAGAGGGAATGATACCTCTCTCTGCTCTCCATGGAGCGGAGCAGCTGAGAATGTGTTCAGCACACCTTTTCAGAGTCACCACAATGGCTGAGCACTAACAAGATCCTTGCTAAATGCCTGTTTCACAGTTCAACTTTTAGGGGCACAATTTCAAGAAATGAATGTGAATAGTTAGTGCTGCCTCTTGGTGCTATTCTCCTTTTGTGATCTATAAATAAAAAGAACTTTAACCTTTTGTAAGCTCAATGATAAGTTGTTTGTTGGAGCAGCAATGTGTCAGACCCAAGCTGATTCAGAAATGACAGCTAAGGAGCAAGCAGACTATGCTTCATGTAAAATCCAATTGTAGTGCCATCATTATAACAGAGACTTGAGAGCTCTGCTGTCTTTTCAGTAGCTGTCACTGTCTCTGTTAAGGGCTTCATCTGAATTCAGAACATATCCCTTTATTTCCTGATAATGACTAATGATGATTCACAGTTTTTGCTTTCCACTGTCTTAGATCCCAACAACACATGTTTTTATACCTGCTGTCTTAAATCCCTGTATTCACTGTTCAGGGAAACTTCTAAAGCAAGCATACTCAGCCATCCAAAGGGTATTCAATAGCTCCTGAGGTTTCTTCCTTTTTTAATACTGCCCCATGCTGCTTCAGGTATTCTGCCATCTTTGAGATTATAATTACTATTGTCATTGCTGGAGCTAGACATCTACTTGGGGAGTGCTCCAGAGAGAAGTGAGCTTCACCTCCTCCCTCCCCTGAGTCCAGAAGGGCAGATCCTTCTCATCTCTGCTGGTCCCAAAGGCAGGAGGCTTCTAGCTATTCTTTAACTCTGACCTCTTTCTTTGCAGGAGATAAAACTGAAGCCAAATAACTGAGCAGAGAGTTTATAAAATGTTTTACCTTCTATTACAACATTTTAAAAGCCTGAAACAACTTTTGAATTTTAGCACTGATGTTGTTAGTTTTTGTTGTAACTTGGCTATTTTTTTTTTTTAAACTGTAACTACTGATGGTTATTTCAAGTGACTTAAAACATTTATTTTTATAAAGGGAACTGGTACTCTCTGCTCTTCCTGTCTGTCTCTTCCAGGGAACCGAGTTAGTGCTTGCTGGCTTTTGCTGAAATTATTTAAGATCCTTTCCACTTTTCTTTTTTTTTTTTTTTTTGAAACTACTGGGAGGACACATCTAATGTACTCTCTTTACATTTCTGAAAATAACTTTTTTTATTCTAAGGCTGTGGCTTTGATTTTATTTCAAGGTGTTGCTGCTTTCCTCTGATAGGGAAAACCCACAGTGAGGTGCCACATTGTTTGGAGAAAGTGGCAAAACTGCCTACACAAGGATGCTCGGAAGAAAGAAAGCTATGTAAATGACACATCAGTGGTTGTATTAGGATACTGGCTAAGCCTCATGCATACAAGATGCACACTAATGGGTATTAAGGGAAAAAAAGAAAGGTTTTTTGTTTTTTTCACTGAATGATTTTTCTTCCACTTATTTGTAGGGATGAATTGATTATATATTCCTTCACAACCTAGGTCTTTGCAGAAATATCCTGTGCTGGTGCCATGGGAAGGCAGAAATATTGTAGACTAGAAAGGATCTTCAATGGATTTTTTTTCATGGTTAACAAGAACGGACAAGTTTTCTCCCCATTCCCAAGAAATGGGCTACTACTTCAAAACCTTTCTCTACAACTACATGACAGCAGGATGGAACTTCTTCAGTCTAAACCCAATGAACTAGTATAGCTCACCAAGGAGCAAGAATGAGCACCACAGGAGTATAACAGTCTCACCAGGTTGCAGTATATCCATTTATTTTTAGACTTCTGTGGCACAGCTGGAGCTGACAACTCCAGGAATAGTAGTTCTGTCTGAGAAAAAAGTAGTGAGAGTTGTGTTCAAAACCTGTGCTCTGAAAGACATTAATAATAAAATATAGAGCAATGTATGAAAGATACTATTTAAAATACACTTTCAAGATGGCCTGTGTCAGATTGGATGTAGAAAAAAATGTCTAAGACAAATTTCACTAACAAGTATAAGGTATTCAGAATGTCATGCGGATAATATCCAAGCCACCATTTCCAAGGGTGGCTTAAGTGAGAGGAAAACAAAATGCAGATGCATCTTTCCAATTTCTTTTTTCTGTATTAAGTGTCCCTGTGGTATTTCTAAGTGCATTTTCTGCATATTTTTGCATTAAAAATATTAGGTTATCACATCCTTGTGTATGCTTAAAGATGAACAATTTAGGAGGCTTCACAGGAGACTGAAATCTTTGTACAAACTCTTAATAAATCATCAGGGAGGGAAAAAGAAACCTTTTTGTCTGCAAGAAAAAGATCTTTTACTTTCATAAAAGGGAGAGATGGTTCTCACTGTGCTTACCTAGGAGATCCTAAATAAAACTGAGGCTGTTGTATCTCAAAGTTAAAAAGATCACTCAAATCACTTCATCTTATTTGAAAAGCTACAGCTTTTTGCTGCACCTCCACAATCAGGCACAATTTTCCTTTCCCCAATTTTACCTTTCTTGCAATTTTCCTTTTTTAATTTTCAGTCTTACACCACTAATAAGCATTCTACCAATACACTATAGAACAGAATTTGAAAGCTGCCATAAACCTTACTTACTTGTGAATAAACAATAACTGAAATGTTCTAATTCTAAACACAGGCTAATTCTCCTTAGCATGACACTAATGCTGCCTTGTAAAATCTGCTTCAGGAATGTTGTTAGAAAGTTAAAAGGCTTTTCCACAGATTGTACCTGTTGGGTGTAGTTCTTTCATAAACAGTAGTTAAGATGTGACCAGTGTGAAAATGCATTAAAAAAATGACAGAATTATAGTTTTCAAAGGATCTGTTGTGGAATAAAAGAAATGTGTGAAATTAGAATATTGAGCCTACTGATTTTATAACTTCTGATTAGTAACAGATAAACATTTAGTCTGCTGAGGTGCCCAAAACACTGGACTATCATTCATTGCACATGTGAAATTGATATGGTCTCTTCCAATTCCCTGGTAAGAAGCTGAAGATATAAGATGAAATATAAGATGGAAAATATAAGTTTTATTTATTTATTTACACACTCATACCAAAGACACCTTAGAAATTAATACTTTACAGATTATATTTTGCAAAATAATTTTGACCCAAATGCCTAAAATTCCCATTTCTTTTAAACTATATAGACATCTTTAAACACCTCAAACTTTGCAAACTACCAAGTTTTATCATAATATAATTATATTGTAAAAGCAGTGTATTTCTAAAGGAACATTAAGTACCTAAAAGCTGTCTAATTTGTGTTTTGTTGCTTCCCCTCATCTTGTTTTGACACCAGAAAGTAGGATTATAGGTGGATAAAAGTGGAAGTATATGAGAGAAGATTTCTTTCTGGTGAATTAATCTCAAGAATTATATTTTTCAGATACACTAATTATATGTGAAGTTCTTACTAAAAGGTTAAGAATAAGCTATTATTCCTGATGTTTCATGTTTGTAATGAGCTGCAGCTGTTTTCCCACTGCAGCCTGTGCATTTTGTACTCACGCAAAATGAAAACAAGAGAAATATAATGCATTTTAATGTACTTTATATGTCTCTAATTGTTTTTCTTTTACAGAGATTTCTCTAGCTCATTGCTGTTACTATGATGTTTCATCACTTCTCAAGATTAAAAAAAAGTCTGCTGCACCACTGGCTATTGGTACAGTTTCTTCTCCCAGCTCGCTAGGAAAGAATATGAGAAATAGTATTTATTATGTGTTTTCCAGAAATGCTGAATTTCTCTCCTTAAAAGCAAAGTAAAAAAAAAAAAAAAAAGGTGAGGTTTTGCCTCTAAAACTCACGTCTGTAGAATCTGTGACTATTCTTGGCTTTTTTAGAGTTCATTTCCAAAGACAATATTATCTTGCTGAGTAAGCACAGCAGTCACCATTGAGGTAGATTGGCTTCTACATCCACAGGAAGCAAGCAAGAAAAAATAAGATTCTCAAGAAACCAGCAAGATGATCAGAATAAAACTACTTACATGGTGAGCTTAAACAAGGCCTATCAAATCAAGTTTCAGCATCAGTATAAACTAATGAAACCAACATACTGCTAGCACAATAGTACTTTAATCAAGGGGTACACGGAAGCAGATACTTCAGCCCAAGAAAAACTCCCAAGGGTTTTTGAGCCACAGAAAACACAGATTAAGAGTGAAAGAGGGTAGAGGAAAGAGAAGAGAGAGTGAGAGAGATCCCTGCTCTTAGAAGGTTGCTGACTCCTTCCAGATCAGCCATGTGATGTGTGATGCTTGATACTGGTTTAAACATGCAAATGTTATTGTTGTAAAATGAGTGAATTTTAGAGTTGAATCTTTAAATGTTTGAAAATGAACATAAGAAATCATTCCTCCCTACAAGATTCAAGAATAATTTTTTATCCAACTTTAGGCACTAATATTTAAAGAGAGGTTGGGTGGAAAGCTGAATCTAAATTTACAGAGAATATAGAACTAAGTCTTTGAAAAGAAGTTTTTTTTCTGTTTTGCAGTATGCACTTCTAATCTCTGTTACAGCTAGCGGTAGTAGAGAAAGACAAGGTGGTACTGTTTTTTGGAGCAGATAAAGAAAAAAGTGTACTACCTGTTTTCAATAATTTAATTACCGTTTCAATGCTGTTATTTTGCATATCCCTGAGCTTTCAGAATAGGCATAAATATGATTTGTTTAAGCCAGTGATGCTTACTTTTCTGGATAGGATACTTGACTGGAATAACCTCTCTCAGAAAAGGTGACACTACCTTTTCCTCCACAAAAAAACATCAGTCAGAACAATTTCTCTTTATTTCCATTTGGTAGATAAAGTAGCTGTTGGCCAGAATTAGCCCAAATTATAATTTCAGAGCTAAAAGAATTCCCATGAACTATTCAGCTTTTGAGACTGTACTAATACTGCAGATGTTTCGATAGCAAGCACTTTGCTGAGATTTCTTTTCTTTTTCTTCTTGTGAGGTCAGCATATTGTCAGTCAAAGCTTCCATGTCAGTCACCTTGGGAAGGAAGCTGCAGCATCAGATCCATTAAAAGGCATTTCTTCCTTGTTAAGAAAACTTCAGTTTCCCTAGTATTCCCAGTTTTAAGTTTTCTTTCTGTCTCTGAAACTAGAGAGAATGCTTGAGACCAACAACAATTTTCAAAATGTAACTGCTAGAGAAAAGCATCAACTGTTGGCTCTTCAGAGACAGCCAAGTTATAATAAAAAAGGTATACAGTTGTGCTTCTGGCAATAGTTCAGAAAGCATAGTCAGTAGTGGTGAAATAAATAAATAAGTAAGTAAACAAAAAGACTTAGTGGAAGAGAAATACAAACAGTTTTAAAACTGTCATTAGAAGACACCAGATATATCTAAAAAAATACGAGCTCATGTTAACAACCACTGTTGGAGAATGGGTACTAGGAACAGATGGATCACTGTCTTACCCAGCATAACACTTCCTCTGTTCCTCTTTTTAAATGCTATTTTTAAGACTAAGATAAACCATATTTAAATATAGGAAGCAGATAATTGAGAAAAGTCTTTTCTAGGAGATTAACAAATTTTCTCAAGTTTTTCATGAATGTGCTTTTTCCTGCTCAAGGAGAGTCCTTTTGGTAACAGGAATGCATTTGACCCCTTCTAATTTGAATTTGCTTTAGTAACCTTGAAAACCTGCAATTTATTATAATGTAGTGATGTCGTCTGGACATTTTGCATAGAGAAGGAATCTTTTTGTAAAATTAAATAAGAAATGTGTTTTCCTTCAAGGTGTGGGATTTAGCCCGGGCTTCTGCTTGCTTCAGATAGAAACACTCTATAGGTTGTGTTTCCTGTTTCAGTCTAAAGGTACTTTCACCACCACCATGGCTGCACAGGTCTGTGTACAGGTCTAGCAATCAAATTTCTTTTGGCTCCTCTCCAGGTAATGTCAGAGGAAAAATAGTGGGCATTGAGGGTTCTGCAATTTGTTTGCATTTTGACTATGTCAAGACACTGATAATTGAATCATGGGTGACATTGACTATTATGCGTTATATTTTAGAATTCAGGGTATTGGTCAAATTACAATTCTTTGAAAGGGAAGCTTTGTAATGAAGTCACAATTAAAATCCAACTTTTTTTTGTAAGTCAGTGGGAATTAGGTGCCCAAACGTCTTCTGTGCCTTTGAAAATTTCTGCATAAGTTTATAAATTTGATCACAACAGTCCCTTCTGGCCCTCTAATCTATGAATCTCTTAAATTTCCTACCATGGGAATTAAACTAATTTTCAGCTCATAGATTGGTTACACTGAGATCCACTTCATTTACTTACTGATGGGATTTATTTTTCCCTGTTTTGTTTTGAAGGAAATATAAAACCCTCTCTCAAGTCATGCTATCTGTTGCTGATTTTGTTTGTTTGCTGGGAGTTTATTTTGGGAAGTGGATGACCATTTCTGTAGATTTTATTAAGGCACACAACAGGGTTTAAATCAAATAGTTAAAGTTTGTATTACACATTTTTAATATTATTTCAACAGTAAAGGGAGCATGTAATCAGCAAAAAGAGAAAGCAAGCACACTGCAGGGCTGGAAGAGAAAGCTTACTTTGATTTTTCCTTCCCCAGTGATGCATGGATGAGAGGACATTATGGATTCATACATGATTGCTGTACCCCAGGAGGACTGCAAAGTGACTTTCTTCTTTCTCTGTAACACTTCCTCATGAAACAACAGTATGAGACAAAGAACAGATAATTCAAAATTTTTATGTACATCTCTTCTTTGTCCTTTAAAAGTACCTTGAAAAATATTAGGATTTTCCTTAGGACCTTAGGATGCCCTTGTAGAATGAATGTTACTTCTTACTGTAACATAGAAAACTGTTTTCCAGCATTATAGGGTGGACTAAGAAGATTAATCCCTCAAAACCCTGAACTGCACATTTGTTCAGCTCACCATCATTGTTGTAATATTACAGGAAACGGTGATGGAAAAAATTTGGATGTATCTGAAATATAACTAGTTGCTTAATTGGTTTTTAGTTCCTCACTCTGCTTCTTTCTAACTCCTTTTACTTTGAATTTTTGTGCATCATGAAAACAATACATTCTGAGATGCTTGTGAGGTCACTCATTTAGTGAGATTACCATTCTCTTATCAACAACAACCACTTGCTCCAAGTGAATCCTTGCAAATGCGAGAATCTTTGCAATTCATAAGAATATATTTTTGCTGATGAAAGAAAAACTCTATTGTGCTTTGAAAATCTGCTTCCCTGTAAATATAAACCTCAGTAAATCCATTAGCAGGCATTACTCTGTTTTTATAATTTCACTGTAAACTCCTCTGAATATTGTTTGTCAGTTTTATACTTTTATAATACATCGGGAGTAAACTGGATTGACATAAGGTAGATAGTTTTCTTTAGCAGCAAGAGTAATAATCACGGAAATAAATTCTAAACTAGCCTGTATTCTGCTCTGCCTATAAAGATCTGGCAACATTCTTAGTCCAAGCTTTGCAGAAAGGCACTATAGGCTCAATACAGTTACCTAAACCCAGCCATCTAGGGCCAGCTGAGACACCTTCTAGTGTGTCCTACATGACATTCAGCAGGTGCAGGCTTTGAGTGTTATGTTTGCTGTCTTTGTATGAATTTCTCAGATATTTTGTTTGTTTCACTGGTACCAAATATCTATGTGTTGGCAGCTTAAACAAGGACTCTATTCCACACTGTGGCTAAGAGTCCTCTGCCTGCCCATTAGCTGAGTGTTTATCTCACATTATGGAAATTGATCAGTACAGTCAGTGAAGAACAAGTCTTCTCATGCTAAAGTAGTCACCTCCATTTGGTCAATTTACTAGTTCTCTGGACTCCACTCACTGTGTCAAAGTCTAAGAGAAGGCAGAAAAATAGAGTATGACAATTAAGAGGCAGGTAGAAACGAATTTAAATATTTTTTTGAGTAACCAAAGCTAGGAAAATAAAACTGAGGCCTGCTAGGATCTTTTTCGTATCTTCAATTTCTTCTTTGTTTACCTAAGGCATTGCTACTTAAAAGGAGGCTTGGTTGAATGACAAGTTCATAGACTCATAGAATATTTAAGTCATGTTAAAAAAGAAAAAAAATGTATTTAAAATCTAATTGTTTTTCATCTTCTCCACCACTTATATATCACTCCCAAATTATGAAATGTTTTCGGTAAAATTGGGTGGTCTAAACACAGGCATTTTTTGCTATTTCAGGTTTTCTGTATCTCATACATTCATATGGGGCTGACAGACCTGACACAGTGGGGTTCAGTGCCCTTCTCATGGAGAGACAGATGACCTGGTACAATATGAAAGTCTGCCAAAAGTGATATTGTTTAACTTTAGTTGGGCAACCAAATCACACCTTTTTAAGATGGAAATAATGTGTGAAGTCAGGGGCAAAAATTTTCACTGATTTTTAGCCTGTAGTTATGATGGCTGAAAAATGTTGATCACAACATCGTGTCAGATGTCTGCAAGAGCCTCATTGATAGGGAGCTTTTCCTCCTCCAAACATTAGTAATACAAGATATTTTGTTGATTTTTACAGAAGTTGAATAAGGACATATGTGTCAGTCTTAAGAATATCTGCTACCTGTGAAAGACATAACTGAGATTTATTAAGATCCTTGTGTATTCCCAAGAGATGTGCTGTAAACCCTGCTTGCATGACTAACGCAATCAAGCTTACCTGCAGAAAAATATAGTGGCATCTTCATTTGTTCAAGTTTGATTAGTTGTCTTAGGAAGTTTTCTATTTCAATAATTTTCACAGTGGTAAAACAATTGCTAGTAAAATCACATCATTATTTAAACAGAGCTATCTTTTTGATCATTTAAACTCTCATTAAAGTCACTATTTGAATTATTTATAGAGCTTTCTTAATAAATTACATAACTAAAAAATTACTGCCTACGAACATAATTGTTTTTGTGAATTGTGCAACTTTTTTAGCCTGACAGCTTAGCAAAAGGAAATCATGCTACCATGTTGAAATTTATTTCGCTTTGCTGTGATAGGAATTTGAGCATTATCTTGGCTGATACGAAGTGACATCTGATTCAGTCTGTCCTAGCACCGTCCAGTAACACCTTCGTTAAAAGTTAATATATATAACACATCTTCAAGTATCTCACTAGATAGTAGAAAGTATTTTGCAGTACTAGAACTTATTCTAAAAGATAGGAAATGTGAAACAATATAAAAAAATACTGAAATAGATTATTTGCTTGCTTCCTTAAAAGGTAAAAACAGGACGATGGCAGAGTTGGCTGCCAACCAACTGCGGATTTCTTTTAAGGTGTTACTCTGCTAATAAAATGGTAGTCTGTTCTGAAAATTAATTTCATTAAGAAATCCTTAAAACCTTCTAAAGTTCCTTAGAAAAGATCACTGAGACAAGTACCAAGGAAGCATACTGCAGTGGTTAGGATAGCATCAAATAAAAGAGAAGGGTGAAAAGAAGAAACACATAAACTTTCGGCACAGAATTGTGATGCTGAAAACAAAATTAATCAAGACACCAAAGGATGAAGAGAGAAGAAATTCTTTAATCTTTAATTGCCTATATACCAATCATAGGAGCTTGAGTAATAAACAAGCATAATTGGAATTGCTTATTTATGAGCATAAACACAGCCTTGTTGGTATATCAGAAACCCGAGGAGATAATTCACGTGACTGGAATGTTAAAATTAATATTTATTCATCTTTTAGGAAATATTAGGCAAAATAGTAAGGGGAGGGACACATTTTCTTAAAAACCACAAAAGAACTGTTCTATCTTGTTTTCTTTAGTTCGGGACAACTTTAGGAAAAAAAAAGTATGATAACCAGTGTTTATATTAACAAACTTGAGAGAGAATGGCATCTACAAATGTATGCTGCTCAGCAGCTATGCAGAGAGAGCAAATTTACAAATACCAAATTGGCAAATCCCAATGTAAATTGGATGGCTCCTTAACTACTTGTAAAATACAGATAGATTTAAAAATCTGAAGTGTTCCTCTGTAATCTAGGATATTTCATTCTTTGTAGCACAAAGCAGAAGCCTTGGACTATCACTGTTAAATTATCTCTGTAATTGCTTATTATTATGTAAGTCAATTCTCAAACATCCTCTCAAAAAAGCCATGAAGATAAATGAGAGGGGATTCAAAGAAGCACCACAGAACTGAATAAACATAGCTGAAGGCTACTGCTAAGTAAAAAAAAATCCTGATATTAAGATTATTTATTTTACCAGATGGAAGATTAAGAATTACTCTATGATGGTTTATTTAAAAAAAAAAAAAGGCATTAAAAGATGGTTTATCAACATATAAGGAAAGTTTATGTTCCAGCGTTTGACACTTCCTTTAGGTGCCTAAAATACATTTTGTCTATAGTGTGCATAAGTAGTTCCTGGAAGACCACAGCACAGATCCCTTTGCTACTAGCGAAGTAATTGTGAATCTAGATTTTGTCAATGAAAGGAAAATTGTGATCCCAGAAGTGAAGCAGCTTGGAAACTACTGGGTTACCTTTTCATGCAGTTTTAGGTTACTTTGCCACTGTGCCATGTCATCACTGGTCATTGCTCTCTCTGATTTGTAAATTTTGTCCATCTTTGTTGGAAGTGTTTCTCTTAGCAAAGCAAATCACACAAAATACTGCTGAGTAGTGGTTGTAAACGAAATACAATATCTGGATAATTTTAACTATGGTACAAAGCAATGGGTTTCGTGTAGTTCGATAAGAAAGATAGTAAAATCCTCATCCGATTGTTTGAATATCAGTTTAATGCAACAATTTCTATTAACAGCACTATGTATGTTATATAGATTTCATACTTTTCATATATGAGGCAACTTCTCTGTCACCTGCTGTAAATTTCATTGTGATGGAAGAGTAATGAGACAAAGTGTCAAACTATTTGAAAATCAAATTGCTGTACTTTGTTTAAAGGTAAACTGCTACTGCTCAAAGATTTCCATTAATTTAAACCAATTGTGTCCTTAAGCTGTAGTATTTAAATGCCAGAAGCTCTATTCAGGGTGAGTAAGCACATCTGGACTTTACATCCATTAGCATAAAAAAAAATTTCTTCTAAGGATGTAAAAAATATCTCTGCAGTCTTTTCTTTAAGAAGACAACTGTCGAGATATTTCTCATGATTTAATTTTTCTTTTCCTATTCTGTGGTTATAAAAGGCCTCTGGATATATAAAATGGTAATGGTAGTGCAATAAAAGTGATTATAACTCCAGAGAACTGCTCATATATATTAGAAATAATATGAACTGTAATAAAGAATAATTAGCAACTAGACAGGAAGGTTCTGTCTGATTGATCTGGTAACCTAGTTATAGTCACAAGGAAATGTGACTCAGTATCGGAATACATGAGGGAGGCAGGAAACTTTCTAAACTTAAAATTCTAAAATTGAATTCTAAATTATTTTTAAACTTGGTACATAGCATAAATATATAAAATTTTGGCCATATGTCCTATTTAGCAAAACATACATTCTAGATCCTGAAGTACTCATGTGACTCTTAAATTTCACCACTATAAAATTCCTTTACTATGCAAATTCTTTCACTGTGTCTAACAGGTTCCTTCATAGGGGTGTTGTCAGACTACAGGGTACAACAAAACAGGTACATCAGGCAATCAGTCCAGTATTCTGGATTCCAAGCGACCCGTGCTGCATAGATGCAAAGAAAATTAAATCATGTAAGTGAGGATTGTTCCTGCTATCCTTGTAATTTGAGAAGTTCAGCACATAAACCCCCATTTTAGTTGCTTAAAATAAACTGCATCTCACCTTTAACCCATATTTTGTTTCATTTGTAAAAATATAGTTTTCCTAATTTTTACATGTAAAGCACTAAAAGGCACAGAATGATACCTACAAAAGTTTGATCACTGCTCCTGGAACAAGTATAAACACAATGCAGCCTTTATCACATAAAATGAATGTAGGCTGTCTAATTACAGCTGTGCATCAAAAGGACAAAAAATATGGTGACTTGTCCTCTTTGGAATAGTGTCTCTAAGCATTTCTTGTGTGCTCTACATCTGTTACATGACAGGTTGTTAATGCTGTGTGCGTTCATTAAAGGTAAAGTGCCTCCTGTGTGTTGTAGTCCTTAAATCTGTCTCTAAAATCCCTACTTGAGCACCTATGATACATTTTACTAGATTAGATCCTCTGGGAGATCCAAAGAATGAGTAGTAGCTGTACAGTTCTCAATCAATTTTTCTATCAATGGTAACCATTGTTCATTTCTTTTAAGTCACATAAAAATATTCATTGTAGAGATATTTAAGCAAAAGACAATGGAACAACCAGTTCTGATATTAAACATTATCACATACAGCCTCATGAATTTCTCTCATCTGCTTTGCTTTAATAGGCCTTAGGCATATTCATAATGTAAAAGTGTATTCTTTATTTTATTTTATATTATGTTACTGTATCTGCCTACAGATGGAATTGCATTATCCTGGGAAATTAGTTGTGTGCAAAACATGAATAATCAAGCCTTCTCCTTCAACCTGTTTGTTCATCTATTCCAAATGAATTTCACCTTCATCCATTTCATTGACTGAAGTGGCTGATGGCCTACTCCAGCTCCACCAAGGAATTATTTAAAAAAATTATTCTTCTTCCTTTTGATCTTCATGATTTTTCTTGTCATAAACGCTTTTGCACTTGTCTATGCTCACCATCCCTTTCCTCAAAAGCTTCTCATTTTGGTCTCTAAGGTGTCCAGTACTACTGTCATGAAACTACCTCTTCACTCTGGAATCAATTTCCTAATTTTAAACTTCAGCTAAAACAATAGAATGTCAAAATCAAAAAAAGGTAATGAAAGTCTAGAATAATGGGCATTCTTGAAATACAAAGGACGTACTTTAGAAAAGAAAATATTTTTCTGAAAATTACTCAGAAGATACACAGCTGTGTACAATAGTATTTTAATAAAGCATCAGAATCAAAATTTCATTAAATCTTACTTAACAACCTCAGATTGACAGAAATGATTTCCTGTAAGCTGAGGAGTAAGAAAATATAAATAAGATGTATTAAAGATGAACAGTTCAAAGATTTCCATTCTTTCCATCACAGAAGTGTAGAAACAATGAAGGCATTGGAAAAACAGAAGGGAAGTTTATAAGAAAGGAAGTTTATAAGTCTCCACTTTGTAGGGGAATTTTAAAAGCACTGAACAAGTTTGTCTTGACTAAGCATAAACAAATGCTATGAATAAAAATGGTACCAAAGTTTTTGTCATGGGTGTTAGTGGGGTTAAGATCTCATAGCAAGGAGAGGAAATGTTTTTCTGTTCTTGTAAGGCATGTGGCTGTACTAAGAGAAGGTGCCCAGGCACTGGCAGCTGCCGCTGAGGAGTGGTCTTTGTGGGGATTGGCTGGGACTGAGTTATACTAGACCCAGCCAGTTCCAGATGTCTCCAACTGGCCCACCACAGGGCACAGCTGGGTTCCGCCGTGAAGGGGGTGATGTCTCAAGGAAAGCATATTTAAGAAGGCTAAAACACTGCAAAGGCAGGGAGAAACGAGAACAGTCTTGTAGACCATTCCCAAACTGAAAGAAGAAGGCAGGGGAAGGTATTCCAAGTGCTGTAGCAGATTCCCCTGCAGCCCATGGTGAAAACCATGGTAAGGCAGGCTGTCACCCTGCAGACAATAGAAGTCCATGGGGAGCAGATATACACCTGCAGTGCATGGAGGACTCCACAGCAGAGCAGTTGGATGTACCCTGATGGAACTGCAGACCTTGAAGAGCCCATGGAGAAGGGAAAGGTGTGAAGGGGAAGGGGCAGAGAGGACTATTCCTGTTCCCCATGTCCCTGTGCTGCTCAGGAGGAGAGATGCTAGAGGAGTGGGAGGTGAAGGAGTGGAGTCTGGAAGAAAGGCAGTGGAGGGAAGGTGTTTTAAATTTTGTATATGGTTTTCACCATCTCACTCTTATTTCTATTACCAACATGCAAATAAGCACCATTCACTCTCCACATCCCTGCCCTCCCCAGGAGGATGGGGGAGAGACTCAGATGAGTGAAAGTGAGGAAACTAGTGGGCTGAGACAAAGACAGTTCAATGGGACAGCAGAAAATGAAGAAAATAATGATGATAAATAATGATAATAATTATTAAAAAATTAGAATATACAAAACAAGTGATGCACAATGCAATTGCTTACCACTTTATGACCAATGCCCAGGAAGTTCCCAAGCAGCAGCCCACAGCCAGCTTTCCCCTTTAGTTTATATGATGAGCCTGGACAACACATGGTATGGAATATCCCTTTGGCCTCTTTGACTCAGCTGTCTTGGCTGTGCCCTCTCCCAACTTTTTGTGTCCCTCCTGATAGGGCATGAGAAGCTGAAAAGACCTTGACACACTACTTAGCAACAACTAAACCATCAGTGTCTTATTAACATTATTGTCATCCTAAATACAACATGCAGCACTATACCAGCTACTAGACAGAAAATTAACTATATCCCAGCCCAAACCAGGACACCCTGTCTACCTAGACTCATGAGTTTTTTCTTCTTACTGTCTCCTCTGTGCTGTTGAGGAAGGGTAATGAGAGACCAGATGGGTAGGCTGGCCAAGGTCAGCTCATCAGCAGTTGAATTAAAAGAAAATGTGGGTTAAATATGAATGAATGCTTCATATCTAGCTGTGGATAACCTCAAGGAGCAATTGTGATTGCCCCATTGTTTGAGACATTGCTCTCTAGAATAAGGCTGGTTCACCTTATAGAAAGGCTGGTTAGACAATTTCTTTCTTTTTCACATCTAATTTTGATGATTCATAAGGACTGCTATATTGGTTGTCTTTTGTTTTGTCATTGGTGAAGAACAATGGGAATGCAATTGTGACAAATGATTTGTGGTACTACCTACTATATTCACCACAAACCAAGCATTTTTTATCTGTTGGAGTGAAAAAAAAAATGGAATTGTCACCTTGTCTCTTTTATGGAGGTTGATGAAGTATAGTTGTTATTGCTGTAGTGCTGTCAATGTTCATTAATTGTTCCAGTCTCATGTAGAGCATGAAATAAACAAAAGTGGAAATTATCTAAAAGCAGAACTACTTGCATTTTTTCTTTTACTGAATCTACCCAGTAAACCCTGCCTTGATGGAGCCAAAATTTCTGTTTAAATTTAAATCTTTAAATGTTTCTTTTGATCAAGGAAAAGTCCCAAAAAATTATTCCCAGCACAAGAAAAACTTGTTAAAAAGGTTTTTTTTCTTCCAAAATTTAAAGTTTGCATATGTGTACATATACAATATTACTATAAAACTACATTTCTTATATATTAGTATTCTTTTATTTATTGTTTATCACTGCTGGCTGGGATCCAAACAATAACAATATTTAATGTTTCAAGTTCCAAAATTTTGTGTGCAAAAATAAGTCAAGACAATTGTTATAAATATCAATATTTGACTTTACACTTTAGATCAGGTCGCGTCTGAGTTATGGTGAAACAATCTGACCTTTTTGGTGTAAACATGAAACTACCCATTGTCTTGGGTAGCTAATCTCCCCATGTTCAATATGTTTGATAGGAAGAGATAGGTTCCTTTTCAGGGCAAGGCAGAATCTATATTTAGATTCAGTCTTCCTCTTCTGAGGATTATAGAATCCTCTTCTGAATTGCCTGTAGAGACGTTTCTGTCTCTCCATTAGTTGTAGCAGGAGACCTGGGAGATTAGTCTCCCTAGACCTAAAGTTCCTTTTGTGAAGCTCTTCTCTGATTTGTTCAAGGCATCTCAACAGGAACTGCTAGACTTCTGTTCATTTCTGTGGACTTTGGATACATACATTTCTCTTTATGAAAAGAGGGCATTCATCTAGAAATTGGGATGTTTCCATTTATTCCAGGACAAATTTGTCCTAATATTTTAAAAATGAAACACAGAGTACAAAAAGCATAATATGCTGTAGTAAACAGTATTGTATTACGCACCTCTTGACACAGAACAATGTTCCAATTAAAAATAATTAAAAGTGAACAGAAATAAAGAAAATAAAATGCAATTTCTCCCTAAATGAAATTTTTCAAATCCATTTATAAATTCATATTTCACAAGAAATGCCAAATATTTTATCGATTTTTGAGAATTAAAAATGGATTTTCAAAAATTTTACAACAGAAATCTCCCTTGAAATCTATCACATTCAGCTGTCTATAACAAAAAAAAAAAATTAAGCTGCTCAGCTGTAGTTGTCTAAATCTTCAAAAGACCCCTGCTGGATCACTAAGATTTAATGACTGTTTCTATACTGCTAAATATGTGGTGGCCAGGGACTTAAGTTTAGCTCTGGGGCTGGATGTGAATAGACACAATTCGTGCTATTTTGAGTAACTCTGTTAGAGTATAGAGGCATCCACGCTACATAGCATCTGGCTATCAGTCTCTTTGTGTATATTATTACCCTCTGCAACTTTTATTCAATAAAATGATATTTAGGGTATATGTAGCATGCCAAATTTCTACTGTGTCCACCACTAGTCAGTTTTCAAAATATGGGAAAATATTATAGAATAATGTTGATAAAAACCTGGAGATAAACATTACAGAGGACAGGTGAAATTGTGGTTGTTGTAAGGAGCCTAAGCTCCTCTGAGTCTTTGATGTGCCATGATCTCAACTGTATTCCTGCAACATTCATGAAACTATAATACCTTCATTTCTGTAAAGCTAGGTTTTATCATGACATAAAATAGTATGAGGCAGCTAATAAAAAAAGTCAGATATGTTAGAGATGAGAAATTAAAATATAAATTGCAAACAAATCTCCTTCCTGACCCTAGTCCTTGCAGGGTAGATTCTTTCCTTAAGAATGATTTTCAGTCCAGTTTCTGGTTTACAACAAAGTATACAGAATGCCTAATATTACTTCATTTCCAGCACCCCTAAGTTTGGCTGCATGTTCACTCCCAGGTTCCTTAATCCTACTAGTGGCTCTCAAGATCTCCTGCTGCCCCTTCATCTCCTCTGGGAAAGGGCACTGTTCCCCTCTCAGAGGGGTCCCATCGATGCAGAATATGGAAGTCAAAAAAGGATAAACTGGCAGTTTCACCTCAACTACTTTTGAAGAACAGGACATACAGCAAATGCTGAGCAGTCAAAATAAGTATTTACACAAAGTGTCACCCAGGGATATGTAAAATTTTGTGTGTACAAAAGCTTTGAAATGTTGTTTGAACGTTGCTTCATGGGATGGAAAATTATATTGTACCTCACAGAAAGCAGTAACTTCAGACAGGCTGTGATGAGTTGGAGCAGTCAGGGACATCACCAGAACTAGAAAGACATCGTGTCACCTCTCTAAAGGATGTTTGTATGAGTGAGGCAATTAGCAGGTGTGTTAATAAATTAAGGTTATAAATCTTGATGAAAGGAAAGGAGAAGAGCAATAAGGAGAGTAAATTCACATCTGAGAAGAGTACTAGGAGGATGCCAAAGAATAGACTGACCATAGAAACTTTTCCCAAACTTGTGTTTTCTTCTGTGCAATCAATTTCTGGACATGATGATTTTACAAACTTTTCTTCACAAAATTGCATATATTTCTGAATGTTTTCCAGGACCTATTAAAACTCCCACCAAGCTGTAGCTGTGGAACTTTTGAGTTCAGATTGCTGTGGTCTGCTAAGAAGTATTGGCTACTTTCATGAACTGATGAACAGGACTATCTAGGAAACCTCCCTGACATTTAGCAAAATATAACAAAGAGTAATTGAATCCAAAGGAAGTCTATAGCATATGTTTAAGCACTATTTTTCATACTTCAAAGTAAACATAAAACATCTTGATTTTAAAAGAGAAAAAATCCTGTAAGAACACTGTTTATAGAAATACAGTAATTTTGTTTAATTGTTAGTAAATAATTTTTTTTGAAATTAAGGACAGAAAATTGTAAAACATTTACAGTTACTTTAGGCCTGGACAACATGTCTTTGGGAACGTAAATATGCAAATTGTTTCATTATAGCATTATCAGATATTGTGGGCTCTGCTTTTTCTAGTCCTGAAATTAATATTAATTTTGTAGACCTGTGTTCAGTAAGTCCAGCTATAGGCAACAGGAAAAAAGAGTTAATTTCAAATTATTTACATATGCTTCTGGAAAAGTAATTCTGAAAAATCCCTTTCAAAACAAAAACTGAATCCCTCTAGAAAATACAGCAAAAGAAAAAAATAATCTGAGAGGCAAAGTAGAATCTTTCTCTTTTTTGAAGTCAAATAATACTAGCTTGTGAATAACTATTATTTCATACAGGTTTTTTCTCAGGATGTTAAAAAAGGGAAGTGGTATCATTATAAGCAAAATCTGTGATAAATAATTGAATCTTACTGAGATATTCATTTTAATAACGTTTGTTCTGACTGCCCATGAAAACCATAATGACTTGCAATGAGCTAAGTCCCTTAGAAGTTTCTTCATGACCTGGAGTATAATTCAAACAGAATAAGTCCAGGATATTCTTTGATACTTAAAATTTATATAGTTAATTTTATAAGAAGTCTGCTTAAAGTGAAATTAGCCCTAAGATGGTTTAGAGAACAGAAGTGGATAATGCCTGTGCTTTTTACAATTTGGTTATTAAACCCAAACATTCCCTGCACATTTTAAAAACAATAACAGATTGGGAGCAGACAACATATATTTGATCATATTGGGAAACAGTGTGGTTGGTATAAAAATATGTGCTAAATTCTCAGCTCAACTAGTACATGATAATATTAAAAGGGAGCCCTGTTTTTCTTTTATCTAAGGAAAATCATAGTTTCATATTTTTTGAAAGGAGACATTCACATAATCAGTACATGAAGACAGAATTGTTCACTTTCCAAGTTTTTATTAATTATAAAAAAAACAAAATAATATGAACTTATTTAGAAACATGATGACTAGTATTATAGTATCACTAGGCATTATCACCTATTGCATTAATTTCATTAAGACATGCTTAAAAAAGGGTAACAATCTAGAAACAGGTTTTTAATCTTGCCAGAAAGCCTAAAGAAATAATGTTAGGATTCAAATATATAGAACTATGAAAGCAGAAATGGTTTCAATTATCTCTGTTATTAACAGGAGATATAATGCCAGAACACTTATCAAACAGTGTCTAATTAATTAATTAACTAATATGAATATTTATCACTGAACGGAGTTTATCTGAGGAAGGTCACTGGTTAGTGTTACATTGGTTTATAGTTATGTGTTGGATTGATTGTTGATAGTCACACTTGATGAGTCTTGAAGAAAGGGTATTTCAAGAAGTAGTCACTTGAACATTTGATATGCTGATGAAACAATACTGATAAAACAAGTTTGATGTTTCAATAGCTACTTTGATGAATGTTTTTCTACTCTGGTAAACAAGGCGTATATCAGCCTTATTTTCCTTGCAGTAGCATTCTGGTTTAATTAATTTTTTCTGTTTGTTTTCTTCAAGAAGATTATTATATTTCTCTGTCAAATGCTATTTTTTGAAAATACAATTAGACCTAAACCTTTCTGAGATCATTTTATCAAATTTGATAGCTTAAATGAGAGACATTGTCCTTTGAAAATTCATACGTTTTCATTAGATTAAAAGGCCTCCCATCAGAACTTTTCATTTAAATTTATATGAGACTTCTGATCTGTAATTCCATGCTTCTCAATATTTGATTTCTGCTGCAATATTATCTGAACACTGTGCTTTTTTATTGCATTTAGTGTTACATTTCGCTTGTTTGTTGATCTTATTCTGAAGGAGATGATAATTAAAACTACACAACTTTGGTTGATTTTTTTTTCACAAAAAAAGATATTTTTATGGGCACCAGAAAAATAACCACTAATAGCTTCACTAAACCTTTAAATGCAGTTCTAATGAGATAGTTCCATACTGAATTAGATGCTTGTTAGTGGCATGATTTTGTTTTCCTTTAACCTATGCAATTTAGGGTGCAGAACAGTACTATTAACCACTACGTGTGTGGGATTTGTTTTTCTTTTTTTTTTTTTTTTCCTTTAATTTTGATCAAAGACAAGAAAATATTAAGATTTGAATTTGAATCTGAATTCATTAAGAAAATAAATGATGCTTGGTGATCATAGTGTTCTCTGTTGAGGCTGGCTGTGACAGACACAGGCTAAGGGCTCACTACCCAGAGAAATACACCTTTGGGCTAGACAATGGGAATCTTGAAACACTGTCCTTATCCTTGCTACATAGAGAATTAAACACCTGCATTGTACACTTAACTGGATATCCTTTTAAGCTTATCTTTGTGGTAGAAATGTCACAGAGATTCTACCTGCTTTTTCTTTAAACTCCAAGTGAGGGAGTTGGCCATGGTGTCTGCACTGCTCTTGGGAGCAGCTGGTCTCTCTTCTGCAACAGATCACTGAGCTCTGCCAAGTGCTAACATGAAAGTCACTGATACACTGAAATATGGCCTTGTGCTTTGAAGGCAAAATTGTCAGTCAGAAGTAACAAAATGGGAGCTCTTTAGATTCTTTGAATTTATTTCTGAAAATAAATGTTTTAGGTCCACAATTTCAATAGATTCTTTCAAAAAATAAACTGCACTCTCCAGAAGTATTTTCAGCCAAGAAGGACAAGAGAAAATCTTTAAAAAATAGATAAGCAGGATTCAGCTGCTTGAGCAGGCTGGTTGCTTTGAGAATCTGAAAGTAGAGGGGGGTCTAACCTGTAAGAGTTGAACATGGTCAGGCATCATATTCCAGAGCGCAGGAAGGCAGTGATTTCCCACTGGAAATCCATCTGATACCAGATTGTCAGCTATGAACTTTCCAAAATTAAGTACTTATGGTCAGCTCTTTCTCCTGGGAGGTAGGCAAAGATTTCTGTGACATCTATGGATAGTCAATACAGCAGTCATTGGGACAGGGCTGCGCCTTATCTTGCAGTCCCAGTGGCACAGCTTAGTAGAGAAACATAAATCCAGGCTTCCCACAGCTCAGGTTAAAAAAAATTACCAGAAAGCAAAAATCTGGGGGGAATGGAAAATTTCATTATTCCATCTCCAAACTATTATATTCTTAAAAATAAATAATTGCATATGCAAAAAACCATCACTCTAAACCACTAAACCCCAAATCCACAACCCAGCAAAGAATCTGACTTTCTATATCTCAGGTTTGAGCCACCATGCCAAAAATCAATAATTTCTTTTCCTCTTTTCTGCCCAATTGATTCATTAAATTCAATGCACTATCAAGCTATTCCCCCAGAGGTTTGATGAGAAATCTTCCATAGTGGAGGAGACACCAAGGGCTGTGAGCCACTTAGCAAAATCAGTGTTTCGTCAAATACTTATGACAATTTATATGTGTCCACATAGGTGTCTCTGTGACTGTATCAAAAATGTAGATACTATAGGGATATGAGGCATTTCCAACATAGGAGAATATCTGAGTGTGGAAACTTCTAGGCACTCTGGTTGGACATGTTAAGCCACAATCAGACACTCAAAATTCTGTATGAATTTATCTTGGAGGATTGGGAGTTTCAAAAATGTCTAAGTGGAATAGAAACATAGGTTTAATTAGTATTCAATGGTATCTGTGCTCTGAAGTCAGTTTTTGAAAACTTCATCTGCTCAGATTAGCCAACTGCCTGGACAGGGAAAGGTAGCCCTTATTGCTTCTAAAGTGTTTGTGTACCTTACAAATGGGAAGCACACTCATTTCATAATTAGGCTACTGATTTGCACCATAGTCAGTTTACAAGTAGACTTATGGGATCCATCTCCTTTCAGGATCCACTGACAGTAGATAATAAGCTCAGTGAACACTGAGATAATTGTATTTGCCTGATAACTTTTGCATATAGATAGTGACAGTGAGAAAAAGAAAAAAAAAAAAAAAAAGTCTTTTCAGGACAATCCGGGGGTATTTTTGGCATGTGTGGCACTCAGTTTCTGGAGATGTAAATGATGGTACAAGTTGCAAGGTTTTATAGAGACAGACACTATGACTAAAACCCAAAGCCAGCGTTAAAGTGGAGGGATGTAGTGAGGAGTGGTAGCTGCTCAGTGGGACAAGCAGAGGATCTGAAATAACAAAATAGTTCTGATAATGGCTAGCACAGTCTTTACAGTCCTATACAGCAAAATCACTGTTAATACTGTCTGCTCAGCTGCAGGTAAGGCTGAAATTTTCTCTGTTTGTCATCTCCTCTCTGGTCCAAGAGAAATGCTTATAATAATACTGTTTCCTCTTCAAACAAACAGAAGGAAATTGTTCTCTCAAAGATCTTTTATTTATCTCACTATTGTATTACTTCAGGATCCTCTTCAGAGCAATTCTTTCTTCCTTTAAACAAATTTTATGTTGTGCTTGCAGAGCAGGATCAGTTGCCAGGCAGTGAACTCTTTTATTGTCATGATCATGAACAACAACAGCACAGAACTAGAGCTCTCCTATGTGTTTTTGGCCACTATTGCATGAGTGGAGTCAAGGAGGAACAATACATGACATGACTTCTGTCTGCACTAACTAGGAACAATGTCCTGTATGCTAGCAGGGTATCTTAGGTCAATGCCTGTGCTCCATAAAGTTACCTCACTCTCTTATGTGTATGTAAGCAGGTAGTTTTGTTTTGCTGTTTTAAATTTTTATCCAGGCCATCCTCTTAAGGAAATGACTATCAATTACTATCTATTATCAAAACACTTTTTTTTATATTTTAGCTTATCAGTTTACCTTTGTTGTAGCTATTACTTCCAGTTAACTGAACTGATTTGCACTTATCTGTTATAACTGGTGTTGTGGAATTATGTCATTGGTGAATTTGGGGCGTGTTTTCCAATTTCCATACAGCTTTCCAAGTTAAAAACTATTTAAAAATCAATTAAATTTTCCATGGATTTTCTAGTGTCTCCATTTTCCTTTTTCATTTCTTTCCAGTGTGCCTCCAGGATTTCTGGATTTTTTTCCCCCTCATGTTTATTTTATTTTTTGCAACACTTTGTCTTCAGCATTATTTACTTTAAGGCCTCCATGTCTCCTATCTCATATTCATCCCATGGCAGCTCATGGGGCATATCTGATATTTTAGTGTTCAACCATCCAAAATATTTAATTGCTTTCCTGTGTTTGCTTTGCTTTTTGGCTCTCACAGGACTAACAGGTAAGAGTCAGCCATTCACAAAATGCCCATAAAATGCTAAAGAAATCAAAGTAATTTTAACATTTGAAACTCTAGAAAGTCAGATGGCTTTTTCTGTAGAATGTAATATTTTTGAAACACGGAGCACTGTATACTTACTGAAATCCAGTATCCAGGACAACTGTTCCAGTATTTCAAGCTCTGGATAGTAGTCCTTTAAATAGGAAGTAAGAAATATTTTGATAAACATTGCAAAATCTCTGTCGCATACAAGAAGTGATTTTCCACTATCAGATTCCCCAGAACTTCCCAGTGCCAACATGGACTAGAGCAAGAAGGGTGTGGAGTCAAGTAAGCATTGATATTATTGAGATTGAACAGAGATGGAAACTTTTTACTGGAAGACTGTTCTGTGTATTGGCAAAACTAAATAGACAGAAATCAAGAGAAAAGAGTTTACACTAAATAGACAGAAATCAAGAGTTTACAATGTCACGTGTTCTTGGGCAAGTGAATGAGGCAGTTTTGCTGAGATGACCAGATGATTGGAAGCATAGTATGGTGACAATTGGAGAACAGCACCCATAAAAGCTCGAAAATATCCAGAAAATGCAGTTTCAAAAGTCAATAAGGTTTCTGAAAAATACAGGGGAGAGTCTGGCATGACAAACTATTACCCTGTTTGTCAAATAACCGAATTGTTACCAAAGGGATTGAGATGGATTTGGAAGTGGGATTCAAATAGTTAGGAATTTAAGCTCTGAAAATCTGATCTCTTGTACCCACAAGCAAGGAAAATAGTCTAAGAAGTTCCCTATTGATTCAAGCAATTCTGAATAGTAGGCTTGTGCATAAGGGCAAACCTCTTGCCACACTCCAAGAGACTCTAACTTGATTTTAACAGGTTGTCTGTATGCAGACAAGTATCTACCTACAGTGAAATGTTTGCAGAATTAGGACTCAGCCCAGTAGTTGTACTAGGAGTGACTTTTGGACTGTCCAGGGTACTCGGGAGCACAGGCACTAGCAAGTTTCCAAGTCCTCTTGACACTTCTAAAATATCCTTCATTGTAATGCATTCTCTGGGACTTGAATGTATTGACTTAGTTCTTCTGAAGTGTTAATGCCTGTTTTCCAGTTTGCCTTTGCCCCAATTGCAACACCCCCCCGCTGTGGTCAAAGTGGAAAAGCAACATTTTAAGGTTTAAGATAGAAGCACTCACACATGCTCCTTGTGTCTGCTCATCTTTTGGTCTCTTCCTTAAACCCTTGCACGACTCATGAGAATATTTATAGCTGAATAGCCCTGAAATGTTATGTCACTGATGCAGATTGACCTCCATAAATAGCATGTCCTCTATACCAAGATCCATTTTCTCCACTCTCTACTGCTCCTTTGAGATGATTTTTACTGTTGTTCCTAGCTCTGGGGATTTTTGTTGAGAGCCTGTTTGCAGAACACATACCACACATACCTTTCAAGGCTCTCTGACTCTTATTACTGATATTACTTTTAAAAATGATTTAGTGAAGGCTACAGATGTGCTAAATGGTTTGGCAAAAAAGCATGGAATGCCTCTCAAGTTGAGCACCCACCTGCTGACTCATGAGTCAGTGCTTCTTTGGTTTTACAGTGATGAATGTAAAATAAATAGAGGATGATGAGAAATCTTGTACACTGCAATAAAACACAGAGAATGCACAGTTCATGACAGAAAAGTAAATCACGGCTGTACATTTTGTTACAAAAAGCTCACTCTACTATTCTGTTTCTCAAAAGTCTTCAAGTGAAAATGCAAAAACCTCCATTTGCAAAGCATTTTAATTTCAGATCACTCTTGCAATCCTCAGTCTGTCTGTTCTCTCCCCCTGGGAAGTAGCACCTTTTTTAAGTACTGAGTCACAAATGGCAAGGGTCTGACCTGAAGTATTTGACTGGTATTAAGTTTCTTCAGAAATAAGAGATAAGGAGATTAAATGTAAGCATCATAAGCTACTGTTTAGAAGGAAACTAGCTAAACAATATGCATTTAGTGTAGACACAGTTCAGTGCCACAAACAGAACTAATGTGATGAGGTAAAGAAGGAAAAATAAAGGAGTGTTGTTTCATCCTCCCCTGTATTGTGGTTGTGCCCAGTAGTGGGTTTCTTAATGTTTCCATTACATCCCCCTATTTTTAGAAGTTAATAGCTCGGCTATAACAATTTGCTTCAGGCTGAAACTTGGCGTACAAGGTCTCAGTCAGGGAGCACATTTAGTGAAATAGAAGATTACCCATTTTAAAGCCATATTTTTTTTCTGTCATAAAATCTAAAAATATTCTCCATTTCAGAAATTACATTTGGCATCTGATTTATCTGTAATGTAATCTGACATATTTTCTCACTGTATTTGACCAGTCCTTTCAGAGGAAAAAAAAGATTTTTTTTTTCCTTGTTTTTGTGTATCAATGTGAGCCTGGTGACCGCTGTATTCACCTTCTTCAGAGTTTAAAAAATTCTGTAGCTATTTGAAATTCAAGGAGATATAAAAGGAGTAGATTATATGACATTCGTCTTCTGTGTGAGTTTTTTACTTTGGTGCAAGCCATTGTAAGGAAAAAAGACATAGGACTAGTTGAACTGTGAGTCTAATTTTATATTGTAGCTCTTATTTTTTTATCTGTTTCCTAGACCCTGTTTGCTTAGGTACTTCAGTGATACCAACTTGAAAAGATACTTGCTAGAAAGACAAGGTGATTTGTCTGAACAGAAAGTGAAACATAAACAGCAGGATAGCTGTTAGTCTTCTGGAAATTTGTTTTTCTGTATATAAGAATAGATGGATGAAAGGACAGTTTTGGAGAAGAGGCAAACAATCTTTTACAGAAATTAATATGGTATTGTAGAAGTGATGCACTAGTAGTTACAAAAGCGGTATATACACATTTTAATGACCTAAAATACTGTAAATAACATTAGATACTTTGCCGCGTGCCGGAAGGAGGGAAGGGATCAGTCCCAGCCGATGGTGGGTGAAGGCAAGAACTGATTTATTCAGGGAGCATGAGACTTATATA
>JAWWTY010000001.1:60934925-60958679 GCA_035222235.1 Margarornis squamiger | reverse complement strand
GGTGTTGTTCACTTGCTTGAAACTGTTCACCCTGGTTGTTTTGGCAGCCTTTGAGACAGTGTTCTCCAACAATACTTTATGCTTGTTTAGAAGCTATTTCTATTTTTTGGTGGTGCATTTGTTTTTGCTTGTATTGTGGCTAAGTGAAATTTAATTTCACAAGTTATATTATTGCCTTGCTGCATAATTCTTCTGGGACTTTCATGGACAGAAAAGCTATAGTAAACCTCCTTTCCCCCCGCATCTCAGTTAATTTTACTCACATAAAGTTGAAATCACATAATTTTTTTTTTTTTTTTTTTTTTTTTAAACACAGATGTAACACTGAAACATGTGAAATTTCCATGGAAATAGTGAAAGAGAAAAGATATCCTGTACCTCAGTCTCTCAGTGGTGTCTCTGTAGCCCAGTATTCTGGTCACTGACCTGCCCTGAAGTGGGGCTGTGACTCTGCTGAGCAGTTTGTCCATTTGATACATCATCATGATAATGTGCCTTTTCACTGTAGCATCTGCACCAACTCTTGATATAACTTATCTAAAAAAGATATGCAGTTGTTACAGACCAGAAAAACATCCAATACTTTATAAATTGTCTTAGACTTTTTCCATGTGATGGAAGGCACTTTGTTGTCGTGGGCTTCTCTCTCACCTCATTTCCCTTTGTGGGAAATTTTATTTCAGCATCTTTGTCCTTTTTCCTATTATTTTCCATTTTAGATGTGAATGACTCAGCATTAGGAACAGCCTTCGCAGAAAGGAGAGTCATCTTCAGAGCACATTGTCTTTGACAGGTACAGCAGTGTATTACAGGGTAATTCAAAATTAACCAATTTGCAGTAATGGCTGGGTAACTTCTTTCATACTCTCTCTCTCTCTCTGAACCCAGCAGGAGATCCTGGACGATCTTCTCCTACTCTCAGTCTCTTCCCAAGCAGGGAGAGCCTGCTGCTCAGCACTTCCAAGATCCACTAGGTTACTGGCATGTAAACATGCCAAAACTGAAGTATGCTGTACAGGCACTTCAGACGTTCCTGACAGCCCTCCAGAGGGCTATAATCATTGGTCCTTTGTTAGTGTGGATGGGGAAGTGTCTATTTTTTTTCTCACACATTATCACCTCTAGAATAAGTACAATATTTTTTGCAATTATTTCAACTAGTATCTTCAGTTTCATCAGGCAATGGCATATTTGTGATTGAACTACAGATGTCTTCTGTAAGGTACTGAGGAAAGGAAGGGAAGAGTCCTCAGGCAGTCTTTGGAATGAACTTACTGACCAGTAAGCTTGGTTGAATTTTGGTTTTCACCTTTCTGTCATCTACACTATAACTAGTTTAGAATCAGCCTTGATTGAAAGGCTGACATTTATTTTTAATTCTGTGTTCCCAAACTTTGTGAATGCCTGTGTTATGCAAACTAGATTTGCTGAAGAATGGTATATCCTTCCTTCCTTCCTTCCTTCCTTCCTTCCTTCCTTCCTTCCTGCCTGCCTGCCTGCCTGCCTGCCTGCCTGCCTGCCTTTCATCTTCCCTCCCTCCCTGCCTTCCCTTTTCCTTCTTTCCCTCCTGCCTGCCTGCCTTCCTATTCCTTCCTTCCTGCCTGCCTTTCTCCCTGCCCTCCTTCTATCACTCCTTTCCTTCCTTCCTTCCCTCCCTCCTTCCTTCCTTCCTGCCTTCTCTTTCTGCCTTCCCTTTTACTTCTCTCAACATCAACATTTATCCTTTGAACTTGTATGTTATTACATATCATACCCAGTTTAAAGTAACCTACACTTTAAATTCTGTGGGTTTTGTTGACTAAGTCACTATTTCAACAACATTATTACAGTTTTCTTTGTGTGAATATTGTCAGTCAGACACTTAGCTCAGGTAAGTATATTGCAGTTCTACTTGAGGCTTAGTGGTGAATGTCACCTATTAGGCCTTTGCAAAATCCTTACAACTGCTCAGAAATTCCACTGTATGGAAAAATTGTCTATTGTTAAGCAGAGCTTTAATTAAAGCCATACTTTGTTTTCAATCCAATTTAAGAACAAATACAAAAAAGAAAGATGTAAATTTTACAATGCTTGGCAATGTATCCAATTCTGAGCTGAACAAAGAAGCTTATATGCTGGAAATCTTGTAGGAATAAAGCAAGTATGATAAATAAAAAGCTTCCAGTGCTTAATTCCAATCGTCTCCACAACAACTGGAGCTGCTGATAAGACACCTACTCAGAGTAATGATGCATAATGTGAAGAAGCAATAACCCAGACTGCATAAGTATGAAGGAATGACAATTTTTTAAAGAAAAGTGTGGCAAATGTGAAGCTCTGTTAATGTTCCGAGCCATTTTCAAAGGTATTTTTGGGGACACAGCAAATTGCAAAGGTTTAGGGTTTTTTCAAGTGTGATAGGGAGAACAAGAAACGCAACTAATACGTGGGTATCAAGCTTTTGTCCATGTACTATCATGTAAATATTTATGTTCTGTCAGTTCATTATTAGTGGAGGTTCTAATAGGAATATAAATATTATAAAGTGTGTTTACAACAGATAAATCATAGGGGTGCTGAATTAATTTGCAACAGTAAAGCTCATTTTGGATAATTACAGAGCCCCAGAAGATTGTATTTGTGTATTACAAAGGAAGGGGATGTTCAGAGGAAACCTGTTCTGGGCTGCTGACATTCTGAGGAGGCTAGAAGCTGATCCTGCCTGGGACTATCTTAGGAACATATGCAAATACTAATGAAGGATTTTATGAATAGAAGAAGGGGAAGAATCAGTGCTGTTTCAATTGCAAAACTAGCCTTATTCAGTTAAATTTCATGCAGATGAATTGCTGTAACTATAGAAGTAATGTAAGAAAAGATTAGTTAAGATAATACTGGCAATAAAGATACTAATGTTTTATTACACACAAAGTTCTGTTTTGCATTTTATGTGGGGGCAAATTAGATTGCAGTGTTGTTTATCCTTGTTTTATGAAGGCTATTTTCATATCCATATTAAAGCTTATTATTACTTTTGCCTTTACTCCCCTCCCAATCCCCATACCTATTTTATCTAGACAAACTAAATACATAGTGCATCTTCTTCAATATGCCTTAAATACAGCTAAGAACAGAACAAAGCAACCATTTCTCCTCCATCCCAGAAAGGACTAAGCAAGAGAGACTTTGGAAGGTCATATTATAATGACATTAAGATGTAGCTCTCTGAGTTTAGCAGCAAATAAATGTGGTTCAGCTCTTTTCCATGAATGTTTTATTGATAAGATTAATTTAAAATGGCACATATATTCTTCCATTCTATGACAAGGTAGTCAGTGTCTATCTGGTAGATGATTGCTTAAGTAAAACAGTATGAGGGAGAACAAAATTATTTTCTGAACTACAATAAAAGATCTTAAAATTAGAGTGAAATTTATCTATCTCACACTTTTTTCTTCATAGTAGTAAAAGCCATCAAAGCCTTTATTGTTTGTAGATTTTTTTTTATGCTAGGCTGGTTATTGGACTTTGATTGCCTTTGGAGGACAATGTTACACCTAGAGAACTGGATATCATACCTTTTGGTCCTTTCCCCACTCCCCCTGCCCCAAAACCAAATTTCTATTGTCATAATAAATAAATAAATAAATAAATAAAGCATACTAGATACAGTAATAGGCAGCTAATTGGTTCTGTCAAGGCAAGGGATTAGGGTCACAACTCCCTGAAGCAGGAGTCACACAATTTATGAATTTCTCCATGCTGAGCAGTCTTTTAGACAGAGACCACACCTTCAAAACATCATCTGGCTTAAAGCCCAGTACGTTAGAGCAAGACACAATAGCTGTCTTCACACAATTGAAACTTGTTCTGCCTAATCCAGCTCACTCAACTCCTCCCTGCAAACCATTCAGGCTTCCTCTTAATACAACTGAGAAGTTCACAGAATCACAGAATACGCTGGGTTGGAAGGGACCCACAAGGATCATCAAGTCCCACTCCTGGCCCGGTACAGGAGCATCCCCAAGAGTCACATCACGTGCCTGAAAGTATTAACCTGCCAAGACTTGCATCTGCATGTTACTCTGTGTGTTAAAAAATTAAGCTGCCAAACAAAACAAAACTGAAAGTTGTTGCTGAGCAGCCTGGGAAGTCCGCTAGCCAGTCTCCAGTGGTCTTTCACTTTCATTCTCTCCAAACACAGCATAATTTTCTTCATGTGCTCCTTTTTGACTTGCCAATGTCAATGTTCATCATTTCCTTCAAGGCAGTATGATGTGCTAAATATCTTGCTGTGGGGTAGGCCTGACGAGACAACTTCAAATGCTGAGAAACCGAATAGGAGTTGACTTGTTAACTAGATTCCAGAATATTCTAAGTATTTTCTTGTACTATATCTCCTGTGTTATTCAAAGAATTAATTTAGATAGCATTTAACCAGATGGAAGTTGAAATTTATTTTCTGAGAATAGAGAGGGTTTAATAGATTTTTCCATTGTTATTTCTGTATAACCTTATTATCAGTCTCTTTTATTTCAGCTGTCATCTCCTTTCCTGTATTCTGTCTTCACCTTCAGATTTTCACCGGACTTTGCTATCATCTCAGTTTCAAAATTTAACCCTTCCCACTGTTTAAACAATGTGATATTCTTTATACCAAACTTTTGCCTACTAATCTTTATATACAGATATTTTCTATGCTCAACTAATGAATATTTATTAAAATATTATTAAAGTGAATGCATTGAAAATCTCTTACAAAAAAAAAAAGAGAAAGAGAGAAGGAAATTTAGCTTCTTTCCTTATACCACCTTTTTGTACTGAAAGCTGTTATATCCTTAATATTTTCAACTAGTAGTTCTGTGCTTTTAAGAGGATTATATTATTAATAGTTTAATTAATCATTATGCAGCATTCTTCCAAATGTTAAAAAGGGTTTTGTCACTTGGTTTTTAAAAATATAATTTAACATTTTATAATTTTTAATTGTCATGACTCACTCTGGTTTCACCTGTACTTTCATGAAAAGTTGGTTCAAGAAGGACACAAGGAGATGGCTGTAGCAGAAGCAGATAGGTCCCCGCCAGTGTACTAATTCAAGCCACTAGGAGAGTAGCACAAACTAGCTATACTCCAGAGTCTATGGTTTGATTACTGTCACTACCAGTCAGATCATTAATCACAACAGTGGTAGTGACAGCAAGTTTCTTGACCTCATCATGAAAGGCAGGGAGGACATCCACTGGAGCAATTCATCCTCCAGGCATAAGAAAACTGTAGGGAGGATGTCTTTTATTACCTAGTGCATTTTCTTTTATCCATTAATTCTGTCTATAATCTTGGCAAAATGTGAGAGCTACAGGAGGCAGGATCTTGCATTTCATCTGCTCTTAAGGAAACATCTTTTGTTTCTGATGACATGAAGTACATGTTCATTTTCTCACCCTTCTGCATCCCTGAGTATGTAGTAGCTTGGCACTGGAAGCCAGAAATGTATCTGCAGCTGTATATTACAACAGTGCATGTGACTGTCTTTTGTTATATGGAGGTTGGCTTCATGGAAAATTACTATGAGTCCCCTTCTGAACAGCAAAGCATATATTCCATACAGAATAGTTATTGTCTAGTGGCAGAGGAATATTTACAATCTGTTGCTGCCAAAGGATTTAACCCTGGAAACCCAGAGAGACTTCTAAAAACTGAAGATTACAAGTCAGAAAATATCCAGGGTTTCTATGCATTTTGCTGAGGGAACTGACAACATTGTGACACACTTTACAGTCCCTGAAACATGGTACTTTTTCTTAGTCTTCAATATCCATGCTGTTCTGCTGATATCTGCTATTTTTTGTGCTTTTTCTTTATTAAATTCATTAGTGACTTAGTAAACTTCCCTCATTTTTCATGTTATTTGAATACAACCAATCTTCAAAGAAATGGTCTTGAGCAATCCCTGATTACTAAAGGCAATTTGATTCTCATTTTTCTATAAAATTATTTGCAAAAATTGTTACTTTTGTCAACAGAGAATCATAAAATTGTGTTTTCAGATCTTTTTTTCCATATAAGTGAGGTGAAGTTGCAAGGGAATCCTATTCTAAGACTCGGAAAAGGATTAGGAATGATAATATCTTTAATGAAAAGCTTCAAAGGCGTGACCAAATATAGTAATGTAATACTTGCAAGTCATATGAAGAATTTAACATAGTTATGCAAACAAACACTCTCATGGCAGGATAAGTAACATGGGTGTGTCAAAGAGATCTCTTTATGGCTTCACTTCTTATCTTCACCTGCCACACAAAGTAGGCAATGCAATACCATTGAATGATTAACTAGAAACATACACTTTCTAAGACTTCATTGGACTGAGTGTTTTCTGCAATTATCTAATTTATATACTGTGCTGAATGTTAGTGAGTATTTAAATGGTTTTAAAAGCAGGTTTCAAAATGAAATTCTATAAGAAATGACCATAATAAACTATAGTGATGAAACCTCCCTTTGTACACAGAAGTACACCTCTTTTGGATGGCAATACAAGAAGTGAACAACAACTCTGATTCATACACACATAACTGGGGAGCAAGCATTGATCATGACTTCTAATCATAACAGAGGACCTTGAGAATATTAGGCAAAGAGAATGTTTGTAATAGTATTCCCATTTGAATTTACAAAATTGGTACAAAATTATGAATAAGTAATTAATTAAACAGTCATTGAGGTGTACCAACTCAGTTGTTTGGTATTTCAGATAAAGTATTTCAAGAGCAGCATTTCAAATGCAAACTCCAGACAAGATAGCAAGCAGTGCCATGAAGTGCAGGGCATGAAGCTGTGAGACCTAATTTTCACTGTTTACTTAAAACATCAACACTGTATTTCATAGCTTACAATTCAAGCTTCCATGTTTCTTGTCTTTGTAGGAAAAGATACTATTTTACTTCTTGTCTCATCTATATAATTGGCAGTTTTATCTCCAATTGTTAAAATTTCCCCTGGAAATAGTCACTTCATGTTAGATTCATCTGGACTTCTGCTTAAAGCCTAAATCCTATCCTTTTGTTTTGATGCTGAGTCCATACATGTTAAACTCTGGGTTGCCTTGAAAACAAAGACTCTCCTTTCTCCAGTTCTGCACAATTCGTTTGCATCTTCACATTTCAAAAAATTAAAATTTTCTTTGATCATAACTTGTTAGTCCTTGACCTGTAATTGGTTATTCATTTAGTGCTTTATTTATTACTTTTCTGTCTGATTCTTTATTTCACTTTCTCAATGTCTTTTTTCATCATTTTTTTTTCTTATATTTTCACACATGCAGTTCCCAACCTTAACATATGTTCATGTAAAATTATTTGGCAAATGTCAATATTCATACCAGTAGGTCACAGTTAAATCTCAGCTAGTTCCAAGTGTTAGCACTGTGCAAACTTCCCATATAACTCACTAAAACACCTTGGTCTTAACCTCTGTCTCATCCACTTAAGTGATGTGGACTTTAAATTACAGAGAGTTTGTAAAGTGTACAGAAGTGACAAGCAATTATTAATTTGCTCTTTGTCTTAAAATACAGAGAGGCCAATAACGCAGACTTTGAAATAAAGCCCAGTGAAAGAATTCTAACAACAACAACAACAACAACAACAATAATAACAATAATGTAAAAGAGAAACATTACTTATTTATTAACCTGGAGAAGCCATGGATGAATTTATATTTTAGGGTGAATATCACCTGTACTTTGAGTGTTTAGTCAGCAGTTTGCATTAACATTTTGGGCTAATTTAAAAATAAAAATGTCTGTCTACAAACTCTCCTAAACTTTATGTGCAAAAGCCAAAGCAGTTAAAAAAAAAAAAATCTAGTTAATATAAATCCCTGAGATTTTTGCAAAACTAATATATGTTTCAATAAAATTTACTGGTGAATTAATCTCATGCACTAATAAAAGGTTCTTGAAAATGTTAATACTTGGCAGGCGGGGAACACTACATCTACATTCTTGTTTTCAGTTCAGGTGTATGTAGAGGTATGAGGGATTATGGAGAAGGCATAATATTGTTGAATAGCAAAGAGAGAAGGAGAAAAGGGGGCACTAAATGTAATTGGGGGAGGGGGTGGAAGAAAATCAAACTATGACACCTACTAGGGCAGAACTCTTGCTTTTATGCATTCAAGAGTTTTGTGATAATAGTGGGAGTTTTGTGCTGCATGCTACGTATACTAACTGAACAAATCATGTTCCATAATATATTGCTTTGTTTTCTGTGTAAAATTGTCCCATGCAACTTACTTTAGAAATGTAACTTTCCAAGCAATAGGTAACTAGATTGACATTTTGTTTAATTATCCCTAATAAAATGGAAGCTTGTGGTATATTATTGTGATGAATTTTAGCAATAAATGAAAAAATACGCTAGTGTTGCCAAAAAAACCCAACCAACCAAAACAAAAAAACTCCACAACCTTTTTTTTCTGGTGACAATTTAGATCACAAACATTAAAGACCTATGTAACTTGGGCCTGTAATGATAATAATAATTATTTTATAAATTATATGATTAACATCCTCTCATTAAATGTTTTACTGGACCATACCTAAAAAGGCTATGGATTAGCATAGCCTAAAGTGTTATTTGTACCCTAGTTTCCACTGAGTACTATCTTAGAATACAAAGCTAAAGTTTTGTTATTTTCCAAGTTAAGCCACTCATAAGTTCCAGAAGCAGATTGTTCTATGTGTCTTTCCTATGCATCCTTGAAATACCCTAATGAGCTTCTGTCTGATCTGAAGTTTACCAATACAGCTTGTGTTGTGTAACATGTTCATAGGGACCTTTTTCAAACACTTTAAAAATCTTTAAAAGATTTATCATCTGCTGTATTTAATTTTATCATCTCAGTCCAGTACTTTGCCTGGTTTCATGTGTGTTTTTTTAATAGGCAAAATACTGTAAGATATAATCTAGAAGCAGTATAGATTCTGAAAGTTCTTAAGTGCTTTTAGAAAAGAATCCCATAAAACTGAAATTATTCCTGAGGACTTTCTTCATAAAATTCCTTATTACAAAAGACTGTGCCTAAAGTAATGAATATCTCATGGGCATAGCTTTTTTACTTTGACTTGAAGTGTTTTTGTTCTGGAAGAATGCACCTGGACTTTCTCTCTAAATAGGGCTATACAAAGAATGATTGCTTCTCCCTTTTGTCCAACAGCCCCACAGTTATCCAAGACATTTTTAGCGCAGCTGAATCAAGTTCTGGCCCTTCCCTGGCAAGGAGATTCTGAAGATATCTCTTTTGCCTACTCTTATCACTGATTTTTTTGGCATGGTTCTTCTGATGTCTTGCTTTTAATGTTGTTCCACTTTGCATAGAGTAAGTGAGGATTTACAAGATCAAAGCAAGCAAGAGGAAGCAACTGTGTGGTACTCTAGGTAGGATTACTATGCTTAGAAAGGTGAAGCTCTAGTTTCTTCTCCAAATAATAGTTCATTGTACAGTTAGGTCTTTTGGAGATTTCTGATCGTCAGGTCTGTAACAAAATTGCATACTTCTGAAAACTTTAGTCTTTGTGTAGCATCTATTGCTCTAGATTAAAATTTTAAAAAGGGGCATTTAAGGCAGAATTTAACTCTTCGATATTGGTAGGTAAATATACAAACTGACTGACTTAAGAGGGTTTCTAATGGGTGTTTTCACTTATATTGCAGAAAATACATAGATTTATCAAAAATAAATATTTTTTAATTTTATTTATAAATAAATAAATAAATAAATGCCTGGGTTTTAGTGCATAATTTTTATTGCCAGTTGTCGGTGTTCATTGGATTGGGGTCATACTTTTCAGACTGAAAATCTTGATATCATGTGCTTTTAGTAAACCAGAGAAATCTTCATTCTTTGCACACTTTAACTTACATTGATTTTAAAACTAAATTAGATATACTCCCTTCCGTCACATCCAGGCAGACAAGGTCTCATGGTCTATTTCCTTCTACCTGTTAGGCAGATTATGCAACTTTTGTATTCTTTTCAAGCAACTTCTCTTCTTAGCCTATCCTATCCCATTCTTTCCCATTTCATCTCATAAAGATTTTTCAGAGGACAAAAACTTCTCTCATTTTAATCAATTTTCAAAATATATTCCATATGCAATAATTAATATTTTCTACATTCTCTGATTTGGATGTATGCATATTGGGACCCTTTTCAGCAAAAGTGAATATATCAGATATTTCATGATACACTTTAAACCAGAAAATCCACCATGGGCAAATTCCCAAAGTTTTTCATTTTCCTCAGTCTTAATTTCAGTACAGGGAGTTGTAAATTTTACTTTCTCTAGTGAAGATGAATGATGCTTTTAGGATCAAAATCTCTTCATGAGTAAAAAAGGAAATATTTAAAAAAAAATCCTGTTTGTGCTTTCCTGCTAATTAGCAGTCACAATTTAAAATTTAAAACCATGTCCCATCACAGATACGAGACGTGGACATAACTTTTTAATTAAATGCCTATGTTTTGATATACTTTTCATGAAAACTTCAGTACAATAATAAGTTTTCCTTATAGCATAATCTTTTTGCTTGAGTCTACTTTTTTGTATTCTTTATTTTGAGGGATCAGCAAAATTAAAGTATTGCTAAAACAAATCAGCATACTTCTCCATCTCTATTTCTGTATCTTTTTAACTTTAAAGATGAGGCCTAGGGAGGTTGGTAGTGTCACTGTGCAATCTACTTTGCGAAATCTGTATGGTGATATATGACAGGAGAGCAAGTAGACAGCCAAAGATACAGAAAAAGATTGGGAAATTACTTTCTATATTGAACGGCAGTATGCAGTGAACACTGATTTTCTGTTATATCCTGCAGCTATCTTATCATAATAATTTTTTTTTTTGTAAATCCTTTCCTTTTGTTTCAAGATTTTCCAAAACTTAGCAGCCTGCTTGAAAGAAATAAACTGTAAGCCTAAGAATTCTTTGGTACAATATGAATACCGATTAATTTTCTGATGTATTTTTAGTCATGTTCCATTAAATATGTAAAATGATGAGTCGCTAGTATTGGTGAGAGTGGGAAGTGGAATATAATTAATAGATGAAAGAATGCCCCTTCAAAATGTAGCTGCTATAAGTACACTTGGCTGATCATGAAATTTCTAATTCCAGCCCTCATATCTATATTTTAGATTGACTATACCCTGGGGTCTCAGAAGTGAGCTCCATTTACTGAAAAGTCATGAGAAGTCATATTTATTGTCTTAGCAGGTAGCTGCACTTTAAGCATAATACTGAAAAACAAGAGAAAACAGAGACAGGTTTATGTTATTCGATGCACTCTGAAGCTTTCTGACTGATGTGCGTGGCAGAAAAGAAAAAAGAAAAAATAATAGCACATGCATCAGAGTCTACCAAGCTTTAAATATTTCTGCTTTAAGTGTGTCAACCTCAGTTCTTCAGTGTTCACAGATACATGAGAACAGTGTAAGCAATTTCTTCTGTGGAAGGAAATGTGACCCATCTAACACACACAAAACTCTGCGAGCATTTGTGTAGGCTGTAAGCATATCAGCTATATGCCTCAGACTCATACCACTTCTTTAAGTGTACAAATGGAAGGATTTGTATATTAGAATTGGCTACAGTAATGAAATATTTGTTTATTCAATTTCAGACAGGATGCTCATCTCTCTGAGGCTGCAAAGCAAAACATTATGCTAACATATTTCATACATGTAGGCAGCAGCAAGGCAATCCTAGACAGTCTGCTCTCCTTTTGTCACATAATGTTCTTAACACCTAATAACATTGTGATAAAGGGGCTGTACTGTATCTGTGTAGCCATGTTTATTGCCATATGGGGTAGTTCCCAAATTATGTTGCACTCTAATGTGTAGAGACTGGCTAAAATGGTCTGGCTGGTTCCCAGCACTGAACATTTGCTGACAGGGCTGGTGCGTACTAATGGTGCAATACAGTTGGTAATACTGTATTTTCATCGAGTTAGCTCTACTGCCACCTATTATTTTCTACAGTTGCAAATGGGCATTTCTTGTTTATCTTTGTTATTAATTATTACATATCCCTAAGTCACTTTGCCTATACTTCTTCTAATACTACCTTCCCTGGGGTAAAACATTAGATAATTAATCCATTAACTAATTAATCCAAATCCCTTACAAAGTTCATTTGAGGTGTCCTATTAAGAGTGTCAGTCATATTAGTTACTCTAACCCTTTGACTTCCAGGCTTGCTGCTAGTATTTCTGGAATAAGTAGCATATTTAATTTTTTGAACAAAAGCCTTATAATATTGAGTGTGTTGAGCCAGAAAAACCTGCTAAACCTGGATCAGCACTCCAAATGATGTATGCATTTATTACGATTCTTAACATCTTGACCTAAAATAAACAATGAGCCACATCACAGTTTTTCTGATAATTTCATAGACTTTATTGAATCTTTTGTGACATGCCTGCTATTAAATTGTTGTATTTTTATCTAAAAAAAACCATAATCCAATCCTGACATGATCTAATAATTTTTATCAGCCCACCCAAACAATATGTGGATTTCAGTGTGACATAAAGGCATCTAAGCAGGCTCTTGTAAATTATCTCATATACCAGTTGTAGTTTTCTCATGAAGCTGCAAGTTGCTTCATAGACTAACCTGATTTCTTGGAAAATGAATGAGTTAATACATTAATGCATTAATAGTTTGATATGTAAATAGTTAAAGAATAGTGTTATCAGTGATGCTGACACATACCCTCTGTTATGGCACATTTCCGTTCTCCTAAAAAACACTAAAACTACAGGAGTAAGGAATGTCTAAGTCTGTAAAAAGGAGGACTTGTATTTTGGAATTATTGTATTGGACACAGAAAACCATAATTGTATCTCTTCATATTCTATTATATCCTGTAATCCCACAGTGGATTAGCACTAACATAATTCACAAAGTGTTTCTAGAAATGAAACACATTAGAAAAGTCAGAAAGCTTATGTTAGGTCTTGAATTCATGCGGGAATCTTAGTCTGTTGTTATACCTAGCACTTCATAAGCTTTTGTTTCTTAAGACTAGAACTGCAAATAATTTTGTGAAACAGAAAGATGTTAAAATTTTATAGATATTGAAACTTATTTAATAGTTCATGAAATGTCTTTATGTCTTAACTAGAGCAGTATGAATAACCGATTTTTAGCTAAACTTAGAATTCTGAACAAAAGCATAAGACAATCCTATCTGCTTTTAGTAGTGTTAAAAATCTGAAAAAAATTTGTGTCTTACTGAACAGGAAATTTCTGTTGGCTTAAGTAAATTTTATTTTTTCCCATAATTGTTTATTTTAAAAATATATATTTAGCAAGATTTCTAGATGAATAATTATAACAAAAAATAGGAAAAATATTATGGAATTTAATGTTTTTTTTTTCTTTCCAGAATAAAACTGTCAGCCCAACACAATTTAAATTCATAAACAATTTCTAAGTTCTTCCAGGAATATATCTTTGTTCACACAAAACATTCCTACAAAGACATGTTAAAAAATACTTATGATTACAACCAAATCTACTTATTTATTAAGTCCTATGCATGAAGTTAAGCCCTTGGTTTTGGAAACTAGATTCATTTTCACTAGATGAAATGAAAAACTTTTTTCCAGTAAAATCAATGAAAACCATGAAAAGTCCTGTTTTGTCTGCAGTGACTTTTTTTCAACAATGTTCTGTCATGAACAGTACTTCCCAAATCCTCTGCTTTGTTTTTGTATCCTCTATCTCTATGCATGCTCTTGACATTGTCTTTGACACAAATACCTGTTTCCATCCCTAGGATCCCTTATAGCCTTCATTTGGTCCTAAGTGTTAGAGATAATGGGTATCTCTCTAAAAGATATTTAAAAGGAAGGCTCATAACCAGTTGTGATCTGGTGCATCTGTGACCTTGAGTCAGACTTTTGGGAAAAGAGTTGAATTGTGGCTTCTGTTTGCTTGAGAGCTGCATTTAAACCTCAGTTCTTGCCTGAGTTGTTGGGCCTGCCATGCACATCACTGTTCCTGGCCCTGACTTAATGACTTGAATTCCTGCCCTCATGCCGAATTCATCTTATCACCATAGACTTGCCTGGCTGCTAGATGTGGCTTGGTGTCATGGGACTTGCTCTGCTCAGCTCCATCAGGGTCCTTGTCCCTTGTCAGACACGTCCCTGCCCTGCCTGTCTTGCCACAGCTCATGACTCCACTATGACAGAGAACCCCACTCCCATCTCTCCCTGACAAAGGGGATCACTATATAAGCCCCTACTTCTGTACCCTTAAAATGGCTGTTTCAAAAGACATAGTACTTTCCAGAAATAAGTAGCAATAAAGAAAATTACAAAGAAATGTCTGTTTAGGAGTGGAGCAGCAGAGAGAGCTCTAGACAGCTACTTTGCTACATTCAAATGGCTAACCCTTCTATGGTCAAGGCATCCTTTGCAGGAGTGATGGACGGTTCCTGAGAAGAGCTTATAGGTTGCAACCCTCACAGATACATGTTGCTAAGGAGAATTGAAATACTGGCAGAAAATTACTTGGCATAATGAAAACATCACTTGATTATCGTTCATTCAGTAATATTATTTTCATTAAGTAAATGGAGATTTCAAGAGCTTTCATGCCTCAGTCTCTCAGAAAAGAACACTGAAAAGCTGACCCTCAGCATGAATGTGAGCTAATAAAAGCTTTCTCAAATTGGAGATAGGCAGTGGTGCCTACCAAGGTGATGTTTGTCACTGTTTGAATCGACCTTTCTGTGAAGCTTGAAAACCAATTCAGATGTAATTGCAAAAGCTGCCTTTTGGTAATATCCTATTTTATTGACAAAAGGGGATGAGGTCAACTCATTTTCATAACAATCTGCTTGAAGAAATCCTTAGGCATTCTATCATTTACAGTTGGTTTTGCAATACGCCCTATGAAAGTATTACTGGGCTTAGAACAGGCAATAAGAACAGGGAAAATGACAAGTTTTGTGTTAGTTTTGGTTGGATTTTTTTAAGAGCTGTTTTAAGAAGCTGTCTAAAAGGCGACCATTAATGAGAAAAAAAAAATAAAAAAGAAGATAAGCAACCTAATTTTTTCTCTGTTCATTAATCTATTCTAGCCTTGAAATATTGCTTCCTTTAAAATCAAATAGTTCTTCTTGAATCAAATGGAAAAAAGAAAAAGTATACAATGCAAAGCAAATAAGTGGTTTGCAAAAGCAGACACATTTGAAAGGCTCCTTTTTTGAAAGAGTGGCTACAAACATCAGCTATGGTTAGTGACAATGGGAGATAAGTGGTTTCAGGAGACCTGGTTCTGGTTATGGTTCACTACTTACAATTATGGTTTCAGTGAATTTATTCTTTTATCTGATTTTGATTTATCCCAGTTTGAGTCATAGTCTTCACTGATTATTCATAATTGATGAATGAATCATTTTCTTGGACAAATTGCTGCTTATCAATTGCTCTTAAGCAGTTCACTACAAGTTATTTGTAATTTTCTCCCTGAGTTGCATGGATGGTTGCCTATGTCAGATAATAATGTTTTTGGTACTTGTTGGGATGAAACAAGTTTTCTGAACTAATGTGCCTGATGAAAAAAACCCACAGTTTTGATTCTTACTATTAAAAGTAGTTAGAGCAGATTGTTCTTTGAGCAGAGGAATGAGACGTAGGGTATCCTAGGGTATTTGAAATATTTTGTTGACTTTCCTTAGCCATCACAAGACTTCCTTTTCTATGGATGCCACATTTAGAAAATATTTGATGAAATTCATAAATGGATTTATCAGCTGCTTTAGAATAATTCATTCAATTTCCTTTTGTCATATTCAAACTCATAGGAAGAATATTTCTAATAAGAAAGCTGAAGCTAGATGTGTGGTTTCTTCACTTGCTTTATTCTGTTACTGGACTGAAACACCACATTGTTTAGGAAGCTATTGTGTTATTTCTCCCTCTTAGAAACAGTAGATGACTTTTTTATATCTGCTGAAGAAGGGCATGGATTGAATACTCTGCTCTTAGTGCCATACTGTCACCAGTTATTCCCTATTCTTAGCAGCATAAATGTGTACAGTGGTCTTTGTCTCAAATTGAATGTGTAAGTGCCAGGTCTCTTCTTTAGGCTTTTAGAGAACATCTCACTGCACCGTTAAGTACTGAAAGCTAAATAAAACCAAAAGGTCATCTATTCTGTCAGTGTTTTGTTGTGTTCAGGCAATCAGCAGAATTACCAGATGCATCCTTGGTCCTTAGGGTCTTACAGGATATGGGGCTCTCTTTAATTTTTGTGGTAGTATCACTTCAATCCATGACTTGTGTCTTCCGCTACTGCTGCTCATTGTTTACTTTAGCATCCTTATCTTAGATAAGAGCCTTGCTCTTTCATTTCCTTTTCCTCAGTTTTTGAAAGCACAGTAGCTATTTTGACATGCTCTCTTAAACATTTGTGCTTGCACAAATCTTGTCCACATTTTAGGGTCTGAAATTTGAATAAAATCTTACTCTCTTCAATGTTTGCATGAGCAAGCCCAGCAACTACAAGCCAAATCAACTGTCAAAGTGCTGTTATTTGCAAACATGTTTTGTAAGTTTTCTTTCGCTATATGTCCCTGGTACAGTGTAACTTCCTCAATAAACAGGTCATGAGGACTCCAGGGACTGTATTGCAGAAAAGGAAACTGGCTCTGTTCCAGAATTTAAAAATGCTTTATTCCTGCTGAGGATCTAGACATCTATTTTTAATTAGCAGTTTTGTGATAATGCTACTTCCAAAGAGAGTTATTTCATTAACGCAGTGTTAGCCAATTCAGCTATTTAAAAAAACAAACGCACCCCAAAATGTTTGTTTTAATTAATTATAAAGGGCAAATCTTAGAAAACAAGTAATAAAAGATGCCAATCTTGAAAAGGGCAAAAGGGAGATTAATACATGTATGTAGTATTGTAGAGGGAAAGGCACTTTAAATAGAACTGTGTGTAGAGTCAGACACAATGGAATATCCATTCTTGCAAATTGTTCTCAGTAAATCTTTCTAATCTATTTATTTATCCTCAGATCATGCACATTTAGATCAGAGTTCTGCCAGCTGAGTTAATAATTCTTATCTGAAAGTAATTACGTTGGTCCATAAGTTTTCACCACTGTGTTGTTCCACATCATCTCAAACTGTGTGATATCTCATCACATTAACATAAAATGCATTGTGGTGGTGCACAGCATGGTGCAGTGGCAGACTAGAAATGATGAAGCATTCCTAGTGGTGGTGAATGAGGAAGTGTCACTGGTATTTAGCAACTTGTACATACTGCACTTTGATTACTCACTAGAGAATTTTTTTCTCCTTTCCATTATATTTAGAAGGCTTGAACTGGATGCTAACTTTTATGACCCCGATTTGGTGCTCTGGAGAAGCACTGTTAGAACCCCCAAAGTCCTCAAACCTACCTTTTAGTTACAAAAATATGTCAGATCTAAATTTATTGACCATCTGTCATGCTTTACTCACTATGAGCTAGCTGTCATTGTTTGTTATTTGATGCACTTCTATAATGACTCACTGCAGGGAGCTACCAGTATCTCTATCATACCAATTAATGAGGTCACTGTCTATCCACAAGCATATCAGGCTATAATAATGTTTTGTTGCTTTTAGTTAGCATGCCAGATCAGATGCAAGTAATGTGTTTATATACAATATTTGGACCTATTAATAATATTTACCTGTTGTGAAGATATTTGGCTGATTGCTTTCTAGTTGCTTTTTTTTCATTAATTGTATTTGAGATGTCTCTTAAACAAGGCCCATTCAAAATCATATTCTCAGGAGCAGCAAAAACAACAGTCACAACTGAGTTCCAGTGCTCTCTTCTATTTCTCTGACTCAAAATGTCTACTGTATTCCATATACGCACTTGGTATGAATATTTCTTTTGTGTTTATGGTATTTTTGTAGATAAATATAAGGTTGAAATTCTTTCATTAATACGACTGCTGTTGTTGTAGTTTTAAGATTGTGGTCCTAGACACAATTCAGAATGGGGATACAGCAAGCCACAGGGTGGTAGGTTTTCCCGTCTTGAAAAAACTTACAAAATTTCCCTAATATTGTTTTTAGAACACTAGTTCTCCAGGAACTCCATGAATACTTCAACTCCATTGTGCAATGCATTGACTACTGTACAAGAAGATATAATTCCCATCCTGAGGAGTTTTAAATCAAAAGAGACAAACTTTATTGTGTTAGAGGCCAAAAAGGAGGATAAAATATTTCAGCAGAATTAAAGAGGAAGGATTTTCTTGTTATTCAAGTAGCATAGTAAGAGGAACATCAGGGCTTATCTCCAAGAAATTATTTAGGTCTGCCCAAAATGTCCCTCCTGAACTGATAGATTTGTTTGGCGTCTTTTTTTTGGAAGCTAAGACAAAAATGGTCTAGATTCTTCAAGAAGAAACAACAGTATGAGTTTCTCTTCTTTTCCCTATCCAGTGCAATTTCCTGTAGTGACACAGCAAAAGAGGGAACTGTCAGGTTCAAATCTTTTCCATTCCAAAGTGATTTAACTCAATTCTCCAAGAGGAGAATGACAAAAAGAATTTGTAAGATATGTCTGACCTTCTTTTTGTTACTATAGTTTTGAGTAAATTATTGGAAAAGTTTGAGTAAATCTGCAAATAATTTCCTCTGCCTTAAATTCCAAACTTGGTGGACTCACACAAGATTTGCCAACTTGAAATCTTAATTGGACTATAACGCCTATATTCAGTATTCATAAAATAGTTTCTGAGGATGAATGTATCAACATTGTGACACAGTAAAGTACTACAATGGCATACGTTATGTACATAAAAGGAGGCAATGGTAATCTCATACATGACATGCAGTGATGTTTTAATACTTTCTCTCAAATTGACAGTTTTTTCATGAATATTCTGATTACTTGTTAGTCAGTGGAAAATGTTGTGAAACAGAAGTAAACATGTGCAAAATAAATGTTTTACCAGATTTTTTTAAGGTCTTGCCAATGAAGTTCCTCTTAAACTGTTTCGTTTTATGATGACCATTATCTTCTGCTCTAATTTATTCGTTTTACCGGAATACGTTGTCATAACTATTATTCATTATTAAACTAATTGACTTTTCTATTAAGATATGATAATCAAATTCTTTCTTTTCTAAAGCCCAATCACAGGTCCATACTAAAACCAAGGTAGTTTTAATGAGGTTATAATTTCTTTTCTGACCACCAGTTCTGTCAATTTGCCCTTTCTGCAGTGAAAAACCCTCACTGCACTGAATAAACTGTTTACCCAAGGAGCCCAGTGAGGCTTGGAAAGAAATCCCTAGTAAGACTTCTGGAAAGAACAGAAAATAGGAGCAGAAGTGTTTGCCTGCAGACATTTCAGAGATAAAGATGGACAAAGCTGGGCAAACAGCATGCTTCCCATGATATGTGGTAGAAGCTTAGGAATAAGAAAAGGGTTAGGGTTAGGAGAGCAGCAGAAACCTTTTTCAAGGCTGAATCTGAAGAAAAGAAGGAGTGAAAGCTAAGACAAGTCTTATGTGCTGATTACTCAGTCTTGAAGGGTCAAGGCTGGAGACCCCAAAAGATATGGCTAAGTTGTTCAAATGACAAGAAACTGAGAGCATAATGCAGGGCAGAGATGATGACTGTGAAAAGCATCTGAGGAAGTCCTGCTTAAAGATTTCCAGAGAAAGGCCTAACAAATTAGTCTGGTTAATCAAAGATGTGTACTGTTGTACCTGGGACTTCTTAAAACTGATTGCTCATTGGACAAACAGTTTTTATTGTGATATTTTGAAAGGTATTATTTTGTACTTCTATAGGAAAGGCTCCATAGAGAAGTGGCTCTAAGGTTACAAAGAGCAGTTTTTTCTCAGAACTCACTATTTTTAGGCAAGTACAGTACTTCTTGGTTGCTTCTGCGCCTTGATGGGAAGAGTAGTCAAGATTTTCCTTTCTTTCTCAGCTTTTGAGTGGCAACTTTGGAAAATGGAATGGAGAGATAAACTGCTAATCTCAAAAAGTCAAAAAAAAAAAAAAATGAACTGAGAGAACCTGATGGAGATGAGTTCTCTCCCTCCTCTTTCTGTGAAATCTTAGTTTGAGAGAGATTGTAAGACCCCAGGTCCAGAGCTATGAGCTCTACCAGGACTTTTACTTTAAAAAATACATAAGGGTCCAAAAAGGGACCCACTGAATATTTTGAAGGGCCCTTGGTTCTTTAATATCTTGAGGTAGCATAAAGAGTTTTCAGGAGATACTTTTACTGATAATTTTAGAGAATAAGGGACAAAATAAGACATCTTGTCAAAAGTTTAAAGGGGTAACATACAACCAAAACAAAGCATCCCACAAAGCTATGACTTACCACACGCTAACCCACACAACTTAACAAAATCCAACCCATGGGTTTTAAGTTACACAAAATATTAAGCAAAGAGATCAAGAGATGAAAAATTAGTAAAGAAAGAGAGACAAAATAGACTAAGATAAGATCATAGCTACCACCAGGGAGTCCTTTGCAAGCCCAGCTTCCACAAGACAGGGGGCAAGTCTCGAGCAAAGGATGGAGGCCATGTGTGCTGTTTGTATGTGCTCTGGTCCCCTGTGGTCATCACTCACAAGGCAGGACTTCCAGCCCACTGGCCATTTTGGGGCTCTAGGACAGTGACTGTGCTTCCTGTGTGTGAGTCAGTCTAAGGCTGGGTTCCATAGGGTATGGTGTAGAGCAGTGCTCCTGGGCTGTCTTTGCTCTGAGGTCACCCCAGCAGGCTCATAGGGGCTGCCATATGGGATGTGGCACTGCCTCACCTTCATTTGACTTATCATTTCCCCTCCCTCCATGCACATTTGAGTTCGTTCTGACCCAATAATGTAATAGTCCAGTGTCTCACAGAGACTGATGAATAACTTCCAGAGGAAAAGTTAAAAAATAATGAAGAGAAACAAGGAGAAATTGAAGGCATGTATTTCATTGCTTAGGTGGGGAAGAGATGAAAATTTGAAGAGATATTGGTGATGAAGGATTATAATTCTTAGATGGAGGCTTGGCAAGAAATACCCTTGTGCTTCCTTTTGGTGGCTTGGGCGATGTTTTACAATCTAATGCAATGATTCAGACCTTGTTCAGTGAATGTTTAACTCTCCTTAACATATAAATTTGGGAAAGTGAGCAAAACTGGCTTCCAGATGGTTTGAAGATGGCCCAGGGTTATTTTAAAAAAGCTAGTCAGGGAAAAGTGTACTTAAGAAAATCCTTAAGAAAAATGTGTCAACTGGGAGGGGGACAGCACATTTCACTCCACCTTTTTGTACTTAGAAAATCTCCAAACAGCTCTAGTAGATTGTATATTCTCACTTAAAATAATTTTAGAAGGCAGCATATGTAATATTGAATCAGTCATGCATAAAGCTAAATTCCAATCTCAAGAGTTGCTCCTTTTCTATTTTTTTTTATTTATTTCACAGTCTATTTGCTAGTTAAACGCCATTTGTTTAAGTTCATAATATCACAGATTTGGCATTTTTGTTGTAAAGAATAAAGTTCTTGTTTCATCAAAAGCTTTTCTATGCAGAGCTGTAGGAAACTTGTACAATCTCTTTCTTCACATTTGCTATTTTTATTTTCCTTCCAGTTTGGTATTGTTTTCACCATACATCTTTGTCTCCTGCAGATTGTCAAATTTGTCAGGATTCTTTATTTGCTAGAAACTTTTCAAGCATAAGGGTTGTTTTTTCACTAGCAGTTCTAAAAATATATCCTGAGAAGATATGACTTGTATGATGATAACCTAGGTTGTGAGAAGAGTCACAACTAAATAACAGAATACTAAAGAAATAAAATGAACTTTTTTGTCATCTGCAGAAATCAACTGTGAGTTCTTCCTTTATATGAGTTGTTGGATTTGAATGGATCCAGTTATTATTACATGTTGTAATTAGTCAGCATACTGCTTACATTTGCTTGAGATTCTTCTGCTTGCTGGAATTCTGAAAATATTTCAATAAAAGAAAGTCATAGGACCTTTGACTGACCTAACCACTGGCCTGTCTGGAGATATTAGTTGATTCAGTGTTTACATGAGCAACCAGTTTCAGGAAAAGTGCTGTAAAACACAGCTATACTCTGACTACTGTCCCTTTCATCACTTTACTGATGCAATTTATTGAAGTCTAATTTTATGTTATAATATTATTTGGGGCAGGACTTCTCTATTCTTTAGTTTTAATTATTATGTAGTCTGAAATTCTTAGCACAAGGTGGACCTGAAATGGACACTTGTATCTCTACCATTACACAAATAATAACACTTAACAGCTTTTTGTCTCTGAGGCATTAAGACAGCAAATTGAGCTTCATTAATGACTAATTAGTGTTTTCAGCATCTTCCCAGTGCACAAGTCAAGAAAAAGGTAATTTTCTTGACTTTTTAAAATTTATCCTCCCTAAATATGAAGATTTTATTAAATTGAATGTCTTTAGTTTTTTAAGGAAGAAATGTAAAATTTTATTTTAAAATTTGAGAACAGATCACATTTAACTTGAGAAATTTCCAGGTATAGGAAGTTATGTTTTTTTCTCTGTATTGTGGAAAATCTATTGTTATGATGAATGATATTAATGTAAAGGCTATAATGAAGCAATGAGGGATAAACATTGTATATGACATTGTCTCTGGATGGAAACAGAGGGAGACATTCTATTACCTATATCCAGTCATTATGGGGTCCATGTGATTTTAAACATGTAGTTTTTTCTAACTTTTAATGAATTTAGAATAAACAAACTATAGAATGCTCTTAATAGCACTTCTTAATTAAAAAAAAAAAAGGGTTATTATGAGGTGAAAAAAACCCATTTTTCTTCCTTAGATGCATTGCAGCTTTCTCCCTCTATCTTTCCCACTCTAGAAATTTGTTCTCAAACCTGCATTGCTCATCTTAACAGCTATGTCTCACATAGAGTCTTTACTGATCAAATATATATTAACGTTTTCTCAAAACAAAAGAGGCACTTAGGAAAAGTATGGAGTTTATTGAAGCAGATGATAGTCCTTGCTGACAGATCAGAAAACTTCTGAAGGGCAACAATGTTTTAGATGAGGTTTTCAGAAAAAGAATATACTGCTTTGCCTATTCTGTGTTCCAGATAAACTTCAGTCATTCATGTACTGCAAACAAATGCCTAGCAAAATATTTTTACATTTAAGCACTAATTTCTTCCTGATTCTTGAACTCCTGGCAGGAGAAAATGGAACTCTCTCCAGGCTGTAGACGTGCTGTCACTTTATAAGAACAACACTATGTTTCCTGCTTATTTCCTACATGCTTTTTTTAAAATCATGCATAAAGGGCTTGTTATCATTGTTCCTTAAAAAAATGGATATGATAGTTAAAATGGCTTTTTAAAAACATTCAGTGCTCCACTAAATATCAGTGGTCAAAATCTCAACTTCAGTGGACAGAGATTCAAATGAACTTAATTGTAAATATGAGCATCTGCTTTGCTTTTTTTTTTTTTTTAAATATAATTTTTCTTTTCTCCTGAGTTCCACAGGTTCTCCTCTTCTTGTTCTGGTGAGACCATCAATTATTAGAGTTTAAATCTGCGGCATGATTCTGATGTGTCCATTCATACTGTGGCTTCAAGAAGCATATGAGATGATACATCTGGTGTGTACCTCTCCCCTCCCCTCCCCTC
>JAWWTY010000001.1:60913480-60934652 GCA_035222235.1 Margarornis squamiger | reverse complement strand
TCCTCCCCTCCCCTCTCTTCCCCTCCTATTGATCAAAACACTTTGTAGAGATCCTGGGACCATCCAGTTTGAACTGCCTAATGCTGAGCAGGATGATGAACCTGAATCTTCCACCTACTACATGTAGATAAAACTTGATCTTACTCCCTAAATAACACTGGAAACATTCCATGAGCTGTCTGCTTCTCCAAGTATTTTTATGGCATGGGAATACATATTGGATTTGTTCTCTATTAGAAATGAAGCCTTTGTAATAGAACTGAGGGACAGAAAGGGGCAGTTCTGAAATGAGCAGAAGCAAACTGGGAATTCACATAGCTTTTCATTCAAACTGAAGAACATTTAATTTTATAATATGCGATAGCAGAGTAGGAGGGGTTGGACTGATGTCTTTACCACAGTCTTGCTTATGTTCAGCCTTGTGCTATTATCTCTTATCTTTTTCTCTACTTCCAAATCCATTGAGATAATAGTGATTTACTGCTGCTCTGGCCCATAAAGATGCACTAAGTGTCTGATCCAGGAAGTCAGTATGATTTTTGCCACAATGAATCAGTATAATACATATTGCATAAAATGAGCAGACATAAAGTGCATTTCAGGATATGATATGTCCTTGTACTGTCTCCTGTGATGGTGCATGAAATTCCTCTGAAGAAAGCAACTAGAGTCTTGTTTTCACATTGTGGGGCAGAAACATTTCACCTAAAACTGTTATTTCTCCTATTTCTATTGTTGATTCTCCATAACTATTGGTCTCTGTGAGGTGAATACAAGCCACATCCTTGACAAAGTTATTCTTTTTGAAATCATACCAACTAAGCCTGCAAATCTGTCTGTCTTTTGAATGTCTGTCTTTGAGAACTACCAATTCTTACGCAGCTTGCAGATTTTTAAGTTGCTTGTTTCTCAGGTGTGTCATTCTATATAAACTGTACCCCAAAAGACATACAGAAAGAAAGAAGGAAGACACAACTCAATACAGTATAAGGATAGACAGTCAGTCAGAACTCACAAATTCAGGAGCAGATGTAGTCCAATTAAACTCAGCAGTTTCACAGGTGTTCACAGGAATAACTTTAACATAAAACACACTTCTCTTCAGTGTTCTTTAATTTTTCTTTTCCTAGAGGTCCTTAAATTTTATATACCTCACCAAACTAAACTAGAAAATGTACACAGAAAAGATAGTTGGAGATTAGTAGGATTTAATTGGCTTAAAATTCAGCATGCTGTTTGATTTTGGAATCATGATGAGCCATACTTACTGAGAGGATGAGGGTTAAGTGATATCACATAATCATTTAGTTTTGAACTCCTGGCAAAAGACATCTACAATTAAAATTGCTATACACAAGATCTGCAGGTTACAAGAAAATGCTGGAACTCTAGCCCTAATTGGCTTTAACATGTATAATTCTCTCTCAGCAGTATATGTTGGAATTTGTCATTGTCTCACTACCTGGACATGGTGCTATCAACTAGAAACAAAACACATATGCTATTTGTTCTTTTCAAGCTGGTGATTTTCTGACTTCTGTTTTAGGAATTTATTGAGGGGAAAGGGCAGAGCAATAATATACACATTTTTCATGAATAGCTGTTGTTATGATATTAGTATTAATCCTTTGACTTTCAAACTGTAGAACAGAAAGTTTTCCTTCTGGTCAGATGCTGTAACATCTGGAAGACAGAATCCACCTAGTTTTCATGTTTTATATAATATTGGGATGATTTTTTCCCCTGGAAATTATATAACCCAGGTTTTTCCATAGCATAGCTTGTAAAATGATGTACGCTTTCCTTTCTTGGTAAACCAGACCTTCCTAAAGTCCTTATTTGCATTCATGGGGAGCTACACCTGCAAGTGCAAGGAACAGGCTGGAAAGTGTGCATGACATTGCAATGTTGAACTACTTTTACAATGCAAACCTTACATTATTTGGCTTTATTTAATCTGCTCCTCAGTGCCATTTTTTTTCTTATGCCAGTGCACACTTTGCTTCTTAAGCAAATGAGCTCTACCTGTCTTAATTTATTGAAATCGTTATGATCAAACCCAACAACCTTTAGCTTTTGGCTTTTCAGATTTAGCAAAAAATTACATCTAGCCAACAGCCTAAAGCTTTTGCTGTGTTATTTGAGAACTAATGTAGCTATAATTCTTACCTTATATTGAATCCCAGTGTTAACTTCCCTGCATCAATTTCCATTTTAATGTGACTAGCAAAGACATGCAAGCCACTTTGGCATTACTTTGTTATTATTTGCACTTCCTCTCTTTTAATTTCTTCTGTATCGGTATGCTTTTCAGTGGTTTATCTTGTGAGTCTTTGCACTTGTTGATATTTTTGCATTATAGAATGAGAAGCTATCTGGGTCTTCTGGAAACACAGGAGGAATATCTGGAATGTATTAGTAAAATATCAGGGCTTGAGTAATTTAGCCTATAACTTCACTTCAAATGCTGAGGTTACCATGTGGAGTAAAATCAACATGTGGGTTCTTGTTCGTATCTCCAGCCAAACTTACTGGCTCAGACTGAAAGCACTTTCAAACTAAAAAGAAGGGGTTTTGTCTATGTACAAAGAGCAAGACAGAGATGATTTTACCAAATAAAACTGTGATTAGTCCAGTTTTGGGACAGGGAGGTTTATTCTACTTTTCTCTAAACATTGACTCTGTGCTCTCAAACGCAAGACACTGCACTTGTGGGATCTTACTTTGCCTCTTCTGAGATAAATCATCCCTCTTCTTCTTCCAATTACTAACAACTAAGTCTTTGTATCATATCACCATTAAAAGCACCACTGATAGGATGTGGAGCTGTTCTCATATTCCAGAGGGATGACTGTAAGAGTCAGATCAATGGTCTGAGAGTGAGCCACAGGAGATGACTTGAGTAGATTAAAATAACTGTGTTATTCAGTGCCAGTATTGAGTGATTCAGGGACTTCCTGAGAGTTTGGTGGCTTGACCTTGGCTAGCAGCCAGACGCTCACCCAGTCACCTTCTCAGTCCCCTTCTTCAAGATGACAGGGAAGAAAATAAGATGAAATTGAAGGGTGACAGCCTGCCTCACCATGGTCTTCACCATGGGCTGCAGGGGATTCTCTGCTCCGGTGTCTGGAGCATCTCTTCCCACTTCTTCTTCACTGACTTGGGTGTCTGGAGGGTTGATGCTCTCACATATTCTCGTGTCACATAGTTACACAATCAATTGGGTTGGAAAAGACCTATGACCAAACACCACCATGTTGACTAGACCACAGCACTAAGTTCCCCATCCAGTCTTTACTTAAACACCTCCAGAGACAATGACTCCACCACCTCCCTGGGCAGTCCATTCCTATGTTTAATCACTCTTTCTGTGAAGAAATTCCTCCTCATGTCCAAGTTAAACCTCCCCTCGTGCAGCTTGCCCCAAGAAGAATGAGGGTAACATCGATTATCCTTGTTTCCTTTCACTGTACTTTTCCCAGGACCCTGCTCTTGTGGCAGGAGCTTGGCTGTGTGCATAGAGAGGGTGACTGAGCACCAACTGAGGCAGGCTTGTTCTCCAAATTACTTTCAAGGCACCAAGCTTTCCCAAGGGAAGAAGTCTAGCTTTTTGCTTTGTTCTTGTCTATAGAGTACTTGGCTGTCTGCAGGGTTGATGCGTTCACATATTCTTAGTTCACAGAATCACAGAATCAACTAGGTTGGAAAAGACCTCTGAGATTGTGGAGTTCAGCCTATACAGAGTTGTACTGAATAGAGTTAAAAGTTCCACCCTCTGGCTTTCCAAGGTAAGAATATCACTTGACATCTCCATGTTAGTTTTTATTATCTGCAGTAAAATAAACTATATCTTAAATATTAGAACAGCATATAAAGTAAAATACGATACTTGAACAATGATTAAAATTTGAGGTTTATGGAGTAATATGTATTTTTATATGTGTTATTACTCTCTGTTTTGAGGAGCCCATGACAGCTGAGTGACTTTAACATTTAAACATCTCTGAACCACAAGCAGGTTTTTTTAATAGGTGAAAGCTATTTCCCAGCTTGAAATAACAGTCAGTTTCTTATATTTTTTGAAATATAAAGTAAAACAATTACTTAGTTAAGGAATTCAATTATTTAAATAGCAAGTAGAATTTGTTACTTTTTCAAGTAATTTTTTGAAATTAATAAAACATTACTTAAGTAAATTTAGTGCTTATATCTCAAATACAAGGTAATAAATTTCACATATATGAATGAGTCATTATTTAATTTAAGTATTAACACTAGATCTTTTGCAAACCATATTATTTTTGCCAAGAGAGATTGTGACTTCTCATGCAGTAAATATTAAGTATGGGATGGAACCAACTTTATAAGTTAGTTTCCTGAACTAGGCTGGGGTTGTAAAGAGGAGAAGCTGGTACCATTAATTCCTGCATGACTTAGTGAAAAAAGAAGAGTTGATGAAACTCATGGATCTCATCAGTCTGCTTCATTGCACTTCCTATTTTAGGTGCAACACCGTCCTTGCTGGAGTTACACATCTTGCTTAATTTTCTGTGGGCTGTATTGTTTAAAATGAGTTCTGTTAGAATAGTGGTTGCCCTGCAGAGAGTAGAAACACGCTACAGATCACTTCAGGAAACCATTTTTGACAGGCCCCTGCAATCCATCCACGTCCTAGATGAAAAATTGGCAGACCCTAGAAATCTGCTCTTGGGCCAATCAGGGAAGATGTAACTGAGATTCCAGGACTTCAAAGGGACATGCTTACTGAATTAGGAGCCTCCTTAGTGTGAGCTGTTTCGTGTAAGCCCGGAGAGCTCTACAAGCCAAAAGAGCATTGTGATACATCATGAACTTCAAGGCAGAATTTTGACTACTTGCTTTTTAAAAAATTTCCTTTCATGCAGCTTTTGATACACTGACTTTCACTCTCAAACAGGTGATTTTCCAAATTGCCTCCTCTACCCCACTGCCCCTCTGTGTTCTTCTCCCATGAAGGACTGGCTTGATGCATGGTTACAAGTGCTTTGTGCTTTCCTCCTAGTCAGTAACTCTAGATATTCTTTGTGGAAGCCCCAGCTTGAGCTGCCAATCTTGGCTCTTCAGCCATTTCAGAGCAGGCAATGAGTCTGATCATTACAGGATTTTTTAAAATCATAGGCTTCTCTGTGTGGAAACTGAAGAACAATCACCTTGAGTCTAAATACTCTTAATCAAAACACTGTAAAACACCCTTATTTTTTTTTTTTTTTTTTTTTAATTTCCTAGTATCAATGAATAGCTGAGTTTTATAAGAAATGTTTAAACTATATTTAATACAGTAGGTTTTTAAGGTGCATTGCAAAATACTATTTAGCAGGATATATGTGCTAATAATTTCTATGAAAAGCAATTGAGAACTTCCAAAAATTGGTAATTAAACCTGATTTAAATTTATTCTGTGTGCTGGCATACAAATTGCCTATCACAAAACCATAGGCACCTGCACACTGGTTTTGTGTTTCTGTCTGCATTTAATTACATAAATGATTGCGTTTTATTTCACCTTTCAAAACTCTGTATGTAACAAGGGTACAGTGTATTATGCACGACAAGTGATACAGGGTATTTTCATCAAATCCGACAATACTTGTTCATAATTACTTTTTAATTGTGTAAATGACTTAATAGCATTAGATGACAGTAACTTTATATCTTCTTGTTGAAAAATACATTATGGGAAAGAAACTATTCAAGTGCATTAGAACTTAAGGAGCTCTTGACTCTTCCTAGGGCTGGGATTTTTGCAATTCTGGTAAAGGAGTCAAAGCTCATCAGTTCCTTGGAGACAGAAAGCCAGAAGGAAATTAAATTATTAATCTGTGGCTACACTAAGTCTGACAAAAGCCTTTAGCTGTGCTGCTTTCTCATTTCCATCTAGCTCCAAATGAGCCAAGTCATGACTGATTCTCACCTTCAGATGGTTAATTGGCAGTGTTCAGTGAGCTAACCAGTCTTTCCTTTATAAGGATTTTTATTAGCACTGGGCAGTCCACCAAGTCTGGAATATTTACTTAAAACTCTTTTATTTTTATATAAACTTGTACCACCAAAAGTAGTCACATTTCCATTAGATACTTTAACTTTGGGGCTACTGGAGACTTCAGGCCATCAATGATGTCTTCAGGGCAATGTTGCTGTGCAGTGTACCCTATAGTAGAGAAGCTGGAGAACTTGGAGAGCTACAGCTTGACACATCTTTTTGTGATTTTATTTTCAGGCTCCTTTGATAGGGAACTTTCTTAACTTTTATGACCTCCTAAGTCTATAAGGAGGCCTTTTTCCAAACCTCAGGAAGAGTTGTAGTGATATACTAGGGAAATGGAATAACCAATTGCTGCATTTCATCTCACTACCAAAGTTTTGTATAGAAATATATTATTTTTCCTGCCTGTGTATAATAGCATTTCATCTTTGCAAGATGTTCATATTTGCAATTAGCCTTTCAAATCAAGAAATTCTCTCCCCAATTTTCCAATTTCATCCAGAAAAAATGTTTGGAACTTTTATTATTGATGATCACAGGGCTGGAAGAACACCTCTTCTACGAAGACTGATTGAGAGAATTGGGGCTGATAAGACTGGAGTAGAGAAGGCTCCTGGGAGACCTCATAGGCCTTCCAGTACCTAAAGGGGCCTACCAGAGAGGTGCAGAGTGACTTTTGACAAGGGCATGTAGTGCTAAAACAAGTGGGAATGGCTTTAAACTGAAAGAGGGTAGATTTAGATTAGAAATTAGGAAGAAAGTCTTTACTGTGAGGGTAGTGAAGCCCTGGAACAGGCTGCCCAGAGAAGTTCTGGACTCCTGTGTTCAAGGCCAGCTTGGATGGGGCTTTGAGCAGCCTGGTCTAGAGAAAGCTGTCCCTAACCTTTGGAACTAGGCAATCTTCCAACACAAGCTGTTCCATTATTTTATGATTACTTGTAACTGCCTGCAGTTTTCTTTGTTCAAGGAAGAGTAAAGAGGGTAGAGGTGTTGATTCAATGTGCATTTCTAGAATTTCTTGGATGAAAAAACCAACAATTCAAGCAAAAGCATTGTGATTTTTCAAAGAATTCATTTAGATGTCAAAGTGCTTAATTTCAATTAAATTAAGAATTATACTTCAAATAGATAAATAATTATTTTTTTTAAATTATAAAAATAATTTCTTTTCTGGCTATGTCATATATAAGTAAGTCACAGCCTAAGCATATTAACTATGATTAGGAAAAAGACTCAAATAAATAACCCTGCTCCTGAGTTAGCACCCTCTAGTGCCAGTGAGTGTTTTTGCATTGAAGTTTTTGAAGCAGAAGAACCAAGAAGAGTACCAAGAAAAGTGAGCAACTGTGTGCTGGTAATAAAACTCAGTGCAATGTTGTTGGAAATTCCAGCAGAGCTATGGACAAAAGGAGTCACTTTGGAGGTCAAATGTTGGGCAAAGAATGATGCCAGCTTTTATTTTTACATAATTCAGAGACATGACCTTACCTAAAGAAAGTCGGGGATAGAATTGAAATGAAAATTTTCTAAAATACACACACACACATACATATATATATATATACATACACTTGACCCACTAAGTCCTGAGACATTTCAATGTTTTGGCCTCATTTAGGCTATGACTTATATCAGAATCCCAACATTCTCTACTGGATGGAAGCTCCATTTTTCAGAAGGGAGTTGTTATTTCTGACTGCATTTCCCAGTCTGCTGTGTCTCAGATATACGAGTTGAATGTCCTTTAAACCAGCATAGCATCCTGTGGCCAACCACTCACTGTTTTATTATAATTGCACTGTATTTAGACAAATGATTACACATGCATATATATATATATGGATGGATATAAATGTAATATTTTTCTACTTGCTTTTTGAGTGTGAAAAACAAAAGTATGAAATCTGAATGCTCAGTGCCCAAGCCCCTTTTCAATCAATGAACAAACAAATGGAGAATTAACACTTTTTTATTATAAAATTTATTTCTATAAAAATAATCATTTCACACAAACCTTGATGTGGGGAATAAGAAGGATTATAGAGTAGTACCAATGACACTGATACACAACTATTATTTATTTCAGAAAATTTCTAGTTTTCCTATAGTGAATAAACTCAAGACACATAAAAAAGTACTCTCTCTGTGAAATGCCAGTCTTTTTTTGGCTTTCAGTTCTTGCATTGAAGTGGAAATGATGAATTCCAAGCCCTTTGCACAAATGCCCTGAAAAATAATTTATAAATTTTAAATCAAATTGATTTGTGTAGTTAGTAGATACTAACTATCTCCTCTACAAATAGTTGGGATAATAGTCAGTGAGAGGTATCTGTCTCTCAACGTAAGTCCTATAGAGCCTATGTATGTAGTTAAGGGTACAGTTTCCGAAGTGCTGTTTTTTTGACAAAAACCAGTTTCCCCCATGATTTTTTCCACTGCCTTGACAGGTCATTACTTTCCATGTACCATAGCTCACTGACTCTTCTGTTGTTTCTTGTTTATAGAATTCTCCTCATTACACTTCATTTGAGTGTGTGATGATGTGTCCCCTCAACTATGAATCATGATAGTGCTAAGAATGTACAAACTTTTGAGTTGGGAGAAGTGCTAGAGGTAGCGGCAACATCTGGCTCAACTGCTGAAACCATCCTGCAGGAAAATGGTACCCTGAGAACCACAATTTAATTTTCAGGCAGATAAGGCTTTGAGAAGAAATCCTACCTAAAAGAGACAAAATCATGGCTTTTATTCTGTCTTACTGGGTATTGTAATAAATACTCACTATCCCATGGGGAAAAAAAGAAACATTAAACAGTGGGGTGTATAAATGTAGTTGATAAAACTGAATTTGGATGGTCAACAGTTGGAAGAAAATGAAAGAACATATGAAGAAAAAATCAGGGAGAAAGAATAGAATGGACAGAGGTGAAATGGGAGTAATGCTTACTTAAAATAAATTGTATTGAATAATTGTACTTCTTACTGCTTCTTCATTCACAGAATCATACAATAGCTTGGATTGGAAGGGAACTTGAAGACCATCCAGTTCCAACCCCCACAACTTGACAGCAACATCTAGGGCCAGAATAAAAGACTGACTACATTTTGCTTGTCACCAGCTAATTAGTACAGCACAGGACATTATACTAAGTCTCATTGTTTTAGTGTTTGCTCAGGAGGTGGAGTAGCTTAGTATCAAACATGTAAAGGGGTGTGTGGAGTCTGGAACTCTTTCATGGTTTAAAGATGCATCTAAGTAAAACCCTAAAGAAACTTCTTTCCCTGAATTGTAATCTGTGTTAAATCTGTGCTATCAGAAAGCCAGTGCCATGTGGACACCATTATTAACATTTGTAAAACAAGCCAGAAGAGCTACTAAGAATGGAAATGATTACTTTTGCAGTGACTTGCCAAATCAAGGTTAGCACAGTCTTAGGAGAAGTTACAGATCCCATGGTTTTACTTCTGCTAAGTAAGTGCTAATTTTCATCCTGTGAAAAGTTACCATAGAAACAAGTGTCACTTGTACTTTTTTGTCCACTTCTTCTCCAGACAATGTAAAGATTTTCTGTACTGCATTTTGCCATGATGAGAAACTATAAAAGCTTAGCTATATTGGACACATTGAGTTTTGGATTTTTTTCTTTGGTTGGGGTTTTCTTTGTTTTGTTTTGTTTTGTTTTGTTTTGTTTTGGTGTGTGTTTTTGTTTCATTTTGTTATTTTGTTTTTTTGGGGGAGGTTGTTTTTTTTTTGTTTTGTTTTGTTTTTGTTTTTTTGGGGGTTTTTTGCTTGTTTGATTCTTGGTTGTTTGGATTTATTTTGGTTTGGGGGGGTATTTGTTTGGTTTGGTTTTGGTGGATTTTTTGTTTCAGTTTTGTTTTTTGCCTTTTTTTTTGTTGGTTTTTTTTTTTTTTAATACCACTTAGTGTGATTGTTTCCTGAACGAATGGAATCTCTTTCAGGTTTTGTTTTCATTATCTTTTCTTCCTGGGTATAGGAATGCTGTGCTGAATAACAAACACATGCTCATGCTGCTGCTTGGTTTGGATCTGATGCCTGAGGCACAGAAGTTGCCCATTTCCAAAGCTTGGAAGATAATTTGGCAGTGCATCCTGTTCAGTAATCACCTATATTTCACTACCACTTCATATTTCCGGTTTGTTTCTAGCACACTGATTTTGCAGCTACCAATTTATTCTCTGGATAGACAAGATATTACTTATTATGTAAAGAATAGTGTCCAAATTTTATCTTCTTCTCTCCTGTAGTAGTGGGATAAATAACAACACCATTTTTGACTAAAATTTTGAAGGACACTTACTGTCTTCTGAATTGGCCATGGCCAGTGGCATCACAGACTAACCAGGGCTACACTGCTGATTGTCTCCAGCCAGCTTTACACAGCATGTCAGTGTTAAAGCCATAGGAAATATTTGTGAGTAGAATTGTATTATGAAATGATTTTGCCTGTGTTTTTGAAGATCTATACCTATTGGCAAATTTCAGAGGATCTTAGGAAGAGAAATGGGATATTTTTTTTCCTTACTACAGAATAATCATTTATGCTTGATGGAAACTGAAATCTATGAGCTATTATATTTTTTGTCCTGCTTCTATGTTTAAACATCAAATGCAAAACTTCAAGAAGAAAATGCATATTCAAAATGCATATCACAAGAGACCAAGAAAGACTATGCTATACATACTAGTGAGACTTATTTTACATTATTGTGCTTCTCCAGATATGTCATGGAAAATGGATTTTGCTGCATCATCATCTAGTAGTGTCAAGGTATTTCATTAAGTATTCTGTGACATGGAAAAAGTCATTGTATAACTCACCTTTAGTCATATTACATGCATATTAAATGCACAGTCATAATAGGTAAGACAATAGTCTGGCATAAAAGTTTCTGGACTGAAGTTTGATTTAAAAGTCTTATTTTTTCATTTTGAAAGATTATTGGTTTAAAAACATTCATTACCATAATGTGCCCTTAAAACTGCTCTAAAAGTGGGATTCACACAATTAATGTTATATTTTTGAAGATCTGTGGTCTGGTAGAAATCATGTGACATGAAATTCAGCTCAAATACTTGGCTTAATTTGGGGTTTTTTTTGTTTCAACTGTAAGGCTGAAATCCTGTTCTCATACATGCATGCATTTTTTCCTTTTGATTCCTGCTTTTATAGAAATTAATTGAATCATTATACTGTACTCTATATAAATTCAATTAAATAGTGTTCACTGGTCTTGCAAAAAGTGCTCACATTTTCATTGTAAAAATACTTTGATTTAATAAATACCAACAGCACTATAATCATTACCTAAAAATGAACTTCTTTCATAAACGTATGAATTTATACTTTAAGAAAAGCAACGTTGGCATGAAAAAGTCAGACAGATATTAGTTTTCTTGTGTAAATCCCCCTTACAATGTATATTGCTTGATTTGACCAATGAGGTATTTCAAAAGTATTGTCAAGTTGAAGAAATAATGCATCAGCTAAACTCTGGAGGCTTAAGATTTGTTCTTCTTTACCCCACTGAGCTTTGTGTAATAAGTAATGGAAAATGCCTTTTCATTTGTGCAGTTGATAAAGTTAAAACTTCTTGATTAATATTCATTTCCAGAAATAAGGTACTGCTATGGATTTATGCTATGGATAAGTCTTAGTGCTTGTAATTTCTTTTGTAGTAAAGATAGAGTTGATAAGGATTTTATTTAATAAGGATAATTGTAGCTGAAGGGTTTGGGTGTTTAATATTCCTTAGGTATCTCTACTGACAAATCTAAAAAATGTGAGAATCTCTGATACTTGACGATGACTTTCAGTGATATTACAAAGATTTAAGCAAGTCTTATTCAGGTAAATGGTGCAAGGAATACGGTTATTCATTGTTCTCCCATTGATACAACAACAGATTAGACCCGTAGGTGATGGGTACAGTCGGCAACTCTAAGTTTTCTTTTTGACTCTGTTAGTAATTAACAGAGTTTTAAAATTACACCCTTTAAAATCCATATAAGTCTTACTTTATAGGTTTCTGGAAGCATTTCAGTGTTCCAGTTATATCCCAAGTCATTTTGGGGTAGTCCGTTGATTGTCCTACCGGTTCAAATTAATGTAAATTATAATAATAGCAAGCACTGAACATGCATTAACTGCAGGATGTATTGGCCTTATCAAGACAATTAAAACACGCCTGGGAACTTTCACAGAATCAAAGAATATGCTGAGTTAGAAGGGACCAATGAGGGTCATACATTCCAACCCTTGGCCGTGCATGGGGGGTCCCGACCCAAAGAGTCACACCATCAGCCTGAGACCATCATCCAAATGCTTCTTGAACTCTGCCAGGTTTGGTGCTGTCACCACTTCCCTGGGAAGCCTGTTCCAGTGCCCAACCATCCTCTGGGGGAAGAACCTTTTTCCAATATCCATCCTAAACCTCCCCTGACACAACTTCAAGCTGTTCCCTCAGGTTCTGTCACTGCTGACCACAGAGAAGAGGTCATTGTCTACCGCTCCTCTTCCCCTCATAAGGAAGCTGAAGACTGCAACGAGGTCTCCCCTCAGTCTCCTCTTCTCCAGGCTGAACAGAACAAGTGACCTCAGCCACTCCTCATGCGGCTTTCCCTCAGGCCTTTCACCATCTTTGTTGCCGTCTTTTGGACACTCTTTAACAGCTTAATATCTTTCTTATATTGCAGTGCCCAAAACTGCACACAATGTTCAGAGTGGTGTCACACCAGTGCAGAGCAGAGTGGGACAATCCCCTCCCTTGATCAGTGGACGATGCTGTGCCTGATGCCCCCCAGGACATGGTTGGCCCTCCTGGCTGCCAGGGCACTGCTGACTCATATTCAACTTGCCATCGACCAGGATCCCCAGGTCCCTTTTCATGGCACTGCTTTCCAGCCTCTCATTCCTCAGTCTGTATATACATCTGGGGTTGACACATTCCAGGTGAAAAATCCAGCACTTCCCCTTGTTGAATTTCATATGATTGGTGATTTCCCACTCTTCTAATTTGTCAAGGTCTCTCTGCAGGGCCTCCCTGCCTTCAAGGGAGTCAACAGCTCCTCCCATGTTTGTGTTGAATGGAAACTTACTTAGTAACTCTTCCAGTCCTGCATTCAGGTCATGTATGAAGATGTTGAAGAGCACAGGGATGGAGATGGAGCCCTGTGGAACCCCACTAGTGACAGGTCACCAGTCTGATATCACCCCATTCAATATTACCCTCTATGTCTGACCCATGAGCCAATTGCTCACCCACCACATGATGTGTTTATCCAGCTGTGCTGGACGTTTTGTCCAGAAGAATCCTGGGAGAGACAGTATCAAAAGTTTTACCAAAATCCAAAAAGATTACATCAGCTGGCTTCCCTTAATCAACTAGGTGGATTACCTTGTCATAAAAGGAAATCAGATTTGATAAAGAGGACTTCTGTAGCACGAAGCTGCGCTTTCTGTGACCAATGGCTGTTTTGTCTTTCAGGTGCTTTTCAATACTTCTGATGCCTTAAAGAGTGAGGAAAAAAAAATACAGGCAACTTTAGTAGGAGATTAGATAAGAGAGCAGAAGCTTTGATGAGCCTCTATGCTCCAGGAATACATGTCCACAGGATCCCCCACTTTGACCCTGGTTCCAAGATTTTACAATAATGTCCATCCAATCCCATTCTGTTATTCCCCCTGGTCCTGTCGCGTTCTGCCCCCGGCAAACCCCATTGGGAATTGAGTCTGGGGGCTTGGGACCCCTCTTTCATCATCGTCTTCCTCGGAGCACGTCAGGTCCTTGGAGGCCTTCCAAAGCTCCAGATTTGGAGGTCCTTCTGTCTATGTCTTTATCTTCTGGTACAGGCTTCATGGGACTTCTCTGCAATTCTACCTTGAAACAGAGACTAAATAGCTACTGGAGTTTTGAGGGATTGATATAGGATGGGGTTGGTATATGTAAACATTAAGCTACTGAAGTTATTTCACTGGTACATTAAATCTACAATAACTTCTAAAATCTATAAAATTAAAAAATCAAAAATCAAAAACCCTGAGGCATCTCTTCCCAGAATAATCTCCGTAACTTTATCAAGCATCAAAGTGAGACTGAGAGGCCTGTAGTTTCCAGGGTCCTCCTTTTTGACCTTCTTGAAAATCAGGAGAACATTCGTCAGCTTCTAATAAGCTGAAACCTCTCTAGAATCTCAAGACCACTCAAAAATCATGAACAGAGGTTCTGCGATGATATCAGCCAGCTTCCTGAGGATTCTGGGATGAATCCCATCAGGCCCCATAGATTTGTTGCAATCCAGCTGGAGTAGCACATCCCACACAATTTCAGGGTCAGCTGGGAGTTGGTCGTTCTTGCAGTCATTGTCCTCTGGTTCAGGGTACTGAGACCCCATGTTGAAGACAGAGGCAAAAAAAGTGTTAAACACCTCTGTCTTGTCTCTGCCCCTGATTGTGAGGTGACCATCCACGTTCTGTAATGGGCCAATGAGATTTCTGTACTGCCTATTGCCACGAATGTATTTGAAAAAACTCTTTCTATTGCCCCTCACATTTCTGACAGCTTCACTTCCAATTGAGTTTTGGCCACACAAATCTCTGAATTTTTCCCATGCCACTTGATCTTTCTTCCACTGGGCATACACCTCCCTTTTTTGCCCTATTTCCAAAAGATCCCTGTTAAGCCAAGCTGGCCTTCTGCCTCACCTGCTTGACTTCTCATATTTAGAAATTACCCACTCCTGTGCCCTTAGGAAGGTTTAGATATTATTAGGAAAAATTTCTTCCCCAAAGGGTTGTAAAGTATGGGAACACTCTCTTCAGGGATGTGGTGGAGTTGGTATCACAGGTATTTAAAAGATGTGGATTTTTAGGGGACATGCATTAGTGGTCGACTTGACAGTTAGGCTTAAGGTTGGACTGGATAATGTTAAAGGTCTTTTGCAACTGAAACAATTCTATAATTCTATGGTTCATGAAAATCAAGAACTCAAGAGGAGAGAATAGAGTGAAAAAGGAGAAAAAGGTCAGTCAGATATACATTTCCATGTATCTGGACCTAAACAACAGGTGTATAAATATTTGTATACTCTAACACTCTCATGGACAACAATTCTACTGACGCAAAGGGCCTTCTGACTGACCTTCAACTAAGAAAATTCTTTGTCTTCATGCATCTCAATAGTTTCCTTAGCTTCAGAGTGTGGAATCTGAAGACCCAGTATGTTCTCTGTTGGTGATTGACTCCATCAGTGCTGATGACAAATTATCCACAATTACATAGAATAGTTAAAAATTGTGAAGGCATTTTCATGCTCACAGAAAGCCTATGCTTACAACTAAGTTTAGATACTACATAACAAGCCAGCAGTGTTATGTGTACTGGCTTTCTCAAACAAGGCAGGGGGAAGAAGGAATCCTTGTTCATGAACAAGCAGTGCCAAAGTCAATGGAAAACTCAGATTTTCTCTGACAATTTTACTTTGCTGTATTCTCCAATGGACATCAAAGATCCACTGGGAATTGTCACTCAGCCACTGTAATGTCTTGAAAGACCATGGAAATCAACTGGGGATTTAAAGTCTAAAGAACTTGCAGAAGATCTGTATGCTTCTATCTCTTTCCAATAATATTCTGTAGCAAGTGTAAGACATTCACAGCACTCAGAAGGTTGGCACTTAGCAGCTATACATATTCATTATTTTAGAGTGTTTGTTCACCCTTCCCCCCATGTTCTCTTTCTCATGGGTATCTGAACTCTTTAGGTGCTGTTTTGTATTCAAGAACTTTAATTCTCTTTTAATTCCTCAGTGGTCATATTCTCCACTAAGATTATGTTTAGTTTTTTCTTGTTCAGGTGTCATTTCATCAGTGAGCAAAATTTGGTTAATGCTAGCAGGGAGATGCATTAGCTGTTTCAGGACATATTTCTATTTTTCCAGTTATTTTATTTTTTCTAAAATAATTCCTTTGCAATATTTAAGACAGAATAATCCATTTTAGGCTGATCAGAACTTTGATCCTGATCTCATCCCTGATTACTCTGGCATTGATTTAACATTATTTTTGCCTTACCAGGCTGACTAGGATAAAACCTGTCATGTGCATTCGTCTTTGTTACAAGATGAATGAATTAGACAAGCTTTAAAAGCATTTTAAAGAGCAAGGTGCTGGAACTGCATTCTTAATCTGCATTCTTTCCTGCTGTCTTATAGGATGTACTAAAATATTCTTTTTAGAGGTCAGATCACTTTTCTCCAGGTTTGTAAAAAGGATAAGAGCCATAAATTAAACAGCCTATGGGATAGGTTCAAGAGGTAGTCCATTCCAGTTACAAACACCCTATTCCCTTGAAAATTATGACTCATCAAAAAAAAGAATTAAATCTCACTTCTGGAACTTTAGCTAGCTTAACTTATCCAACTGTGGATTGGACTTTGCCAATGAATAATAAATATTTATAATAAAATTTTAAACAAAAAAATGCCCCAAAACTACAACAAAAACAACCAAGGGAAAAATCTTCTAAACAAATATCACAATCCTTTTTTTTCCACTAGCTCAGAACAGAGAAGTACAACCTGTTGGAATAGAAAATACTTAGAGGAGGTCTTACTTGATTGTAAGTGTCTACAGGGTGTTTGCAACATACCTTTATTTTTTATTCTACTCTAAATTAGCAATCAATAAATAGATGTGTGACATTTTCTAATTAGCCATTAGCCTGTGTCATCTTTAAGTGAGAAAAGTACACAGTGACAGGGAAGAATACTCAGCATGGTCAAGTAAGCTTGTCCAGCATGATGAAAAAAAGAAGTGCTCATTGAAATACTAGGTCTGAAAATTGCCTGGCTTTGCTGGGGAAATGACCTCTTTTCCAGTATTCTCATTCTCAGGTGAAAAAAAGAGATCCAAGGACATGTGCTTCACACTCTAACTTCTTTATGAATGCCAATCTATGTGTTTTTTTTTTTTAATATATGACAAACAATCCTGAGCTTTTTTTGTTAAAATTAAATTAACAGAAGTAGACAGGTTAGGTTTAAAATTACTTCTTTGTGGACATTAAGTAACATTAGAGAAACAGTGAGATTATGCTAAGTAACATTGTCTTGAGCCTGTCACTACCTTTTTCTTCTGCTACACAAGATATTTTTTCAGCAGACAATGTATATAGAATGGGGATTTGAGTTACAGTGTAATGTAAGATTACATTTGGCACTTGGATTAGGGCCCTTACTTCCAATTCTCCTCTGGTTTCCTGTAAAAAACTAGTAAGTATGTGTCAGATCCTTTTCTCTTTTACAGAGGCTTGTGACAGAGATAAACCATATTCTCCTGTTATTCTTGTTAGCTGAAGGCTCAGCGATCAGGTGCTGTACTGTTTCGCTGTATTACCTTCAGTTGTGAGTTGATTGATTTGAAGTTACTTTAACATCTGTACTCCACAGAGAATATAAGAACATTTCCATCTTTTGGGGACTTTCTCTCAGAATTTTGAGTATGGCGGGAAAGTAATGGCATTCTAGGTCTGGAAGAAAAGTCAGCAACTGACTCACAGGGCTTGGGTAGAAAATAGATACCAGAAACTTGGCTGTGGAAGCTCATGGTCAGCTATGGCCTGAAACTTGCGACACATAAACTTTATATATACATGGTTTTACAACCCTTGACACTGAGCAGACACTGAGTCCATGCCTTTGCATGTGCCTAACCTGTACCACTTCAATGATATTTAGAAAATGTAACAAAATTTGAGTTCAATTAACTTCAGTCATCTCTAGTGCAGCATCAGCTTCTTAACTCATCATGGCAGGTTCTCTAGATGATCAGTAGAATAATGTGGGCATTTCTAGGGTGTGATCAGTCTTATCCTAAACTAAACTGAACCAAAATAAAACTGATGAATCATGCAACAGAAGAGTCTCTTTCTCTTCGTGAACTGTAAAGGGAATCTAAACAAATATCTCAGGTGATGACATTGAATGTTAGTTGAGATGAAGCCCATGTTTTCGTATTCTTGCTTCTAGCTCCCTGGGGGATTAAACATTCAGTGCCTTCTCAAAGCATGCATAAGACTCAAAAGGCTGGCCATTGCATAAATGTAAATAAGGCTGCTTCTTTCTTTAGAAGAAAAGCCTTGTTAATGTCCTTATGTCACAGTTTATAACAGCCTAACAGCCATGGTAACCAACAGTGGACATTCAATTGGTCGAGACAACTACAGTGATGTCTGGATGATCAGTGATGTCTGCATGACTCCTACTGTGCTTCTGTGCAGCATGACTAAGCAAGGAAGAAATGGACATGGAAGTCAGCAAGACTGTCTCATACCAGTGAAAGAGAGGGATACTTGCAGTGCTTCTGTGGTATAAGATCTCTCTCTCCCTCTGCTGACACCTGATATATAATGTACTCAGTGGTGAATGACTTCAGATTTTCTTGGATCCATCTTTTCTGATGGATTTAATTTGAAAGCCAGCATTGATTATTTTAAGGAATGAGTTTGACATTTCATCAATTCCAGGTATGCTGAAACAATTGATTTGCACTACTGAAAACTGTGATTGTTCTATTCCTATTATTTCTATTAAGCTTTATAAAGGTGTTTTGAATGACTTATGGCATATGGTGAATCATATTTGCTCTTTGTTGTATAATAAAAAATTATGGTTTCCTACAAGAAGCTAAAGCAGATGATATTTTTAGAGTGAAAACGTGAATAATTAAGGTTTGAATGACATGCTGCTAACTGCTTTGGGCTGTCCCACTTGCAGTTAAGAAACAAGTGTTGAGCTAATTTAACCTCATGGTTTGTGGTATCATCACACACCTCTTTGTTTGCTCTTGCACTAGTATATGTCCATGAAAGGTTGGTCTTTTTCCTGAGTAATTGCATACTGGAAGTGGGGTAGCATATAACAGATAGCTTTGTGATGTTGACATAGGGTCCTGAAGTATTTCTTATTATATTATTATTTTTAGAGAAGTTAGAAACTTTGAAAAAGAAGTAAATCCCTTGTAGTATTATCCTTTCCATACCCAATTATTAAATCAATAGATTTTCAGAGACAATGGAGGATTGTTGATCCATGTTCTGCCTGAAGAAAGTCCATGCAAAATAAAGCCAGAAGTGTCAGAGGTATTTCAGAAAGACAAAAAAAAAAAAAAAAAAAAAAAAAGGACAGAAACCCCTTGAATCCATTGATTTTGATTTCCTGGTTGGGTATTGGCAATTTGAGTCTACAAATACTAGCAGGTTGAAGTGACATATGAAGCAGTAGGTCAACACTGATGTATATAAACTAGTGTCATTCTGTGCATCTACTGGACTGCTGGACTGCAAAGTGACATCCCCTGCTTTATTCCCCGTCTTTGAGTATTCTGTTGCTGGTAATGTTTTCTGCTTCTTCCTCCCTAATTCTGGGTTTGCCTGTGGTGGAAGGTAGATGGATATCATAAAGTATTACTCATTCTCTGCAGCAATATTAATCAAGGATAGACTGATCTTAGATATCTAAAGTCTAAGTAGAACTTATTTTAGTTATCTAAATCACAGGCATATACCTTTCAGCCTGTCACTACTTCTTGATGACACCAAGCTGTGTTGTGTGGTCCACACAGGCTGGAGAGGTGGGCCTGTGCAAACCTCATGAAGTTCAATAAGGCCGAGTGCAAGGTTCTGCACCTGGGTCGGGGCGATCCCAAGCACAAGTATAGGCTCGGTGGAGAACGGATTGAGAGCAGCCCTGAGGAGAAGGACTTAGGGGTGATGGCTGAAGAGAAGCTTAGCATGAGCTGAAAATGTGCACCTGTAGACCAGAAAGCTGACCATATCCTGGGCTGCATCAAAAAGAAGCATGGCCTGCAGGCCATGCTATGATTCTATGATTCTGAAGCTTTCCAGAAATTTAACTGCAACTCTTCTCTACTGTACAGGCATTCTGTATTCATTTCATTAGAATGATAGCGTATTTGATTATTATTCTTTTTTATCTGTCCTTTGGCTGTTACCCAACCTAGCTAGTAGATGGTTTTTCCTGGACACATTGAGGAGAAAAACAGGTATACAACAAAATTAACACTGATTTGTAATGAATATAGTGTTCACTGATAGGAAAGGCTGCATGAATGGAAAATAGTCATATTGTTCTGGCTACCCTGCGTTTCTTATGTATCATAGTATAAGCTACTGTTTCTGTTACTCCCCACCACTCCTTAGCACAAGTTGATTTCTGAGCCACTCATGCTTAACCATCAGAGTTTCCCTTCAACAAAAAGGGAAATTGAGTCATTTGCAATCACAGATCTGTCAAAATTCATTACCACTGAATGTATAAGACTGTAACCTCTGGGACATTATTTCAACAAAATACATAGAAATAAATTTCATAGCAGTTGGCAATGTCCAGTCACAAATAAGATTCACTGTCCTGTTGCATATTTACATAACATAGAAATGTCTCACATAGCACTCATTTGTGAGAGATGGAGCTTCTGTGAGCAATTATTGGTGACCCTTTCTTGAATACAGCAATCAAATTAGCCTTTCTCAGGAGAAAAAAAAAAAAAAAAGTACAGTTTTTTAACATTAAAAAGAAAAAAGAAGTCATCTTAGAATAGAAAACCATAATGAGTACCAATAGTTCTCCCAGTGGGAATTATTCATGATTATGTCAACATTTCTCAGACAAATTCTAGTTCTGAGAGAGAGAGAATGAGACCCACAGAACTAGAAGCAAAAATTTTCCTGTCCGAAATGGTAGACAGCTCTTTCTAATGCCTAATTATAGCCAATCTGCCAAGACAAAACCCCAAAGGAGGCATGTAAACCATTAAACATCCAGTATTGAAAATGAAGAACCCATTATCTGTTTGAAATACATTGATTTTATTCTGCTTAAGAATTTAGTTTTAATACCCTTTCCTTGTTTGTCTTCACGCAGTTAAATGGCACAATAAGGAGAACAAAACTGAGTCCTCCCTGGGGTTTCCCTGTAATTCAGAAGCCTCCTAATAATTAGGGTGTTTTTTTGTTTGTTTTTTTTTTGTTTTGTTTTGTTTTTTTTTTTTTTTGTTTTTTTTTTTTTTTTTTTTTTTTTTTTTTTTTTTTTTTTTTTTTTTTTTTTTT
>JAWWTY010000001.1:60884741-60913380 GCA_035222235.1 Margarornis squamiger | reverse complement strand
AAATCTTTGGAGTTTGGATTTTTGTTGCTGATTATTTTGGTTTCTTTGTTTCTTTGTGGTTTTTTTTTTGTTTTTTTTTTTTTTTTTTTTTTTGTTTTGTTTTTTTTTTTTTTTTTTTCTTCTTTTTGAGATTTCATACTCTTGGCATGAATGCTACAAATCCCAGCACTGGCAGTAGTTGTACCTTCTACATTAAATACATATAGGTTAAAATACAGACTCAGTCCAGGGAGCAAGGATTAGAACCCATGAGTCTCGCGCAGCTTAGTGCACTAATAATAGGCTGAAGTCTGTTACTCCCTCTTTGTAGAACAACTTTGATAATCAGAGCATAAAATTAATTTCCTCACTGCAAGCATTACATGAACTTGTGGAAAGGCAGAAGATACCAGAATGTACTCTATCAAGCCAAAAAGTGTACATAAACAGGCTAAGATTTTTACCTTGTTTTGTGTTGAAGGGAGGAGTTACCGTGACTGCCTCTTGCACCTACTTTTTGTTTGTCTTTTCCTTCCATCCATCTACTTGGTTTCAAATAGCATGTTCAAAGCAAGTATTCCAAAATGCAAACTATGAGTAGACAGGAGTCTTCTCCAGATTCTTTCTTGTTCACTGATATTCTGGGAAATTGATTGAATTTGAGTATACACTTCTCATCTTGTTTATAACCAGTAAGTTTTCTAAGTCTGTTACAGGTTTTCATAAAATCATAGAATGGTTTAGGTAGGAAGGGACTCTAAAGATCATCTAGTTACGACCCTCCTGTCATGGACAGGGATACCACTCCCTAGGCCAGGTTGCTCAAAAACACATCCAACCTGGACTTGAACACTTTCAGAGATGGGGCATCTGCAAGTTCTCTGAGCAACCTGTTACAGTGCCTCACCACTCTCACAGTAAAGAATTTCTTCCTTACATCTAATCTAAATCTCTCTTCTCTTAGTTTAAAACTCTTCTACCTTGTTTGATCACTTGCTCTTGTAAAAAATTGCTCTCGCTCTTTTCTATAAAGTTCCCTTTAAGAAAGGCCTTAAAGAGGTATCACCAGAGGCTTCTCCAGGCTGAACAACCTGAGGTGTCTCACCCTGTCTTCATAGAAGTGGTCCTCTGATCAGCTTTGTGGCCTTCTCTGAACCCAGTTTAATAAGTCCACATTTTTCCTGTGCTGAGTACTCCAGATGTGGAAGCAGTACTCCAGGTGGTGTCTCATGAGGGCGAGTAAAGGGACAGAACTGCCTCCTTTGACCTGCTGACCACATTTCTTTAGCTGCAGCCCAGGATACAGTTGGCTTTCTGGGCTGCAAGTGCACACTGTTGGCTCATGTTCAAATTTTCATCCATCAGAACCCCTAAGTCCTTGCCTGCAGGGCTGCTCTTAATGACTTCTCCTCCCAGTCTGTACTCATATGTGTGATTGTCCTGACCCAGATGCAGCACCTTGCACTTGGACTTGCTGGACCTCATGAGATTCCTGTAGGTACCCTTCTCATTCAAATCTCTCTGGATGGCATCTCTTCCTTCTGTTGTATCAACTGCACCACTCTGTCTGTTACACACCAGATCAGTGATTACTGCATCAGAACACCCCTCCCTGTGAACCTGACTAGCGGCTGCTCTTGCTTACTGCTTCCTTGTGGGGCACGGGAAGTTCCTTGGTTCAAGATAACTGTGGCTGCTTGTAATAAACCCCATGGAGGGGAAATGAGGAAGCAAAGCCCAAAACTCTTTAGAGAAGCAAAAAGGTACCTTCCTCAAGAAAAGCTAAGTAGCTTGCTAAGTAAAGCCAAACCTCTCTCTCTCACTTTGCCTGCCTTAGAGTAGGTTGGGGGTGTGTGTAATGCCTGTCTCAGGGTGGGGACAGGAGTTTGCATGGTGGAGCTGGGCTCCTCAACTCATGTTAAACTTTGCTTGCTTGTGTTGTGAAAGCAAAGGAGAATTTCTGTCCTAGGCACTGTGTTGCTTGAAGCCTGACCTTTGGATGGGTATAGAGAGCAGCACCTCACTAAAGGTAGATGCTGTCCATGGATGGAAGTGAAGAAAATGTTCCAGCTGCTGCAGTAGACAGGCTGAGTTTGTAAACTCCCTCTCCACATTCTGAGTTACATTTCATTTGCAATTTTAAGAATGACAGGGTGAAAGGTGTTGATTTGCATAGAGCAAAGTTTCTATATTGGTAAAACTCCTAGTTTATGGTTATGGATATAACAATTACCCACTGTGTGCTTTTCTCTTTCTCCTGTACTTTTTCTTCTTCTGACAGCTAGGTTCTCCTATGGCTGCCACTACAAGAATAAGAGAGATGGCTAAACCTGGTCCTAGTAGTTGTTCTGACCCCAAAGGGTGTATTGTTACACATCATATTAGTGATTATTGAGTCAGACCTCCTTGTATGGTGCGTCTCTGTGAGTGTGTGCAGGGGAAAGGCTGGGCTGTCCCTGCAGGCCTTCTACAAGCCCTGCCCAGAGCACATGGGATGCAGACACACAGCCGTGGGAGCTGTGGCTGGGATGGCAGGCAATAAGGCCTGCCTTGTAGCCCACCCACACTACAGCCCTGGAGCCCCTGACTTGGTTGTGACATTCCTCACTTTGGCTGAGGGGACAGAGAGTGGTCAGTGAACCAAAGGTACCACCTGGAGGGAGTGGTCACAGTGACCAGAGCAAATAAGTAGGCACACATGAGGTGTCCATTGTGAGCCCTGGCCTTTTCTCTCGGAAGCTGTCAACATGTGACCTTCTGAGTGGTAACTATATTCTTTCTCCCCTCTTTTTCTTTCTTCGCTTAATCTCTCTATTCTTTTCTTCCTCTTGTGGGTACCCTAAACACTTATATTCTGTAAGTTATAGGTATCTCACTTTAAGTGGCATGGAGTTTGTGTCTGCTAAGTGTAACAAAGTTCCCTCTAACAATGTTTGCTAATCCTGGTAACCTGTTGTAATGCTTTTGTGAAGTTGCATGTTATCTTTGTAAAACCCTTTTTGCCAAGGCTCCTATATTCTCACCAAAATAAAAGAAATCTCTTCGAGAAAAATGTGTAGTTATTCTCCAGATGTTAACTCAGGGTACCAAGGAACCAAAGGCTTTGCAAAGGTTCATGTGGCCGAAATCCCTTGAAGTGTACACCAGATAAAGTTGGACTGGGTTGTAACAGGTGTTCCTTTGTCATTCCATCACAGTAGGTCACCAGCTTGGTCAGGCACAATTTGCCCTTAGTGTAGTTTAGTGAGGCTTTCTTAGGTAATCATCTTGCATGTATGTGCCTTAACCTTGCTTCCATAAGGATCTGCTCCATGATTTTCCCAGGCACAGAGGTGAGGCTCACTGGTCTGTAGTTCCCTGGATCTTCCTTTCTTCCCTTCTTTAAAATAGAGAGATGCTTCCATTTTTCAAGTCACTGAGGACTTCACCTGAACACCATGGCTTTTCAAATATGATAGAGTGTGGCTTGGCAACTAGATCAGCCAGCTCCCTCAGGACCCTGGGAAGCATGTCATCAAACCCTATACACATGTGCTTGTTGAGTTTAATAAGGTGTTCTCAAATCTGCTCTTTGCTTATTGTGGATGGGACTTTGCTCCCTTCAGTCACCACCGGGAGATTCAAGGACTTGACAGACATAGGAAGCCTGACTGTCAGTGAAGACTGAGGTGAAGAACTTGCTAAGTACCTAAGCCTTCTCCATGTCTGTTCTCACCAGTTCTCCCTTCTTTTTATCACAGGGTTGCACACTCTTTAGCCTTTCTTTTCTGACCTAAGCATTTGTAGAATACCTTCTTGCTACTGTGTTGGGTATCCCAGTATAAGGTGCCAAATTCTTCTCTTGAATTTTGTGTTCAAGCAGAGTGTCCATTGTCATGTTGCCTGCCTCTTGCTGTGTCACTATGAACAATTTTTCTCTAATAAGAACTACTCTAGAGGTAGTAGACTCAGAGCACTGATGTTCGAGTATGATTCTACATTTGATTTTAACACTAAAAAAAGGGTCCTGATTTTGATTAAAATTATTTAATTTCACATAAATTTAATTTGTCATTGACTAAAATGGTAAGAATGTTGGAGCTTCTTACATTAATAAGCATAAATTTGATAATTTCTCTGTTAGTAAAAATTAAATGTTGTGAGTTAAAATCCCTCCTTTCTGCTATTTCCGTAGGCAAGTGTGAGCTTGTACTTACAAGGCAACCAGTGTAACAGTTCTGAGCTTTGTCTCAGTATGGAGTCACTGCTGAGATGGTGAAGAGAATAAGATTACAGGATGTGATCACTAGTGTGACAGCAAGTCATACAGACAAGATCAGCCTTTTTGCAGCCTAGCTCTCACCCATGCTGCCAGTGGAATAACTGTGATAATACAGAACTCTGGAAAGGGATGCAGAGCACAGATGGTGCATGGGACCAGTGGTTATGTGTCTCTTGTACTGTTTGGCCATAGTTAGACATTAATACTGCATGTAGAAAGTTTAAACACATATTAAATGCATCTATGTAATGTACAGCCACATTTGTGCTTAAATTGTAGACAGTTTCTATTCAGAATACGAATACTTATCACAGTACGTTCAGTTCTTCGTCTTAACACACAACACCATAATATCCTGTCATTTGTTTTTCCAGGTTTATGCCAACCTCAGTACCCTCAGCCTGGTCCCCAGTCTTACAGAAATAAAATAACATGATGGTGTTGATTAGGATCATTCAAGAAAGAGAGGGAAGAAAGGTGTATCCATCACCAACTTGAAGCACAAAGAAAACTGTATTTGATGCTGTTTCTCACATCTCTGCCTCTCTGGGTCTGCAATAGTACTTCAGAGAGGTGTGTGATATAATTTGGTAATGCCTTTGGTGCTTAGTATAATGCTCCTGAGAAGATAAAGGAAGAGTCATACAAACAAACAGGAGGGTTAGACAGGTGTCATAATTCTTAATGTGAACTTTGTCAAAGTGTCTAGATAAAGCATCTATATCTTAATTGTCTTAATGTTTTTTATAATTTTTTCACATGTCCTTTTGATTATTTTATCAGTATCCCTAAATTTGATTTTCAGTTCACAAATAGTTTAGCAAATGAATTGTATTGTTTCTCTCTCTCTCCTCTTGTTCTTCATTGAATTCTCAGCTTTTTTCTTTGTTCCAAAAGTAGGTAACATTACACACTTATGTTTATGGAGTCTGAAGGGGCAGTTCAATGGGACTAAGCACTTGGTTAGATGAATTTATTTAACACACTTCAAGTGCTTTATTATGATATGAAAGCAAAGAGATTCATTCTTATCAGCTAGACGATATTTCTTTTTCTCTGTGCGAGCAGAACCCAATACCTCTGAACGATGCATCAATTAAAAAGAAAACCTGAGCAAAAGTTGCAGATACTCAGTTCCCAGTCAGTTTGAGTAAAGCCTTCTCCTTTGTTCTGCTCTGTTTTTCAGAATTGAACAGATGGATATCTCCCAAGATAGAGACAGGAATAGAAAGTTCCTTTGTAAGGAAAATGATGGAAAGCACATTCTAAGAACTTAAAATTTCTGATAGTGCTGAGAATGGACAATGAGGGGTACAAAGACAGGCAGAGAAGAAATGAACATATGGAAAGATAATATAGAGAATTTTAGATTACTGGAGAGGGTTAAAAAGAATGTGTAAGAAGGAACGAAAAGGAAAGCAAAAAACTGAGGGTCAGCAGCTGTTCTTGATTGAAAGAAAGTGTTCATCTGGAGATTCATAAGATCTCTGAAAGGCAGTAATGGCATAGGTGGTGCACACTGAACAAATGATGTGAATGGAGGAATGCAAAGCATTCTTGTCTGCAATGAGTTGGGGCAATGGACACAATAAGGCAAGTAAGCCTTGTTTATATGCTATCATATGGGGTTTCACTGCCTTGAAGAAGACTGCTCACCAGTGGAAGTGGCTGCAGCAGAGAGACCAATGAGTGATTAGTTTGGGTTTTTTTCATTTTTTTGCTAGTTTAAGTATAATTAAGAGTGGGCTTATTTATTGATTTAACTTCTCTGCTAGGACAGTTTTTCAAAGACAAAGCATGGATGAACAGTGGCTTGCCTATAAGATGAAGCTAAAGCAGTTTAGGTAGGATACAGCTAAGAACATATTTGTTGTAGGTTTCTGCTAATCCATTTTAGCATTTCAGCTGGAGCATTTCACTGAGGTCAGTTTAATCCTCAGGCTTCCTTCCAACAAAATATCTTGTGATCTCCTTTCTCAAAGTTATGTTTTCATCTCCAAGTTCCTCTGTGAACAGGGGAACTGGATAGAGAGCTGTCAAGTCTCTGGATTCTCATGTTCATGTCTGAGCATCCAATCATGTTTGTCCTCTAAGATATTTAAATTTTGTATATATATAAGACCATTTTATAGTCTTATAAAAGACTGGATAAATACTTTTATTTTACCTTGGATACTTTAAAATTATCTTGGATAACTTGGTTGAGATGCTATTTTCTCATGTGTCTAACACAAACATTCTATAAATGCTATCCATACTTTCTTTTTCTTGAATGAAATCTTAAACACACTTTCTTGGATTCATGAGATAGAGAAAAATGAGATTGTGGGGGTGTGTGTCTGTGTGTCTGTGCGTGTCTGTATTTCCTAGCTAAATCTTGTGGGACCAAGCTCTTCACATGAGTGAGTAGGGAGGAATGAAGAGGCCGGACAAGAGGATAGTATCCATACTGTCCTAAAAACTTGTGAGTCTCTTGGACTGTTTTAAACAGATTTTAGAGAAAAGTAGTTTTTCATGAACAGAACGGAGGAAAGAGTCTGTACATAGGCTGTCCCTGAGGGAAACTATGTAAGATTGCAACTTCCCTTAATACATATTTAACACAAAGGACAGAGGCACTGTAACTGTCCTAATCTATGGGAAAACATTCATTCAAAGATTGTACATTAAAATACATCAGAAATTTCACACTTTGATCAAAGTTTCTCTTGTGAAGAAGTCTGATAAGACTAACAAAGATCAGGTTTAGGTCCTATAGCTGTAGTAGAAGCTAAAAACTCAAAATAAATTGAGACACAAAATCATTAATGGCAGTGTTTCATTAGTCCTTGTGATTATGAAGGTGCTTGTCTCAATGAAGCAGCTGGTGATGGCTTAGATCACATTATCACATTCTGCTCTATATTAAGAAAGCTGTGAGAAGTTCAATTCTCAGAACACTGATAATGGGTCATAATCTTCCTGAGAGTATTTTTAAAATACCCAACGCTGAACTGCTTACTGAAAAAAAAATTAATAACAGTTTCATGAACTTGTTTTTCTCGGTGTTTATCACTTCGCAATTCATGGTAGGACTGTGGTTTGAATTTGGACTAGTAGTGAATTAGACTAATTTCCATCTGACACAAAATTTTTAGTTTGCTTTGATAAACTAAACATTTTGTTTGGTTGGTTGTTTTTTTGTGGTTTGTTTGTTTGCTTGTTTGTTTTTTTCCAGAAAAAGGGAATATAAGTCCACCTGGTGCCATGGGATCCTTACCTACTGTAACAGCAAGAAGTCCAAGAGGGGACATGGCCTACAACTACAATATTAAAATCAGTCTCAAGGAGTGATTCCTGACCCCTCTACCAAACGACGCTCAGTGATGTATCCACTCTGCTCACACCTCACCTTGTTTTGAGCAGACTGATGTGACATTTCCAATAAACACTCGGTCCTTGGCTTCTTTGAACCCAAGATAAAAATTCCTTGTGTATATGTGTGTGTTCATGTGTGTATGCACATGTGAGTAGAAGGCATAGTGGCTATGCTTCAGCTTGCAGAAAAAGGTGTTTTTTGTTTTTTGTTTTTTTGTCATGAAACTAATGCAAGTTATGCATACCTTATCATATGGTACATGAGAGATGAGATTATTTGAGAATATAAAACTTCTGGCATAGCGCCAGAGGACTTTTTGTTGGGGATCAATTCAAAGCTTGTGCTACTGTACTTTTTCTGCTTTCTGGAACAAACCAGTGTAGGAGAACAGAGTTACACAAAATGGAAAAAGAACGAGACTGCTTAACGAGACCGAGGAATCAAGAAGGAGAGCTACAAGAATGAGCTATTCTGCACAAGAGACACTTTATTGTGTATATTGCATTGTTATGGGTTTCCCAGTTTATGAATTCACAGTTGTAAAGTTAAATAGCATAGTTGCATGCTATACAAAATAGAGTTTGGTGTTATTCCTGCTCCCTGATTGGACAGATTTTGCCAAAATGGAGTTTTCCTGTATATGGTTATCTCCACCCTCGTTTACCCCTTATGGTTGTGATCCTCCCCTGTTTTTAGCTTCTATGTAGGAAGCTTTGCATGCTCCTCCCGAATTCCACCCTTCCACCCCCTTTCCAGAAAGTTCCATGCCACCCTTATATAAGGCAGCGCCATTTTCATAAATGTGCCATTCCACCATAGCCATTCCACCACAGCCATTTCGCCATACTCCTGCATGGAGTGTGCCTCTCCTTCCTACCCTCGAAGGGTCTCATCAAACCAGCCTCCCAGAATCTAGCCCAGTCCTGTTTTGAAGGGAACTAGATGATTTGGTAAGTGGTGACTGGATGAATTAATATTTGTGCAGTGAGGATGACAGAAGAGTAGGGGACCCGTATCTGGTTTTGGTGGTGTAGGAATATTTATTAACTCTTAGTAAGTAAAGCAGAGGCTGAATGACATGGCACTAAGTTCCTACTTAAATTCACAAGACAAAACAGAGATCCTCTCCAGATCCACTATGGAAACAACTATTGACATCTGCTGTTCCCCTTTCTTTGTCTGAACATTGACTGAGAGCCAGCATAGCCAGGAGGATGCTTATAGTTAAAGAATAAAAAGTCATGAAGCCACCATTCAAACTAATGCACTGTTGTAGCTTTTCTTACTAGGATGGATACAAGTAAAAATCCCATATTTTTTATAGCTGCTTATTCAACTTTTCAGGTAAAGGAGGGGTTTTTTTTCTTTTTTTTTTCTTCTTTTTTTTTTTTTTGTTTTCTTGTTTGATTGATTTGGGTGGTTTATTTGTTTTTAAATAATGAATAAGAAACATATAATTTTAATATAAATAGGTGCATTCAAATCGATTAAATGGGTATACTTACCTCTTCTCCTAATTGCTTCAAACCGTAGTTATTGAAGATTTATTTTTGGTAACCATTACAAAAATAATTTCAATTTAATTTTAAATGCCTTTTTATTTAATTTTCCTCATTAAAAAGATTAGGTAATGTTTAGCTGTTAAGTAGGTTGCCCATACCAAGTCATTCTTAGGGGTAAAAATATAAAGCTGTACTTCAAAGCCAAGAGTAGGATGCAAAGAACACATAACAGTAGTATGGTTTAAACCCCCTTCAAATTTATGTTTAAAACTCCTTTACATTTAGGTTAATTAAAAATAAAAAAAAAGGCAAAAATTATGGAAAGTTTCTCCAACTCAATTCCTCACAAAGAAAGATGACTCCTATTAGAAACAGTTTCTGGATACATTAGTATCTTCTACTAAAAGAATAAAAGTCACTTTTCTTATTTCCAGCAGATTTTTGTATATCCAGGTACTTAAGGAGTTAATCTATTTCAGCACATCAACTTGTTGCTTCCACATTTACTGTGTGAACAGCAAAATTCCCAGTCTCTGATGAGACTCTGGGCTTAGTTGCACTATATGCTCTCTGAACACAGAGCAGTGTCTTTAGTCCCACTGCTATAGGATATGGCAGGAATTAATGCTGTCTAGAATAAAAGCTGTTAGCTTCATATGTCAAGACAGTTGTTAAAAAAAAAAAAAGAAGTATATCAGAAAGGGGATGTTATGGGACAATCCCAACTCTTATGTCAAATCATAGCCTTGTTCAAAATACACGACCAACATGTTGCCTCAGGTAAAATATCCAGCTGAGTGCAATCTAATAAATCTTTAGATTCAGTTTATTATTTTTCTCCCTGAAGTTACTGTTAGTACTTGAGAAAGAATGAAAAAAACAAGGAAGAAAAAAATGCCTGTATCTGTCAGCCTTGTTGGAAGCCTGCTGATTTTCTGTACTCTGCTGTGCTCCCTTGCTTATCTTCTATTCTACTTCAGCAGTTTTAATGGATGTATGTGGAGCACAGAATCACCGAATATTCTGATTTGGAAGGGTCTCACAAAGGTCATTGAGTCCAATTCTTAGGTGAATGGCCCATACAGGGATCAAATCCACACCCTTGGTGGTTGTGTACCATGTAGCACAATGCTCTAACTAACTGAGCTGATCTCAGGGTCCTCTTTGGATTGTCCACTTTCCATGTGTTTTGGCCATGCTTAAGAAGGTGCTCTGCTATCTACAACATTTTGTTTTCCACTGCAGAAATAGAATTGCATTTTCCTTTGAAAAACAACTTTGGCCTTAAAAAGATTTACCTAGAAAGCAACATCAAAAGAATTCTTGTGGCTGGCCTGCAATTACCAAAGTCTGGAAATTCACAGTTAAAGGTAAAACCCATGAAACCTGAGTTCATCAGTACTCCCTGTGGGTAGTCTTGAGGCAATGACAAAGCATAAATAGGGAGCAGGGCTTTGATTTTTAGTGGTGCTGTCTAGTTTGTTTCAGTCAGCAAAGTAATATTCTTTTCATTAAATATTTAATTTGAATTTTCCATATTTAACTGCATTTTTTTTCAACTTGATAAAAAATCTTGTCTGCTTGGGGCCATTATGGTTGCACTATCATTTTGTGCTGAATCTGCCCATTCATTCTTTTTTTTCTTTTTTTTTTTTCTCTCTCTCTTTCTTTTTCTTTCTTCTTCTTTCTTCCTTCTTATATCTTCCTTTCTTTCCTTTTCTTTTCCCTTACTTCTTTCCTTTCTTCCTTACCTTTTCCTTTGACACGGCACTTATCTCTGTTTCCCCTGTTTCTTCTTCTCACACTTCTCACTTTCTCATTCCCTCCCTCCTCCTTCATTTGCTCTTACTAGGCTGCTGTAGGCCCAAAGACCATTTGAAATAAAGTATTAAAAAAAAATGCATGCATTAGGAAGCCATGTTCCCCATTCAGGTTTATTTTATTTTCTTTGTACCTCTAATGAAGTTACCAGACCCCTCCCTTGGACTTTATTAATAAAGACTATTTGAAGGAAAGAAAGGAGAAAACACTCAAGAAAACAATTGATGTCAAGTCTCTTGATGCCAACAGTTCTTTGTTACACAAGAAAGACTGGAGCACAACAGGATATTAGGAATAATTTAATTTATTTATCAGAGCTTAAATTTCTCTGCTCATAATCTGCTAATTTGTTCTGTCTCCAGCAACATCAGTAATTCACAGCAGAAAGCAGATACACAGGTGAGTTTTTGTTAGCCATTCGGTGAATCTATGAATGACTGTCTGTCAAAGGCTCCTTTTCATTCAGACTAGCAGTAATTTCTTCTGCATTAAGTAGTACATTTGTATAAGTGGAGGTCATTAAAGCTCCTGTGAGAGTCTCATGGAATAGATTTGGATGAATTCTACTTGGATATGTTGCTATTCCCCATGTCTGACGTGTAATATTATTTCTGAAAAATGTTTACAGAAATAAGAATAACGGCAGAAGGATGGTATTGTCATACTTTCTCCAAGCTTTTACATGACTCTGATAAGGATTTACTTTATACACTGTATTTCATATTCATAAGAAAAGAAAAAATCCCTCTACGTTTATCTCCCCAGAATTCTCAGATGAAATTCAGTGCAATGTTTGTAGGAAGTCCCTCAAAATACTTAGCCTGAGACTGAAAGAAGAAACAAATGCATTTGAGGTTATTGTTATTTTTTCCTACTTCAAGGCTGAAAAGACCTCCAGTACCATTTATGTATTTTTGAAGAACCTAGCTAATCCCAAATTCCTCATTTTTTGAGGGATGATATCTCAGATTCTGCAACTTGGAAATCTTTCTGTTGAGAATTCTACACGGTACAAAGTATCCCAGATCTCTGTCCTGGCATAAGGGGTGTTCGGAACAACACCAACCATGACAATCTTTTTCTGAGTGTAAATGATAATAAATTTGACTGAAGATGCAACTGGGACCTAAAAAAATGTGTCTGAAAGCTTCCCAGCTAGTCATGGATGAAAGATTTAAAGCCAATACATGTATACAAGTTACTTTATACAATGTCTTCTGTCTTTAGTATTTAAGCTTAGCAATGCCCATTTTATTGGCATGGAAAGCTCATGTATGAAAACAGTATTATTCACATTCCTCATGGTTTTGCTTAAAGACAATGTCAGCTCCAAAGAGCCTGCCATCTAAGTAAATAAGAGATACACAGAACAAGGAGTAATGAATACTAACAGTCATCTCATACTACTATAAAACTGTTTTACGGGCTGCTGCAGAGGACTTTGCTAGTTAAGGCTCTCTATACTTCATAGATAGACTCTAGCATAACACTGAGTCTCCCGATCTCATGGTTTCATTGATCTTCATCTGCACTCTTTGATATCTCCTTCCTTTTTTTACATTCTCTTCCTCAAAGAGGTGTAGTGATAAAATTCACTTTTATCTGTGCTATTGTCAAATGGAATGACTTAACAGTCTAAGAACAACTGACTTTCACTACCTCTTAAACTCAGAAATGTCATTTAACAAGTCCTTCTTGGCTATTCAGTCTCATTGTGCCTGGTAAGTGTGCCTTAATCCCATTTTGGGGTTGAATCAAATGATTTCAGAAATCTAGGTTTACTGGTGAAATCTGAATTTTTTATTTTTTTTTCAAGTTGTGGAGGACACAGTCTAGTGTCCAGGAAAGGGAATCACATGGCCCATTTTTAATGCAAAAGAACACTTCATAAAATTGCTTTCAGGAACAACCCAGTTACACAAGTGCCCATGTTTCTTCATTTTACAACAAAAATTTCCTTTGTGTTGTATTGACATTAGCATCTGAGCACAATATATTTGTTTAAATTAATTATTATTTATTATTGTTTAAAAGAAATGGTACCTCAATTATATGAAATTAAAACTCTTGCATAATATTCCCAGGCTTGTTTAGGAGTTAGGAGAGTCTGGGCACATTTCAAAAAAGTAAATCTGGAGCCAGGCATCCTCTTTCAGGCAACTAAAGATTTTACCTAATATTCCTGCACTCATTTGACTTAGTGTCAGAGAACAGTTCTGGCCTCATTTAATTGGCTAATATAGGTATGACCCATGTGAACTTGCCTGTGGTTTCCCTGCATGCAGAGGTACAGTGTTACGTGGAACTACATGTATAGCCTCCTTCTAAGGTCTACTGTTATGCATCTTTTTATTAAAGAGTATACCTAAACTTGCCAAAGTTCCTGGAGCAGGTCTGGTGGACCAACAGGTCTGGCATACAAAGACATCACAGTAGTCCAGTTTTTTAACACAAAGCTGGAAATGGAGCAGCTTCTTACTTCTGTTTAATTTTTGCATAGCAGACAAATATCTGGAGCACTCAATACCAAGCAAAAGGCATGAGTTCTAGGCCTTCTCAAGCTTGTATTTCCACTCAACTAAATATTTCCAACTGTGTGTGGAGGAAATCTCTGAATGCATCTGCTGGGAGTGTGCAACTCCATATGTAGAAATGATTGTCAGAGACCAGAAAAAAATCCTAAAGTCTAGAGTTTGGAGGAGAGTATAAGCCAAAGCTAATGAGGAACACAGAATGAGGTCTCTGTATCCCCAAAAAGGACAGGTGTTCAAACATGTCCTGTTTGTAAATGATTGTTCCCGGCAATTGTCTTGATGAACAAAACTGCAAGAAGTGTCTTCTTCTTAATACTGACTACAAACCTAAGTACCTAATTCCAATTTCATATGATCCTGTGGGGATGAAGCTTTTAGTTTTCAGTGGATGGTGCTCTGATTCATTTAGTCACCTTGGCCAGACAGCTTAGGTTCTCTGTAGAGTTAATAGAGAGCAGTAATTACTTTTAAGGTGAATCTATCTTATCTTGTCTGCATTTCGTCAGAAGATTCACACCTCAGAAATGGCAGTTCTCTTCACTGCTTCTGAGAGAAATCTAGTTAGATTTAAACACTTAAATTTTACATATTTTAAGTGATGCCAGTCCCTTTTTTCTGAATATGTCTACAGATTTCTAAAAATGTGACCTTAAAATGTAAAGAGTAAAATCCATTTCTTGAAGCTTCTGTGGCTCTTTTGAAGATGTAGGCTATGAACATGCTGAATAAGCTGACACATTCATTTTCTGCAACTATTGGTATTCCTTCAGCCTTCAGAAATGGTTCAGATCCTTGTTCATAATCAAACAGCTAAAAAGCAGAAATTCATATTGTATTTAGTTGCTTAAATTTCACAAGGTCGGAGGTTGTTTTGTGATATGAAAGTTGATTTCCTAAGACGGTGTGATACCATACATTAACTTAGTAGTAAGTCATTTGCAAACACGGGTGAATCTATGATTTTCATCACATTTGTTAATAGAGCTTCAGTTGTTTAAAGGCACCCTTAATTCACAAAAAGCATAGCAATTAACTTCTTGTATTTTCTTAACTACTAGATCAGAGAGAAAAACTTTCTAAGCTCCCCACTCCTATTGCCCTGTACTTTTGCGGCATTAAAAACTGCAGATCATGAAACAGAATAACTTTTAAGGGAAAAAAATGGGTAGTGACAATATAGTTGCACAGGAGGCTCTTTAAAGTCATTAGTTTCATATGTCAGATCTTAGAACTGTAAACATAATTGTTCTGGTTCCAGCCAGGACAGGGTTAATTTCTGCAGTGGCAAGGAGACAGCATGGCCAGGACATGAAGGATATTCTATACCACTTCACATCTTTGCTGGGAGCAAGAGAAAGGCAATATCTTCTGGGAATAAGGGATTCCTTCTGGTCGACTAAATGTGGTGTCACCCTGAGCCTGAGGGAATGCTTGAGTAGCGTTGTTTCTAAGTTGGAGGGAATAATTTAGTTCTGAGACAGAGGGAGTGGTCAGGGTAGAGCAGGTACAGTTGTGTCAAGGGCTCTGTGCTGAGCATTTTTGAATGTGAACCACTCTCTCTTTTTTATGTTTTTTTAATTAATATTGTTACTGTTTGTTTTCTCTTCTTGTTTTTAGTAAAGTGTGCTTTTCTCAACCTATGATCTTTACCTTTTGTGCGTCCAGTTCTCCTCTCCAGCCATCTGCAGGGGGAAGAGAGAGGGATAAGGGGGAGCAATCAGCACCATGGTTTTAGTGGGAGCACTAATTTGGAGAATACTATTCCGAAACCATGACAATGATGCTTACTTCAAAATATTGCAATGAATAATTAGTATAATAAACAATACAGGACAACATTAACAATAATTAAATGACTAACTGAAATTTCTTATAATTGGTTTTGCCTTTTACTTGTTGAGCTACAGAAAATTGTCTATAGAAATATAGAAAAGTGACAGAAGCACAGCGGGATTCCCAAAGGTGGAAGCTTTTCCTCTTATTACCACATTGCCCCATTCTTTACAATTACAATTTGTCCAAGGAGTTGGCATGTAAGCCTATCTATTTTGATAGCCTTATTTCAAACTTGAGTTACTGGTGATGTTACTAGCCAATTCTCTCAAGCCCTACAGAGTGATAAGACTAATAGGAGAGAATGATGAATGAGTGTAGAGGCAAGACTCTAGACTAATTATGATTTTTTTAAAAGGGCTGTGAAAGGGAGGAAAGTAGTTCTTTGCCATCAGGGAAGGAAAGAAATATGAACGTCTTTGGATCATGCCGTTCAGATGACTTAAGGCAATTCATAACCAACTACTAAAATAGAATATACTGTCAGCAAACAGAAGTACAAGGTATGGTAACTGAAAACAGGTTTGTCAATGTATCTTCTACAATTCAGTAGAGTAATAAACTGAATGTGTTAAACTGTATAGTATTCAGAAATATGGGTAAAGCAAAACTGAGAGCATGCTACTACTGTAAAGTAATTCTGCAAAGAAATTTAGGTCTCTTCAGTAAAGTTATATTTACCAGGTTATTTGCCTCCCCTTTTGTTTTTTAGAAGTAGAGATCTGAGAACAAATGCATCTGGGCTTAACACCAAAAGCCACAAAGGAAGGGCCCCACGTGTCTTTGTGTTTTGTCTTTATGTAATCACAGCATTTTTATTGCCTAGTGCTCCTCCAGTCATGTAATTATGTTCAGCCATCGAATGTCCATGGATCAAGTTATCCCTTCAGAACCAGTTTGTTTTGGTGTAGATCTTCCATAGATCTTCCATAGGCATGCTTGTTTGTACACTGAGAGACTTCATAAATTTGACTGTATTTGTGGTTTTTCAAGAGTCCTCCAGGTAATATCTCAATGCTGTTGATCAAAAAGAGTTCTGTATATTCCAATTCAGTTTTCATTAAAACTCTGGGTACCAGGAAACACTGTGTAGTCAGTTGTCTTCTAAATGCAATGAAGCACAAATGAGATCTGATGTTGAACCAAGCACAAAGACATAAAATATGAGCAGATGTAAGATCAAATTACCCTTTATAAGAGTTATTACCTTTAAAGAATTTTCTTATTTCTAGCACTAAAAGTAATATTTATCCACTTAAAGATACTTCTCAATAGTGCTTGGGTAAAATGTACTTCATTTCTCATCCAAATCTAAGTTTGTAGTATTGCTGTGAGTTTGGAAAGATTTCACTTTTTTCTTTTGCAGTCCAAAAATCTCTTCATTTCACCAACAAAAGTGTTTAGTTCTGAGTTTTTCAAAAAACCTGAAACATGAAATAACTAGTCCTACCTTGGTGGTAGATTCAAAGATACCCAGTTTTAAGGCTAACAGATTGTCCTGGTTTGAAACAATTTGAAGGGGTGGAGACCTCACACAGAAGTCTCATCTCTTTGATTCAATGCCCTTGGTTTCACCAGTACAGAGAGAGAGACCAAATACACCCAGATTTAAGTGAAAAAGTAGCTCTTTACCAAGAAGAATCCCGATAACAATACTGATAAAACTGAGCTAAATAAAATGATGAGGGAAAACTTCCCAAGCCCCGCCCATCAGACCAAATTGAGATGGTGGCCAGCCCCCTCCACCTGGAAAAACACATGTGACATCAGGACAGAGACAAAATGGCCACTTTTCCACATGGTTCATCTTCCCCATGCCTGGAAAACACACAGGAATGGTTGGAAATTCAGCGCTGGCAGGAAATGGCAGATAGCTGGGATTTGATACCAGCAGATGCTTGTGTGGTGCTGGAGTGAGGCTGTGGTGCTGGCACAGGCAGTTGGGTCAGGGCTGATGGACTCCCTAGGCAACTGGAAGGACCCGCAAGACACCTGTTGGATCGAGCAACGAGACTTGGTTTTTGCAGTTTTGATGTTCATTGGTCAAAGTTGTGGTTGTGGTCCTGTAGGAGTGGTAGGAGAAGTCTGGGTCCAATGAGGTGATGGTGGAAACCCCAAAACTCAAAACTATATATGCTCTGGTTCAAGTGGGAACACCTGTATTTTCCTGGGATGGAGGGTTTTACACTGGATGATGGAATACTTGGGATACTTTGTGAGTCTTTGACACCTTTTAAGATGTTGCAGCTGTCTCTTATGTCAGTGCAGCCCAGTCCGTTGTGGCCCATTATGGCTCATCAACAAAAGGTGAATACCTTCAGGCTGGGTGTGAATGTTCTGGTGAGTTACCACAGCTGAGTGATCTGTGTAAAGAAAAAGAAACACTACCCACCTCTCAGGATTTGCCTCTTTCCTTGTCTTGTTCAACACTCAGCTTGTAGCCTGAGGTGTCAGATGTTCACACCTTCAGCAGCTGTTCTGTGTGGCCACTGCACATTGTCAGCAAACCACACTGCTGATCGAGCCATGAGCACCAACAGTCCAGTCTCTTACAGCACCTGGGCGGTCACTGCAGGTGGTCAAATGTTCATTCTCTTTAAAGAAGGCAAAATACCAAAAAGTCAAAAAGGAGTGTTTGAAGAAAAAGAAAAAAAGAAAAAGAAAAGGTGGATACTCCAATTTTTGTGTAATCCAGGACAAAGATTTACAGTTACAACACCTAAGAATGGAAAAGCATTGTGTGTATGTGGGGTGCACACATACTAGGAAAGCATCCTTCTTGAATACAGTGTCACTGTAGGTTTTAAATATTAATAATATGATGTAAATGTCAGCAACATGAACTTAGTCTGTATTTGATATTGGCCCTTTATGGTCTATGAGAAAGGCGACCATAACTTAACAAGGAGTCCTTGTTAAGTTGCCATGGCAATAGGTAGTGCAGAAGAGCCTCAGGTAGAGAAATGAAAGCAGAGCCAGGGTGTGATTCACCTGACTCATTATATTAATCTAGAGCCATCCAGATACACAGTGTACTCCTAATCTCCAGCTATTGCATCAGAAAGGCATGGGATTCTCATGTGTTCTGGGTCTCAGCTTCACATTTATACCTCAGGTACATTAGAGTAACTCAGATAATATGAAATAACCTATATTTAGGCAAATTAATCAGTCTATCAGACTCCATTTCTTTTGTCTTACAGATTTAGGTGTGACTCTTACGCTCTTTATAGCTCAACTTCTCTTTTCACAGTGAATGCCTTTCTGAAATGTGCTGTCTCCAGCATCTCCCATTCCTTTTTAGTTGAAAGATTTGCATTTCTGTGAAGACTGAAGATTCTGAACTGTTTTGTTCACACTCTGATCTGCTATATAACTGTGGACATTACTACCAGACAATGTCTGAAAGCTATACCTCTATCATCTTTGCAGAAATCAGCCCACCAAATTGCTGTCTTTAGAGGTGAATCTACAGAACAAGCTAGAATTCCATAAATATGGCATAACTTAATGCTTTTGTACAGCTGACGAATTGTTAAACATGCTTCATACGTGCTTTCATGGTGATCTTACTTGGGATTTCAGTGTGTAACATACACATATTCCTTTCATCCTCTTTTCAGTTCTTGCTACCACCCCTCCTATTCTGCCAGCTGTCTGTAACTTGTAGGATGTTTCACTGCCTAGACACACTAACAAAGATTTCACACATTTCCATGTCTTTAATGGAGGGAAAGTAAAATATGAATATTGCTATATTGAAATGACTATAGGAATGAAAAAAATTCCCATAATATTTTTTCAGTTGTGAATCAAGAAGCACAGACATTTATGGATTCTTGACTTCTTCAGCTCAACTTGTAGTTTTATTGAGTTTTGTTCATAATTACAGATGACATTCAGGCTCTGTTGTAGTTACTTAATGGATGTGGTGTCAGGGAGCCGGTCTAACTGTTGTTATAAAGTATGAATGACAACTGTTCTACATGGGCCTTGTTATACATGGATGTGGGACTACATCCATGTCTAACAATTTGTCCTGACACTCAAAAATCTTGTCAGATATTGACATCTGATTCATGTATAACAAGACTTTTGACTGACAGCTGAGCAACTGCCCAGGACAAAACAAAAACCCCACTGTTTTTAAAAGCTAAGACTGCCAGCCAGTAATCTGGCTTTTCTATAGCATTTACTTACATTTACAGTGTCTTGTATATTTAATTTTATATATTAAAAAACCTCCTCAAATTAGTAATATTACAAAGATTGGATTTAGCTTCTTTATGAAATTTTAAAGATAAGAACTGGTGTACCTATCTTAACAAATGCTATAGAAAAACATGCTTGGCAGCTTCAATTTCAGTTCAGACATATGGAACATCAAAAACAGCAGGGAGAAAGTGAAAAGGCTGAGGGGAATTAAGGTGATATGTGTAAGAGAAGCACATTAAACGTGAGGTTTTAGAACCTGGGTATTATTAAAAATCCCTAGCAGAAACCATCACTGGGATTTTTGAAGTTGACCAGAATGAGTCTCATAGTTTCTGCTTGCTTATCTCTTACAATACTTATGCTATTCTGAAGAAGCTTTATGGATTCTAGTGATCAGTAAGAGGAAAAGGAGAAGAGACTAGTGTCAGCTTCACTAAGCTTTTGGCAGGCCTGTGCAAAGATCTCATCGAGACAGAGAGGGAGTAAGAAAGAACATAAACTAGAGTGAAGAGATTAGGCATTCATCACTGAAACTACCACAACACCCAAATAATTCAAACTGTGTCATCAGCAACAGAAAATTACTCAGGCACCAGTAGTCATTGAAAGCAACCAAAATATGGCTCAGAATTTTACTGCAAAAATGCTGTCAACAGCACAGCTATAGTTTTGTATTTACTTCTAAAAATCAACAGCTAATGCTGTGTGTTTTAGGTTACACTGAAGTCCCTGGCTGTTAAATTGGAAAAGGGCTAACAAACAGTTTTAGAGGTCAACACGAGAGACTAAAGTGCAAGGGAAATGGCTGATGCAATCCATTAAATTAGACTAATTATGATCAGCAGTTTAAGGCAAATGGTAATCTTACTACTTATGTCAATTGGCTAGGGTTCAAGCTCTAAGGGTTCTTACCTACTTTGAAGGGTGCCTTCCCTCCTTTACTCCAATTGCTTTGAATTAATCAGATGACCCAAGGCATCCACTACAAGGATACAAAGTACCCGCTAATGTAGCTTAACTGGTTGGTTAAGTCAGGTTTATGGCTCCTTTGTGTTACTCAACAATTGCAAAGCATCCAGAACATATAAAGTCTAAAAGCTATAGAGACCGATTTTAAACACATATAAACACATATGCACCATTTCTCCTATGCTTATCTTCAATTTATTCAGCATCCTAAGCCACTTAAAAAACGTTAATTGAACCTTACAAAAGCTCTGTATGCATTTTACTTGGAAGGGCTTTATGTCTGTTTTATGCTTCAGTGAGCACTTGTACAAGGACAAGACAGCTTCCTTGGTTAATCCTGTTTTTGCAATTATATTTTTTATAATGTTGGTTTCCAATTACTGTCACTACTCAAATAAACAGCTAAGTAGACAGAACGTCTGGTAAAGAGAGATGTCCACAAACACAAGCAAATAGAAATGGATGTGTATATACATGTACACATTTCCCTTTCAAAATATCAGGTTCCATGTTGGAATCTGAAGAAGTCCAAAGTCAGAAAATTATAGAACTGCAGAGCTTGGAGCAAAATCCAGTTTAAAAAACTGAAAGCCAGCTTTCACCTTTACTAACGAGGTCTGATGCTGTTATGAAATGCTAATCATTGGTAGTAATATGAGTTACATTTGTCTCCCTCAGCTACACGTGCCCCAGGACAGGGGAAAAGCAGGAAAAAACTCTTTGTCAGTGTGAGGATTTTTGTGTGCTGTTTGTGTTTTATTCAATACAATCTATTATTAATTCCTACAATCCTAAAACCTCCAGCAATGTTGAAACCAACACTTGCAACTGCAGCCTGAGCCGTGGTATATATTAAGTGAGATCTTTGAAATTGCTACATTTGAAACCACTCTCAAATCAGAGAATCTGGTAAATCTCTCTATCTTGGGCATATCTCTGTGAAAAGACTTCTTTTCAAAGAACAGCATTTTTTTCCTCTGGGTTGAGGGTAGCTTCAGCCTGAGAGCAGACACTTCAGAGGTTTCCAACTACAGTCAGATGTAACTTAGTCTGAATTTCAGGTCATAGTTTGAACAAAAAAAGAAACTTTCAAATTCTGAGAATTTTAGTTATTTGAAATTATAAATTTTAGAAATCTATTCATTATTATTTTTAAATCACAGTATGCTCTGGGTACACTATGTAGAAAAGTGCACATTTTTATTTTGAACATCGAGGGTAATTAAACACATACTCAGCTATTGCAAAATTCAAAATCTGTTTTGTGGAGGTTTTTTGTTTGTTTTTAAATTATTTTTTTAAATAAAACTCAAGACACATTAATATGGACTGATTTATATGGAGCTGATGTATTACAAATAGAAGGAAACTGTATTGCACAACTCAAACAAGTGTTTTGGGATCTTTTTGCTGCTCTTTGCAGCACCCTGATCTAGCAAGGACAGCAATTGCAATAACTTTTTTATATAGCTTTTATGTTTTCCAAATCCTGGAATACAAACAGGTGTATTCCAGAAGGTTGTCACAGTCTTACTTTATTTAGAATTTCTTTAGTTCTTCTGTTCTTTTGGGTTTTCTCTTTCATTTTCTTGGGTTATAACATCTGTCAGTTCTGTTTTATGGGTTTGTTTGTCTACAGAAAATGGAAAAAGTAATGATTGTGCCAAGAGACCTCTTTTTCTACCAATATCTATGTATCATTTTATATGACCATGAAGAATGGCCATTCATGACTTGCTTACAATGGAGACAATGTGCCTGATGCTGATATCAGTTACACCGATGTAAAACAAAGGAAGCTTCACTGTATTTCACCAGAGTAAAATTAAAGTAAGATTTAAGGAAAAGCTTTTCAAAATTAGACAGGATATAAAAATGGAGTTTGTGAAAGGTCAAACATTGTTTTTAATAAATAATTTAAAATTAATTTTAAATCTCTATTATCTGCCTTGAAAACATTCTAGTTGGCCATAAGGGGAATAACACACTCTAGGCCTGTCACTTACTTTGGCAATACCAGATTTCTCATGCCTCACTATGTAACCAAGCTGTGTAGTTCTCTCACAACAGCTGCACATGCTGTCTCGAGTTATTAACTCCAGTAGGAAGCCTGAGGAGCTGCTGAGCAGCTTCCTCTCCTACAGGGTTTCTACACTGGTTTGTTGGGCTCCTGCATGGAAAGTGGATGGTTTAGAAGAAACCATCCTCTTAATAAGGACTCTTGAGAAGCTTGGTTCAGATACCAAAAAATTACTATGCTTCTCTTCCTGTTCCAGGCTGTGTTTGGGGAACAGAAAGAAAAAGTTGAGGCGGAAAAATACAATCATCAAATCATCTTTTGTTTTAGTCTGTGATCTAGAGTGGGTTTTATGTGAATTTTTTTGTCTGTATACTGTATATCAGTTTAATGGTATCAGCATTGCTTCTGTAGATCGGGTTGATAACTTCTGAGAATAAATAATTACTTTTGGGGTATTTAGATACTACAGTGATGGGTGTTTACATGATTTGATATAAAATTTGCCATTGAGCTGTATATTTGGCCAGCAAGTTGTGCAGTGGATGACCTGATTTTCAGTAGCTGAAAAGAGTATGAGGGAAACATAGGAGTGAAAAATTGTCTTATGAAACAATAATAAAACTTAAAAGTGATAAAGTCAATGAAGTAACCTATAAGGTAGTTTAATGTTTTCACTACCTCTGCATGAGAAAACTTACATTCGGTCAGTTTTGGAAAGGATCTGGGTTCTTTCCTAATGGTGGAAAAGAAAAAAGTACACAGTAGATGTAATACCTTCCTTGCATATTTTGCAAGCACTGGTTAGATTGTTTACTGTCAAGGCACTTTATTTCTAACTTTATAGTCATAGGGCACAGGCCAAATGGGCACAGGATGAGGTCCATAACCAGGGATGTTCCCAAAACCATAGATATTTTCAAACATGAAATTTATTCTACCTTTTCCATAGGATATATGGTTAATATCTGCCTCTACAGTGTGTGAATTGGGTATTTTGGAAATACCTATTTCCATTAGTGAAAGGACTTCTTTTTTTTTTTTTTTTTTTTTTTTTTTATTCCAAAATGCCCTTACCTCTCCTTCACTTACTGTTGATAATGCAATGTGCTCACTTAATGGAATTTATATGCACAATTAAAAAATAACTTTCCTTCTCAATCCTCCTTTGTCTTTCTGTGTCAAATAACTTTTGACATATGAATCTTCTGTGGAGATACAGACAAAGTGGCTAAGTGAACATTTCTCACCATTGTCTTCATCCAGATAACAAAAAACAACTTTTCCCAAAAATATTTGTGCTGGAATGAATGCTTTCAGTAGTACAATTCTGAAAATAAAATAAAAGTGTCCTGGAATAAAATATATGCAGAAAAATTTTAGGCAAAGACACCTGTGTCTTAGAGTGAGATGTGATTGGTTTTTAAAAAGTAGATTTTAATCAAATCTCTGAAGAATTTTGACTTGCATATTCAACTGAATTTCATTAATCCTCTGTTGTTACACTGATGGCAAAATGTAACTGACAAAATTCTGGTCTCATGAAATTCAATAACTGGCCCTTCACTGATTTCAGTGAGTTAAAATTTTCAAAGTGCCTGGGTATGGTGACTTCACATTCATTTGAATTTAGAAATAGTTTGCTGTATACTTTGTGTTAGAAAATTTCTGAACTTTTAAATTGGAATTCATATTAAAAAATGAGAAGCAAAACTATCTGCTCTATTTCGTTTGTCTCCAAAGCAATGGAGAGAGAGGTCTGGCTTTATTGACTTTTTCATTCTATTTTATGGATTGCAAAGAAGAACAGAAAGGGGCTCTGCCTGTCTATTCCACACTGAAAAGATTTTATTTGCTGCTTTGGCTTGAGATATGTGAAGAGTTAGAGAGCCCACAGAAATGATTGGAACTCAAAGATGAAATGCTGCTGAAGTCAGCAACTACTACAGATGCTGGTGAATCTACTTTTAGTTCCTGAGAAAGGAAGACTTTTTTATCTCCACAATCATCACAAGTTAGTTTTATGTAGCCATCTCTATAGTGTTCCTTGCCTAAATCTTTAAAAAAAAAAAAAAAAAGTATATATATAAGTGAAATTTTGCTATATAACTTAGGGGCTGTACTAATGAAATCTGGGTAACCATTTGGTAAAAGCTCTAATGGTTGAAAGAGATGAGGGATGTCTGATGCTAAGCAAATACAACCAATTTTTTGATAGAGCTTGTGTATCTAAGATTCCGTTATATATTATGCAATGTCCTGGGCAATCCTTTTCAGGCTTTCAAAGTCTTATGATTCACTGTTGAGATATAAATGTTGCAGGCATGAATACATCAATCAAACTCTGCCAAAAAAATTGAATTAAATTGCTTAATAAAATTACAACAAATATTGCTACTTCCACTCTTTTGTTTAAGTCCTTCTTAAAAACTGTAGAGAAATTCCAGCAATAACAGAGGAAGAAAGTAGTGTTATTCTATCAGATTTCTAAAGGAGTCACTCCTTTAGAACGTTCTGATGGTATACTGTAAGCATTATTACAAATCATTAATTCCTTTGTCTGGAAGGAAATAACGGCCATAAATGTGATTGCTATGTCAATATTAGTCATGAGTTAGGTTTAGAAGCATGTAGAAATGCAAATTACTACTACATGGAGAGTATTCATACTGCAGCTAATGAATATTCATTTGACTCTTGTAACCTAACCTAATTGCCCAAAAAGCCACAGAGAGATTTCACTTGACCCTAAACTTTAAACTTTTAGCTTCTCCTTTGCCTGATTACAAAGTGATAATTCAATTATTTGTGTACCGAAGCAGAAAAAGGTTGATCCCCCATAATATGTCTGTGAGGTGCATAACATGGAAAAAATGCAAGAGTTTTGGAAAAAGTCCATTGCATTTTTTTTCTGCCTAAAGAGTCATTTAAGCATACCACAAAAGTATTAGTTCTAAGGGAAAGAAGGAAAAAAAATAGAGAAAATAACATAAGGGAAATAGAATAGAAAAGTCCCTTTACTTAGGCTTAAACCAAGATATTATGGTTTTACTTTAATTCTCTGTTTAAAACAAAATCCCCAAAATCAGTGGATATGTGCCTGAATAAGAAAGGAGTCAAAATTGATAAAAGGAGGTCTCTTCATATGATTTTCTATTTAACAGTGTGGCAAAGGTCTGACAGTGAAATGCCCAAATGCTGCCAGCTCTAGCTAAGAGAGATACATGATAAATAGAGCCTGTATCATAGGCTTTCATCATCTGTACTTTCTCTGTTTTCATATCACATCTGTAATGTGCACCTGTTTTTGTTTTTTTTATTTGTGGACTTGATTAGAAGATTTTTTTTTATTTGAAATTGAACTTCATTTTCTTCAACAACAATGCTTGGGGAAATTGTTCTCTTCTCCTGCTTCAATCTTCCCTGCTTAATCTTTTTGAAGGATTATTTTTCCACTAAAGCAATTTCTATGACCTGGCCCAAGCCTAGCTTGACCAGAAAGAAAGGTTGCTTACAGCACAGGGAACAAAAGGCAGAGACTGGAAGAGTCTGCAAACTCCTTTATGAGGAAATTACATGACTCCTTTCCTGCTTTAAAGCAAAAATTTGAGAGACATCCAGACTCACTCTTCTCTTTCTTGTGTTTTAATCATTATGTGAACTGACAAAACTACATTTCAATCCCATGATAAAAACCAAAAAATCTGTTTTTTTATCTATATACTTTAAATCTTTGTCTTGTTTTTATAAGCCTTCCTTGTTTCTATGTGAGAGTGGCAAAGACTACAAGGCACCTGAAATACAATTTTCTATTTTGCAAGGGGTGCAAGTGTCAAAAATGCTTTTTTTGGCCATTTGCACTAGAAGGAATTAAGACAGTAAAGCTGGGGCTTAATAAAAACCAGTATGACACTATCAATCTGCCTGTCATTATCAGTATCCTGGAGCAGGGGGCTGGCTGTTCACATTGCTCTCTAGAGGAAAGTTAAGGATTGCTGTCTTTCCCACTTTTCAAATTGGGAGATGGGAGAGAAGTTTACAAAGCAAGTGTTTATGCTTTCCCTTTTAAAGCTGTGTGGCTCACAAATGCCATGAGTCCAGGCACTCTGCTGAAAATACAGTGCAGATCACATGCATCATCAGAAACTAAAAGGTAGTAAAACTCATGGGTTTGTACCAGAAGTTTCACATGAATAGTAACAGGAAGAGATTTAAAAAAAAAAACACTCAAGAACTTTCTCCAAGCAGAGACAGTGTTCATCCACATTTGGGAGAAATGTATCAGTTCTGTTTCTTTCAGAAAGACTGGCTTGTCCAGAGAATCATTGATTTCTCAACAACTTTGTACAAACCTCACCTATAGACCAGAGTTAACTAGAACTGACAGGAGATGACCTCCTTACTAAATAAAATGTTCCCCTTTCTGTCCAGTTTAAGACCTCTTCTACAGGTGAAAAAGATGCTTAATTTTGACAAATTTTTGCTGAAAGCACATGAGAGGTCATGTTGAAAAGCATGAAAAAGTGAGAGTGTTTGCCTAAATCAGAAAGTTTCAATTTTACTACATCTTTGGTTTAGAAAAGCAAATGTAGAACTATAAGAATAATAACTGCTGACAGAAATATTTTAAGAAAAAATGTTACTAAATACTATGGGTCACATTCATGTAAGTGGGCAGAACATCCATTGCCTTCAAGGAAAATGGCACTAATGTAAAATTAAGTATTGCCACACATGTCACTTTCCTTTAAAACTGAGTAACCGGGAAATTATTTTAAAAAGAGAATAATTATTTTTCGGATTACCTGATGCTGATGTTGAAGAGATGCATGTAGTATTCTGGTCAGTAATTAATATAGAGTTACTTTTGTGTTTATTAGATCAGGAGTTTCAAAAAAGACACTCTGACCTGCAGCTAAAACAGCTGTGAATCCTTCTACTTGGAGATGACAAGATGCCTCCTGAAATTATTTCTTTTGTAGTGTCTTCTCAAAGTGATACTATTCTCTCTGCAGGCAAACAAGAAAGAAAGGGAAAAAAAAAAAAAAAAAGCTAAATCCCAAGTACAGTTTCAAGGATAAGAATGCATCTTTTTCCCAAAGTAACAACATCCCCTCTGCTTAGTCAATTAGACTTACAAGCTTCAAGAATTTGTAGGGAAGGATGCTAAGAGGTCTTCTCTTCTCCTATTCCAAAGAAATTAAGGCTCCAAATAGAGGAGAAAAAAATACCTTTTTCACGATTGATGGTGCCAACAGGATGTTTGTTATTCAATTTGGAGCACATAGCTTATCAAAGATGACAGAGGACTCTCTTCAGATTGCTTCACACACCATGTGACTAAGTCCCACTGGTTACTTGTCAACTCTGTTGTATGGCAGAAAAAAAAAATAAAGATTCTAGTCTTTTACCAGCCTCTGTCTCATCAGAATTCCATAGTTACCCTAATAAAATCCACAACATGATGAGCTATGAATTAAGACTAAAATTAGCTAATATAACCTGCAGTAATTCCCTAGGATGTGTGATCTCAGTCTGGGTGGGACATTACAAAAAGAAAAATGGTGAGACTATGAATAAATTTTTTTACATTGGCTCTTTTCCATTCTTATGCAAGTCTGCTTAGAATTATTTCTGTACTGGAAGGATGCAGATAGGTCAATGTACTGCATGACCAGGTTGTATGGGTAGAAAGTACTGCAAGCAGGATATATTGTGCCATTTTGTACCCTTTAGCACATTTGCAAAGCATTACAGTTGCTAATGCCAATTTTCTTCTTTTAATGAAAGCTAAAGTAACCCAAATACATCAAATTAAAATAGTAGATTGTTGGGAAAGACTTCTGCCACAGCACATGGAGGACAGAGAGGGAGGATCATCCAGACTACACATCATGGGCAGGGAAACCCCTGGAGACAAGATCAGCACTGTGACAACTTCCAAAGGACCAGAGACTTTATGATTCAACATTACCTGTGTCTTTTATGTACAGGTTTTCCCTGTTCAGATTGTAACCCCTAGAAACCCCTGCACCTATGTGAAAAGAGCGTTCCTTTTTCACGGATATCCAGTCCCACCCCCCTCCCGACCTTATTGGATGTATCCCCTGTCATTCCCTATTCCTGGGTTCCCACTGGGTTTTGGTCCTC
>JAWWTY010000001.1:60863125-60884641 GCA_035222235.1 Margarornis squamiger | reverse complement strand
TGCCCCCCCAAACCACACCACTCCCCCTGAACCCTTACCCAATCCCATCCTACCTCCCAAACCCCGCCCTAAGGGCTTAAATACCCTGGACAAAGGTAATTAAAGGCTTTTCCTACAACCTCATCTAGGGCGTGCTGCTGCATCTCTTTACTCCTGACCACGTGGGGATTTCGCAATCCCCTCCAGACCCCGGGAGGCTGGGGAAGTGGAGTAGCCGGCTCCCCCCTCACAGCTGTTAGTAGATAAATTGTAAGGTTAGAAGATCTATGTTTTGGGCAAAACCATTGTCTAGGTGGAGTGTAAAAGCTTTCTTACCTTGGTTTGTTGTGTTGCTACTTAGGACACTGGTCTAAGTGGAGGGATGTTCCATCTCTATTACCACAGAAATTTCCCCCAAAATATCATAAGTATCATATCACATATAAATCATATATAAAGGATTTTTGCTGAAATTAAAAAAAGAGAACATATTGCTGAATATATTGTGCTTTTTTTTTTTCCTTTTTTTTTTTTTTAAAAAATTTTTAACTTTTCCTTACTGGAAAAATTTAAATGAAAGATTTAATCTCAGGTTGTATTCATATTATTTTAATTGTTCTAAGAACAAAGGAATGGTACTTTGTTCCCAATAGGATTTACATTACTCCATGGCATGTATTCCCAGTCTGGACTACAATTCTCAAAATGCATTCTGGAGAATTCTTCTACTGAATCACCCAGCATTTTGAGGAAGCTTGTCTATGGTATGCCAATAATGATGAGGTGAGGTAACAAAGGGAAAAGAAACACCAGTTGCCACTGTGTTTTAGGTAGACAAAAATTGCTTCTGGGTTGAATTGTCAACGAAATTTACTTGCTTGAAATGTACAAAGCATCAGGTGCTTTGTGTTTAATTTCCCATTGTCTTTCATCATATTACGTCCTAAATCTTGTGTTCTGCCAGAAGTCAGCTTTAAATGTTTTTCTTTGGTTTTAATCTGTTCTCATTATGAAGAATTCTTTCCATCTTATTAAAGATTTGGCAGAAGTTACTGGATTAAATGACTCATTGATTTATTTTTTGGAGGGGAGGGGAGGTACACTATAGTAACTTTATTAGTAAAGCATATGTTCTGTCTCTTAAGTCCAAGTGAGGACACAAATTTAGTGGTGAAGAACATCTACGTAGGTTATTGGGTTTTTTTTAATGCGCATAAGAAGAGTTAGATATAAACATGAGTTCTGTAGGTACAGAGATGCCATTCAGAGAGACCTTAACAGGTTGAGGAATGGGCCTCTGTGAAGATCGTAAAATTCAACCAGGCTAAGTGCAAGATTCTGCACCTTTGCTGGGGCAATCCCCAGCACCTGTAAAGAGTTGAGCATGAATGTATTGGGAGCAGACCTGCCAAGAAGGACAGAGAATACTGTTGGATGAAATACTGGCCACGTGTTGGCCATGTGCACTTGCAGCCCAGAAAACCAACTATATTTTGGCTTCCTTCCAAAGAAGACTGACCAGCAGGTGAGGGAGGACACCCTAACTAGAACACTGATTCCAGCACAGGGGTGCTCAGCACAGGAAAAATTAGGACCTGTTGGACCAGTCCAAAGAAGAACCATGAAAATGATAAGGAACACATCTGTGAAGACAGGCAGAGAGAGCTGGGTTTGTGCCGCGTTCCTCTGGGAAAGAAAGGACAGTCCACACCAGATCAGGGTTAAAACAGGAATGGACCTTTATTTGAGGGGCAGATGGGACTTATATAGGGTCGGGATGGAGGGTTCTAGAACTGGGGAGGAGATAAGGACGGAGCTAGGACGGAGCGCGACACAAAAAGGAAAAAAGGGGAGAAACCGTGACATAAAAGGGAAAACTGGGGAGCAGCTAGCCTTATAAGGTGCCGATACACTGCACCCCCAGCCAGCCAATAAGAAACTGGGGATACAACTACCAATGAGAACAATTGAACAATGCAAAAGTAATAATTACTATTCTAATACAACGATTCTGTTGAAACACTGAAAGAACTTTTTAAACAGCAGCTTGGGGTCTGTTTTGCACCTGTGGAGTCCAAAGCCGATAAAACCTTTCCTTTATCATAGATTTCTTAGGTCCTGAAGTTTTTCCAGTGTTCTGATCTTTCCACTCAGCAAAGTCCTTTGCTGGTTCCCCCACAGGGTTGATAAGGGATAACTTACAGCAGAGTTCCAGTACCTAAAGGAGGCTAAAGAGGGCTAGAGAGTAGCATTTTTACTAGGGCCTGTAGTAATAGGACAATGGCCAATGGCTTCAACTGAAAGAGGGTAGATTCAGACTAGATATAGAAAAGAAATATTTTACTTTGAAGGTGGTGAGACACTGGAACAGGTAGCCCAGAGAAGTTATGGATGCCCAATCCCTGGAAGTGTTCAGGGTCAGGTTGATATTAGAGAAATTACATGAAAATTGTTGCTGGCGTTACCTTTGCTCCTTATATAGTATGGGTATATCTGGAATGTTCTACTGACTATCCCCCTGGAAGTGAGGATCTACCTCTTACTCATCTGAGACCATTTCTCCAGTTACCAATGAAAGCATTTCCTTTCATCACTCCTGCCTCATTTGCCACCTCTCTGTTCAGCAACCAGTAACTGTTCTCATCTTTCTAATCATCGCTCACAACAAAACCTCAACTGATTTTATTTTCAGTACAGTTCTAGTGATAGTACAGACATTGTTTTCCTTTGTCTAGCTAACAACACTCTTTTTTTTTTGCTTTCTGCTTTCCTTCTAGACTTTAATTGACCTTTTATCACCAGGGATCATGTCATGTTTTTGCCCCATTTCCACAGCCATCTATTTTTGTGTTTTCTCACATACATAAATAAATATAAACCAAAAAAGCCCAACAAAGTCCCCGCCTATTTTGTTCTGATTGTTTTCTACCAAGACATTTCTCTGCAGAATTGTCCTTTCAAATATAATCATTTGGGAGGTTTATTCATCAGTATTTTCACCCTTACCTCACCTCGGTAGGGGATCATTGTGATCCTTAGGATCTTATCCTAAGATTTCAGACTTAGGTCACTTCGTAGTACATACTGATTTCAGTTTGGGTTCTGATCTCCTGTTTCAAAGATGGAATCTAGGTTTAGTATTTATGGCATCCCCATCCTACTGCATCCTCTATAAAAGAGTAAAAAACTGCATAAATTATTCCTTAATAATAATACAGAATAAGTGCATTTAGTGCTTTTACCTATAGGGAAGTGGGATGTCAGATTCCAGAGAAGGCTTTAGACATCTTTTTTACCTTCCTTTGCATTCAGGATCTTAAAGCAGTTCTTGCTAAGAAAACAAACAAACAACACAACGCGGTGAACAAAATTTTTAATGTCATAGTTCTTTATAATTTCAACATTTGGAGTCTTCTGTTATGGACATCCACTTTATTATCCAATTTTAAGAAGACCTGACTAACCAGAAATAGAGGCAGTTTCTGACTGGATTGCCAAATCAGCCAGATATTCATATTCTAAGTATTTATGTGACTCAGACAATGGTGCCAATGATTATCTTCTGTTGAGGCTGTTGGAGGGAATAATTTGCAGTGTATTGAGCCACAGAAAGAAAAAGAATGAGATAGATCAAAAATAAGGATTTGATAAATTTCCACTTGAAATTGTGTTCCCATGGACAAAGTGTGATTCAGACTTCAGAGTCAGACCTATGTCTTCCCATATAGGACTTGGAGACAGCTAAGAAACTCAGAATTGAATCCAGGAAACCCTTGGGCTGCCTGAGGAGCTACCTTGATATAAACATGGGAATCAGTGATGACAGGTGCATATCTAACAGCCTGACCATCTCTGAAGTCTGATGGCTGACTGAAAGCTCATCGGAAGATGCCTCCAGCCGCTTATGATCCCTGACACTGTACCCTGCCTAGAGGGCAAGTTGCTTACTTACAGCTCCTCTTCAAAGAATGAAACAAGATTCTCCCCGGTGGTAATGAAAAGGGTGCTACAATTGTCCAGTTTGGTAGGATTGTCTAACAGACATTTATAAATTGAAAATTCTCTAGGTACATACAGGGTTCTTTGAGTCAGAAAGAGACAGACTCAAATCTCTCTTCGTTCCCTTCAGGCTGTTGTATAGAGTTAACAAGATCCCCTCCCTGCCATGTTAGAGTGGTTTTAAGATCTATGGAGGCAGAAATAGAAATGTATCCACCTGGTCCCACCTTGCTGGGTTCTTATCTGGCAGGTTGAAATGTTTGCCAGTTGTACCGTGTAAATATCTATTTAGAGACTACACTTGGGGTGACAAAAACCCAAAACAAGTCATTACAAGTCTTACAATCCCTGGTGAACAAAATACTGTTAATCTAGTCATATCTGTTTCACCTATCAGCCTGATGATGAGGAAATTATGGAGAAATTGCATGCTACTTTACTACTTGGAAAAAGGGTGACTGTTCTGGGGATGTCTGCTTTACAATTTATGGCTGCTTTGCTTTGGAGGCACTGCTTGAGGAATACCTAAGAGTGAAATTCAGCTGATTACATGCAGAAATGTGCAACGTACAGAGAATGGTCCAGGAGAAGTAAGTGCTTCTAAGAAGCAGTTTGAAGCACTATCTTGAGTTAATGTCTAAATCAGGATGGTTGTACTGTACTCTAAACCTCTGTTTCTCTCTCATCAGCTATAAAAGGAAATAGGTATAAATACCTAAACTGTAGCATGCTTAGAATAATAGGAGAATCCAAGTCATCATCTTTACCCAAATAGGTACTAATCTGTCATATCACTGTGCAATCAATTACTTAATCACTAACTGTAATTACCATATACTATCCACATTGCATAACTGGTCACTTGAAATTCGAGTCTGTTCATTGAGGGGATGAAATGTGTATTTCTAATTAAAAAAGAAAAAAAAAAGATACAAATAGTAAAAATGTTAAATATATTCGACAGAAAATCATGCCTGCTAAAATTCACAAAATCGCTGGGATTTGCAAAGATATTTGCCAAGTGCTGTTAACCATGTACTCAAGTAAGGGATAATGTGCACTGGAAGTAAAAGCAAAGAAAATGTTATACCTCTCTCTTCCTACTCCAATATAAGTTTTTGATATTATAAGATATATTTGTTGACTTTGATATAAACTTTGAAACACCTAAATAGCTTCAACAACAGATTGGTGAGAAGTTAAAAAAGAAGTGTCTTTTTTTCTTTCCTGTTTATCTACGTTTGCATCTAGCAACAACTGAGAAAGCAACCTTATCTAACAGGAAACAAGCCACTACAAGGACAGTTAAAGCTATGCCTAGGAGAACAGAATCTCCTCTTTTTACTGTAGTGGAAATATTCTCCTCAATATACTGCGAAGAATATATAGTCCCTGGATTTGTACATGTAGATTGAGGAGACTATCCAAATGTGAATGTCAGCAATGCTTAAATGCTCCTTGCTTCCGGGGCTTGTAAGCTGTTAGCTTTGGATAATACCAAAGAGAACAATGGCTGCTTTAAAAGTGAAAGCTTGTTTGTAACTTCAGTGGGGGTTTAATCAGCAGAGTTTGCCACAATGCAAGGACATTACTGCTAATCTGAACCTAGTTACTGGAGGGCACTGGGATACAAGGCAATGGGTTGCTTGGGCTCCAGATTATGCACCTGTTTAAATCTTGCCATAGCTCCTATTCCTCCACATGCTTATTTTTAGTGTCCTGTGAAAATTAGAACTTGAAGTTCTCAGGACAGTGAAGGATAATGGATTGGAGGTGAGGACTGGCATGGATCTCGAGCCATCAGAGTACCAGGAAAAGCAAAAGTGAACATCCAGATCTGAGAATTCAGATAAACTGGCAGGTGCCCAAGTATATACAAAGACTATAAATGTCTCTGTGGTGCATTGTTAACCTCAGCCTGAGCCTAATCTTAAGTATGGTTTGTGTCCTGTGTCACTCACAGGTCAAAAAATGGGCATCCCTAAATCCAGACTGTAGATCTTTGCAGACAAGTTTGCAAAGGCTCAGTGTTATAGACTGACTTAGACCATTTCAATACTTATTTGATGCTGCTGTAGAAGGCAGCAGAAGAGAAGCTTCTACAGCTGGATCATGCCTGTGAGATCATAATCCCTGAACCTGCAAATTCAGGGCCAACAGGCATTCATCTGAGGGTGCTGCTGCTTCTGCTTATACACAAGACTAATAAGCAAGGCTCAGCAGGGTGCCCAAGTGAAAAATGATGGCTTATTTAGGCAAGTGGCATCCACACAGTATAGTCTCAATAAACATTTGTATATCCATTCTTTCAGCCTTTCCATTGAAAGATCCCAATGTATTCCTTCATAGATCAGATGTTGGAATATATAATATTTTATAAAATATACCTCCATCTTCTTGTAATAAAATTAATTAATATAATCACCACTGCACTTTTAAAAACACAGTAGCTCTGAAACTCTCCAGTACAATTACCTTTGCACAATACTCTTTTAAGGGAAGTACAGTAACTATGAAACAGAAATATGTGCTCATTATTCTAATCCAATTACCTTTCAACAGCTGGAACAATGATTCTTTCTGTCACTGATTTCTAGATTTTAACTCTATTTTAATTCAGTAAAAGCCACAAGACTTCCTTAATAACAGCTACTTTTGGCTTTGGGATGGGTGCTAAAAATTATAAGAGAAGTTTTTGAAAGTTTTACAGGATATGTAACGGGGGTGGCTGGGTCATTGGTTAAATAGTGAGATATACTTTCTGCTTCTAAACTAGCAAAATGCCTGTAACGTATGTAAATGTTGCAAAAAATTGCCTGCAGTAGATTAGGTTTTCCTAACAAGAACAGATAACCTGTTTTCCATTTTGAATACTCTTTTTAGTGTTATATACTTACTGCAGGAGGACCTTAAATAAAGTGGCTTTATAAATGCACGTGTTTAAATAAAACCCTACTATAAAAAGTCACATCATTACTCTGGCAGAAAAATAATTCAGATCTATAATACTGCAATAACATTATTCAGAGAAAGCAAACAAATGTATATATGTTTATATAACAAATGTAAAACAATATATTACAGTTCAATATATAGGTATGTACTATAATGCCTTATATACAATATCACTGTTGAAAATTGAAAACTTTAAGGAATGTCACTACTACTGAACTCTTGATAGAAAGCAGAAGGCATCGATTTATTGATTTATTTATTTAACCTATCTCAGTGCATTTTGTGAAATGAATTATATTTTGGAAGAGCGACATTTGTTAACTTAAACCCAGTTCTTTTTCTAGCATTTTTTTACTTCAGCCATAGCTAGAAGGTCATTGGCCAAATAAATAGTATGGAAGACCTCTATGCTATTACAGTTTCAGTAACTCTGCTTCACACTGTGTAGGAGAAAATTTTTATTATCTCAGAACATGAAAATGGAATTACTCATTGCATTATGTTGAATTGTAGCTTAAAATCTGTGAACTGAGGGAGCAACTCTTGTTACTTGGAGAAATGTGTACCATGGTGAATCAAGCATACATTTATCATAAATATTTATCTTTAGATGCAGAATCAAAACTTTTCTTACTATCTTGAACCACCTGTCTATCAGTATTCTGCTGTCACAGAGTTTATTTCTTGAATTGGCCTCTCTCTTTATATATTCATTGTTTTAGTTCATGATACTTTTCTTAAAATGCAAAATAAACCCTTTGATCAAGAGTTTATTTAAACAAAGCAATCATCTTTCTTCACTAAAAAAACTATCCTTAACATAGAAACTAGAAAGTAAAGGGTAATTTTCCACATTACCCAAAAGTTTAATCAAGTGTAAAAATGACATGCCTTGCAAGTGAAAGTGGATTATTTCTTTTGCAGTATGTGCTAATTCAACTGTGCAGTAGACAAAAGAAAACATCACTAATTACAGCAGTGATTATAAAGTTGTATAGAATTATCTGGTAGCTGATGACATTAGTTTAGATCCAAGACTAATGGATTGATAGTTTTGTTTTATTTTAAGGAAATACTGGAAAGAATCTCTTCTTTTAATTCAGCACTTTGGGTGAAAAGGACAGAGCAGCTCAGGACTCAGTGTCTCTGCTTGAAGCAAATGTGCTAATGAAGGGCTCAAAGTACAGGGTTTTTGTTGGTTTGTGCAGGCTGTCAGTACAAAATGAGAATTTTAACCCAAATGTTGTTTATTAGAGAGCCACAGTCTAGAAACACTACTAAATTATATAGCTGGTTGCTGTTATGAGAAACTTCTTTGTACCACAATGCCACTGGAGAGCTACAATTCACAAACAACTCCAGTATCACATATTTTGTATTCAGTTATTGTTAGTTATTTCTTATTAAATAAGTAATTGCAAAAAGGTGCAGTGGTTTGGCATTAAAAAAAAAAATTCCAGAATATCCTTGCAGGACATACTGCCTATATTTTAGTCATCCTTTACTTAAGAAAATTGTGGTCCTATGTTTTCCAGATTTTTTAGCAGACTTCTATATTTAATTTCTTCTCTAAGCCAGACAGATCTACTGCTTTTATTGCCAGTTACAATTTACAGTAACAGGTCTGAAATATTTTTCTACTTGAACTCAGTGGACCACATCATGTCCTGAATAAATTCTTCTGACCCTAAGAAACTTGCTTCTGTAACCCACTGGGAGACATGAGAATCTGCAGAGTTATATGCAACTTGTTATGACTTATAGTGAGATCTTTATTGTAATGATATTTTGGCTTTTTTGTCAACAGACACAGTTTTCTTCATTGACTTCATGCCCTCCATTCAAATTTGTTTCTCTTCTCTCTTCCTTCTGATTATTTGCATGTGGTTCAGCCAGTTGAAATTCTACTTGATTTGTTTTGTATAATGGCTTACTGTTAGATTCATGCAAAGATTCTGCATTTAGTCAGCTTTTGGTTTTCTATAATGATATGCCCACAGAAGACAAATCCTTGTATTAAAAGAATCCATACATTAGCAAACATTTGAGAAAGAAGGCAAGCTGGTACATGGGCAAAAGTTTGACTATTTGAAAAAGTATGTTTTTCTAAGTCCCAGGCATTTTGAAGACAGTGAATAGCATAGAAATATTCACTTCAAAATAATAAGTCAGACAGTTGTTCATTATTAACATCTAAATTTTTAACGCTGTCATTTCAGGTCTTGAATTGACCATGAACAATTCACTGTAAGCCATGCTGACTTTCAGCTCTAGTGTTCTGCAAACAATCAATCTTGTGATCAGGATTATGCTACTTAGGATCTAGAAGGTATTCAGGGGCTTTGTATACATAGTACTTCAAATACATATGGCAGTATATCAGCAGACATACTGTGCTTAGTAATATTAAGAGGATTGTCATTATATTGTATATGGATTTGGGGCATTACTCCTCTAAAATGACAAGCTTTTCTAGCTCTCTGTTGTGTGCTCAGTTTCCATCTGTGAGCAGAGTATACTGTTCTACACAATTTGGTGGCCTGTTTCTGCAAATAATTATGTAAGTATGTATAGGGCTTTACTAAGAAAAAGACTCTCATGAAGTTACTCACGTGTAAGTGTTTGTAAGAATAATTTATGAGAGACTAAAGCAGTGTAAAAATGGGCTGTTTCTATAATGAAAACAAAACTAAAAGCAGCTATAAACTGGCCTTACCATTGTGGATTCAACTGTCTGAAAATTGCTTCTTGGGAAGACTGCTTCTTAGATTTGACGTGTGCTATCTGCTCTACTGAGACACCTAGTAAGCATTGTTTTGCTTCTTTGTGCTAGCTGACAAATCTCACTGCTACTGGTTCTTTTTCTATTGTGTGGTGTTAGCTATATTTCCATGCAGTTTTCACAGGTACCAAAAGTGATCTTGTATACCTGCATGACATTTATACCATACTAGAAAACAAGTGCTCATTGGAGGCAGGAGGAGATGTGTTGTAACTTTGTCATACATTTTCCCCTTTTCTCCATTCTTGCTTTCTTAAAAAAAAAAAAAAATTCAGATGAAAGTCCTTTCAACTAAAAATATAACCTTTTCAAGTCATTCATTATTCCTGAGCAAAGTAAAAAAGTGTGAATATGATAAAAGCTATCCAAAATGAAAGATAAAAAAGTATTCAGTAGATTGTCTCTTTTGCATAGAGAATATAGTTTCCTCATACACTGTATATTTGAGATGTATAACCATGATTATATATTTACTTTTCATATATGGTCTTGTCTTGTAATAGCTTTCTTTTTTGTAGAAATGAATTACCATCTAGGCCAAGCAGTTGTATATTTCAAATGCTGCTGCTTTCTCAAAATATTACTGTGAAAGAATAGATTTGAAAAATAAATTGAGGATCATGGCAAATCACAGTAAATTTATATCGAGGTATATCAATAATATGAGAGAATAGCAGATTGACTATATGAGTTTGCAAAGCCTAAGAATGTTTATAATACCCTGTGTGTCTTGTATAGGGCTTTATACTGGATCTGTTTTAACTTTTCATTTGAGAATGCCTCATTTTCTACATGATATATCTCATCATACCATACAAAATTTTACAGATCTCAAACTTCAAGAAAGCGTACATGCCTAAAAGGAGACCTTTAAAACTTCTAAGTTTACTCAAGTACCTATTTAATTTCAAAGATGCTTTCTGATAATATCTTTTAGAGCCTACTTAGAAAACCGAGTTGTGCAGGGAAAAAAAAAAAAAAAAAAAGAATGCACTGAAGATACTCCTTTTCTACTATCAAAGATATCTGTCACCAAATTATTTCTTAAGAAAAGTATTCATCTTTTGAAATGAGGTAGGGACGCAGTCCTCCTGGACTATCTAAAGGAATTTTTGTTAGCACATGTATTGCCTGTTATTTCACAACTTATCTGGTGCCTGTCTAGCTCTTTTGCTGATCAAAGTACCCCTTAACTGTCAGATGCTGACATCTGTGAGAATGGTACACTCAATCTGTGGCCCTCTTATCTTTCAGTGTGTGTCCATGTTCCACCTTTCTTCACCGTTCTTAGCTTAACCACAACGTACAGGCCACAGAAACAAGTGAAGATGTCTGAAACAATCTTTTAAGGACAAGAGTTTCCACAGATTTTGAGTACTGGTTTATTCTAGTTATCTGCATCTGTATTAATTAACTGAACAAGGCCAGTATGCAGGTTGAACACCACCTCACTGAAAGTTAGACAGTTAAATCTGAATCATTCAGTGTGCAAATTGTGACTGCTTAACTTTTTATACATTGAGATTATACTTACATCTAGTTTTAGGCAGCTTCCATTGGGGTTTCTTAAAGGCATGTTCCCTTTTTTCCTTTTTTTCTAGCTGAATTTTAACAGTAGTTCAGTAGCTAACATATAATGTAGTATAATGCAAAAATTTTAAATGTCTATGACCCAGTTGCTAATTGCAGCCAAGTAAGAATATGTGATTTAATCTTGAGACATGCCCTGTATGCAGTCCTGGGACAATGCAGGAGTGGAGACAGTTTTTTCTGTGAGAAATAAGGATGACTGCTGTCAGATGGCAGTGCATCTATTCGTTCTGGTTTTGCCATGTCCTGGGGCTCAGTTGTTTCAGCTGACTCCAGCTGTTTACCACAGCATATGGGCATGATGTTCTTGTTTCAATAGATTCATACTTTGACCTCTGAATGCATTTCTGCCTCAGGTGTTCTTTCTTGCATTATTCTGGATTCTCTGTCATGTCTGCCAGTCTCAGAGGACTGTCTGCAGACCTTGGCTTTGTCTGGTCTGTGTAGCTCTCTTTGCCAGACAAATTCTAATCACTGGTAAAGAGTTAAATCTGACTCTTATACTAATTTCTCCTCTAGGCTGTTTTGTTCCAGATTTCAATCATGACCTGATATTATCAAGGATTCAGTTTGTCCCTGGATTGCTACATTAGCTCTTCACACATAAACACTTCTGTTTTCAGGTTTTTTTGTGCTCTCTGTTTAGAAATATGTTGCTGATGTGTTTCATTTTTATGTAATGAGCAACACTTCTCAAATCTCTCTATTAGATCTCTGCAGTTAGTCTACTCTGCCTGCGCTTCATCAAGCTGAATTAACTGCAAAATACTACACACGTTAAGTGATTCAAGACCAGCTGTTAGCAGCAAGTTTCTTCTGTCTTCTTTTCTGATGGTAACCATGGTTTGCAGGAACAAAATGAATTATTAACTTTTAAACCTTACAGTTTTCATCTCCCTTTTGAGGAATGTATTTTTAACCCAGCTTTTAACTGCTCTACCAGACACCAGGTGATCTTACAGAGATCTGTTCTTTCTATTCCACATGTAAATTGATCTTATCACTATCGTTCCAGGGTCCTGGTCCCCTACCAACCCAAGCATGAAACTTTGTGCAACTGCAGTGTTTCACAAACACAACTCTTTTTTTTCCTCTAACTCCAAATTTATTTTGCATTAAAGATGAGTGGGGAAAGAGGCGGATGTGCTAGGATGATTCAATGGCTCCCAGCTCCATGCATTCTAAGGCCAGGCATCATTAGTCTAGGGCATTGCCAATACCCAAGGTCTGGCTGTGACCCTCTGTGAAACACAACAGTGACCACTTTCAACTGGTTTTGATTATGTCATGACTTTGAAGGTCAGAAATACTGTATACAAAATGCAAGAATGACATTTCACTTACAATACCATACCTGTGACAAACCTACAACTGCTATACTCCCCTCAGTTCTCTGCATTTTCTATAATTTCCTCCTTTTTAGATGGGATTTACCTTTCATCAGACTTTTTTCTCTGGGGATGCTTTTCTGACTGACTAATTTGGGTAGGGTCATGCTGCTGCAAACCTTCAAGAATCCTTTTAACGGTTGGCAGTGATTTAGTTTGTTCTTTTTTATCCCATGAGGTAAATACTTGTTTCATTTGAGTTCCTCCTTTCTTAGAATAATGACAGATTCACATATCTTTCATTTACTAATTTTGCAATTCTGCTTTATATAACTCTTTTCCTTCTGTGGACATGAGTCTTGCCTGGTATAAAGCATAATATTATTTGACTCAAGTTTTATTTTTCTTCGTTCTCAAAGCATCCCACATTGTTAGTGAACTGCAAATGGAAGAGATCATCCTTTCAAAGTTTAGTTTGTATTCTGTGTGTTATGAAGCTGTCTTCCACACAGTGAAGTTCTTTTTCCCTCCTCTATTTCACGTTACCTAAGTAATTAAACTTATCCATTACTCAAAAGTCTCAAGAGTAGTTCTGGTAATGGCATGTACTTGTCAAACTCTACTTTCAGTGGCAGATAGCCATTGCTGTTCCAGGATTAGATGATCTTGTAAAAGTTTTTTCCCTCAATTAGTCTGGAATATAAAAGTTTCAGAAGTTTTGGGTAATAGGTTTTTAGATGGCAAAGCTTATAACTAATCTGTTGGGATACATGGGATAGGGAGTAGGGTAAAAGCTGATGAATTTTTTACTCTGACTCCATGCTAATGTCCATAAGATGCCACCTTCCACTGGAACAACCATATTTTTCACTGGAAATTTCATAAAAACAAAATTAAAGACAGATTTTCCTTTTCAATAGGAACTTGTTTCCTATGGGGAAAAAACCCAAAACTATAAAGAAAAACCTTGAATGTCTCAGTTGAGAAGAATTGAATATATTTTGTCTATATTTTGCATACATATTATTGTCACTCTTCCATTGTAACCTATGGTTGTATTCTCTGATTGTTATTATGCAAGGATCCCTATGAATAAACCAGTCTTGGAGAACACTTACTGAATTGGGCTGTGGAGGTAAGAGAGATAGGAAAATGCCTCATCTGTGCATAGGTACTGGTGCTAACACCTTATAAAAGAACCACTTCACACATGGTGCTGTATGTAGAACAGTAGAAAAACCCTTCTTTGTTGTTTTTTTTTTTTTTTTGATGGCTCTGCAATGCAATTTTTTTAGATGGGTTAAAAGTGACCAAGGGGTAAATAACTGACCGAGATTTGGCCACTGGTAGGCTTGCACACTACTGTTGCAAGTTTTATTGTGGAGCATTTTGAATTGAGGTTTTGGATGTAGATTCCTCAAATGTTTCTGGACATTAATATCAACACCAACATCATAACTGAGGAGAGCACAGAAGATTTTAAAAATCAACCAGAAAATTTCTATCATCAGCAATAACTTAAATTATTAGGTAATCTTATTCTGACATTTTTCCTGTTGTGATGCTTTCCATTATGTTGAACTTGATAGTATTATTTTAGGTTGGAACAACATCACATACGTTTAAAGATCGGAAAACCTACTTGATACGGCTGTGTTACTGAAGTGATAATTATTTGATAGTAAGATAAACAGTAGATTAAACAAGATTTCTAGTCATCGAGCTAACAAAAACAGCACACCCTGTGTTACTGTAGGAGGATGACATGGAAATAATTACATCTAACATTTGATAACATGGGACATTAGCAGCTATGTGTCATTCATATAGTAATAGTAACTTGAGTGATGTTGAGTGCATACATAAGATAATCAGCTAGTAAAAATGCACGAAAGCTACATGAAAATATGTGGTTAAGTAATTGGAAGCCATTATTTTGATTTAAGCCACTGCAGAAATGACCATATTTTGTGAGGCTTGTCACTACCATAGTTATATTTGCTATGCACCATACAATTTACTTAGTCTTAAATGAGGTCTTTGGTTAAAAGTTGTTGAGTATGTTGGGATATTTTATCATAGAGGAGGTAGTATTCAAAGCAGTCAACATACTTAATGGCTGAGCAGACTATCTGAAACAGTAAAGAGAAGGTTTAGGTCCCAGAAATAAGAGCCAACAGACAGACTTTGGCTGAAATAGCCTGCCGCTTCCTATGAATATTAGACTGGTAGATTTGTAACTAGCTTTGCAATCCAGTAACTGTGAATGTGAGATTCACCTGTAACCTCTGTTTCTGTACTAGATACCCTAACTAGACTGTTTCTGTGGTGTAAAGAAAGATTCAATTTATCTCATTCTAATGTAGAGGTTTAAATTAGTTGTGATGAACTGCCTCCTAAGAACGTTATTTTTCATCATGGCTTAAGGAAGAGTATAGATAAGTTAGTGTCTTTTGCAGGGAGAAACCATTCTGCCTCACTGATGGTTAATAAACAGAGACAAAAAGATATCCGTCATCATTTGCCAGAAAACGGAATTTGTTTCAGACACAACCAAAGAGTAGTGATGCTCACTCCTGTAGGCTAGTGCATGGCCAGAGCTGTCTTCCTTCATCAAAGAAACGAGTTGACATGCCATGAAGGAGGGCAGAAGAAAGAAAGAGATGGTCCCGTGATTAAATCACTGAGAATATCCTCAGTAAATATTTGTCTGTTTCCAAAATATGCCCTGTATAAATGTCTAAGGTGTCTTTAAACAGTGCTGTCAGACAGAGTTTCCCAGTAGTAGAAGTAGTAGACTTCTACTTTCCTTTTCTTTTCAGAAGTTTTTCTTGTCTTCTCTCCTGTAACTTTTAACTTGTTGAGGATGGGAGGAGTCCTTTCAAGGGGGTGTGTTCAGACAGAGCCTTGCACTACAGAGCCTCGAGCTGCAGGTGTGATGCAAATGTACATTAATAACTAACAGTACTCAAATTCCTCTTGTGAACAGGGAAGGAAGCAAAGGAAGTAAAGGCTACACTGTGGGGCTGTGCATCAAGTGCATAACTGAGACCTTAACTGATAAAAACAAAAACAAATAAGTAATTCTATGTTTTGTAGCTCATCATGCAATTTCAACTGATAAAGTTAGGGAGAAGTTTCAATCTAGATCTCAAAAGTTTTGCAGTGTTGAGATGCACTGTGAAAAAAACTAGAGAGCTGTGCAATTGAATGATTAGGTAATACTGCTAAAGGAAGAGTACATTTGGATGAGAATGTTAGTGAAATGGCCATTTGGGATGTTCAGAATGCTGATCTTCATACTCCATGGAAGGATACCATATTTTACATTACAAGGAACCTTTGTAGATCCTGTAGTCCAACTTCCTCCTCAAAGGGGTGTTGGTTTTGTAATTAGATCAGGTTGCTCAGGACCTGGAACTCAAGACGGACATTTACCGGCATTCCTGGACAACTTGTTTCATTCCTGTGCTTACGTATTCTCATAATAAAATTTGTTTTCATTGTATTAAGTGAGAACTACTTTGCTTCAACCTGTGATCATGGCCTCTTTTTTCTTCATGATGCATCTCTGCGAAGGGTCTGCTGTAGTCGCTTCTGTAGCTCACCACTAGGTGGTTGAGGAGAGCAATTAGATCTTCCCTAAGCCTTTTCTTTTTGGTCTAGGCACATTCAGGTTTCTCAGTCTTTGCTGATACATCATGTGCTCCTGTCCCCTACTCATCTCAGTGCTGCTCAGTGCTTTTCAACACTAGATAAAGCAAGATGTGAACTGCAAGTACTAAATAGATGTCAGTAATTCCTTCCTTTGACCTTTCAACAATTCAATTCACTATTAGGTGACATTTCATCACTGCAAGGATGGTCTTCAGCACTTGTTAAATGCTAAATTGTAGGTTTGTTTTTTTTTTAAATTATGACTAAGCATAAATAGTCAGGATATTGAAGAATGCAACAAGTTAAAGAAGCATGTGTACAAAAAAAGTCCTTTTCCCAAGGTTTCAGAAAAAAACCACAAAAACACCAAAAACGTGGGGTCTGAGGCCATTAAAAATAATCAGTCAGACATTACCTTAGAGCTCCCTTCTCTTTTTCCTTTAGTGCTGTGTAGATCATGCACTCTAAAATATCCATTCATTCTTCAAAGAATTTCTGTTTCTGTTTATCACTTTTTTCTTTTTTTTTTTTTCATATTTTACATTAATATGTAACTTACCTTACAGGGTTCTGTACCTCTAGCTAGCACTATTTCTTTTAAAAATATATTTAAAAGTGAGAAATAGTATGTGTGGCAAAACAGTATTTAGAAAAATACAATGAAGATTTGAATATCCAGTGAGAATATCTTACTGTGGAGGATTTCTCAAGACATCTCTTGATGATAAAAGTGATCAGCTAGAAGAGAGATTCATACAGAAGATATCTCTGATCACTGCCTCTTTCTCTGGGATCTTTTGTGTGTGTCCTCTGTCTAGTTATATTTTCCCCAGTTTCTTTGTTGCAGTGCTCTCTACTTTTTCTGTTGGAAGTTTATAAAATACAGATCCAAAAAGGGCTCACAGAGCAGAAAAGGCATGGCTGGTGAAGGATTAAAGCCAACTGGCCAAGTTACAGGGCCTGGGATTAGTTTATCACTATGTGGATATAACCAAAACTGTCTATTCTACAACCTCTGTGCCATTTGTGATGAACTGTTAATAATGGATCATCTGCAGCAGCTGATCAGGGCACACCTGACACCTCAGGCAACAAGCTGGGTGTTAAAGAACCATGTGAGACAGACCAGTGTTTCTGTCTTAACACCAGTGACTCAGCCATGATAACTCCCCTCTGGGGAGGCATTAGCATCTTCCCACCCAATCAGAGGAGTAATGTCTGCTAATGGGCCATTAAAGATTCCAAAAATGTCTCATGATATTTATCTCAGAGTTAAATCACCCATTGTGTAACTCCTCACCCTGGAGGAGGTACTGGGCATTCCCACCTGAAACTGAGCATATATAATCTTGGGGTTTTGAGACTTCTGGTACCACTCATGGGATCCAGAGGAGGACCAGAACCTCAACAATACTGCCACTGCCACTCTTGACCAGACTGGGACCATAGTCCTCACCAACACGTTTTCCTTTCCTTTTACTTTGCACTCAAGGGGACTATGCACTACTCAGCACAGGGGCTAACAAACACCGTTTTGTTTGTGCCCCAGAGTGCTGGGTTATATGTCTGCTTTTTGTGGATTAAACCCAATTTTTTTCTCATTATCATTGTATTTATTGCAATCTTTTTAGTAAATTGTAACTCTGACTTGTAACCTCTCTCGAGATGTGTCCATTCCTCCCACCGGTTTACCTTTAAACCACCACACCAACATAAAGCAACAAAAATAGGGCCAAGGAAGCATTGCTTCATAGACCCAGGCCAACGTTGTAAGCATTTTTCAGCCTGTATGTTTGAATTTCAAAGGAGTTACAAAGAAAATATAATTGCAGTGAAATATGACCATTTTCAGGTGATCAGCAGAAATGGAAATGCTATGATAAAAGTTTCAGATTTTTAGTTCAAAAGCATAGCTTATTTTATAATCCTGGTCAATGTGGTCCTTTTAAGTAGGCTTTTGGGGAAATAAATCCTTGGTTATTTTCAAAGAAGTTAGAGATGATATTTTTGCCAAATATGGATTAAAGGAGCACAAAGTTGAATGCTTTAACGTTATCCACATACACACCGTTTATATTTCTTATTTGTTACAATGAAAGAATTAAGTACACATTAAGTGGTTAAGGGAATTACAGTAAGATGCAAAATTACCATGGGATTAATAGATTTATACATAACGAATACACATCACAGAGAACATTAGTCAATAGAATGTGATTACATTTCACACAACTAAGAAACAGAGTCACAGACAGGATTAGAAGATCTTTGAGATCAAGAAAAGACTCTTTTAATCCAACAAATGTCTCAGTTAAAGTGACAATTGAGTGTTGAGGAAAACACAAAGGGTCAAATTCATCCCAGGTGTGACTCAGTGGAAATCAGCATAACCGCTTCTGGAATGATTGTCATCTAGAATATCCTGTAAAGATGAAAAATGTCCATAGTACATGTAATTGTAAAAAGAAATTTTATAAAGTAAGTCTCTTTGTTATAAAGTAAGTCTCTTCAACACCTACATTTAGATACTTTTTCTTTCTGCTGCACAGAGAGTTGATGACAGAAAAAAAATTGTCAAAATTAAAAAAAAAAAAAGAAAATATATATCCTTTGCCAAATGAGATCAGAGCAGAGAATCAGTAAAGTAACACAATAAAGTTAGCCTGGTATGCTATATAAATTGGGCTATTAATGCAAATGGTACTTCATTAATTACTCCATTTTCATCATGACATCTCCATTTGTCTGGGCAGTGTGAGGCTGGATTTTTCATGATATTCAGTAGACTTCACTTGATAGAATGACTTGTCTGAATAGAACATGCAGAATATGAATTAAATTGTCTTTTAAATTCTGGGTTATCCATCTAAGAATGGTGTCAATTAGCAGATCCTGTACATACCTGGAGTCCTGTGGGTAAAGAAGCATAATGCAGCCATATGTTACAGAAAACAAAAATATTATTACTATCTAATGGTGCACACTTGTGCAGATTACATTAGAATTCTGATCCCTCAAATGCTATAACAGAAAAAGGTTGTGGAAGTAAAATATATATTTGGGAAACTAGGTTTTTTTTTGGCTGATGTTGTTAGTAAAATCATAAAATTCTGTCTGCTAGATAGGAGATATCAGCACTATGATTATGACAAAAGTGTAGTAGATATCTTCTTTTCTTTAGCCTTCCAATGAATAATATGATTTTAGAATATTCTTGGAAATCTCATCTGTGAGAATGTTAGTAACAACACTGAGCAACCTGAGCACTTCTCGCAAGTAAGATCATTACAAAGGATATTCTTTTCCACTTAAAACACTATCCTCCTGAACTAGGTTCATTCTCCTAAACTGGATTATGAAAGTACTGTGGTGGGCATTGTTACCATATTTAATACATCATAAACAAATGAGCCTATCCGTTTTCTGGTATGTACCTTTCTCCAAGGTGACCAACACTCCAGAATGCCGTAATGGAAAGATTCAACATCTTTGATAACTTTTAACATATTTCAAGTATCAGTGCAGTTTTCGTCTTCCCTTTATTTTGCTCTTTGCATGCACAAGTGTTGAATGTTTTCTTGGACTTTGTTTCCTTCCCCCAGATAGTCTTAGATCCCAATTATCTGATAATTTGTATTTTGCTCCCATGCCTCAAACTCACACAAAATTAGCATCTATGACTGTAATTTCATCAGCCTTTAAATGCCCAGGGCTGTGAAGTATAATTAAACCCTTGATAAATTTTTAAATTAAAAGAATGAAAAATAGAAAAAAGTGAGAACCTTGGTGCAAGTCAAACAATATCACTTGCCCTGCCAGATTCCTGTCTAACAGATTTTAACCAAAGATTTACAATTGAAACTGTTGGTTACAGACCATTTCTTTATGAAATAAATGAAACCTTGGAGATTTACAAACATTTTTGTAGGTACCTACAATTTCTCTGAATAATTACTAAGATCCTACAAATCACAGTGAGCAAAACATAGTAGTTCTTTAAATCATGTTCTGTCATTATTGTCCCTGATCTACCTTTTCTATTCCATGTAGTGATAGATGTAGGCAATGTAAAATGGACTGTGTAGTCTTTAAGTTATAATAACATGAAACAGATGGTTATGTTTGTGGTGTTTTGTTTCTTTGTGGTTTGGTTGGGTTTTTTTTTTTTTTTTTTTTTTTTTTTTTTTTTTTTTTTTGTGCAGTTCTGTTTGTATGTTTGTGGGGTTTTTTGAGAAGAAAATTTTAGTCCTGAAATCACATTTCAATCCAGTCATCTTTGTTAATGTAGTGATATATTTGAGGTTCATGTTTTCTATTGTTTTCCTTAGGAATTTTGTACAGGAAGCTATTCAGAAGTCAACAGAAGACAAACTAGGTTGTTTTATGAGAAATGAGTTCACTGGGGAAAGGATATGTTCTGGGACAGTATCTTGTCTGTTGTCTGTCTTTCTTACATTCTTCTGTAGGCATTAAACAGGGATTTGACATGCAACAGACCTATCTCAGTGACAGAATGCTGGGAAAGATGAATTTTTGGCCTGACCTAAACTGACCGCTTCTATTTTCCTTAAATTTTGGAGTGCCATAAATTTTGAATATGGCTAATATAACCTTTTTTGGCCACTGTAATGTTTTTCCCCTTTTCACAGCTGAGTTAACAAAGTGGTAGATTGTAACACAGCACAGCAAAATGGTGGCTCTGGAGCAGGTGGCTACCTTTCCAATACAGAAGGATAGTGTGTGGGCAAAGTGCCACAGAGAACCTTGTTTAGTTGTGAAACTAACTGTTTAATCTGATCTTCTTAACAAGTTTTCTCAGTACTTTTAAGAATCTCACCATGGAAGATGCCATGTCATCTCACACCTAATGCTGACAAGATCTAATCTTTGTTTCAGCATTACTGAAACCCTGTTATTGTCTGGGAAGGCCAGTGTGCCACGTTGTACAAATTAGTGGATAAACGTGGCCTCTCTTTCTCGCCTGAAGCAAGAGCAAACTTTTTATTTTTTTCTTCTACAGTGTTTGCTGCAGCACTCACTTCACATTCTGACATTGCTTTGGAAGCAACTCTTGTTTGGTGTGTACTGGGCTTGAAGTAGTTCTTAAGAACTGAAAGCCGCATGGCAGAAGTAGTTCCTTCTGTGTTAGGTCTAGGTGCAAAATTTCATCCCTTTTTTCGGTCTCTGCAATCACTTGAGATTGGTGAATTCTTTGAAATATTTTGA
>JAWWTY010000001.1:60831783-60863025 GCA_035222235.1 Margarornis squamiger | reverse complement strand
ATTTTGAGGTATTCATATCTTAGGCTGAATTGTTTCCTGGAGGTGTCAGTTTCTGAGGAGTGCAGAGTAAGTACACTCTGTACCTAGTGCACACAAAAAAAGGTAGGTTTCCTAGCTGGAAATTAAAAATATTTTTCTTCCTCAGGTCTAAAGGGAAATGCCTACTGCCTTCTAGCTAATGGGCTATTCATATGTAGTAACTTGTTAATGAATAAGTATTAAAAAAATTCTACAGCATTGGTCAAGGCCATGTTGGATGAAGCTCTGAGCAACCTGGTCTAGTGGAAAATGCTCCTGCCAATTGCAGGGGTCTTAGAATGAGAGACTCTTTAAAGTTCCCCTAGCCCAAACCATTCTATGATTTTATGACTCTGTGATGCAAATAACAATATTTCTTTGATTCAGTTCAAAACACTTCTACAAGCATAGCTTTCTTCTTGCCTGGGTGAACTTCAATGCTGTTGAAGTCTTCATTTAAATCTATTTTATTTGAACCCTATACTACTTTAAAAAAAATATGTACATTACTCCTGAATCAACTGTATTTTCCTGAAAAGTAGGATATTCTGGGGCAGCTGAAGCAAGCATAAAAGGTATGTATTTCAAACAGAAAAAAAGAACATATATTTCTGATACACTCATGCCAAATCATTGGAATACATTGGTGAAATAGAGCTTTGTTTATGTGTATGTGTGTATCTTCTGGTTTTATGTGATTCACTGTTATTTTCTAATGTGAAGAAAATATCCCTCTGTCTCTATATCTAATTTTCCCAAATTGCATAAGCACTAAGCTTCTTTAAATCTTGAATTCAGTGGAGTCTTACTTTAAAATAAATATTCCTTCTTTATAAAGGCTCCAATTCAGACAGAAGATGACAGATCTCCCTTTTTAGTCTTTTAAGCCTGGGGAATTTTTCCAGAAACAAATCAGATTTCTTGGCTGTGTTTCTTGTTTACAAAGTTCTGTATACATTGACATTTCAGAATTTTGGTGTACTTTATGTCTTACTATCATACATCAAATCATAAAATTAAAGGCATTTATGTCCCACAGAATCCTGGGTGAAACCTAAGTTGTTGTCTACTCTCCTGGCTGTTGTACAGTGCTTTAAAACATACATCCTCTAAAAACTACCTTTCTGATTCCCTCATTACTTTGCTACCTGCACTTGTAGTAATTATGGACTTTTTTGACTTTGCAGAAGGTATCCTTATCAAAATACAATTTAACCATTCTAGTCTTACATTTTTTATGTTCTATAACCAAAATTACGGGGTGATCTAATATGCTTTGAGGGTGAACTCTATATTCTATAGATTAGATTTCTTTTCGCAGATATGTTCTAAAACCCTGTTTAAAAATGTTTAAAAAAAATTAAATAACCAACAATGAAGAACTTAAAAAAAATAAGGATATAAAAAATTGCTTTGAAACTGGAAGTACTGAATATATAAGACAGATGAAATCTTTGAAGATAAGGTGAAAGAAAATATGATTAACACTGATGAAGCAGAATACTGCCAAGTATATGTAATTTCTGAGCCAAATGTATTATATAAGGTGGAAATTGAATTTTCAAGACTCATGTTAACATTTTACTCTTATGCTTTATTAAGGTATGTGAGAAAACAAAAAAAAAATCCAAAAAATGACATAATGATAAGTCTGTTTTAAATGTGGTCTTATATCAACACTGCTGAATGACATAATTTAAGTAAAATAATTACTGGATTACATAATGATTATTTTGTAAAGGCTGGAAAATAAAAAGGTAGATACCTTTTGTGGGTTAAAGCCTTAAAAGTTTTTGTAGTATATTCTTAGCCTCCATTTTTTTGGTAACTTTTGTGGAGATTTGCACTCTGCATTTGTAGAGATATTTTATGCACTCGCACAATGCAAATCCTTTTCATTATGCACTGCAAACAGAAAAAAAATTCTCCAGAGATCCATCCTTGATCTTACTTCAAAATGATAAATCTGTTTTTCACGTCATTGTCCTTTGTTACAATGGTAACAAATTTCCCTTCAACCCATATGGTATAACCTCTTCACAGAGTCTCTACAGGTATTACTGATAAAGACTGTTGTGAGTGTTTGAGATATAAAGTATCATAAAATAAAGATTTGACTATTTTTATTTACATTCTGTCCAGCACGTAATAAAGGCACAGTGATGTTGTACTATAAGTAGCAAAACCCAAGTATGTAAGTTATGTAGATAAAGGGTCAATAGATAATATTATCAGACAAGTACAATTCTCATTGACTTTTGTAAATTTATACAAAAGTAGATGACCAGATCAACTTAGTTTATGCATATGTATAGTTATTTAAAGTCTGACTATTTTAAGTGCGCCATGTATGTTTCCCTATGTTCACAACTCATACAATTAGTAAGAGAAAACAGGTCCACTGTTCGAACTTGTTTAAGTGCTTTGATTCTTCTGAGTTTGCACATTTGAAATACTCACCTAACCTCGATGGCATATGTTTGTTGATGATTGATAAATATTCTGTTAAAATATCCATAACCTGTTCAACATATATCTGTAATCAGTTATTACAAATTAGGGATATAGTAGTAAAAGTAGTAATATTAGTCATATGCTTGGCAAAGTATAAGTTACAACATCACCTAAAGAGCTAAATTTTTTTAAGAAAGAAAAAAGCAAGTAGCTGACTCTGAGGCTGTTAAAAAGCTACTAAGCTACTTCAGGTATTTGACCCATGTCACACAAAATAAAACAGACAGATTCGTGAAGACGAAATGACTGTATCTCTTGAGAATTTGGAATTTCTTCTTTTTTTTTTTTTTTTCCTTCCCCTGGAGTAATCTAAATTTGATGGTCATCCAACAATATTCCAAGATGTCTTTGTCTAATTGTTTCTTGGGAAAAGGATGAAATTTGGTCCATTGAGGTGAGACATGGAAACTTTTTTCCCTGTTTGGTAAGTTGAGAAAAAATGTCTGCACCTGAGCATTTTAGGCTACTGGTCAGCAAAGTTACTGTATTCCAAATCACAGAATATTCTGAGTTGAATGAGACAAAAAGGATCATTGAATCCAATCTTAAGTGATTGGCCCATATGGCGATCAAAACCAAACTTTGTGATACTAGCACCATGTTCTAACCAACTGAGATTATCTCAGGGTCATATGTATGTACTGTTACTAAAAAAAGCATAATTAATGTCCAACACTCAAAAATATATGAGTCTCTTTTAGTACAAATTCTAAGAAAAAAGTTAAAATATTACAACTTCATAAATCATATATGTACATATGGCTTTCTTTTCATTTGTTTGGTTGGTTTAGTTTTGGTTGTTTTTAATGTGATTACATGATCAATATTTGCAAACCAATACAACTATGCTACTGATATAAGGGGATCTATAAGTCAGAGATTTATTAGAGATATGTGGTTTGTTCATTTAAAGAGTTAGAATTCTGCTTGTGAGAAAAGATTTCTTTTTTTCTCCTTAGAAAAGCACATTGGCAAAAAACTGTAGCCAGTATCTCCCCTATTCTGTTCCCTTGTTCTCCTCTGCCCTGTTATGCCCAAAGAAAAGGTGAAAAGAAAACAATTCCCTGAAGGTAGTCAGATATATAGACTGCTTTGCTGCCTCTGGATTATGGCTCTGCTACCAAATGTCTTCAGCAGAGACTGCTTTGAAACCAGACACCACTTTCTTCCACCTGAATTCTGTCATTGATCACTTTCTGGAGAGTTTTGATTGCTTGATTGTTTATTTTTGCCTAAACAAAATATAAACCTTCAGTGGAGCAAAGACTGAAATCTAAGTGCCTCATTACCCAATATCTTACCAACTATCTTACCAAGTAGGTTGCAAGTAGCATATCTATCATCCTGGAGAATGGAAAATATTTATATTTTTCTATTACTCTTTAAATAAAAGAATAGGGTATTTTAAGAACACGAGCAATAAAATACTAAGAAATATCCCTATATTCCTCAAATATATTGTCTTCAATTATTTAAATTTATTTAAATATTCCTTGTTGAATGCCTTACATTTTGGCCTATAGGATATTTAAAGCAAGGCTATTCAAGACCAGTTTCTCAGTTTAAATCATTTCATTCTCTTTGAAATACAAAGTGAGAGAACCATTCTTCAGGCACGTGGCTAAGATGTTCGCGTAAATTCTTGCCCCTTCTCTCGTAACTTTACTTATCAGAATTGATGGTCAAGAAGACACACTGAAAGCTTCTTTTCAGCTTTGCGGATATTCCATAGCTTGCTGGCTCTGACTCTGATCTTAGAGGTGACTGTTAGGTATTGAAGTGCTCCTTAAGAAAACTGGACACCAAGTCTTGGTATTCTATGTAAGCCTGTAGCACAAAAGCTAAGGAACCAAAGACAGCTTAGTGAAAGCTTTTTTCTCAATTTCTCTGTTACAGAACATTATCTATTCTCTATTTGAAATGATGAATGAACTTGTGTAAAAATATTATCTCATCATATAATTATGAACTGCATCACGAAGTATAGAGTGAAGGGAGATGAATGAAGATTCCAGCACTTCATAACTTCTGAATGTCTCGTACTTCTACTTGACCAGTGTTTCATTAGTAGTTTTTATGTTTGTAACATTACAAATACAGTCATAGGTGGTGATAATTGGTTGCAGGGTCACATCCTGCTTCTCCAGGGACAGTATTAGACACACAGAATGTTAGGGAGATACAGGATGTCAAGAATTCCCCACATTTCATGTAACTCATATCACTGAACTGAAGATGCTCAGAGAGCTTTAAACTGTGACTCTGATGGGGAAATTCCCAAGCATTACCTCCTCTTGATCACTCCCATGGTATTTTTAATCCCTAATAAACCAAAGCTAGTAAAGGACACTTATTTTTCTAGTTTCTTATGGAAAAGGCTCTCTTGCCCTCTCTTTCAATAGATATAAAGCAGTTGACCATTATGGTTTGCAAAAAAGATTTTGGGGGTTTATTTTTGTATATTTAACTGAATTGTAGAGACCATTCCTTTCCTGTCTTTACTTAGGCAGTGTTATCAGAATATACCACAGTCCCTAAAAATCAGAGACATTACTTGATGCAATAATTGCTTCAGCAAATGACATTTCTAAGATGAACACTTAATAGCTCACAAAAATTAAGTTAAAAACAATGATTTTGTTTAATACAATATAAAAAGCAGGATCAGCTTTTAAAAATATATCAGGTAAGTCTTCAGGATTAGGAGTCTGGAAGCTACTTTCTGGTTCTAATATATTTTTGTTTTACTATTGGGTTTTCCTTTTATTTTATTTTAGATTTTAACCAACAAGCCTGTGATGAGATGTAAAGGTAAAACTGCTACTGTAGATTGATGAATGTGAATCCAGAAAGAATTTTAGAAATCAGATTAATAATACAGACAGAAGACAAGAACAATCATAAGGACTTGAGATTTATGTTTAAAGGCCTGTGACATTCCATCACTATATAAAACTGAAGATTATTCTTTTTATTTTATTTTATTAATAAAACAACAGTGATATAATAAATTATTATGTTTAACAAGTATTTAATTAACTTCTCTAAAAAGCTACAAGTCACATTTTGTTAAAAATTCTTTAATATTCTTAAATGCAATTATCTAAAAACTATCAATCACTTTTATTAGTTAATACTTGAAACTGCATGCATATCCAATATAATTATTAACGCCAATCCATTTACTGGTTCATTTGAGTCTGGCTATGCACAATTATGTGTGACATTTTGAAAGGAAGCACCATTTTCGTTATGATACAATAATATCTTTTTTCTGAAGATCAACAAAAGATTTATTCATTTTAATTCTGTTGCTTATCTGTCTACTGTATAACTTAGAATCAGTGTGATAAGAGAAAATACAACTATTGCAATCTATATATTTTCCACTCATAAATTGTTTTTCCTTTTATACTATCAGTACAGTACAAAATTAGGACAAAATAAAACCACTTAAGGAAATATATGAAAGAGAACCATTTCTCAGAGGTGAGAAAGTTGATTTCCTGAGGCCTACAGCGAGTAGACTAGGTTTTGTGTTGCCTCTGTTGATCAAAGAACAATGTTAGGTATTCTTCTTCAAAAAAATAATGTTGCAGAACAGAGGTTCATGGGGAAAAAAAAAAAGTTCCACAACTGTTTAGGACTTGGAAGAGGGTTTGGCGACTCAGTTGCTTAACCAGTAGAAGAGATTTTTCCCTGTTTAGCCTCAGACTTGGTTTAGACATGGAAAAAGTCACTTAGGCCAGATTTCAAAAAAACCCTCTAATTCCTAGTGTGTTTTAGAACTTCTCATTTGACTTAGATCAATTAAGAGATATAGACAAGATAGTCCATATAAAAATCCCAATTTATCGTCTGTCTAGTGCTTGGGAGGTGTATGTGAATTTGAAGGTGCTTTGTCCTCTAACCTCCCTTAAGTGCCTAGAGATTTTCACACATGAAGAAAAAAATGGTTTGATCTTCAGAGGGCTGAGAATTGTGCATGCTGGGATCTAAAAATTCGTCATTCCTTTATGTCAACTGCAAATGGAGGAGGATACTGTAGATGTTGCTAGATGCATCTAACATGTTTTATTGTCCAAAATGTAGAAAAAAAAACATTATAGTCTGTGTCCTTCTCCAATAATTATTTACACCATGTGGTATAAAAAAAGTCTAGCTTATAGTGTTCTCTATTTGTCACTTAATCACAATATATTGCACAACATTATGTTTCCTTTATTAATGTGAGTGAACAGGACAGGAAAAGGAATGGGAATCCAAGAAAGGATCAAGCAGGCATGAGCATGAGGGGTGGATTTTTATGGAGAATACTATGAGTTAGAACTTCTATTAATCCTTCTCTCCTTATGGTCAATAGAGAGAAAGATGGTTTCTTCTTTTTAATTGCACTTTCAGAATAGGTCCCACAACCTTTGGAGGTTGCTTTAATTATTTTTCATAGAATCAGAGAATGATTTGGGTTGGAAAGGACCCTTAAGATCAGGTAATACGAACCACTCTACTGTGGGGAGAGAGGCCACTGACTGTGTCAGGTTACCCAGGTATCCATGCAACCTGGCCTTGTACACTACCAGTAATGGGGCATTCACAGCTTCTCTGGGCAACCTGTTACAGTGCCTCACCACCCTCATGGGTTTCATCCAAATTTCTCATCTTTTAGTTTAAAGCCATTACCCCTTGTACTATAACTCTCTGCCTACTCTTCATCATTTTTATAAGCAACCTTTAGGTGTTGAAAGGCTGCCCAAGATCTCCCCAAAACCTTCTCTCTCTAGACTGAACAACATTGGCACTCTCAGCTCGACTTCACAGATGTGCTCTAGATATCTGATCCTCTTCATGGCCCTCCTCTAGACCCAAGCCAATAGGTTCACATCTTTTTTGTGCTGAGAACCCCAGAGATGGATGCAATAGTCCAGGTAGGGTCTCACAAGGGCAGAACCACCTCTCTCGACCTGCTGGCCATGCTCTTTTTGATGCAGGCTGGATGTTGGGCTAGAAGGCCAACCTTCTGGGCCATGAGTGTACATTGTTGGCTCACATCCAGCCTTTCATCTGTCAGAAAGCCCAAGTCCTTCTCTGTAGTACAACTGTCAGTAAGTTCTTTCTTCTCCCAGTCTTTACGCATGCCCCTAACTAGGTGCAGTACTGCTATGGCTGAGAAAAAATCTGAGAGCAGGCTTTTGTGGTGCAAGCAGGTAAAACCCTTTATTGTACTTCTTCTTCTGCATTTATACCATACAGATACCTATCTGAGCTATGAGGCCAAACAGGAGCCTTGGCAAAACATTCACATGAGACTGTTTTCCAGCCCAAACTTTCACTACTCCCTTGCACACAAGTCCTGTTTGACCTGCTTAAGACAGTGATATATGTCTTCCTGTTTTCTTCTAATCTTCTTTGATTATCCAGGCATTCCAGGTATCTGGAGCACAGCACTCTTTGGCTCCCACACAGTACTTTGTTAAACTTCATGCAGTTCTAGTGAGCCCACTTTTTAAGTTTGTCCGTGTCCCTCTGGATGGTATCCCATCCTTCTGTTGTGTCAACTGCTCAGCTTTGTGTCATCTGTAAATCTGCTGAGGGTACACTTGATCCCACTGTCTGTGTCATTGATGAAGAACACCAGTCGCCAGACAGAGGTCTGAGAGACAGCATTCGTCATCGCCTCCATAAAGCCATTGAGCACAGCACTCTGGCTGTACCCCTCCAGCCAGTTCCTTATCCACTGAATAGCCCACTGATCAAATCCATACCTTTCCAATTTAAAGATAAGGGTATTAGGGTATTGAGTGTATGGATGTCAAAGGTCTTACAGAAGTCCAGGTAGATGGCCTCATTTGGTCTTCCATTGTTGACTACTGCAGTTGCTCCATCATAGAAGCCACTGGACTGGTCAGTCACAATCTGTTCTTGGTGAAGCCATGCTGGCTGTCGTGTATGACCTCCTTATCTTGCATGTGCCTTAACGTTGCTTTGACAAGGATCTGCTTTATGATCTTCATAGGCACAGAGGGAAGGCTCACTGGTCTGTAGTTTCCTTTCTCCCCTTTTTAAAAATAGGAGTGATGTTTCCAGACAATGGTGGCTTTGCCTGACTGCCATGACTTTTCAAATTTGATGGAGAGTAGCTTAGCAACGACATCAGCCAGATCCCTCGGGACCCTGGGATGCATCTCATCAGGCCCCATAGACTTGTGCCTGTTCAGTTTCACTCTCCTCAGCCTTTCTTCTTTGACCTATGTACTCAGAGAATCCCTTCTTGTTATTCTTCATATTTTTATTTATTTTTGGTTGTATTTGTAGAAATGAAATTTTTTAGTATAACCTTGCTATGGTTGTCAAGATTTGGGGAATAAATAACTTCCCTATGAATTTCAATTTTTTTCTATGTGCCAACCCCATTAAACTTCCTTTCTTTATAAAATATCTGCATGATTTTTTCCAAAAGCAGTATGTCCCATTGTATCAAATTCAAATGCTATTTGTTTATTTCAAATTACTATCATATAACACCTTTTCTGCTTTTCAAAATAACTGTTGACTGTGTTCAGTTACATAACCCACTGGCAACAGTAATTGAGAAAAAAGAAATTTCATGTAGGTTCTTTTTTGTTTCAGATTTTAACAATTTTTTTTTCTATATATAATATACAGTTAAGGATTTTAAGAAGTAATACAAATTTTCAGTAAGTGTATTATGACGAGAAACATCAAAGAGTTTTAAGCTGCGAAATGTCAGTTCAGAGACTTGGACGGATGACTTCTATTTTTTGTTGTTAACTGCAAGTACAGTAGTAAATCTTACCTTGCCTATGAAGAGTTATTATGCTTTTTGACAAATAAAAATTATTATTTAATTACAAATCAGTAAAACACTCTGTGTGTATTTAGATAGAATGCTGCAGAAATGTTAACTAAGTGATTCTATTGTTGCAAACCTATAAAAAGGATAAATAAGTATTATCAATATTTCAGGTCTAGGAAAGACACACAGAAAAAAAAATAAAAAGATTCTCAAGCATTTGTTACAAAAGCCAGAGAAGAAAATTTTAAAAGTTATGTCAAAGACATTTCTTTGTTAATTCTGGACTCAATCCCCGTGAAACAGAAATATAGAGGGGTTCAATGTGTTTAACAGCAACTAGAGATTTTCCCATGTCTTCCCTCTCTTCTTGCACAAGTCATGCATTAGCCTTTGGAATAAAGGTTTGTTCTGACTCATTTTGAGGGCAAACAAGTGTTGTACCCTACATGTCCATAAGGACTACACTGCTCTTGTTTTGCCTTGGGGTTGAGTGCTTGCCTTCCTCCTGTGTTTTAATGTTTCATTGTGAATTTATTGCTTCTATGCTACACCAGATGGACGGCTCTGCAGATGGAACTTCACTTTTTAAATTATAGAAGTAGCATAGGTAGAGAATGAGCAACAGCTGACAAGCTTCCCTCATGTAGACTTTCATTCAGGCTGGTACAAAAAGACCTTTTAGAAAGGTGGTAGCTCTATATTCATATTCCTTCCAGTTTTGGCTTTTGTAGTAAATGTGCCAAAATGGCAAGAGATGAGCTTGTTCAGGGAATATCAGTCCTGCTGGGACTGGTTTGAGAAATGCAACTGGAGGAATGAAGTGAAAATAATTCTAATTGTTCTGCATCTATTATTCTTCTAGGATTTAAATTGTGGTTTGGGGTTTTTTTTCCTTTTTTTTAAATTTATTTTTTCAACACTCTTATGTCCCATTTGCATTTGACATCCACTTGGAGTCTTGCTAATAGTAGTAGGGCATGAGGATTACTTAAATCTATCATTATATGACAAATTTTTGAACTGATAACTGCACTATTCTGTACCATGTTGCAAATTTGGACATTGAAAATATTATATAATAATGTCACTGGGTGCTAATTAGAGGCTAATGAGTTTTTTAACACAACCCTCTTGAATTTTTTGGCTTTGTATTACCAAACACCTCAGTCATCCAACCCCCAGTTTACCAAGATCTAAATGTTACTAAACACCTTCCGTAATTTTAACTGAACAGTTCCTGCCTTGCAAGGGCTCCTGACCAGGTTACACTCTTACTTAATGAGGAAATTATTCCAAAGCTGTTAACAACTGAACAGGGCTTCCCTTGGGAGAAGACATAAATTCTTTTCTTAAGAAGAGATTGAGCAACCAGATGGACACCTTGAAGGCATATGCAGCTTCAAGGTGGATGCTTCAAGCGCCTCAGCTTGCCAGCAGCAGTGCTGCTTGTTTACCATGAAAGGATTTTCTATGTTAGCTTGTTTAATTTTTTTATTTTTGGAATCATCAAATATCAGGATAAAAAGATGTTAATTGAGGTGAATTGTGTTAATTTTTTCAGAGCATATACACATGAATATTTGACTTAAAGGAAATCAGTCAAATTTGTCCTGGGAAAAGTCAGGACAAATTCAAATCTGAGGGTTTCTTTTTGCCTGGTTCTATAGCATTTGTTTTAAATAAAACCCCCAAACCTCATAATGTTCCAGCACTGGTTGTGTATATAAAATACATTTTTTTTTTTACTGCCATTAAACTGCTGGATTAACTCCAAAACATGTATTTTTAATGTTAAAATTTCTTAATATTAGAGAGCACGGTATCTGTGACTAATGAAGACATTAGATTTCTAATCAGAATGCAAATAGGAGAAGATAAGCCTCTTCTAAGAAAATTTTATTTTTTAATATTTGACTGTCAGCATTATCTAAGAATTATTCAGCTTTGATATTGCTGCATCAGTCATGTAAAATTCTGTCCTATTTTAGAGTCAGTACCCAGGAAACTAATATTCAGAGTGCTTTAATATGTTGATATTTTAATTATAACTCTGAGAACATTTACTACTTTTGCATGTGTATGTGCCTTAGGACTGTGCTGCATATCCTGAAAAAAATGCAATTCATAACTTTGTTGTCTAAAATTGAGGAAAAACTTTGAGGCAATATTACTTGGGTGAGGTAGAGAATAGTTCTTTACTGAAAAGCTTTTCAGGTTCACAAAGTATATAGATGCCTGTGCCCAGTATAGGGATGCTTACTAATTTTATAACACCACTTATAACAAAATGTTACATCTAACCCAAGAATCATCCACCCTCGTGCCACCTTCGTGCCACCTCCAGGGCCTACCTCAGGTCTGCCTCTTGGCATGCCTCCCTAGGGTTGAGTGGGAGGTGTCAAGACCCCTTATTTCTTCACCATCATTGTCTTCACATCACATTCCCTCCTTGAAGCTTCTCCAAGGTCCCTGGGACTTCTATCTTGTTTTGACTCCGGTATGTGTTGTTATTCTATTCCTGGTACATGAGTCCCAGGCAAGATGTTATAGTCACTATCTTACTCTTAACACAGAAATTCAGGAATGCAGAACAAAGGTAGAAACTGCTAGTTGCTACATCAAATATGAAAAGCTATACCGCTATATAAAAATTTACAAATATACAAATATATAATATATATATATATATATATGCACACACAAATATATAAAGTCCTAAGGCATCAACTTTAGCTGTTTTAACTGTTTCTTGAATATCTTGAATTTTAGAAGAATGTTTGTGACTGGTTCTGAGACTGAAAAGGTATTTTAATAATCTACAGGAAGCAAATGAGATGTGGTTGCTAACTTTAAAGAAGGATAGTAAACCCTTCAGAAGAATATGCTTGAGTTAATCTGTTTATACAGATGGCTGTAGCAAGATAGAAAACTTCACAGAATCATAGAAACATAACATTTTTCAGGTTTGAAAGGACGTTTAAGATCATCGGGTCCAACTGTTTATCTGACATTGCCAGGTCCACCACTAAACCATATCCTTAAGCACCACACTTACATGCCTTTTAAATGCCTCTGGGGATGGTGCTACAATTTGGTTAATGAGAAGTGCTGCTGCCTGAATTAAAGTGCAAACAAGACCATAATCCAAAGTCAACAATACAGATTTTATTTAACAATGAATGTGAGGTAGAGAGATAGAAAGAAATAGGAAGAGAGGGGGAGGAAAGAGAGAGAGAGGGAAACAGTGAGAGAGAATGAGAGAGGGAGAGAGAAAAAGAAGGGATCAAGCAAGACACAGTCACTGTGGATCCATCATGGATCCTGTTGGTCATTCTTCACTCTGGGCTTCTTGGTGACAGAGGGTCCTGAGGTAATTCAAAATTTGTCATTATTTATACGTCTTAACAACCAAAGAAATTAATGCTCATTGGCTACAAGGTACATAGCTCTCTTATTAATTATCTTCTATTGGTTAAATTATTCCCTTGCTTCTTATGTTAGTTGGTCCACATACTCAGTTGGGTTTCTGGGGGGAGTGAGCCATAAGTTCCTCCTGCTGGAGTCACGTTTTACCCAGTCAGAGCTGAATTCAGCACAGCTGTTGAGTTGGTTTTATTAGTTTCTTCTTTATCTTGAGAGTTCTGCCAAATGTCCTTGTGGCCTGCAAATTCTGCATTCTTTGTATCCACTATCAGTTATACATCCTTCTTCCCAAGTTTTTTTGACCTTCCCCTAGGTATGATATAGCAAGGCCTAATACCCGCACAGCAGTGCCACCTCTATACAGTCCAAGTTTCAGGTACCCACAGAAGCTTATTCGGGGGGCTTCAGTGGTCGTTGGTGGTTGCAGATGCCATTTGTCCACTAACTTGGAATGGTCTTTGTTTGACCAGTGATACATCTACAAGCAGTTACTTCTTTCCACACAGTGTGTCATAGTAGGGAGTTTTGTCCAGATGTGCCTACCAGATCTTGCCTCTGCCAAGCTTGGAATTGGAACCTTCCTGTCACAAATTCTTTCCTTCTGTGGCCTTAACAGTATTCAAGATAGACAACAGTGCACTTCAACTCCTTGCAGATGGTGACTAAATAATTTCCCTGGGCTGCCTGTTCCAATGCTTGACAACCACTCAAGGAAAAATTTTTACCACATAACCAATGTAAACCTCCTCTGGCACAACCTGAGAGTGTTTCCTTTTGTCCTATCACTTGTTACTTGGGAGAAGGGACTGAACACAACCTCCTTTCAGATAGTCGTAGAGATCAGTAAAGTCTCCTCTCAGCCTCTTTTTCCACATGCTAAAGAACCCCAGCTTCCTCAGCTGCTCCTCATAAGACTTGTGCATTAAATCCTTCATCAGCTTCATAGGAGTCTTTTGGATGCAACCAAAACTTTCTCTTCAGTGATTTCATCGTCTACATTTAGGTTATCACTTCAAGAAGAAGACCTAAGAATATCACCACAAAATGGGTTATAAGGTTCTTAGATCTAAGAAACTCATCATGTAGAGTGGTAAAGGTGAGGCAACGTCTGTAGGTAGTCCCAGACAAAGTAATGGCCTGGTGTGTCACATATGTGCTGATAGCACACTGGAACAATTGTTCCAGTCTTTGCAGTCCTGGGATGCTCTTTGATGACTTGTGTAATTTTTTGTGCTATTTAAGCACATGTGTCGCCAAAATTTCTTGAATTTAGAAAAGAAAAAATGTAGTTGCTATTGATAGGTTTTTCAACACAGATATCTCAGGTATAATCCACACTCATATCTGCAAGTGGCACTCTTTTAACTTCCTCAGAGAATGACTATGACCTTGGTGTTATTGAAATTCCATTAAAAGTCCTGATTCTACAGCATTAACTATGTTTTTACTGTCTCAGTTGTTAAAGAATTCAGGATTAAATTGGGACTGTTTTCTTTCTGATCAGGTCTAAAGTGAGAAATTAGAAATTTTAAATTGCAATCTGCTTCCATGTTACTTTCCTGCTTGATGTGGGTGTTCTGTAGGTGTACCTGTCTAACAGTCTACCCACCCAATCCATCTCTCAATTTAGAGAGAAGGATGCTGTGAGGGACCACATCAAAGGCTTTACAGAAATCCAGACAAATGACACCCGTAGCCCTTCCCTATCCACTGATGTAGTCACTCCATTATAGAAGGCCACTGGGTTTGTCAGGCAGGACTTGCCCTTGCTGAAGCCGTAAATAATAAAAGATCACTGATAATCATAATAAAAAGAAGACCAAGTTAGTCGCATACTTTTTCTAGAATGTAAATACTGAGGTATATTTTTTGGTTGATGTTTCAAGTCTTGAAACATATTGTTATATGTTACTGACAGTTTGTTTTATATACATTTTAAAATGTAAATGAAAACAAATTAAATTGTTTTCTTTGGTGTAATATTATATATATGAGGGCAACATGTTATTTTGAATTTAGGAATTTTATCTTTTTCTTTTCATATTTGGATGCCCAGAGGGATGCAGAATTATACAACATTGAGCTGTAAACAGCCATAGACAAAAATGTTTATCTAATCATGCTGTGTCTGTAATAGACTTTTATCAGCTGTATTATATCACATCAGCTTTATTTTATATACACATTTTTAAAAGAGCTATTTTGTTATAAAACTTTGCTTAATCTTTTCAATGTTTCTGAATCCACCTTGGTTAAACCTTTGTCTTGTTTTGTCAGAAATCGGGGTTCACTACTAAGGGACATGCTAATAGTAATTTCTTAATTTCTTCCATTGACGTGACTAACAAGGCAAGAATAAGGAAAGCAAGACAGTTAGTCTGAGGACCTGACACCTGTTCAATACACATGTTGTAAGGTTTTAAACTCAGACTAGCCTGATGCATGAATATTTCAAGGCTCATTTTGCTCCTGGAGTCCATTGAAAACGTCAGTTTAGTTTCAGTGTAAGAGACCTGGTTTGTGTGCACTGAGAATGCTCCATGCACTGATACAAAGTTTGATTAGCGAGAACAATGGGGAGATTTGTTCAAAAATTGCTCTTGATTCAACCTGAAACAACAATACAGGACCATGAAAGTTTGCTGCAGGCTTCATTATATAATAAATCTATCTAGCATTTAACTTTCTTTAATTTTAACAGATTTAAAAGTGAAGTAAGACTTTTGCATAGTTTGCTGCTCTGTTTTTAAAATGTGTAGAAAAAAGATATGCATAAAAAAGATTAGCTAAGACTACAGCTTTTAATTCTAGAGATGTCCCTGTCTTCTTCTGGGTTGGTAGACACCTTAAATGAATCCAGTGTATAAAGTATTCACAACTCCCAAAGAAAAAAATTTGCCCAGCATAAGTAATCTTTAGTTCAAAATTATGCTTAAAGCCACAAAATGCTATGAGATAAATAAAAACTGCAATCTATCAAAAGTAAGAGTGTAAAGCAGATGAAGCCAAGTTATAAAACAGGAGACAAAAGTCCTCATACTACTGAAAACATCCAGTCTGTATTTGTCTCAGCTGATATATAGATTCCAAGTCAGTGGGCAATGAAGATATATTCTAACAATCTGTCAGTCACCTGCACATAAAAGGACTAAAGTGATGCCCATAATTATGAGTCTGATAACTCTCAGCTCTTACAATATGGATATCTAGGGACAGGAACCTGAAAACTTTATCCTCCTTAGTTATGCCCAAGGTGATAACAACGATTTTGATAATATAGGTAGCTGTTAAGACCTTTACCGGAGTTTTCAGTCTCTTATATCATTGTCTTCAACAAAGTTTTTTCTTAAATCCACACAAGTAGAGGCTCATGTCAGACAACATTCATATGGGTCTTTCTCTTCCATTACAGAGATGTGAACTTTGCCTTGGTTGCTCCTTCACTAATAAATAAGTAATAAATAAGTTATGGTCTTTTATACGAAGATGGTCTAATATTCAAAGCGCTTTGTCGTGCTGTTGTAAGACTGGATTTGTATCTCACTGGATTAATTACCGGGTTTAATCAATCAATCCTGTGTGTATGTGTGACGGTCCTGGTTGGAGTCCACATGGTCAGGCCTCCACGCTCACGGAAGGCACATGGCCTCCAGAAGTCAAGTAGCAGAGCCTGGCAATCAAAATGTCTGCCTGGTGTCCTGCTCACACCACACCCTCTGGAGGCTCTGATTGGCTTCCACACCCATCCCTCTGGTCTGGAGTGCATTGAGTCAGTGAGCCAGATGTCCTGCCTGGGAGGAGTTGCCACAATAACCAAACCACATAAATACAGGAGCGCAGAGCTTTCTCTCTTTCTTTCTTATACGGACCAATTGTCATCATACGAAGGTCTCCGGTGATAACTGCCGTTCTCTTATTCTAACCTTTTTCTTTCCTCCTTCTGTCTTCTTCTCTCTCTTTTTACTCCTGTTTATCTTAATCTTTCTTTCTTTACTTTTTCATCTTTCCTTAATCTCTTTTGGGTAACTTTAAACCATTGGGTTGTATTTCACTAAGTTGTGTGGTTTTGGCTTTTGCTGGGTACTTTGTGGAATCTTCTCCTTGGTTGCATGTTACCACAGTGAACCTTTTGCCAAAATGCTTATTTTCTTATACATTAAAAGAAGTTGCTTGGGGAAAAAATGCTTGCCTTTTTCTCTTTATGTAAATTCAAGGTATTAAAGAACTAAAACGCTCTGCAAAAGTTCAGTGGGGAAACTCTTGGAGTCTTAAATATAAGTAATACCGTCAGTAAAGCTTGATGCTTTGGACTTTTGTATGCTCATGTTACACTTAGCATACAAAATGAAACCTGAAACATTAGATGTTGAAAAAAGCAGAAAGCATGCCAACTGCATAATGCAAAAAGTAAAAGTGCAGGACTCAGTAACAACAATTATTGGTAAAAAGTATAGGTGGCATAGATAATAAAAGAAAAAATGGACAAAAATTGGTAAAAAATTGTAAAAAGTGGAAGTTGGTAAAAATGTTAGAAAAAAACTTTGATGTGCAGATTATCTGTGCCAGTGCCAAAGTGCCAGATATTTTTTAATTGGCATAGATACAGTCACTGTGCCTAGACATTTCTGTGATTATAAGCACTTATTTTCATCATCTTTCACTATAAGCCCTGTTTCTTAAATACCTCGTAGAAACCTTCAATGAAGAATAAATTGTTTCCCCATGTATGAATAACCCTTGCTTCTAATTTTATATTTGTATTGAAATCAGGGCCTGCCCTGTGCTTATAGAACTCTTGTTGCATGTTGGGTTTTAATGCTGGCGCTCGGCCTCTCCAGTCACCCTCTGACTCCTCTGAATGGGATGGGGGAGAGTTTTGAAAGGGCAACCATAGGAAAACTTGTGGATTGAGGTAACGACAATTTAATAGGTAAAGCAAAAGTTGCGCACACACAAGCAAAGCAAAGCAAGGAATTCATTTACTGCTTCCCACACAGGCAGGTGTTCAGCCTTCTACAGGAGAGCAGGGCTCCATCACATGTAACAGTGATCTGGGAAGGCAAATGACATCACTCTGAACACCTTCTTTTTCCCATTCTTTCACCAGCTTGTATCGATGAGCATGCTGCCATATGGTATGGAATATCCTTTTGGTGAGCCAGGGCCAGCTGTCCCAGCTGTGTCCCCTCCCAGCTCCTTGTGCATCCCCAGCCTTCCTGCTGGTGGGGTGGAGTGAGAAACAGAAAATGCCTGGACACTGTTGAGCAGTAAAGAAAAATCCCTGTGTTATCAACAGTGTTTTATTCACACATCCAAAACACAGCAGCATACAAGCTACTATGAAGAATATTATTGCAGACAAAATCAGTACACCGAGAAATGTGAGACGTTAATTTTGAGTTTTGAGTGAAGTCTCATTCTCTCTCTGTCTCAGATAAGTCTCTCTGTCTCAGATAAGTCTCTCTGCCAGAAATTGTTGATAGTGGTCCAAGCCATTTGTGGAATACAGAGGTGACCACCTTTTTAAGTCTCTAGGCCATGTAGAAAATAGAAGGCTAGAAAAATGCTCAGCCCTCACCTGGTTGGGGAGGGGCTGAGGTCCTAAATCCTGCTTCTGGCAGAGTGTATGCATTTTGAATTAGATCATCGTAAGAGCAAAGCAGAGCAGTTCTTTAAGAAGAGATCAGAAGCTCAGTTTCTCCCCTTCCTGCTGAACTAGTTTCAAGGCCCTCTTGTGGGTTTGGTTCCTGATCCTATGACTCTTGCATTAATGTGTAGCAATGGTTTTGTTTCAAGAAGAAAGCTGGAGAAGTCATTAAAATTGAAAAGCAGAAGCTGTGTCCAAAGATGAAAAAAGGCAGTCTACACTGGCAATGAAGACTTAAGTACGCAATAAGGCAGGCCAAAAAAGATCTTGTGGAGCAATTTGCTAGCAGCATTAAAATTAATAATATATTTCATTTTCTTAACATATCAGAAGCAGAGACCCTGCCAAAAAATATGTATAGCCAACGTAAGATTGATGTGTAAAAGGAACAATATCAGAAGATGATAAGGCCACTGCATGAAAGATAAAAGAATTCTCTGCATTAGTATTAACAGTGATGGCCATTAAAGAAGTTTTTTTCTTTATGGGTGTCAAGTCTAAGGAACTATCTCAAAAATGTCAGTATAAAAGATTTTATAACAAACCAATAGCTACATGTTATCAGGATGAAATGACTTTTGCCAAAGAATTTTAAAGAAAATCAAATATAAGGTTGCGGATCTTGTTTGTAGTAGACAGCTTACTGCTTAAATTTGCTTTAGTATCAGATGACTGAATTAATGTAATGACTATTTGCTGGAGGACACCAAAAGTATCTGTGAAATTAAAGATTTTTACAACTGATTGCTATTTCTGGCAAATGTTAAAGGAAGTACATTAAAAAATGTCATTCAGAGACACATATACTAAATCATGAGATTATGACTAAACATAGGACATTTGTATAAACAAGTCTGTGATTCACAAATGCAGTAGATGTATTATTTCTTTCTAAATGTCAGTAAACATGTACATGTTATCTGCTTGAAACCCCCTACATGTATTTTCAAGAAGTTATCAACTAAATCCTTCACCATTAGTTCATAAAGAAATGAAATTGCCCATGAGTAAGAGGCAATTTCATGACCAAAAATAGGTTAAAGGGTGGAAATTAAAAAGTAGACTTAAATAGTTACTTGCTAAATAGGGAAGGTAATATAGTTATCACACTAGTCAGTTCTTGAATTTGCTTAAATGCTCTTATATAGTTTGGGATAGTGGGTGAAGAGCAAGGTCCCAAAATTTGGTGCTGTTATATAGCTCTTCATCTTGAACGAAACTGAAATCAACTGAATCTGCAGTAAAATTTCACAGTACGGAGCAGCCAATAAGAAGGCAGATGAAATTCAAGATTTAGAAATGGCAAATGATGCATGTGAAGGGAAAAGTCAGCTCTGAGTGTACAAACAATAGATATTAAATCAGGTATAAATGCCCAGAAAAGTGCGTTTTTTAACAGATCATTATATATATCCAATTGTCAAGTGAAGAACAAAAATAAAATTGGAAATTGTGAAAAGAAGGTAAACAGTAAAATAGAAAATCAAATTATAACACTGATTATTTCTACAATACATATCTGTCTTGAATGCTCTTGATCTCTTATTCTCAGCAAAGATATCAAAAGTGGCAGCTAAAGATGGTCCTAAATGTTCAGAGAACAAAATGATTGACTGAAGTGAGGAATGATACAGACACAGGAAATCAGGAAAATCATAAGTAAAATGTTTTCATGCAATTTAAAATCAAACTATAGATTTAATTTTCACAGGTATTCCAGAATATGAGTTAGGTAAAAATTACTGGGGAAAAGTCTGCAGTAGCTATTAAAACCACAATGCAGATGTAATACTTTGCTTAGGAATCTCCTAAACATCAGGGTACTGACATTTTTGACAATTTACAGGAGAGAAGTATCACCTTATTCTTGCCCCATTTTCTTACAGTTTTCCAATAGGCACTTTCCTGGCCACAGTCAGAGGAAGGACAGACTAGATGGACCATTGTTATGACCCTGGGAAGACTGCTCTTTCGTTCTTATGGAGTCCATTTATATAGAGGTACTATTACTTTTTCTGCTCTATATCTAACTTCTTGAAAATCTCTTCTGGTGGTGTATCTTTTTTTCTATGTATTTTCTAATAGCTGGGGTATATTTCACAACAGTCATCATAAAAATAACTGAAGACACAGAAGTATAGAAATTTTTGTGTAGATAATCAAGACCCTAATCCTGAGGTAGTGGAGAATTATGGAAACTACCATAAACACCCATACTATAATTAAAATTCAAAGACCACCGACTTTAAGAGAACTGAGAATCAAATTCATTGTCTTTAAGATAAGTACTTATGTGTATAGAATATGTAACCAGTACGTGTTACTTGTTACCCTCCATATTGATTATTTTTCCTCATATATTGAATGCTGAACACAGTCTCTTTGAACTGGAGAATGCTTGAACTTGCTATCATATAATACTTGCCTTATTTTGAATAAGGGTTTATATCTTAAGGTACTCATAAGCATTTCAAAATCAAGAAGCAGCTAAAGCAGCTAATGGAGGCTGCAATATTTTTTATTTTGGGGCAGATACAGAAAAAAAAGAAAGACACTGAAGATATCTAAAATGGAACGTGCATTCATCCAGAAGTCCACATTTAAAGTCCATAAACCTGCTTCTCAACCTTTGGCCTAGCACTACAGACACCTTAACTGTTCTAGGACAGGTCTTGCAGTTAGCATGTCTGATTTGGGAGGCCTCACTTACAAATTTTTACATACTTCAGGTCTATATGAGGATCTTTCTTTGGAATCTCTTTTTCTATTGGCTTTTCACTTAACTGATTTTTCCATTTTAAAGAAGTTCGAACATGTTGTTTTTAATGTCCATAAAGCATTTTTTTCCCTATATTTCTGTGAGAAAGGAAGATTATTTCTTTAACTTTGTGAGTAGTAAAGATGTTACTTGAGACAAGAAGTGATTGAAATAAAGAATTATCTCTGACTCCATACTTTGATGCTGTGTGCAAAATGAAGAGATTCTTGAAGCTAGCACATACTGGTAAATTTACAGCTCTGCTGTAATGGGTGTAACAGTTGAAAAAACGTGTTTATATAGGAATCACAGAAAAAGATACCTTTTTCTTCATGCACTCAGTGTTCATAGGATTTCCTTTTTTTTCATTTCCAATACAACAGGAGATCGAAATTGACAAGGTTTACAAACATGACAGAGTAACAAAATTATCAACCTTATTGGTAGGAAGTAGAAGTTACTCAGTTTCAGTAAGACCTTTTCAAGACCTCTTTGTGAAAATAAGCACCATCAAATGGACTAAATTAGGTATATAGGGATATACAATTTCTGTCCCAGAAGCTTTTTAATTGATATAATTATCACTGGAACCATGGAGTTACTGTAAATATATTTTTCAAAATATTTCCCAAGCTATTCACCAATCTTTATAAAAAGTTGTGTTTTCTTAGAAAACTGTTTATGAAAGGAAAAACAAAATATAATTTTACACAAGCCTAATTTGTTTTCTCTTGTTTTCTTTTTTTGCTCTGTTTTGCATGGTAGAAAAATCTCATCAGAAATTTCTTATGCTCCTGACCCAGCTCCCTTTGAAAACTATTTTGTCATCCTTCAGCTCCTTAAAGGAAAAGATGAAAGCAAAAATATAGATGCGTTTCTAATGAGGATAATGAAAGTTGAAAGGCAAGTAGAGGCATTGGAGGAAAAGTGAAATGTGGCTACTGATAGATACTCAGCAGAGAAAGGTGGAAATGATGAGTCTGTAATGTGACTTAATGACACTTTACTGAAGAACAAAGATTCTGACAAACAATACCAAAAGCAGACACTTGAGATTTCAGTGGCAATCTGAAGTCCATGTGAAGGGATTAAATTGATTAGAGGCAATACTATATAAACTTCTTGTGACTTTCTTTGACATAGTGTTTAATCTACTACTGAGAGCTAAATAAAAACCTTTTGATACACAAAATATTTCTGACACCAGCCTCAAAATATAGTACTAAAGGGCAATAGAGATCAGCACAAAACTTTCCTAACAGTTGTTTTAAGTTGGTTACATTCTTTCTGGAACTGGCCAGCAGTAAATACCTCTCTTCTTTTTTTTTTTTTTTTTTTTTACCTGAAGTTTTGTGTTCTTTAATACTGTCTGGGTTACATAGGTAATTTTTAATTCTGATTTTCCTGAATCTCATTTGGTTATTTTGTAGTGTATTTTCTCAAAGAAGAATAGATATTTATCTGGTAAATGAAGAGGCTACAAAGCTGTTCCTGAAGCTAATTCCTCAGCTTCTCAGACTGGGTTTGATAAAGAAGCTGACAGTTTATTGGCTGGAGATAGTTTGTACGATTGTTGCTTCCTGCATTGGTTTTGCTTTGTTTTGTTTTCCTTCCTCTCTTCATGTGCTTTATCTTTAGAACTTCATCGGCTATCTACATTGATATTTTAATATGACATAGATCTTTTGATGGATGATCATACTGAATATTAAATATTTGGACTCTATCATGAAATCATTTGCATGTAACAGATTTTTTACTGTCCTGAATGTAATATGAACTAGTAATTATGCACTTTCTTATATTCTTATCAAGCTGTGGACTTTATAGATATAGTAAAATTATCTCTTGTTGTCTTACACTAGAAAATACACAACGAGCTTGATGAAAGAAAACACATTTTATAACCATGGTAACTGTCACTAACATATGTAGATTACTCTCTCACTCATTTCTCTCTGAAATTGAAAAATGTCATTAATTTTTGTTGATTTTTATTTTTCTGCAAAAGGAGAAAAGGGAAAATCAATGATGGGTATAATTTTAAATCACATATGGCTTAGTATTTAGGAATCACTGGCACAATGAATATGGCAGGCAGTAAAAAATATTTAGATTCAAATGAATTTGTCAGAGACAGAATTAGCCTTTCCATAAAATTGGTTTGTCTCTGTAGTGTCTCTGCAAACACAAATGATACCTCTAATGATACTTTGTGAAAAACGTTGATGTATATAGTTCTTTCCAAATGTTTTCTGAAGAGATTTAATACCTCTTTGTCAAACTGCATCCATCTGCCCAAAAACCTGAGAGCATTTATAAAAGAAAAAAGTCTCTGTGAGACGATTCTGATGAATTATTCTGCAATTTGACAACAGTGTTGGTTGAGAAAGACAAGATTCCTGCTTCATACTGTACAACTGTTAAATGTATTTCGGTAACAACCAGTCATTAACACATGAATATTCAGTAAACAACATACTTGTGCTACTGTAGTTGAGGGCTACTCAGCTTAAATTCAAAGACAGATCTTCTCAGATTAAAGGATTTTTTAGGGGCCTCACTTTTCAGCTAAACATGGACTGTCTTTCTGTTGGTACTTTTAACTCCATGTGGAATCTCCCCTTGTAATGAGTGAACGTTCTGCAAATCTCATAATAAGATAACTTTAAAATATACTTGCTCTCCTCTGTTTCTGGTAGGTCAGACTCTTCCCTAATACTTCCTGTTGAGCTATTTCACTATATGAGACATTCTTCTCCATGCCTCCATTTCAGCACCTTTGTCCACACTTTTCCCAAAGGTAGGGAGAGCTGATGTTTAATGAATTTTTGCATATCCCAATCATGAGATCTGACTGTATCATTCAGTGTTTTCTGTCCCTTCAAACCGAATTCTCTGCCATCCAAAATAGAAATGGATCTCTAATCTCTGAAGCTGATCTCCTACAGAGGAGGGGCCAGACTCACTGGCAGAGTTTACTCACAAGCAATAGTTTACGAAAATACAAAGACTGATTGCAAGACTTTTTTTCTCAGATAGACTTTGAGAGGTATGGATAGATGTTGGATGACTCTGCACTTTTTATCAGTTAAATTCTATGTGAACCAGATCTGAAAGCTCTCTGGAAATCCTCTGGTCAACAAGCATGTAGAGTTTTAGAACCTCTGTTTCAGCTACATCTATTAAGGAGATGTGACTTCAGTCAGAAATGAGAGGCAAAGGCCATGAATGTGCAAAAGACATGGCTCTTTTGCAAGCTGCATTATAATCCTGTTGTAACTAGACATGCAATCCTGGCTTCCTGCCTGCAGCAGGAAGGAAGGCATAGTGGCATAATGGAAGGCATTACCTCTTGTCACAGCCAAGCATCCAAAGAGTGGTTCCATCCTTCCACTTCGCTTGGAACGAGAACTAATAGATGGGTGGCTTATGTTAACTGATTACAGATTCTGTGTGCTTATATCTGCCTTTTTTTCTAGATGATTTAAACCTCTGTGTACAGCAGACCATTTGTGATTTTTTGGGGTTAATCACAAAGCCTTCTCTTATTCTTCTTGGAAATACTGCAGAAACACTTCATGCTTCTCAAAGAAATTCTGAAAAAAACCCCACTGAATAACAACCTACAGTGTATATGGATGCAGAGAGTAGAGGGGAGAGGTAGAATGAACTAAATTCTTCGAGTTTGGACTTCCAGAACACTAAAGAACATTTTGAAAATGTAGAATGTCCCACTGAAAATCATTTAAAAACATTTTAAATTAATACTTTTATTCTGAAAGAGTAGTTACATCAAAGATGGCCTGGCCTTTCTTCCTCTGTATTTGACTGTGCAGCTAAATTAGCAGTTTTAGTTTGAAACTGTGAATGTAGCATGGCTCCTGGTTTTAAGAGGTTTCATTGCAATATAAATTGCATTCTATAATGTGAGAAGGTTGATTACTCTTTGGAGTAAGTCAGATTTCCATAGATACTGTGTTTTGTGAGAAAGTTCTTCAAAAGATTGTGTGTCAAAGTGTAAATTAGTAGATTTATATATCAATAGATTAAAACTTACCATCTCTGACCATTCAAAAATATGATGTAAACATGAAAGAGTCATGATTTTAAAATGAGTTCAAAACAGTAATAAGTTGAAGATGATCTTTCTTTGCTGTTTTGACTTTAAACTCTCAGAACCTATACACCTGCCGACTTGACTTTATAAACCCAAAGATGATAAACTTTTCAAGTAAGACACTTCAGATTATTTTATAAGCAATTATCTGACAAAAGAAGTGTAACCTTAAAAGCCACATCATATAGTATCATGACAGTTAGAAAAAAAATTCATGAGTTGACAATCCTGAGACATTACATAAGAATATACATTAAAGCTTTCTTCATAAGTTTTGTTGGATCAACAGAAGATGTCCTTATGCACTGTTAATGATTCTCTATGTGCAGCTCTTTACATATAGCTCTTCAAGATGCATTTAGATGTCCCTGTCACAGCTAATCTGTGTGTTGGCAGTAAAATACATTTCATATTTTAAATGCCATTGACTTATTTTCCTTCTTATTTTCTTCTAGGCATTTCTTCCATATATTTTTAAAATATCTGATCTTACCTTTTTTTATAAAACATTGCCTTAAAAATAAAAGCCCTTTTTCAAATGTAGCAATGTTCTTATGCTGATTTTAATATGTAGTGCCTTTTCATATTTTTTAAATCCATGTGTATTTTCTGATTTTAAGTGGCATTTTGTCCACATTGGTATGAAGGGTGTTATTAAAGAAAAGAAAAAAACAACCCAAGCTAGAAAAGAAGAAAAGTTTTTTTATGACCATGTTACACTTAAAAAACACATCAGCTTATATAAAAAATAGTTTTATATACCAGCTGGGAAAGTCTGAAAAATTATCAGTGTGAGCAGAAGATTAAATCATTTAAAGTATAGGAAAACAGTATGCTTAAAGCTATGATAACTGAATGTGACTAGGTTGGAAATTTAAATTCATAAATATAATTATCAAATAAATGTTTGTCCAGATTTTTCTCTTTTTTGGAAAATAATTATTCTCAAAACAAATCTAATCTGGATTGCATCAGTGGATATATAACAGTCTACTTTACAAAGTATTTTAAATTCACGACCATTTGAGCATGTCTTTTTTTATTTGGACGCTATTAGCATATTGTATTTCTACAGTTTAGTTATATGCACTCTTCCCAAACTACTCAAACACACTCTAGATATTTGTCAGAAAAAATGTCAAAATCGAGCATTGCAGCTTGATTATAGCTTACATAGCTTAAAGCCAGAAGACTTCCAAACATCTAATTAAAGGAGAAAACATCTAATAGAAAATGAGCAAACACTTAATACAAGGAAGAAATACACAACATCACAGAGAAGAGAGAAGAATAAAGTGCTTTTTACAGTAGATTTCATAAAACTGACAATGTAACACAATTAGACACACCAGGGAGTCACAATGCATAATAGAACATTTTAGCAGTGACAGTAAAGTCCATACAAATTGTGTGGTGTATTGCAGCAGGGCTTCACTTGAATGAAAGTGAAACAGCTGACTGCTGGGATTAGACATTTTAGAATTTGTTCTGTAGAGCATGGTTTGCTTTCGGGAAAATTTTACAGAAACTAGAGACATTAACTCTTATTTTTCATTATTTTAAGAAAAATAGGAGCCCCAAAAGAGAAGACCTGTGTATGATGATGTCCATAACAAAAGCATGTCTAAAACTACTCAAGATTTAAAACTATATTATTAGGAGGCTTTGCTGAGCACTTATTTTAGGAAGGAGTGCTGTTGTAGTTTAAGCCAACTGACAACAAAGTACCACACAGCTGCTCACTCACTCCACCACCAATAAGATGGGGAAGAGAATCAGAAGGGTAAAAGCTGGAAAACTCTTGGATTGAGGCAAAGACACCTTAATAGGGAAAGAAAAGGCCTTGACTCTGTAAGCCCTGCCTAGCAATAACAAAAACATCTCTATATTATCACTCAGCACAAATCCAAAAGACAGACCCACACTAGCCATTGTGAAGAAAATTGACTCTACCCCAGCAAATGAGGAATTAACATGAATGCAACAGTATGCACAACTGTCTCAGGTGGGAGTGGAAGGTTTAGACAAAATTTATTGAAGAAATCCTGTCATTGAGTCATAAAGTGCAGAAAGGACCCCCTTTCTAAACCCCTTCTCAGAGAGGAGTCTCAGTGCATCTGAATCCAGTTTTAGCCTTGGATTATGTAAACAGTTTGAATTTAAGGAATTACAGAGGTGGAATTGAACCACTTTGTCCCACAGGTTTTAATGATCAGCAAAATGGAAATATTTATATAAAATAAATCATTTATTATTACAAATGATCAGACAAATATCTTAATAAAATTATTTACTACACAATATAAAAAGCTAAAAAATCTACTAGTATAAAATAGCATAAAGTAGTATAGCAGAAGATAGGATAGTGCACTACATTGAAGAAATTATTGAAGCAATTATATTAAAGTTAGCAGAAAGAAAATAATTATTAAGTACAGATTTGATGTCACTCACCCTACCAATGCTCATGAAGAGATCTCTTTCAGCCTTGAGGAGGTCTTTCCCAGCCAAGGGAGGAATCTCCACACATACACCCAAGAACAGTTATGTCAGAAGAACCTGACTGTATCAAAGGGGACTGGATTTTGTGATATAAAGTGATTGACTGGTAGTCACAGGTCTATAGGCCAGCAGACTAGCTTATCTGTCAAATCCTGTTTCAAAAGCAGGATGTGTATTTGAAGTCTGGTGAACCAGGTTTTAGCATAATCTAACCCGAAGACAGCATCCTGGCACCAGAAGTTGAGTTTGCAAGATAGCCTGCACAATGGCTTGCATAGTATGCATTCTCTGGTTGGATTTTAGATCTTATCAGGGTGGGCCTATCCTGCCACAACAACTTCAGGCATCTCCAGATCTTCCAGTGGTGTTGTTTGGGACAAACAAACTTGTTGCTGGACAGAATTCTGGCTGTAAGAGAGAGAAAATCAAAATTAAGTTATTTAAAATTTTCCTTTTCAGTGGTCCACCCTGTGATTAGAAAACAAGATTCACAAATGATTTCTCAGAAATAAGCAAGGTCATATGATTGATACTCATCTCCATTATCAACTTTCTGAGTCAAATTTTGATCTGAAAGAATATGCAAGCTGCTGAATACTGGGCTAACAGCTTGGGTTAAAACAGAAAATTCTGTTGTTGATAAAGTGTCTTTATTCATAATTATTTTTTTCTATTATACACACACAGGCAAACAAATATTAAGGGTGCAAAGCTAACTTTAGTGCTTTATAGCTGAATGTTTTCTGGCCATTGTTATTAAAATCAGAGATTTCACCGTCTCTTTCGTTCAGAGCTGAAATTAAGCATGGTGCAGATACTACCAAAGAAAACTACTTTAGACCACATGTATATTCAATAGAGATGTTACAAAGTATGATGCAATATACATCCTGGGTATTGATGGAAAGTGCCCCTAAGTGATGGAAAAAGTGGGCATAAAGACATCTAAAAGCTTAAACTATGTACTTCCTAGACAACGCCTGACCTGTAAGCCATGAACTTTAGGTTAATTTCAAAACTCAATTCAAGTATGAATTTTCTTGATGTGTCTCTTCCTTGGTGTGTGATTGCAATTAAATATTCCTCTCCCACCAGGATAGAGCTACAGTTAATGTATTCAAGTTTTTATGTCACATTCATCTTGAGCCTTTCAAATAAGAAATGTGATGATGAATTCAAATGTGATCTATCATTCCCCTCATCCTCTCTCAGAGGAGAGAATCATACATGTAGTGAAGTGGTTTTTGCTGGTTTATTTATGTTTAATATGTGCACTGGGCTACAGGGGTTTATAGTAGAAGTGTACTTTACTTTTCATCAGAACAAGGTTCCATGGTGATATTAACTATGCATTTCTGAGTTATCTCAGAACTGTTACTGTGAGTAGGCAGTTATCTGTGGAAAAAACAAAATCTCACAAGTTGTTTTACTACTTTTTTAGCAGAGCTACGTATAGTGTTGAATTATATACATGTTCAGAAAAAATATATTTGTAGTTTACAATAGCTGAATGCTTGAGTGATTAAACCGTGCTCATTGAACCAGTGTTTTGAAAATATATTCTGAAATATATTAAGTAGTGTACTGTGGAAGATAGTTCTTCCAGGAACAAACTAATGCAGTGCCAGAAAATCAGCTTTTATAGCATTGTCAAAGTATTTCCAGCAGTTTTACAAGCAGATACTGGAATGAACATCAGAATATACCTGAACTTCAAGATTTTTTTTATTGTTATTGGTTCTTTCTGCCTATGAGGAGAGGAAAATTACACTAGAAATGTAGCAGTTAACATTATTCTTAATAAGGCAAATTCTCCAGGATTCTGTCATGGAATCTCTTTCTGGTAATAAAACAAGATTTAAGTTGTGCTACTTCTGAATAGTTGTGAAAGATAAAACTGGTGCAAACCCTGGAACTAGCCAAAATGATGGAAAGTGATGCAGCTGTATTGGCACAGTGTTCCTGAGGCTGCTTTTGTTAACTGGCTGGTGCCACAACATCACAGTCACTGCACCACTCTCAGACACAAGCTGGTAGCTCCTTCTAGCATTTTCTGGCACATCACTTCTGAGTAGGTATCATGTCCATGTGAGATTGCCTGACTGGTGGTTTAGGCACTTCTGTGCTATAACTCCTTTTTGCAATATAAGGAGATGAAGGCCTGAATTCTAGAAGAACATATGAGCCTGACTTCCATTGAAATCAGTGTAGATAGTTCTGTATGCTCTGGGTTTCTTACACTAAGACATTTGATCAACACAAATGGAAAATTTGTGGAAGAATGGGAAACTGAAACTGTAAAGACTATGCAAGGATAAGAATTTTAAACCTTATTTATTCTGACCTTAAAAAAATATTATTATAGGGTTTTTTCTGTGATCATCACACCCCTATATAAATAATTACTCTCTAAGATTCTCTCAAACTCTTAAGTGCAGGCCATTTTGGCCTCAGTCATTTTGGGAGAGTGTGGGAGCAGGAGTGGAGTTTAACCATTAAAAGGATGCAGATTCTTCCTTAGTCCTTTTTGAACTGCATCCATGGGCAGCTGTACATTCATTTGTTCTTCACCTCTTTCTCCAAGAAAAAAGAGTATTGCACTCTTTTTCCTCAAACCGTGAGGGGTGGATAGGGTCTTGACTCCTTTTGGCTCAGTCACTGGAGGATAGTTTCTGATGAACAAGTTTTATGATGACAAATAGTGCTGACAGAAGAAATATGCTTATTTGCAAAGTACTGATGCTATTAATATCATAGTGACTTTATTAAACTTCTCCATGGACACCCCCTTGTTGCGGGGGAGAAGTTTGTGTGAAGTTATGAGGTTGGGTGTGCTGGCAGTGGTACATGCCTCCGGTAGGGTCTCCCATGCTGGTCAGGTCTCAACTGAAGGGTCAGACAAAGTGTGCCCCCGGGCAGGATGGACTCACTAGCTCCCCAGCAACCATCCTAGGAGGAGGACAATTCTAACTCCAAACCAGGGCAGATGGAGCTTGCTTAGCCCTGTAAGACCATCCATCTAAGAGAAGGATACTCTAATCAAACCTACATCCTGAGGATTTTGCTGCCACCATCTAAGCTCACTTGGCCCTGGCAGATGAACCTTAGGAGTAAAGGGTGGGACCAGTTCTGTGCACACTGTGCCTCACCTAAAAAATCCATTGCTCAGGCTCTAGGGATCTTCCCACACTTGCCAAGCCCTGTAGCAACAGGTGAGGGATGAAACGGCAGGTGATAAGGTGCACTGAAAGCCACAGCCCCAACCCTGCATGCAGGTGGTTCAGGACATTGGTCGCTCGAGGCTGACCCAGAGATGACAGTCTGGTTCGGCAGCATCCTGAATGACCAAGCAGCCTTTTTCAAGGCTAGCACTGCTTGCTCCACATGGAGAGGGGCCTAGAAAAGGTGGCCTAACCAAAGCTCATCTCCACCCTTCACCTGGTTGG
>JAWWTY010000001.1:60746822-60831683 GCA_035222235.1 Margarornis squamiger | reverse complement strand
TGCCAGCCGGCGGTGCGGGCCGGGCGGGGGCGCGGCGCGGGGAGGGGACTCGCGGCTCGCCGGGGGGCGGCAGCGCAGCGCCCCTGCCCGCCCTGCGGGGTGCGGGGTGCGGGGGCGCAGAGCCCGCTCCTGCCGCGGCTGCCCGCACGGGGAGCGGGGCCAGGCGCGCCCCTCGGGGGCCGGCCCCGCACGCCCGGGCTGAAACTTTTGGCGGTGCTGAGGGCGCCGGCTCGGGACGCGGTCTGCGCGGGGCGGCGGGGATGGATGGTTGCTCTCCCCGGCCCGGCCCGGCCCGGCTCGGCTCGCACACCTGCGGACCCGCGGGGCGCGCCGGGGCGGCACACGGGAGCTGGGATAGCCCGCGCCGCAGCATCGCCCCGCAGCACCCTGCCTTAGCGCTCCCCTGCGAGCCTGCTCCAGCAGCCAGGTGGTTCGTGCCTTACGAGTTGAAATACTTACGCTTTTGGATGGCCGGTGGGCACTGCTGTAATTAAATAGTTACATTTCTCTCCTTTATACTTTTTGAGAAAAAAAAAAAGGGGGACAGAATGATCTGTTATGAACATGACTGCTGGAAACACTGTTGGGGCAGAAAGGCAAAAGAAAAGCTAGAGGTGCTTTTTTTTTTTTTTTTTCTTCCCAGCATCTAAGCAAGGGCTTGGAACGCAAAAGGTTATTTATTTATGTAGTTATTTATTTTTAAGCCGCATTAGATGACATACCATTATAATCTTCTCTGAGTTTGGCTTTACAGATGTTCCAGCATAGTCCCAGCTGCACTAACGCTCTGCCACAGTAGCTCTTTAGCAGCTAGCTGTGCCCTACTCATGACTGTGGCTGGATTTCCCAATGTACTTGGCACTATAAATTAAATTTTTAGGCTAGGTAAAATTTTTAGAGGTTTTTTTTTTCATTAAAATGGTAGAACTGCAATATCAGTACTCAAGAGAGCAATGAAAACCTGCTGGGTACTAATATTTCGCTGTTAAGTACCTTCATGAGCGCCTGTTATTTGTGAAAACCCAGACACTTAAACTCCTCCCCAGGAGGATGCAGGTGCTAAACTCCTTTGGCTGCTGGGTTGTTGATATTAAAACCTACGAATCCTGTCTAGTTTTCAAAAATATTTCTATTGACACTACCTCATGTCATCCAGTCAGATGTTCACTGGCTAAATAATGCTTTAATTCTCTGAAACTTTAAAATACAAGACTAAAGTTTTGAAGGATATGAAGAAGTCAATTTTTTCCATACATTGCACTAATAAAATGAAATTCCATCTTGCTATATGTAGACAAAGTCTTAAGGATTTAATATAGACTTTTCTCATTGCCTATCTAATAATCATTAAGAAGTACTTGCCTTCAAATTATCATCTCATTACCTCTGATTAAAGAATTGAGTCTTTTCCTTGTCTAAACCCAGTACTTTAATGCTCTATATAGTTTAAACCCTGATCTGGGGTGAGCAACCAGTATGCCACATCACTTATTCCAGAAGAACAACTTGAATGACTGACCTTACTTTGAGTTCAGAAGCCTGTGAGCTTTGCTGTGAAGCAGGAGCTTGTTGTGGCTAGAGCAAGGCAGATGGAAATAGGGGCCTTGGGAATGCTATGTCTGTGATAAAGAGCAGAGAGAAGCCAATTTATCGTTCTGGCATTTTCATGTGTTCCCAGGTGAAACTTTGGTACAAAGTCTGAGATCTTCAGCATCCAGGACTCTCTTTGTAGGAGCTCTGCCTCTCCCACCGCAAGTTACGTGACATACAGATCACCTGGGGCTGAAGGTTCAAGGTGCTGCTCTGTAACAAGAAGGGCAATGCCTCAGAGCATTGTCGTGACAACAAACTGCAGCTCATCCTAGCCTGCCCAGCAAAGTAAGAAGTAAATATCCTCATTTATTTTTCTAAAAGATTTCTCATTGGACTTCAGCCTCTGGTTATTTAGATTTGTAGGTATGTTAAGTACCTGACCACTTCAGAACTGACACCTGACCACTTTATTAATGTCATAGTATCAAATTGCAATATATTACAGTTAAATAACAGGTAAGTAAAAAAGTTTTATGTTTTCTTCAGGGTGAATTCTGAACTAGAATGAGAGAGAATAACAAAACTATTATCTGCAGGCAGCTTCTAACAATATTTTTAAAGAGAGTTGTATGCTTCTCATATAACATGCGAGGTCCAGGAGACTGAAGTCCTGTATATTCACAGGACATAAAAACTCCAAGTTTCCCCACTCTGCTCTCCCCCTAGTCAACTGTAACACGGACAACTGTGTGTCTGAATGGGAATCAAATTCTGCATCCTGTTCAAAACTCTCTCCCTTCTGATGGGTCTTGTCTGCATGATGAGAACTTTGTAGTAGCTAAATAAGAGCTGTCGTGTACACAAAACAGTCTACATTGATTTTAGCATATTTTTACTAGGAATTAGCCTAACTGTACTAGGAAGCAGTAGAATGAGAAAAAAAAAAAAGGAATTCAGTAGATGAAATAAAAGTGTTTCTGATGAGGAATAGCTTAAGGTGAATTGATGTGATGACCATCTGCATTAGATTAGGCTCAACAGTGAGAGCGGATATCCACGCTGAAGATAGCTGGCTATTTGGCAGAAATATTTAATTAAACATCTAGTCCATGAGATTAGGGGGACTGAAATTTTGATGAACATTTTTTAAGAGTGACCTTGGTTTGAACAAGGACTCAAATGTAGACTCTTTTACCAAATTAAGATTGGTTGTCTGACTGGTTAATTACAACATAAACTCAAAACCTCACAGATAGGCAGACACTTGTTCTGCACATCCAAGAGCACTTTAAACAACCACTTTTAGCCTAACATATTGATAAACTGAGTCCTGGGACAGGCACATGCTCACCCTGCTGTAGGCACGCAGCCCTCACACACCAGGGAATCGCCTAACACATGCATCCCTCCCCATGATCTCATGCAGGGACTGTGCTGCATCTCTCCTGTTTTATTAAAAGAAATGTCCCCTGCCTTCAGTGAGGAGACAGGCAGAGAAAAGAGGCAGAAACTTCATGGGACCCTGCAAAGCTGGGCAGGGCAGGGGGAACAGAAGAGGAGCACCAGTGCAATTGGAGAGCGGGTGGGGGTATTTAGAAAACCCCACACAACAGCAAGACTGGTTTTGGTAACAGAGTCCATGGAGAGGGCAGGGTGTGCCTGGGGTGATCAGTGCCACAGGAGGTGTGTGCTGCAGGTGCCCATGTCAGTGCAGCAGTTCTGAAACTCTGGAAGATGAGAGGGCAGAAGATGTTCCCAAAGCACGACTCCTCTGGGAAGAGGTATAGTTGTGCCTTTTTTGTTCTGCTTCGTTTCATTATTCCTCCTGAAAGGAAGAGAGTTGTTATATGAAAGGTGTTTTTTATTGTTGTTCTAAAGTGGCAGTTTTTCAGGCAGGTTCAGATCACAGCCTTCGAAAGGTAGCAATTTGCCCAGTAGTATTAGTCCAGCCATATAAAATAAGGCCTTCAAATAGCAGTCTGTCTGAAGACAGAGAGAGAGACAAAGCTGAAGTACATATTATTCTAACAAATTGTGTATTTGAAAGGCACAATTATAAATAAGCGGTTTAAACAACTCTAAACAAAAAAGAAAAAAAGAAAGAAAAACAAGCTTCCATAACTATTTTTAAACTAGGTTAGCTTTCATCTTTTCATTTTTATTTATTTCTTCCGTTTTCTTTGTCACTTGTCAAAAGATACTGAAGATGTTTTACAGTTCTCTTTTTTCACTTGTCTGATGTCTCTTTAGTTGACTGAGAAGTAATTATTGAAGAAATATTACACAGTATTACACAAGCTGTAGTTACAATTCTGTCTTCATTAATTGCTTTTAAATCATTTAGTTTTTCACAAATACTGATATATTGCAACAATTTTTCTGCTTTGCATACGTGAAAACGAAACTTAAAAAACCCCTCTGTTATTTAGAGTTTGGGATCTTCAATACAAGGATCCTTTTTACACTTCTGTAAATCACAGTTTGCGTGCTGGGAAAGGAATAATGAATTTTGTTTTAAGTTTTGCTTATTACTTGTAATACAGAAAAAAAAAAATAAATCTCTGCAGACCAAGGGGAGATTTGAACTTTAGAAGTCATGTTATGAAACATATTTTAAATCAGGCTTTTTTCTGCTACTGATTTATGTTCTAGGGACTCCCCCTTTAGCTTACGATTTATCTTATTATTAAGCAAAATACAAATATAATGCTGTGCTGGTTTTGCCTGGGTGTCGTGGGTTTCTCTGATTAGGCTTTTTTTTTTTTAATAAGAGGAAGTTTGGCTTCTGTTGGAAGCCTCTGGAGGTTTCCCTCCATCCTATAGAGCAGAGCCAATGAGGGCCAGCTCTGAGGAAAACTTCTTGCTTTTGAACCACTAAGTTACACCCCTGCTTGAAAACATATTTAAGAAGTTGTTGTGCACTTAGAAATTGGCAGCCATGGATTAACAACATCAAGGTCAGTGCAGGAGGAGAAGAGGAGAAGGAGGCGGAGGGACCCCACGGATCAGGGAGAGGACTTAAATTATTCCCTGACTACGTGGTGATGACCATGTTGATTACGAGTTGTCCCCTCGAAGCCCATGGGATCCATTGGGGTGCAAAGACCCCCCTGTTAGAGCAGGGGGATGCATGAAAGAAGCTTTTGCTTAGCAGGAGGCCCCCAAGATGGAGCGGAGGTCCTTCAAAGGTTTGCAGGCGAGACCTATGGAGGGAGAAGCCCATGCTGAGCAGGTACAGCCAGCTTTTCATAAGAGACTGCACCCCATGGAATGACCCACGAGAGAGCAGACGATCTCTCTTATGGGGGGGGACCCCACAGAATGCAGGGGAAGGACTCAGACTTATGATTCCCTTGTGACCATGGTGACAACTGTGGTGAAGAAAGCTGTCCCCTTTGCAGCCCACAGGAAAGCCCCCTGAGACAGAACTGCTGCTTAAGTCTTGGACTTACATCTGCGAATGGCTGACCCAACAACAACTGACTGCAAACCTTCCATTCCCTGTCCCCTGCACCACTGGGGGAAGGAGGGGGCATGGTCAGACCGAGGGGTGATGGTGGAAAGCTGTTTCTAACCTGTTTCTATTTCTTATTTTTATTTTTTAGTTTGCTAGTAATAAATTTAAGCATTATTCTAAGCTCTGCTTTGCCTGTGGTATTAGTCAAAGCTCCTCTTTTGGTTATCTCTAGCCGTAAATTCCTAGCTGTTTTTTTTTCTCTTCCCTCTGGAAGGTGAAGGGGACAGGGAGAGGTGGGGAAAGGCCTTGAAACAGTTTTGCTGGACACCAGGTGTTTATCCAGGGTCAAACCACCACACTGGGGTGGAGTTAATTTTCTTCATAGTAGCTGCTGTGGGACCATGCTTTGTGTTTGTGCTGAAAATAGTGTTGGTAAGTCAGGGAAGTTTTTATCATAGCTGAGCAATGCTTCACAGAGCCAAGACCTTTTCTAGTCCTCACCCCACCAGTGGGGAGGCTTGGGGTCCACAAGAAGTTGGGAGGGGACACGGTTGGGTCAGCTGATCCCCACTGACCCAAAGGATATTCCATACTATATGGCATCATGCTAAGTGTGATAAGTTGGGGGAAGAATAAGGAAGGGAGAGGACACATTTGGAAGGGGTGGCATTTATCTTCCCAACTCACCATTATCTGATGGAGCCCTGCTTTTCTGGGGATGGCTAAACACCTGCCTGCCATGGGAAGTGGTGAATCAGTTCCTTGTTTTGCTTTGCTCGTATGTGCTGCTTTTGCTGTACCTGTTAAACTGTCTTTATCTCAACCCATGCGTTTTCTCACTCTCAATTCTTTTCTTCATCCATGAGGGAGGAGCAAACAAGTGACTGTGTGGGGTTGAGCTGGCAGCTGGAAATAATCCATGACAAATAGAAATAAAATACTTAATTTAATGTAAAATATTCTAGTTAAAGGTATCCACCATGATACTTTGTTTCAAAATGTTGGAAAGAAGACTGGTTTTTTAAAATACCTCTGAAAATCTCTCTCTTTGATTAGATCAATTTATCTGTCCTGCAAGCTCTGTGGAGATTCTAATGGACATATTTCACCACGGTAACTGTTCTCTTCTAGCTCCATGAAACAGAGAGGGAAGTACAGGTTGCCTTTTTGTGTATGAGATGTCTACATTTTCTACCACTTTTAATCACTTTTCTATTCTTACATGCCTGTTGCATCTCTAATGGAGGTCTTGCCAGAAAAGTGTTATTACCATCTTAATCATAATCCGTAAATAATACTAAAAATTGGATAGTGAAAGCTTTGGAGAGTGAGGGGGATTCAATTCAGGACCTGTGCATATGGGCTCATTTTGAGGAAAAAAAAATTCTATTCAAAACACAGTATTTTGTGCTTGTAATTACAGGAGATGAGAGACATTCATAAATTAATTTTGATGCCCCTATTTTCTCTACAATTTCCATAGCCTGGGGAAAATGGATGCTAATCACAGCTCACAAGGTTTTTTGATATTTGTGCCTTTTTGCTGAAAAAGAGGTAACAGAACATTTTTGCATGCATATACACATGGACATGCACAAATAACATGTAACATCTAAATACACAATCTTTTGTGTAAACAAGACTTAAGACTATACTCTGTTCTTCTCTTTTGCAAAGCCAAAGGATGCGCTACCAATGTTTTTAGTTTTCACATTGTCATTGTGATGGAAAGCAAACAAAGTATTTCTCAGGCTTGTGTTTAGCTCTCTTCACATAGAATCTGAAATTCCATTGAAAGTACAGATCAGTGTTACTTTTTCTTTTGTTATTTATAATTACATTCATGTTTTATATATTCATAATATTTCAGTTTCTCTAGATACATTTCTTTTAAAAAAATTACAGTAAAATTCTTCAATAAAGGCAATATCAACTATCAGAAGGTTTATTAAAAAAATAAATTGGTTCCTCTGTTCCACATTTTTAGTTAATAGATCTCATCCTTCCACTGCTCTTTAATATTACTGGATAAAAACAACCCCCTAAAACTGAAACCCCAGCTTTACTTTCTCTTCAGTTCTCACAGGATTTCTTGACTTTTACCATATTAAACATTGACCTAAACTTAATGAATAAATGGAATTGAAGAAAAAAATTCTTATGTACCTTAGAGGAAGATAGGGAAAAATAAAAGCTATTATTGACAAAATTGATTCAGAACTGTAACTCACACCAATATTTACTTCCATTCTCTAACTTTCTTTAAAACTTCCATAACAGGAATTGTACTGTTTAGCATTTGCTTTCTTTTAAAGTATTTTAAAAACAACATAAGTTGTTTTCTGAACTACATATATATATGAAAGAAAAGTGTTTTAAACCACATTTTTCTTATTCAAATACTTTGTTAATATTATTAGTGTGGAGTAAAAATATTTATTATATGGTTGATAATTATAAACACTTTGTAAAATTAGAAGGTTGTGCAATGACACTTCATACGTAATGCATACATGTCTGATCCTGCAGCCCTCCTTACTTTTTAAAACTGCTGGCTAAGTTCACCCAAACTTGATGAAGGAATTGAATTCTGAAAGTTTCAGAAAAAGAGGTGGATTGATAGAGAAGAGCAACCTTATACTGGTTGTCCCCAAGGATGTGCTTTGATCTCTTGTCTTGCTACCCACCCATGACTCTGGATGAGATGGTACCCATATAAGTGCTCAGGCTACACTAGGCACCTAGAATGGAGTTAACAGATTTAGCGATGCCAATCTGTGAGGAAATTCTGCTAATTATGGTGTTCAAATGCGTTTGCTTTCCTGTCATTACCCTTCCCTACACTACTGTAGAAGTTTCTATGTCCCTTAGCAGGTGCCTGGGATACGATACCAAGTAAGCAATGGATTATTTTGTTCGTCTTCTTAAATTAAAGGCCCAGTGAGGCCTTTAAAATAATTCATATACATTTGATAGTGTCATCACTTTAAAAAACATGTAAATTATGATTTGGAACATATTGAAAGTTTCATAAATTCCATATTCCCGAATGCTCTGTCTTAAGATCTAATTACCAGAGATGATTACATTCAGGACCTTCTGCAATCACAGAGGCTGGTGATACAGTTTTCTCTTAATGAAAAAAGCCATGTGGCTCAAAAATCATGATTTAGGCTTCAGGCTATCAGAGCAGAGCAAGAAAAAGTCAGAGTGGACAATCTTTGGGCTAGAACTTGTGTTGGGAAACAGCCAAAGAGAAAGTTTTGCTGTGTTTGCACACAGGACTGAGACATGCCAGATGCAACTGGGTGCCCATTTATAGGGACTGTGCAAGTTGGCTGGTGTTTCTAGAGTGGCACATCCTTCAGTGACCAGGAAAGAAGGGAAAGGAGAGCAGAAATGAGTGGCTTGAAGTCATGTAGCAGGTCAGTAACTGGACTGAGAAGTTTATGTAAACTTCCTGATTCTCTTTCATCCTCTCTTTTTGATTCACCTTTAACTAGTCCATGTTGACTCTATTCTCTGGTAGAATATTGATTGCACTGCTGCATAGCTGGCATACTATGTCCCTTATCTGTGTACAAAAATTTAGGTGCAAAACACTCAGAGCCTTGTTTTCTTTTTACCACCAAGTCTTGATGTACCAATGTCCTTAGGCTGACTGTAGCAAGCAGGGTACTCAAGCACCATGATGCAAGGTTTAACATGAAAGAAATAGAGGTATTCTGTAATTGGGATAAGTAATGCAAGCTGGTCATGCTTGTTGAGCTTACTATTTGTTGGAAGAAGATAACAGGGAACAGCGCAATGTCCCTTGCTACTCACGGTACTGCTTGAGAGTTACTACAGACAGGGCCTCCTAAGTAATTCACTTTTCAGATTAGGTCCTTGCAAAATCAGTGAAGAAAGTAATACTCACAAAAGATACTCACAAAAACTTCCCTATGACAATGAATCAGGGACCAAAACACCACGCAGAGCTACAAGTTTCCTCCCTCTCCTGCCTGAGGACATTTAGCCTCACAGTCCTACCTTCCCAATCACCAGGCTACTGGCAATCAATGTCTCCCTTAATACTGTTTTGCTTTACATGTATGAATTTTTTTTCTTGAAGAAGAAACCAAGACTTTGTCATCACCACTGTCAACGTAAACAACTTCAGCAGGAAAAGGTAAGCAAACCTCATCTAAAACTGGTCTACAGCTTCAATCAGAGCTTAGAAAAAGGTTGGATTTGAAATGTGGTCTTAGAGATCTTTTCCAGACTTAATGGTTCAATGATTCTATGTGTTTTCTTCTAATAGTTCTATGAAATCTAGCCCCAATCAGAAAATATTCTATAAACATGACCCAAATATATTTTCATGTGAACAGGGCCTTGCTCTAAGGTGTCAATCCCTACTTCTGCAAAGCCTGTTTTCCTATTTGATTTTAGAACAAAAGCCATAGACCAAGGACTGACAAAAACTCTGACTAAAAAGAAAAAAGGAGTTGCATCTTGCTCTAGGGGTAAAATGGTTGTTGGAGATGTATAGGGATATTTAACCAAATCAGCCATAAATTGGTTTGCCTAAATCAACAATCCCTGTCTTGGTAATCCTCACAGAGTTAAACTCTTTCCTTCAAAGGCTTTCAAAATGCCTCCTGCCTTCCACTATTACTAAAATTAAAGCAGATTTAACACGATTACTGATTCCTAAAGCAGATCCAGGTGGCTGAACCAATGTGGTAATTTCATAGAAAGCTAAAAGCTATACCTCAGCTTCAGCCTAAGAACAGCAGCATCAGTAGACAAGAAGAGAATGAAGATCAACACATCTGGTACCTTCAAGACTCCGTAAGGACTTGGCTAGCTAAGACTTTCCACCGTCCTAGCTAGTCAAACAATTGACTACAATATCAAGGATCCTGTTTGTCAAAGGTCCTCAGATGATCACAGATGTCCTGAGTTGGAAGGGACCTTAAAGATCACCTAGTTCCAACCCCCTGCTGTGGGGAGGGACACCTGTCGTGGAGAAAAGAAAATAATCAAATATCATTACTTGCTTTTTCCTTCTTTTATTTCATTTTAGGCTAAAAATAATTTTGCCATTCATTCCTATATTTGTAAAAAATCTCAACACTCCATGTAAAAAATATTTCCAAAAAAATTTTTGCTTAGTAGTAACTTAACTGATATGTCAATTTTTCAACTACTCAAGGGGTGTAACTCAGGACATGACAGGAAAAAGTCAAGTTGTAAATAGTGGAAAGCAATATTTCACACATATAACCATATTCCTCTTCAGAAATCATAAATAATGTGGGAATTAACATTACACTAGAAATTAGTGGATATCCAGGATTTCTGAAAATTTAGCCCTTTAGCATGCCCTATAAACTGCCCTGTTTTTAAAGTTGGTTTCTAACCACAGTTCAGATCCCATCATTATTTCTCCAAAATAGCTGTCTGGCTGAGAAAGTAATCTAGGTTTTGACACTGAAATGAGCTTTGTTTCAGTAGGTGTTTGATTTCTGAAACTTAGGCAATTACAATTCTTTTTTGCTCATGTCATCTTTTGCCTTCCTTTTCTTACAAGGCTTTACTTAAATTTCTTTTTCACAACAGATTCAAGAACAAACAGGTGTTTATGTGCACATTTACAATTTTCATGTATGATTGGACTGAATTATTGATCTTTTATTCAAAAAAGTAGTTTTTTGTTTTACACCAATAACTTCTACATAGAGATCATTCTAAGAATTAGGAACCTAAGTTATTCCCAAGTACTAAAGCTTTCATATCATTCGTATTGCACCTTATATTCTGTTTGAGTTTAATTTTCTTTCTGTATCTGTTGGAAATCAATCACTTCCAATTGTGAGGGTTGTTTTGTTTGGGCGTTTGGTGTTTTTGTCTTGTTTTTTGTTGTTGTTGTTGTTTTTTTTTGTTTGTTTGTTTGTTGTTTTTTTTGTTTTGTTTTGTTTTGTTTTTTTTTTTTTTGTCTGCTTGGTTTGTTTTTCAAATTAAGGGAAGTAACAACTTATATGAGTTGTAGCCACAATAGTAGATGCCCTTGCCACTACTCCATCAAACTCTGGCTCGAGCCTTTGGAGAGATCCTTGCACAGCAGCTCGCAACCACCCTAAGCAGTCATATTTCTCTCTGTAAATTAAATTTCTTTAAAGCATCTCCTTTTATCCTGAGGCTGAAATTCTGTTCCAGTAAATTCTGATCTACAGAGACATCTACTTCCCATTGAAGTTGATGAGAGCTGCAGGTGACTGGTGCCTCTCTAGTTCAGACCCCTAGGCTGGATTTCTCCCAGAGTACGAATATGTTATTAATAAGAGCTAGCTATCTTTGGCTAAAAGCCTGGTGAAAAACACTTTTGTGTTTTTCACTGAAGTGAGATGGTTGATTGTGGCACAAACTTCCAGCTCTCCTCAAAAGTTTTTGCCTGACTTTATTTTAAAACAATTGTTTTTTCAAGTGAAGCCTTAAGTAAGAAGTAAACTAAGAACAGGCTCTCAGGACTTTTCTACCTTTCCAATTAAACAGAACTGAATGAGATAAAGGGAAAAAACCCCCAACGTTCTTCAATCTCCAGTGCTTTTGTTCTCAGTTGGGATTAATTTTTCTTTAGAAAAGCAGAGGTTATAAATGGTTTTGGAAAAAGAAAATATCAAGCACACCTGAGGTTTTAAACAAACAGTTCGGGCTGTTAAACAAATCCATGGTGAATTGTAGGTGGAAGAAAAATCCCTGAAGCAGAGGCAAAAAATCCAGTAGTAGCTCTGTGGATCTGTATCTAGGCTCTTGCTTTGGTACTAATGGGATTTCTTTGATAAGTTGACTCAGGATTTGATAGAAGCAAGATTTAGTGAGAATATGTTCACAGCTTCCTTTGCTGCCTTAGTTCATGTTTGGTTTCCAGGTCTGGTGTTTACGTTGCTTCTTAGAGTCTGCCTTGCACAGATCACAACTGTAATGTAATTTCTGTGTTCTTTTGTGCTGCAGTGCTCAGATTATCCAAGAAAAAGCTACTCTGTTTTGATGTGTACCTGACAGTTAATTTAACAGGAAGTTGGATTCAAATTAAAGAATACCTTTTTGGCCTCATTCTTCGGAACTCAAGATTGCTGAACATACCACAGGATAAGCCAAGATGTGTGGATATGTATGCTATTCTTTTTACTTTCTGTCTGGCAGCTGGGCAATCAAGAGCTCTTGAATTATTAGAAATGTTTTTTTATTTGATTGTTGAACTATGGCAAATGGGTCCCCCAATCTTCTTCATCTTAAACAGAGGCTTCAGTAGATGATTCAGGAAGAAATCTGTTCAGGTAATCCATTAAGTTCTTGTCTAGGGGAGACAAATTGAGTGTTGTGCTGGTGTGAGGAACCCTCAATCCCCAGGGTTAATTGATACAATTGCTGAAAAGGGTTATCAAAGCCAAACAGTCAATTATATCAAGCCTGCAGGAGGCTGATGACATGTCTCAGGTCAAATCTCTCAGCACAGGTACATGGCATATTTTGTCAGCTGCATTGGTCCTTCATCAGAGAGTGAAAGAAGCAGTAATGCTGACAAAGTGAAGCACTTTGCCCAGCTTCCCGGAGCATCACAATTTAGATTTTTTATACTCAGAAAAGAACTAGTGTAAAGGAATAATTATTTTACCTCTAGTGATCTAAGAAGAATTTGGAAAATAGACCTGAAAATGTCATCCCAGAACAAAACCAAACCCCCTCAACCCCACAAAAAGGAAACAAAAAACCCTCTTCCTTCCTCTGATCTTTTCTCTCTTCACACAATAAAGCCTCAGTGGATTGGGAAATACAAGATGTCTCAACTCAGCCTGTAGAATTGCTCTGGCAATGCAGCAAGTGGCCTGCCTGGGAAAAAGGCAAGGAAGCGAGAAGGCAGAGGGCCAGCAGGCAGGTTTCACTGGGAGGGTTGGGCTGGAACTTTAGCATGATCACACTGTGTTTGCAAAACCCCTTGATTTTTGATAGGTATGTAAATTCAGATACGAATATGGTTAGAAAGTTTACTGCGCTAGCCCAATCTTCTATTTACTCTCTCTGTTTAGTTTTGTTTGAGATCATCACACCATGAAAGGTAGAATATGAAAGGATGTGTTCAGGAGGGAGAATACATCTGAGAAAGGTTTCTGGATCATTGATATATAAAAAGTAAAGTGATTTTCAATTCTTTTTACGAAGTAGACACTTGGATTGTGATCAAGTTAAATAATTCATATTTAATTTATTTGATGGTGAAGGGCTGAATGACATTCCAGAATATCTGATTTTCATTCTCAAAAGTCATACTTCAGTAACACTCTCAGTGCTGCATTTTCATACTGTCCAGACCTGTATCTATAATTTAGAGATCTTAACATCTCTCTCCAAATCAAGGATTATTTGCTTGAGTGTGGCAAAAGAAATATATGAATCAAAGATCACCCAATGGGACTGACTCATGAGCAACTTGTAAGGTAGTAAAGACTAAACATGAAGATTTCCTGCTCCTATGCCATTGTCCCAGCCCCCAAGTAACAGTTACTCTATTGCCACCCAAATACCTTCCAATGAAAATCCCAGTTAAGCAGCTGGACTTCTATGGCTGCATTCAGCCTGACTCAATCAATCAGAACTGTTTGACAGAAACATCTCATTAAAAAGCCTCCATCCATCAGAGGGCAGAACTTTATTGTAAGATTTTCATTTGTGGCAGAAAAGAATGTCTTCAGTTTCTTGCTTCACTTCTAGCTCAAGATAGACCTTTTCTCCTTCACTGTTCTTCTTTTACTTACAATATTGGTTTTATTCAGCTGCTTCACTGGATTTACTTGTGTGTGTATAAAGTAAAGTAAGAATAAAATGAATCTTCCCATCTTCCCCCTTTTATGCCATACACCCTTCTGCTGTTCAGTGTCCAAAATGTAGGCGCAAGCCAAGAGTGCATGGATGTTCTTAGCACTGACCATAACAGGATGATCCTTGATTCCTCTCACTGGAGAGTAAAATTTTTAGTTTTGCAAAGAAAATAGAAACCTAGTCATCTTTTTGAAACCAACTACATCAGAAGCTCTGGGAGGAAATGAGACCATAACAGAAGCTAAATGAAATTTTCGTATCTGCTCACTGTGAAAGAATCTTTCTTTACAGTACTGTATCAGAGGTTGCATATCAAACAAATCTTTGTTTCAGAACAAAGTTGACATAAAGTACAAGAAATATTTCTCAGGATTTAGCCAAGGGTTCCAGCCTAATACTGAACTTTAACAGCAATGTGCAGTTTCTCGCATCAGCCTTCATATCAGAAGATTGTAATATGAACTCTAAGGGTTTTGTGGGGTCCCAGATAGAGCATTTAGCAGAAAAGTCTGACATAAGGTGAAAAGCTATAGAAGAAAATCTGAGTAATATACTGTCTAAAACAATGCTGAAGAACAAAAATAGTTGGTATATAACAAAATAATATACTATGGGAGAGTCAAGCAGAATATTTATGCCTCACAAATCTGTTGCCATTGTTTGAGGAAACTGAGAAGGGTGTAGATGAATGTGATCCAGCTGCTAACACTAATCTGGAGGGGGGAAGTCTTTTAAAAGTCTTTCCCAAAAGACTTTAACTAACATGGGTAAAAGAGAAGGCATTTTCATGAACTAAGAATGGATAAATTATAAAGGAAAAAAATAAGGCAGGAATAAAGCATTAGTTTTTACAGTGGAAAGAAACAGGCATTTGTACTGAGGTCTGTTCTCCCTACTGCATTCAGAAATTATCTAGAAAAGGGATTGGATAGGAAGAAAGTAGTCTGAAGGGTAAAACCAGAAGCTGATTGAAAGCCATTGAAAGCCATTGAAGAGGATGTCTTATAATAGAAAAGATGACCAATAAATAGCATATGAAATTCTGAATCAGTAAAGCAAAGTAAGTCATGAGGGGAAAAAAAAGAGAAGAGGAAAAGAGAGGGGGGGGGGGAGAGAGAGAGAGAGAGAGAAAGGGGAGGGAAGGGGAGGGGAGGGGAGGGAAGGGGAGGGGAGGAAGGAGGGAAGGAGGGAAGGAAGGAAGGAAGGAAGGCAGGCAGGAAGGAAGGCAGGCAGGAAGGAAGGAAGGAAGGAAAAAAGAAGAAAAAGAAAAAGAAAAAGAAAAAGAAAAAGAAAAAGAAAAAGAAAAAGAAAAAGAAAAAGAAAAAGAAAAAGAAAAAGGAAAAGAAATTTCAGCTCGTCCCAAAAATGAGCTGTAAAGTAGATGCTACCACTTAGGAAAAAGATTTTGGAGTTATACTTGAGAGATTTAAGACAATGTCAACTTGCTGCAATCAAGCAGGAACTAGCATGTTGGACATTCTTTTGAAAAATATAGAGAACTGCCATACCTGCAGTTTTGATTCCCATCGTCTCATAATGAATACAGTTGGGTGAAGAAAGGAACAGAAAAATGTGACAAGCACAACCTAAGAACTTAACCAACTAGGAGAGACTGTATATACCAGGACTCCTCAGCCTGTAAAAGAGATCACTCTATGAGAATATGGTAGTCATGAGAGATGTGAAGCTGAATAGAGAATGATGATTCATTTTTTTTCAGAATATCAGAATTAGAAGGAAGCAAATTAATACATATTTTGACCATGCTATCCATATTGAATTGTAAAATTGATTGCCAAAATATCTTATGAATGGAAATAGGTTCAGGAAACAAACTCACTTAGACAGATATGCCACTATGAAGTGTTCTAGATCTACTCTCCCCTTGTCATTCATTACTGTCCTCTTTCAGAGGGATGATACCCAACTTGGAGTTTTAATCTAGCACATGACAGCTGGGTTTGTGCAAAATGTTTATGTAATATACATACACAGAGATGTTATGAAATATAAAAATAGAAAACCATCAAGTTAAATGTAAACCGAGAACAGGACAGACCAAAAAAGGGATTTTTATGGAACACTTGATAAAGCAAATCAAATCTGTTGAGGACCTTTTTCAAAACATTAGGAAAAGAAAGCTAGTAAAATGACAAATAAAAAATGAGATACAATAGGAGTAGTCCGGGGGCACAAGACTATTGGGGAAAAAAATCAAAGTAATCTTATTTTATTGCCATGACCTTAGGTAGATTTCTCTGCCAGAATTCTTCTTTACGGGATACTAATTTATGAAACTATGGCCAAAACTGAAATATCATCAGAAGAGCTTTTACAGCAAATATATAAAATTCTTAATAAACCCTCAGAACAGAATTCTAAGATTTCTAATGGAATTCCAGGAATTCAGAAAGAATTTAAATGTGAAATTGATAGCAGTTAAGTACTGTTTGCAGTACACCAATTATATTGGCCTTGGTGACAGAGAAATAGAAGATATTTTTAGAATGTCATGTACATGTTTTTTAGAAGACATCCAAAAGTACTTACGGATCAGCAATCTCTATATTTCTTACACGCAAATTATGTGGGGCCAAAACATGAATGTATATGTGTAGATGATAAATGTGTTATAACAAGGAATAAATCATGCCTCACAAATTTCTTAAGATTTAAAAAAAAAAAATGTCCATGGAAATATTGGAAAGAATGATCCAGCTAGTGAAGTGGACCAAATGACAGTTTTTCGTTTAACTTCAGACAAAGTTCTTCAACAGAAATTGCTAAAAAAAACCCTAATGTGGTACAGAAGAAAGATCTGCTTGTGTATAGAAATCTAGCTAAAAGGAAGGAAACAACATAGACAGACAGGACTGGCAACATTCCCTAGGGCCAGCTATTTTTTTTTTTTTTTTTATATTTTTTTTTTTCACCATAATATGAGAGATCTGGAGAAGAGGTGAAAAATGGAGTGACAAAATTTTGTTTAATGTGACAAGCAGCATTATAACAAAGGGCAAACAAATGATGGACTCAACATGAGGTATATTATCACTTGGGAAAGACTCCTGAGGCACTGTTGGTAAGTATTCAAAATCTACCGTATAAAAGTGTCAAAAAGAAAGAAAAGAAATTTTAAAAACTATTAGAAGGAAACAGAAAACAAATACAGACCATCGTTATGACATGGCATAAATCCATATCCTAAATGTTATTATGTTACCAAAAGTACCATAAGAGCAAAATTGTATTTAGAGACACTGAATGATTTATATTTCAGACCAAATAAATATCAAAAGCCACAACAATTTAACAGAGAAATAGCTTTTGGGCACAGGGAGCAAGGGAAGCAGAAATCTGTCAGATAACCTAGAGAAATTAGCGGACTGGGCAATCACCAACCATATAAAGTCTAACAAGGGCAAGTGTACCTGGCACGGAACAACACTGAATGTAGGTACAGACTGGGGAACGAGATGCTGGAAAGCAGTGCTGTGGAAAGGGACCTGGGGGTCCTGTTCAATGGTAAGTTGAATGAGTCAGCAGTGCCCTGGCAGTCAGGATGGCCAGCCTGTCCTGGGGGGCATCAGGCAAAGCATTGCCAGCCAGGTGAGGAAGGGGATTGTCCCGCTCTGCTCTGCACTGGGGCAGCCTCACCTTGGATATTGTGTGCAGTTTTGGGTACCACAGTATAAGGAAGATATTAAGCCATTAGAGAGTGTCCAAAGAAAGGGCAATAAAGATGGAAAAGAGCCTGGATGGGAAGCTGTACAAGGAGCAGCAGAGGTTACATGTCTTGTTCAGTCTGGAGAAGAGAGACTGAGGGGAGACCTAATTGCAGTGACAACTTCTTTGTGAGGAGAAATGGAGGGGCAGGCGCTGATCTCTTCTCTCTCATGGCCAGTGGCAGGACCTGAAGGAATGGCCTGAAGTTGTCAGGGGAGGTTTAGGCTGGATATCAGGAAAAGGTTTGTCAGCTGGGGGTGGTTGAGCACTGGAACAGGCTCCCCAGGGAAGTGGTCACAGCATAGCCTGTCTGAGTTCAAGAAGCATTTGGACAACACTATCAGGCACACAGTGTGATTCTTGGGGCTGTCCTGTGCAGGACCAGGATTTGGACTTCGATGATCATTGTGGGTCCCTTCCAACTCTGCACATTCTATGATTATGTGATTCTGTGAACTGTGAAACTATATGAGACAGGAGTTAGGGAACGATTTTTTGGCATTTGTTGTGTTACAGAAAGTAGGGGTACCCAGTGAAAAGTAAACAAGTTTAAATCAAATCAAACCCCCTAATTTTTAATATTATACATACTAAAATGGTGGGGGGTTTTTTTGGGTTTTTTTTTTTTTTTTTTTTTTTTTTTTTTTTTTTTTTAAGTTGGCTGTTGGCAAAAGCCATGAAAGCAACCACAACATATATAGAAATGAGCCACCCACCACCAGGAGTATTCTACACAGTAAGTTACCCAAATTGTAGGTTTTTTTTAAACCTCACTTTGTTTTGGAGCAAATATCAGGTTTCTCACCAACCTGAAACTAACACAAAGAGAAGTTGTGCAACTATTGCCATTGGGTTATTTCTGCTTAGGTAACTGAGGAAAATAAATCTTAGTGTCAAATAAATAATAGGCTCAATACAACAGATTTAATAAAAACAGTCTCTTTTGTGATAACTATTAATAGCTCAACTTCAAGTAGTTCTCAGGAAAAAGTACAAAAAAGTTCTTTTACCTGATGTAACGGTGTTTTTGAGAAGTCAAAAACAGTGTATGTTTATTTAACTTTTATAACCATGTTTCTTTTATGAGCATACCCATATATGAATTCATGTATGTACATTTATGTGCCTTATATTATTTAGAATTCATCCTTGTCTCAGAGGTAACTCTGCAACTGCCTGTCCACACAGCTTTTCTCCAAATGATTACTCTTGTAACAATGTGCAAGCTCTGTGGGACAGAGCTTTACACTGCCATAATGATATTATTCTTATTATTCATGAAAAGAAATGCAATTGCTTTGGCAAATTTTCTGATTGTATTGAACTTAAGTTGATCTATCCATAGAAAAACCTGTGTCTTGGTGAGACAAACTGGGAAAAGCATAGTAGTATATAAAGAACAGCCCTGAATCTACTGAAATGTGATTTGTTTATTATCTGAGATCCAATTCATGTTAGAGGTCTGAGAAAAAGGCAGAGACTGAGTTATTAATGTACTTCTGGAAACTTATAGAAATTAACCTACAAACTTGGAAGATAGGCCTGCAGGTTTCTACAGGTTTTTTAAGAATGTGTATTAAAAATATTTTTATGCATCTGCCCTTGCAATCATTATGTGTTTGTTATTTTGGATTGCTTTTGCAGACTGTATTGTTTAGCAGGTTAAAAACCAAAATCTTAACCTAATCTAACCCTTTCTTTTAGGTCTATTTGCTGATCTCTGCATTCTGGGACATTTAACATCTGGCAGTAGTTTTTAGGTATAGTGTTTCACAGAATCACAGAATACTCTGAGTTGGAAGGGACACACAAGGATCTGTTTCACAGAATCACAGAATACTCTGAGTTGGAAGGGACACACAAGGATCATCAAGTCCAACTCCTAAGCGAATGGCTAGTACAGGGATCACACCCACAACCTGGGAATTATTAACACCATGCTCTAACCCACTGAGATAATCTCAGGGTTTATTCATAAAGTGAAAGAGAAATGGTTTTCCAATCCTGAAAGATGTTTGGAATTTTAAAAGTCCATTTATCAAAAAAAAAGTCAAAATCCCTAATAAATATATACAGTGAATGACTTTCAAGGAAGAAAAATAGAGTGATAGTGAAGCAATGATGCTTAAATACTATTCTGGCAGCTGAAATCTAGTACTGTCTTTATGACAGCATCCGTGTAATTTTGGGCAAGGCACTTAAATCACATATGCGCAAGGACTGGAATTTTGTAACATTTCACTGAGGTCAAGTTCTGAAGACAAAAGAACACTAATGCTTTGTACTCTGAATTTTGTCACCAGCTAGTGCATGGGTTTAACTTCTGCACCTCAGTTTTCTGTCCTCATAATAGTAGTAATATCACCATATCGTATTTGTAGACTAGTTGTAGATTAAGTACTTCCATATTAATGTAGCACTAGGTTACCCTCATCATGAACTTCTTAGAGTAGCTTGTGAGAAATTAATCATAGCTCCTATTCAGAAGTAAGGTTTGAATTGTATGAAGTAAAGCCTTAGGTCAGTCACTGAATAATGAGGGTAAAAGAAAATATTGATCATCATATTGATCACTAAGTGAGTATCATACATTCATGGCCTGTTGTGAGGCTGAGGTCCTGTGGAAAATATGTTGTATAATAGTGTAATTAAAGATTATAACATAATGCATATTTATGAGGAATGAAATGAACACTGCAGTAGCAACCTCAAATCCAACATTTTTGAGTGATTATGCACTCAACCTAACAAGTTCTTTCAGCATATTTTTGTGTCTGTGTACAATATATGTATAGGCAGTACTTAACTATGCGTATCAATGATGGACTCCAGAGAAGGAAAATTTGAGAAAGGGTCTTTTTAAATTTTATTTGCTCTTTGTGTGCCCATAAATGGGCCCTTTCCCACAGAACAGCACAATGAGGTTGAACTCAATGGAACAAAACTATTATTGCATTGAATCACAGAATGATGAATCAGATTCCCTGGGGGTTTTTTTGACAATTGATGGTCTGATGTATTAATGTTTAAAGATTCTTGTGTTCTCACCAAATAAATTTTTCTTACCTGCAAACTATAGGTTTAGTCAAAAAGAGTAGGTGTGAATGACATGCAAAAGGCAGCATACACCTCAGAATTTTTTTTCATCTATCTCATGTGTCCGCATAGCTTGACATTGCAAGAGTCCTTTGGGGACAAAGGCTATTGCAATAAACAGGATGAAGATAATTTTAGTCAGATCTACTCAAGATCCTCTTTGTGAATTCCATACTATTGATGAATATGCAAGACTTTAATTGATGCTTTTAATACTGCAAGAGAATTCAGTTTCTGACAACCAGGGACAGCCACTAACCATTTTGTTATATCAGTAAGGAGAAAAAGAGAGGAATAAAACCTGTTAATTATTCGCAACTCTTGCTTTCCTTTGCCAGTCAAGTAAAATCACAGTAACGCAGAGGTGAGCAGAGGAAGTGAGAATGAAAGTTTTAGAATTCTTGCTTGCCTATCTGTTTTACATGAAAAAATAATAAAAAAAGAAAAATTAAATGTAGAACAGTCTTTTAAAACACTCTTTTCCTTCATCTCCTTCTAGATGTATTTATGCATATCTCTCTATATATTTATTTGTTTCTGTAGAAAAGTTTTTATACACTTAGGCTTGCTGGGTATAAGTGTTCAAAGTTGCAATTGCATCGATTTACTTTGGCAGAGCATGTGGTTATTATCATGGAATGCCACACTTCTCCCACAGAGATAATTGTGTTCCAGTAGTGGGTGGATTTTTCTTGCTATACATAATATATAAAGCACTTCAGGATCATCCGTGGGTGACAGAAGCTGCTGTTAGTGTAGTTTACTTTGAATCTAAAGTAGTCAAAACTCTTTATGTACTTTTGTTGCATCCATTTGACCAGTGTTACTTTCAAACATTGAACCAACTCTTGGATAGCCCTCTGTGCTTTTCAAATCATTCCATGTTAAGGAAACTTCCCAGTCTGACCATTCACAAGAATCTCTAGTAGTTACACTCCCAAGGCCAGAGACTGTCACTGCTGGGGCCAAAGCCCCTTCACAGCAGGGAGCTCCAGTGAGCTGATGGTGACCCCCTTGACTCCTCACACACTCCACATTCACACAGTCAGAGCAGGTTTCCTTAATGGTTTGACCCCAGGTTTCCCGTAGTAGAGTCTCAGATGTCTCATTCATTCCATTAAACCACTTATTCACGGTGCAGTAACACAGAAGCAGTCTGAGCTCAAGCCTCCGAGGAGGACCCCCAACCAAGGAACCCCTGGGTTTTTATACCTTCACAGTCTACCTGTGCACAAGTCTTGCTCTTCCTCCTGAGTCTTTGCTCCTGCCTCTCTTTCTGTGTCCAGGTGACAGTTGCTGTCACCTGTCTTTAACTCCTTTGTTATCCAAAAGGTCGGCAATTCCCCACTCCTCCTGTGTTTCAAAGTGTCCTTTCGCCTGGCTGGTATCACCTGTCTTTGTGCCCTTTGTTATTCCAAAAGCTGGCAGTTCATGGCCTCCTGTCTTGGGTTTAGGTAGAAAGCTCAATCTGCAGCTACCCAGATCAGTTGTATTCCTCAATCTTAGTTGCACAGTCCCATACATAAAATTCATTTTTCTCGACAGAACTAGAATATTTGAAAGATTTTGTTGAAAAATTCCACAAGCAGATGTAATCCCTTTTCCAGATGATTATAGGCATGATTTGAACAATGTACAGATTTCAGTATTGTACATAACCATTATGCATTCCATAAAGGAATGAAGACACTTCATATGCAGTTACCATATGTGTTCACATCGTGTGTAAATATGTTTTAAAGCCCCAAATTTGACTAAGGATTTTTTTTCCCATTTGTAAGTTCTCTTAGGTCCTAATTTAGTTAAGAAAGTCCTTGGCTAATTAGCAAAATTTTACGCATATGCTTAGGTCACATTGATTTTAATAGAATTTAGGCATGTGCTCATAATTAAGCATTTATGAACATGTTTCCTTAAATGAATGCCGTTACTGGCTTGTGGATCATCATGAAGCCTCAATATAGGAAAAACATGAATAAATATATGGGTTACGGTTATGTTGTTCTTTAAGCCAGGAATGTGCAAAAATCTCTTTGTTTGCTTTAAGGAAAACTCAAACAATTTTTTTCAATGATGCTGGTCTATTTTATTAAAGTGGGTGTACATTGCCAATATATGTTGAAATGGATGACAAATCTCAAAGTGAATAGAGACTGAAATAGAGATTAAATAACTTGGGAGACCCTTCATTTTAGCTCTGCTACATTATGGTTACCGATGAATGTAAAGTCTGATGATATTGAGGATATTAAAGACCATAAACAGTATCTTTGTAAAGAACTGTGCCATTAGCCTCATTTTATTGATAATTGACATGTGTATTGATATCCCATGGATAACCTTGGGTTTTCTGATTTGGTATGAAAAGAAAACTTCCTACTGCTAATGCCTTTTCTGCTGTCCTTACCTATTCTGCTAAATATTGAACTGGCACCAAATTGCAAGTAGTGCCACTGACAAATACTACATTTAGAAAGGCTGATTTAACAAAGTAGCAGAGCAGCAGGCTGGTTATGGCAGTGACAGAAGCACTAGGAGGATTTTAAAGCATTGTTAGACTTTCTAAATCTTTCCCTTATCATCTTTCCAATTTCTAATTTGCTCACTCATTCAATGCAATCTTTTTTCAGAACTCATTCTGTTTCCCTTGCTGGAAGTTGAGTAGTAAACTGGAGTCATTCCCTGCTGCACTTACCTTGGTTCTTTATTTTTTTGGCACATAGATATTAATGACTTATTCAAGCTATTCCAGCACTTAACTTTCTGTATCCTGGGCAGAGTGAAAAGCTGCGATAGGCTGTAGAAGTATGTAATTGGCCTTTATGTGCTGTCAGTCCTCCTGCTACATATGCCTATGCCAAACACGAAGATGAAAGTGGGAGAGAGGAAAACTAATCTGCAGAAAGCATCCCAAATTCAATTAGAAATGCTTGGTGTGATAGAAATTAGCAATGAAGCGAAAAAATTCCAAGCTTTGACAGAGTGAAGGTCTGAATGCCAGATGCAAAGTGATAATATGGGCAAAGGTTGATTCATCATAGCAAGTAGCAGCCAAGATATTGGTGAGATAACCAAGAAACCAGAGAGATGGTTTAGTGTACTGAACTGCATAAAGCACGTGGGAATGTGGTTGTGGAAGACATCAGCAAATACATCATCAGTAGCATACAGTAGAGTCTTAAACGAAACTGCTGCTGGACTAAGATTGAAGACAGGTGAAGGGGCAACAACAGATGTATCCCTCATGGACTTGATTGTATACCTCTTTCTGTTTTATTTGGAACATGGAACAGCAAGTAGAGGAATCTACTCACATAATATAATCTGCTGAATTGAAGAAAGAATATGCTAAAGAAAACTCCCCAAAACAACAAATTGGCTTTGCAGAGCAGAAATCTGTAGAAATGGCAGTTGAGAAAACAACTTTTGTGACTACACAACTGCACTAGCAACAACAGCTTTTCTTGCAAAAGATTATTGAAGATTTTGTAAATCATATAAACATGATTAAATTAGATTCTTGAAAGTCAGTGCATTACTCTGGTATAAGAGTCTTTGAATAATCTGTGCAATATCTACAAACCTTATAGCAGAATTTACTCTGGGAAGAAAGGAAAACATTTTGGAGGTCAGAAATGAGGATTTGAGATGTTCTTTGAATTTCACGTTATTGATTTTAGACAGGTGCAAAGCACTGAACTTAGAAAAATGAAGTAAGATACACACATTTAAAAGAGGAACTAGCTGGTTGTGTGGTCTGATGGAAAAGACAAAAGGCTTATCATGATCTCCAAATGAATAAAAGCCATTAGTGTGATCCTGTCGCAAAACAGGAAAATCTCATTCTTGAATGAATGAAGATGACTGTTAGATTTAAGATATAGGAAGTAATTTTTTTTTCTAGCTCTTCCTGGCTTTTGTGAATCCTTGGCTGGAGCAGTCCTACAATGTGATTCAGAGAAGATGGTTATAAGTTGCCAAGAGTAGTAAGAATAAAAAAAAAATTAGAAAAAGTGACCTATGAAAAAAAAAAAAGGTTGAAATAATTGCATTTATTCAATCTATCAGATAGAAGAATAAGGAACACGAATTTCTTCCGTTAGATAAAAACTGTTATAATGACGGCAGTGAATGATATTTCTCTGTGATCATAGACTCTAAGACATCTAAGAAATAGATGAATTTTCTGCAAAGGCTTAGTTTAGATACCAGGGAAATTTTTAAAACCAAGGTTTAGTGAAGCAATATGAGAATATGATTGTAAAGACTGCTATTTTTTATTATTTGTTTGTTTGTTGGTGTGTTGTTTTTTGAAAGAGTCAGTACATGTTCTTCTAGTGTTTGCCTAAGTGGTTTTTATCCTGTCTGTGTGCAGATGGGACTAGGTGGTACCCTCAGCTTTGTGATTTCTAAGTTTCTGTGCTTAAATTACAGGGAAATTCACCAACTACTACAGAAATTTTCTACCCAACCAAAAAGCAGAAAGGCTATTAATCAGAGTGTCTTATTGAGAACTCCAGTGATTAATAAATTGTTGGTAAAGATGAATGAAAATAGCCTGCCTATGTGAATGACATTCACTAGTTATGAGAAAGTTACTGACTAGCATCAGAGAAAGAAAAATGCTGTACTAAAGCTACGCAAGCATAATAAAACACTATCTACAGTTTCTGAGTAACAAGTGGGCTGGACTGTGGCTGACACAGATGGGAAGCAAGAAAAAGGGAGCCCAGAGCAGTGTTTTTTTCTACAGTCTACTAGTGGTGCATTTACATAAAAGGACCAAAAGGTCTGAGAACCAGTGTATGAACTTGGATGAGTCAAAATATCACTCCTACCCCATAACAGCAGAAGAGGGGGTGCAGCATCCCACACACAGCATAGTGAAAGTCCAGGTTCAATCAGTGAAAAGAGAGTTTGAGAGGGAGTTTTGTTGGGGAGGAGGAAGGAAGAATGCTGGTGTTCTGCCCAAATGCATTTAGTTCTGACTTGAAAAAGCAAAACCCCTACAACACTGAATGATTATTGCAAATAAATTTGAAAGAAATTTGTTCTCCCTTATTTTACGCTTGAACTTTGGCCAAATTCCTTTGAAAAGGTGGAGAGTGAAAAGTTACCAGGATGTCTTAATTTCCAAATACCATTTCTTTTCTCATTGGAAAAACTTATTGGTTCATCATTGGCATGAGAAAAAGATTGGCTGCTTTTTTTTTCCTGATGCAAACGCTCTTTCTCATGGGTTTCTGTCGTCACAACCACTAGGATATATGTTCTGTCTCAGCTTTCTGTATACTTTTGCCTTATAAATGAACATTTACAGCTGCACTGAACAGGAGAAAAAGTAGGATTAAACAAAAAAGCATCACTTTTTGAATAGACGAAACAATGTACAAAATATGTGGAAAGTAGCAAGAATGAACTGATCAGAAATCACACGAAGGAAGTTAAAAAACTGTCATTACCTGCTGCACTATTCTGTATTAGCATTTCTACTTCTCTATTACAGTGCATTAGGAAAGACATTGCGACAGGACGGGGATTACTTACATGGAAAATGCAATAAATGTGGTCAAACAAATTGTACTGTGGGCTTATTGTGATTGCAGCAGACAGGGACGAAAATGAAGAAATGGGAAGAATATATCTATTGTGTCAATAAATGTAATTAAGACTGAGATGATAATTTTGTTCAGAATCTGTATTTCCTGCTTGCTAATATCTCTCTCAGAAATTTACCTTTCCAAATGACACATCTCATATTAGTTCTCTTCTAATTCATTCTGTAGTACATTTCCATTAGATACAAGCAGGAAAAAAGGCAACTGTATTATAAACAACATCAATTCCTAGCATTAAGAATGAATTAATTGAAAGAAAAATGTGTTAGGAATGCTTTGTCCTTGTTATTCTAAACTCCAATTGAATTGTCACAAAATCTTTAAATTACCTGTGTGGGAGGGAAACATCTGCTTGCTTGCTTGTTTGATTTTGTTATAGGCCTATTTATGCTTTGTTATTCTTTGCTAACTCAAAAATTTGCTTGTGTATAAAACATTAACTTCTCTGCATGGCGTACAATCTTTCTCTAAAACATGTGAGTGGCAGGAAAGCCTCTGGAGGCAGGATGGAGAGGAACATTGTTGCCCAGGAATCACTGTGGCTCCTGCTGATGTGAGGCTTGGCTGCCACAGCCAAGGGAGATGGAGATCAGCCCCTTCCCGCTGCTGAGCTTGAGGGCAGGGTCCTGGACAGCAAGGTGGGATGCTAGGCCACCCCCAGCCCTGGGAGCTGCAGTCAGCTGTGTCTTAACCCAGTGTTGGCCCCACTGCCCCACAGACCTGCTTGTGCCCATCAATTGTCCTGTGGGTCCAGACACTGTCCCCATGGTCCTGCCCAGACATAAAAGGGATGTGTCTGGCCCTTGTTCCTTTCACTGGGCCTCATCCTGTTCCCCATCCATGTACATTCTGGCTTGCCACTGGGCAGAATAGACTGCTTAGGGTGACTGAGGCCTCAGATTCTACCAAAGAGCAGTGCAGGGTTTAATGGCAGAAGTCCTGTCAAGGCTAGGGACCCTGCAACTGCTTCTGAGAGTTATACCCAAGTGTATATCCTGAGCACACCTCAACCTCCCATCAAATAGAACTTAGGCACATGCCAGTCATCCCAGTCATGCTCATTAGTGTGATGCTGCACACCTGGCTGTGTGGAAGCTGCCACGATCACTGATGGTGGCTGTACCAGCCATGGTCCTGCAGCAGGTACGGAACTGGGCAGACATCTTCACACAGGAATATGTCCTGATGTTGGGAACAAGGTGTTTGCAAAAAGTCCAACCCATGGTTACAGTAAAGATAAAAGCTGGGAGACCTGACACATGGGAAGAACTTGACAAATGCCACTAGGGCACCTTGGGTAGCTACTAGGATTTAAAGGGCAATGCCTCCATTTCCCTTAATTCAGTGGTAACTTCTCCATCAGCAACAAATATCGCTGGCACTGAGGAACAGGTGTCAGAGAAGACAAATGGGCACAAAAAGTGTGTGAAACTGTGATGAAATATACAATCATAAGGAATTGTTGCATAGGGTCTAGCTGTCTTCAAAGGATGATTTGTATTGCAGTGGCCTGGAGAAAAACTGAGTATGATGAATAAATTAAACCCAGTTAATTTCTTAATTCATTACAATACTTCTTTCCTATAAGCAGCTTGGAAAATTATTGATTAAACAAACAAACAAATCCTAGGTTGATTTTTGGCTGGCAACTACTCCAGCCCTAAATCAAATGTTGAATCTGAGGCAGCAGCGTGCTTATCAGCCTCAGGTCATGTCCTTAATGCTCAATGAAAGGGAAACCTGTTTCTCATTCAGTGATTGCTCAGCTATAATAAACTGCTTACATTTTTTAATTTGATACTTTACATACTCATTATACTCTGGTATCGTATAACAATGTAGAAGGTTTGACTTCTTCTCCCGGAGCAATTTTCTCCTGAAGCCTGAACATTTCATCAGTGTTCTATAATTTAAAGGGTTATGGAGACTTGGTGGAATAAATTGAAATGTTTATGAAAAAAAAGCCAAAATCAAAGACAAACTTAAAAAAACCCCAAACACTCAGCTTGAGCATATCTACTGTTCAGTGGCTTTAAATCACATTCCAGGGTATAAGTTTTGGATCGAGAACTTTAAACTATTAAACTACTACAGTCTTATCCTCCACAGGATGAGAAAAGCATAAATATCTTGAAATCTGTTTTATTATGATAGATTTTTTTCCCATGTAAACAAAAAAACCTAACAAGAAACAAAACTACCACAAACCGCCTCCCCACCCCACCCTGAAAAAACCTAAACCAAACCAATCCACACAACCATATTGAATTTATTTATCAAGATAGAGAATACAGAGAAAATACTCATCATAGTGTCTTATGTAACAGAATGGTTAATCCAATATCAGAAAATAAAACAGGCAGATAGGCATCAGAGGTTAAGCTTTCAGCTTCCTTCAGACTATTTGTACACAAGTCAAAGGGGGTGGGAATGGACATGAAAGCTGTGTTAAATCATCCACTGCAAAGAGAAAATAATAAAGAACTGTGGGTTAGCAATTAGAAAGAAGTTTAAAATCAATTAAACAAAGCAACAGGACACAAGAGGTTATAATTTATTAAACCAGAAGTGCATGTTGTGAAGCATAATACTATATGCCAAAGCATATTCAGTCACCTGAGGTACCCATTAGTAGACCAATTAGACATGGGCTGGTATATAAAACAATTCTTAGTTGCAGAAGGTTTTCAAATTTGTTGTTGATTTGTACATATTCATCCATGTTGGCAAACAGTTTTTAGTGGTGGTATAATGTCGTTGCTGTTGTTGTTGTTGGGACGGATGATAAAAAGCAGGCGAAGATCCCAACTAGATGAAAGTGAAAACTTTCTTTATTATATATATATATATACCTTTTTTCAGACAGCTACTTTTATATATTTCCTAAGTGTACGTGCACTAACATTATTGGTGCTCATTACACACAAACAATCATCTATTGGCCACAGTTACAAACTACTGTCTCCTGTCTCTGTACAAACTCGTTCAGGTTCCTTATCTTCTGCTTCTCCTGAGTTCTCTCAGTTTCTGCAAGCTGTTTATCTCCATGGCTACACAGCAGTCTGGCCAAAGTCAAATTCTTCTTACTCAGTCAAGAAATCCACAGGCCTGGTGCAGTTTTCCACAGTATAATAGTGATATTCCACCAAAAATAATTTTGTTTCCTTATTGTAATCACCTTCTTACCTCAACCTACATAGCAGCTCCTTAAGACCCTCTGCATGAGGCGATGATATCAGTCCATCCTCCACAATTGTGTGAATCATTTTTGCAAGCTGATGGCTCTTTGAAGACTCTGTCTGTGGTCGTATTGCTATGATGTTCAAAACCCGAGCCTAAACTCATCCACTTTACAAACACTTTCTTTAGTTTGCTCAATCAAAAGTGAGATAACTGATTCTCTGGACAGGAAAGCACAGGCAAGGTGATGTTTTTTTGTGGTAGCAAAAAAATAATTCAAATTTGTGATCCCTTCCAAGATGGCACGGAGAAAACTAACCCCAGTCATTTGCTGTTAAAAAACAATCACTGAACTTGAACACTGCTATGATAGGCAGTGTGCTTGTGGCTTTTTAGATACAGAGGCAGAAACAAACTCCAGAATTAGGGGGAAATGAAACTAGATGAGTGACAGAAAAACAGAGCCCTCAATAGGTGCTTATATAAATATGGGACTATAGAAGGAAACAGATGATTGTGGAGACCGTAAGAAAAATAAAAAACAAAGGGAGGTGTGAAGCTAAAATACCAGAACAGAAACAAACAGGGATAGAAGAATAATTTTTTTTGTTTGTTTTGTTTTGTTTTGTTTTGTTTGGTGTCAAGGTAGGTCTTGCTGCAGAGTTGTGGTTAAGATTCAGGCTGAGAATGATCTTCTACTTGTGAAAAGTTGAATAGATGACATATACAGATTAGAATTTCACTACGAAAACAGATTTATGATCTCTCTTTAGTTCAGAACGAGCTGCAGCAGTGGATATATATTGCTGATACAAAAGTCTAAGAATCCTGTAGTAGACAATCTTTTCATAAGTTCTCCCATGCAAATCCCATATATTTCCTAAAAGTTATGGATTGTTTTAAGATTAAAGCTCATATTTCTTTATTCCACATATAAGCTCCAGATATGTTGTTCTTATAAACCTCAAATGCTTCTTTGAATCTTTTTAAGCTCTTTACATCAAACAACACCAAGTTTCAGCATGCTCTAATGGGCCCTATACTGATTTCTCCTCTGGAAAGCTCTGATTCTCTCAGCTGGGAAAAGAAAAGGATAACTACACTTGTAATCTTTTGATACTTCAGTTGGTGCCTGAAGTTATCTGTGGTGATTCTGGTAATAAATTACCATCCCTGATATGCGTGCATCTAAATTAGCATGTAACTCAGGTGAGGAAGACCTTTGCAGCAAATTTTCCAAATGTAACCCCTTTAATTTGCAGTGTGGAGTTAAATAAGAGTACATAAACTGAATTACTTTGTGATTAAATTAATCAAAATAATTCCAACTGCTGTGTGGAAGTCAGTAAAGGGCACAAGACTGGAAATAGTCTGAAGTATATCTCCAACAAAATGTATATAGTATGGACGTCAGATTCAACAACAGCTGTTTCTCTCAATAGATATGCTCCTATTGCCTAACAGAAACTGCTAATGCAAACGTAACCATCTTTAATAGTTTTTACAGGAGTAAAATTTTTCACTAAATACTTCTTTCTGGTTTTGTTTTGTTCACTACACCAGTGTATGTCCTATTCTTGACACATTGAAAGAAATAAAACAGTAAATAGAGGTAAAGTACGTTAGGCACAAGTGAGCGCTATCTAAATTTGTGGAGAGCTCGAATTTGTGGTGGAATGGAGGTGATGAAATTCAATAACTGATTGAGAGAGGGTGCATCAGTAGGTAGAGATGTGGAAAGATTGAATCTCCCTTGAGAAGATGGAAGGACAGTTCAGTAATTGGGAACAGCAAGGACCCATTTGGAGGGCAGAGAAGAACAGAGAAGTAGTTAAGATAGTATAGTCATGTTCAGATCTTCAGCTCCAATGCACTGAAGTAGTGATCTGAAAATTAAAAGAGAATGGAGTGGGAAAAAGGTTGTGGTGTTTTGTGTTACTGGAACACACAAAGTTTTTTCTTTTATAAGAAATTTGTGATTGCTAATTTTTGTATGGAGGGAGTTTATAAAATAATTATATCTGTTCCTTTGGATATACACTAAAAAATAACTAATGTTTTGACAAAGAACCTGGACTTTTCTTCACATTTCAGGTATACCCATACCTATTGTGCATGCATGGCATAGTAGTAGGATTATACACTGTAGTATTATTCAAATATGCAAAGTCCCATTGACATAATAGTCAGGGGAGAGTATGGCTTAATGTATCTGTAATCCACATATTAAAGCTCTCTAAGTATGATTTGACATGACAGTCCATAATGCCTCTAAGCTTTAATTTTCTATTGTGCCTGTGACATATACTCCATGAATTACAGTATAAGACTGTCTTATGAAACTCCATTTATGATCCATATTTTCTGTTACATTTATTTTTAATTTATATATATATATATGTGTGTACATCTATACATACATGTATATGTCTACAGCTTTTAAATATTTACCCTGACAAGATGGGAATTCAGAGATAATTCCTTCTTCCAGTCTTTAGTTCCCCCTGCTGTGCCTATGTGTTGAAGTTAAGTAACCTTGAAAGGCTTTAGAATGTGTCTGTGCCATCAGCAGGGGAGTAAAAAAGGAGGTGTATATGGGAGCACTAATACTTAAACTGCAAGCTGCCAACTCCACTGATATGTCACAAATGCCCAGGGAGCCGCTGCATGCCATAAACATCCTCTTGCATTCTCATCAAGCACTCACTAAATACAGTAAGTTGCTGTTCCCTAGCCTGCAGTTGGGGGAAGGATCCTGGAATTTTTGATAGTTGACTCTCTCCCAAAGACTGTGGATATCAGTGCCACAGAATTAATGGAGCTGGGCCTCATGGTAGTTGTGTTGTCCCTTATGAAGTCCCCTTGATTTTATGAAAATGTGAGATGGCAACTGCTGGGGAGGGGAAGCTGCACATTTTTTCTAATTTCAGGTGCAGCTGAAAAGGGTGCCAGTGACCATAACAAGAGAGAACTGATGCTAGTGGCATCTATGACGGACTTATGTGGCTACACTGATAATTAGCTTTGAAATAAAAATGCATAATTGAGACTGTCTGGTGTCATCTTTGGGTGCTAGAACCTGTCTTCTTGAACTGTGAAGTAAGCTAGTTAATGGTGTGCACTTTGGATGTTTAACTAGGCATGTGATGATTTTTCATCAGTGTTAGCAACAAAGCTGTGTCTGTCATAGGCAGAAGGCAGCTCCAAAAACAGCCCTAGCTATCTAGGCTTTGTATCCCCAAGAAATAGATCTCTGAGATTTCTTAATGAGGTGAATGGGTGTGTCATGGTAGTACGCATTTTTAAGGAAGAGGAACTCTAAGTAAATAATCACATTTGCACTATATTGAAAATCTAATAATCAAAGTTTGTATTTACATATACAGACACACACATAAATGCTTATACAGAGAAAGCCTTTAAAATTGTTTGAGTGCCTTCATGAGTTTAGAGATTCATAATTTTATGACAATGCAGGGTAGGGAGAGAGAAGACTCGGACAAATGTTATTTTAATGACCTTAGCAGATCATGCATTTACATGTCTATGCCCTTCTCTGTTCACGCTGCCTTTCTATCATTAGCTCCACCTAATGCTCCTAATTTAATATTCTTTGTCTTTTCCTTAAAGAATGAGAGTGTCTGTCTATATGATTAAATTACTATAAAGAAAAGGTCTCTCAGCATTCCTCCTATACAGCAAATCATGTGGAGAAATATGATAGTCTTCATTATGCAGCATTCCTTTCACTGGGCCTGATCGGGTTCCACAAATAGGAAATGTTCAAATTGCCAATACTCATTTGCATAGCTTGCCTGTTTGCCTGCTGCTTTTCCACTGGGACCTGTCCCAGGCTGCTTCAAAACCTTTCAGTGAACACTTATATTAGGCTGTTTTTTCCACTCTTACACTGGTGAACCGACTGATGGTTTTTTATGGTATCTTTTAAACATTTATCTCCCTGTTTACTGCCGCCCAAGCAACACATTTCCTGAGTCTTGTCTATAGAAAAACACACACCAGAGACTCTTCCTTTCAACAACTTCTAATTAGGCAGCCGAGGCTGAGGTCTGAGCAAAGCAATTTTAAGGTTAGCTTCCTTGAGCTGGCTCCAGTGCTTCCTGCTTACCAGAGCTCACTGCCTAAGAAGCTTATCAGCTAACTTCCTGCTGGTGAGACACTTGCCAATCATCTGACAGTACTCTTGCACTGTACCAATGAGCTGGACTGCTGTTTTGAGAATAATAAGAATTAGAAAGAGCAACTGACCCTATACAAAGGAGTGTTATGGCTTGCATGCAGAACACAGCCATTGTTGCAAGCAGTGATTCCATTTCTAGGGCACTCACAGTGTTAGTTGTTGCTAACTGCTGCTTCTGTCTGGGATCCATGCAAAGCTGGCCTTTGCACAGCCTGTCTTTTCTGGCTCTTGATGCTGCTTACCTCAAAATTTTTAAGGGATTTTTCACTTTTCCATGATGAAGGAACATTTCCCTTCTGTTGCTTTCCCTCCCCTCACTTCACGGACTGAAAATGTTATCTTAAAGGCAAAGAAGTTTCTGATATGTTGTTCTTAATTCTACTTTTTCACAAAATGACAGTTCAGTCAGTGCAAGCAGCTGTAAACTTGGAAAGGTATGCAGCATGCAGCATCAAAGTAATTTCTGACAGCTCTAGACTGGACATTGGCCCATTTAGCCCATAGGTAAAATTAGAAAGTCACCATCTTTATATTGCAACTTGTATAACAAATGTAGTTTTTTGTTTTCTATTCTGTTTAAGCAAACACCCCCCCCAGAAAGCGTAAGGTTTTTATTTCTTCTATTTCCTCCCAAACTTTTCCCTCCTTACTAAAAAGTAGGACATAATTACATTGTTATTCCTGCTATACCTAGTATATTAGTCAGTAAAGAAATTGGAGAGAAAACCACAAAAAGGTACATTCGAATCTATATTTAATACAGAATAAAAATGTTCATCTATCCAGACTAAGATTTTGCAATATATATGTGGGAAAGAAAAAACAAAAGGATAAGAAATTCTGGTTTCATAGTGTTCCCTCATTACAGAGCTGTCCTTGAAAGAGCACCTGCATTTTTGCAGCCTATGAAGAATTCCATAGGTTTTAAACACAATTTTTAATCTTTTCTTTTTATAGTGTTCATTTGAAACTACAGAATTTTTTTAAGAATTAACTGGTATCAACAGTCTTGAAGTTCTAAAACAGTGAAATGCCTCTGTTAAATATAAATAGCTACTGTAAACAAATAGAGGATGTTTACCATTTAATCAGTTTCTCTATTCATTTTCTATGATGATATATGTAAAACAGCTAGATTCTTACTACAAACATTAATTGACTTTATGGACCTCTGTGTTTTCAGGATTACTTCAATGGAGAGATGAAAGATTTCTTTTCTGTGATAAGCATATTTTAAATATCCAGGCACTTAGAGAAAGACACAGATAGGACATAACTTTATCCTTTGTGTAAGACTTTGAGACAGGGAAGGAGTTTCTTCTTCTGATTTCTCTTCATCCCATATGTTAGGCCATGCCACAACTCATTTCTGACCATGCCACCTTATGCTTTATTGGCTGCTTGCCCGTTCCTTGGGGCAATTTCACAACATGTGTCTTGAGCTCTATTTGATTCACTCCTCTGAGGTTGATTTTGTCCCTTGGTGCCAATGTCTGTAATATAATTGCCTGTGCACAGGCTGCTTGCAAACAGAATTCTTCTGCTGGGTACATTTTGACACACCCCATGTGGTCCTCATGGTTTGCCAAAGCACTTGCTGCATTACAACCTGTTTTCTTGTCAGCAACAAGTGCCTTCCACGATTTTTTTTTTTTTTTTTTTTTCTCCTTTGCTGCGCAGGAATTATTTTTGTAAATATACCTGTTGTGTGGGTTTTTTTGGGGTGTGGGGTTTTTTTTTGTTTGTTTGTTGTTGTTGTTGTTTGGTTTTTTTTTTTTTATTCTTCTCTGAAGGTATGGAGCTAAGGATAATAAAAGCAATCACAGACTTGGCTGGATTTTTATTGTTACTGAGTCACAATAAAAAATTTAAAGAGAGAGTAGTTTAATAACATTCATTATATCCATAAAAAAATTGAAGGCACAACAGCTCCCCATTTTTTATGCAATTAAGTAATTCACCGAGAGAGAATAAAACTGGCTTAATTTCCCACTTTGATATAACTCCGCAATATCCTTTAACTAAACCAACAAGTTATTTTAGGCAATGGCACTTTTAAACCTTTGCCATTGAAACTGTGAGCATGCACAGCATAAAACTGAAGAATAATGTATTAAAAGTGAACACAAGAGAAGCATCACTCTAGATCAGTGGTTTAGGCATTCACCTAAATTAAAGAGTGCTTTGTTCAAGACTCTATTCAAACCTTGTTTATTCATTTTACCTTCAGTGGTCTTTGGATAAATGCATTAACACTATAGAATAACAGGGAAGTCACTGCACAGTCAGTACCTCTAAGTCAGGCAAGAGCAGAGTTATTTTCTTTGTCAGGATTGTTGTTCTTGCATTTTAGCATCTAAACTCTAAGTTCCACTTTACCACACAAGTCCTTGTGATCAAGTCTTGCAGACCTTACCTTGTTTACATGATATGGTCAACATTAACAGGCATTATTGATCTCAGATGGGTTTGCAAGTACACTGGGTCTCTGGACATAAGATTCTGGTACTCAGAGCTGTAAGTTAGTTTATTTCCAAACCTCAAAACGTTTGAATATGCATTTAAAGATTCAGTCTGTTGTTAGTGTTTTCTGTCTTTTTGAGCAGGATGCAGGGAGGAAATCCTGTAGTACCATGAGATTCTAGAAACAAAGAATGAAAAAATGACACACGATCAGACTATTTTGTTATTACTGTTCCCTATTCTTGGAGTGAATGTATATACATAGCAAGTGTAAACAAAGAATCAGATAAACCCACTTTTTTTGATTACAAACAGCTTTGAATTCATTTGACATTTGTTAAGCTAGGTTGTCACTGTCTACCCAGTTTTCTAGCTTTTGTCTGTAAATATATTCATATTTGGAAAGAGGTAGTTTTTTCTAGACACGTGTCTAAGTACGTGTTTGATTGAAGTGTACATTTATTTATGGCTAAAGAGATATGCTAAATTACCTGAATTTAATAAGGTAATTAAAATATCCCCTTCTTCAGAAATGCCTTCTTATTTTTTCAACCAAGTTTGGTTCATTTGTTTTTGGTAAAAAGCTAAGGATGTCCTTCCCTCCAGTCTCTCACTTCTGTACTTCAAAAAAAAAAATAATAAATTATCCCATGAAAGGAAAACAGTTCTGATGTACTTTAAAAGGAAATGAAAAGCAAACTTTCATCTTAATATTATAACAGAAATGCTGGTTAACTGATTAGTGACTGATGCAGTGATGCAGATTTCTCACCTGCTGCATTTTGTTATGCCTCTAGAGCAGTACATCTGCACCTCATCTCTCAAGAGTAAACCAGTTACCAGGCCCAAGTGTATGCTGTGCATGCCTAAAGTGCTAAGTACTGGAGAGTCTTGTGCTCACATTCCAAATTATGCACTCTCTGTGGTGCCTGCATATACAACTTCAGCCTTGGTTGCATCAAATTTGCACTGAAATAACCCTACCTGTGTATAAACCATGAAAACTTCTGCACTCATAAAGTACCCCTTTTTTTGTCCTGATAGAAATGACTGCAGTACTCATGTAGATGAAACAAGAATCATGATAGGTCCTCCAATCTTCATCCTTTTTTATCTCCTTTTGAAAGTTCCTCACTAGAAGTACTTCCTCAAGACAGAATTGCAGATATGGGTCTCCTCTTGGTACTGTGGACAGGGATCATAGTGAAAGAGCACTGATAAGTCTGTCTTTAATCCTCTGTTCACATCAAGAAAACCGCTTTCTTTGATAATGACGTTATCAAATACAGTTATTTATTTCATGATATGGAGCACACTGCCTGGGGGATCATGAATAATTCATTGGATGAGATTGAAAAGATATTTTTATGCTTGGGCCTTGTATTGGGAAGATGAAAATAGCATTTCATTCTTCAAAGAATTTAAGAAGTTCTGAATGATCAACAATAAAGTGAATTAAAGCGAGATTATAGGGTATTTTTTCCTAGACAAATGTGAGTGGGGGGAAATAAAAGGACATAAAGGCCTTCAGTTATATATGCTTTGGTATGACTACAAGACATTGAATGTTACTCTTCCCCTTTTCTTGCAGTTGTATGAAGGGAATAAATGGGCTGCATACACTGAGGTTGTCTCACAATTTGGCAGCTTGCTAAGAAGAACTTTTCTCCCTTTGACTACATGTGGAGGTGATGTTGCTAGGACAGGACATAAAGTTAAGAAAGCTTTTCCCCTTAAGTTGTAAGCTTCTTCTTTGTTTTATTAATCTGCAAACATCTTATACATTTGAAGTGCCCCATAAGTAATAATGTAGGGGACGTTAAGTAGATCTTAATAGAAGCTTTCTATTAGGCCTTCCAAGCATACAGGGACAGTATATTTCTTACAAAATCAAATGTCATGATTTTGAAATTTACTTTAAAGTGGCAGTTTCCAGAAGTTGTATAACACAGGTATGATTCTTTAAAACTTTAGGGAAGGTAGGAGTGGATTAGCAAATTGAAGTTTCTGGCAAAATTGTGAAATACTCATTCTGGTAAATACACTTTTGTTTGCCCTTGACACTGAATTTTTTGTGTTTTCCATTGCTGTATAGGTATTGCATTTGGCATTTCATCACCTTGTATGAAAAGAACAGAAAACCAAAAAAGGCAAAGAAAGCACTCGCACCTTCTGGGACAAGAGTTATTTGGTGAAGACAAATTGTGGAAGTATGATCTTTCTACTTTTCTTTGGGTGTGTTTTGGGGTTTTTTCCCCCACTCTGTTCTGAATGAAAATGGATATATGTGAGTGACCAATGTGTATGGATCGTGGGTTATGCATGCTTTGTGTATGCCTAGCAGGTTAAGCCTTCTCTAGGGCTTAAACAAATGAGTGTGTTGTCTAAGGATCCATCCAGACTCAGGTAGGTGTAGAGGTCAGGACGACAACAATGGGTGAATGCACAGAAGTCAGTCTGGAAGTGCCCATATCTTGACTGGTTATAGGGTATCATTTTTGGATTTACAATCTTGAATTCAACATCAGTTTTGAAAAAAATATCTAAATTTCTCATAGTGCTATATGGTCATTTTGTGTTTAGGCACCCACAGAAAACTAGGTGTTAGGGAAAAGTGAATTTACATCCTTATCATCCTATCATTGTGCTGAATATCCTACAGCTTTCACCCAATTATTCTTTATTTCTGTGTGTGTATCTGTTTTCCTGCACTAATCCAAAATCCACTGGCTTTTATGAGAAGTTTTGAGAGAATCCAGCACTGCCTAGTACTTTAAACAATGGATAAAATTTGTCTCAAAGTGAAAGCCTAAACTGTCCTTTGTTGTCATATAAATTGTGTATACCATATTTTTTCCGAAGTAGCATTTTTGTCCTGAATGTTGATGCCCCTTTTATTAAGTTACTGACTCTACAGCAATGGTACCTCACTCAAAAAATCACAAATCACAAAATCACAAACAAGGTTTACAAGATATTCCTCGACATTGGCAATAGAATTATAAGATTAGATTAATCCTTGTAATCTCTGCTTCCTGACAGTTTTTCCAGTACTCAGATTTGCTGGATGTGTTGAATTTAGTATCAAATTTTAGCACGCACTAGGGATAAAAATGATGATAAAGCTGTAAAGGAAAGAACACTGAGCACAGACCAATGCACAGGATATGGAGGAACTAAGATAGTAAGAAAAGGCTTCTTTGATGTAAAGACTATTAAAAACCCTCCAGTGCAAATTATGGTGGATTGACCCTGGCCACCAGTTAAGCAGCACGCAGCTGCTTGCTCACTCCTTGTCCCCAGCAGGATAAGGGAGAGAAAATGAAGAACAAAAGTGAGAAATCTTACGTATTGAGATAAAGACAGTTTAATAAGCAAAGGAAAGAGGAAGGAAGGGGGGAAAAAAAGATGATTCAAAGGCAGTCATTCACCATCCATCCAGCCTTTAAGCAAAGACTACTACCATCCCCCCCCCAAAAAAAACCTTCCTCAGGCTTTTATTGCTGAGTGTGATGCCATATGACAAAGAATATTCCTTTGGTCAGTTTGCTTTAGCTGTCCAGATTGTAAGATTGTATCCCCTCCCAAATTCTTGCTCACTATCAGCCCACTCACTGCAGGGAGAGTGGGAAAGAGAGACAGCCTGAAAAATAAGCTGAGAAATGAAGATGGAATGAAGTCTCAAACCCACTCAGTCAACCTTTTTTTTAAAAAATTTTTTGTGTTGCTTGGTATAAACGTTTTCAGTGTCAAAACCAACTTTTTATTTCTTTATTTTTTTATGTTGAAAATCAACCATGGGGAAAAGGAAAACAAAAGGAAAAAAATAACTCATAAAGCATACTACATTACTGTCTTCTGTTTCCTTCCATACCTGCTTCTATCACAAATAAAATCAGAATTGATTTCTGATGATTAATCATTGCTTTAGTGTCAGAACTACTAAAAACTCTGTTCTGTGAGTGTACCACAGTTACATTGCTAGTCAACTCTGATGCGCTTATCAGCAGTAAGAATTCTATGGCTCTGGGAATATCTGTGAATGCCCCGTGGATTTATATCTCTGCTTCTAATGTTTTTTGTTGTGTTTTTTTTTTTTCTTCTTCTTTTCACAGGATTACTTTTACTGATCTATACAGGATATCATTTAGAAAGTCACAGATATAGCCAAAGGACCATTTGGTTTAGATATTATTATAATTTGACCTATTTCAGATACATCTATTAAAACACTAGTCTGGCTTTATATACTCTAGAGATGTGGTGTGTACAAAATATTCTAAGAGCTGGGAGAAATCTACACAAAATATCTACCTAATCAGCAAAGACTTTAACCTAGGTGTATGTAAATTTATCCAATCCTGATGCAAAATCTCAAGAAATATCATTACGATTTTTTCTTCTTTTTATTACATTAACAGTCAAGATGAATGGAATATGAAAAGTGTATGAAAATTTATGGACTTTAATGTAATTGCTGTCATATTTGCAAGGCAAAAAATAGAAGAATCTCTGTAAAGATTTGAATTTAATTTGCAATGACAAGAGGAGAAAATTTAGTTAATAAATTCAGGGAAATTTTTCTTTAAGTAATTTGCATTATCTAATGTTTTTCTTTTTTTTTTTTATTCACAAAATTTAGGAAAGGTAAAAATTCCTGTTGAGATTTGAATAAATGCTAGGTAAATAAAAATAATACAAAACTATGACTGAACTAAACTGGAATATCAAAGAAAGCTTGGCTAACTTGTGCAGCTCATTTTGCTTAATAACAAGTTGATTTTTCTACACCTTAATGCTTCTACAGTGAAGTTCTGTTGGCTGAAGTAATTATTTTCCCTGACAGTCTCTTATGAACCTTTCAGTTCAGGATTCCACCCTCCTAAAGGATCAGCAAAAGGGAACATTTGCCTTAATATCAACATCTGTTAATGAAAGACTGGTATTTTGGCCCAAAACACCAATCAGACTTTATAAAGAACGCAGCTATCCCAGCTGTAACCTCATTCACCAGTAGTTGTAAGGTACTGTTGTCTTAAACTGTCACAGGTCTAGGTGAGTAAAGCATATTGGTTCCAAAGGTAAAGAACGAAGTTCCAGTGCAGAAGGTAGTGACAAAATCATCTTTTTTATGGAATATCAACATGATTATTCCACAACTGCTTGTACCACATAGTTAAAGGTGACTTTTAATATGTGTGCAGAAATAGGCACACATATTCTGAAAAGCCATAACAGAAAGGTGTATTTTACTCAGTATCTTCTCTCACCATTTATTACCCAAGATGTATTTACAACAACCACAATATTTTCACTTTTTGAAAGTATGAATTAGTAAATGTTTTCCCATTTATAAAAACAAACCCAAATAATAAAATGGTTCTAGAAATTAATTTAAGGAAAAGAAGAATACAAAACTTATTTTAGACAGATACACTTTTGCAGGCCTGTGTTCTTGTTCCTAATGAAAACTGAGAAGTGTGTATATACTTCCCACTTTTAGCTCTTTTTGTTGTACTATGACTGCTTGAGAGTGTAATTTTAGGAGTAAATATCTCAAAGCAGGTGTGATGTACCATTTTATCTGCAAACACGAGTTCATCTGACCATTTAGACTAGCTCCAATTGGTCTTTGACCCTGGAAAAAGTGCTACAGGCAGGTGGATTATTTGATACTGTAATGTACTCCATGGTGCTGTCTGTTTACACTTCTGATAGCATACTACACTCAAAGTCCAAGATATTAAATCAACAATGTCTCTGTTGTTAGGATAGAAACTAGTAAGTTTTCAGAGGTTATAAGTCTTGAAGAAAGAGCTAGAACCATGCTGGAACTCCTTTCATAGCCCTTCCTCAAAATGTATTTCTAAGTCTGGAGAAAAGAAACTGACAAAGAACTCCCAAGGTCTTTGTAAATCTGGGCATGTGGTCCTTAACTTTTGTCATACTTTCAAGATTTTTCCTTTTGCACTAAGGTATAACAGTGATTGGCTGACAATTGTACTTTCACTGCAGGTTTACTGTGGGTGTTTGTGTATTTTGCTAAGATTTCCTCCTGATCTTCCCATGGTCTTTCTTTTCAACAAATACATAATATTCTGCAGAAAAGCCCTGAAGAAACAGATCATCTTTGTGATCATCACCTGATTTCCCTCCAAAGAGGCTGTAAGTGTGGTTATCTTACTCTACATTCTGTTAAACAGGAATGAAGAATTACAGCTATATGAACAGAACTTGATTTCTTTTAATGTTTTTCATTAGCAGACCATTCAAAAGAAAATGTGAAAATTGCTTACTCCAACTTTTCCTTTAGTAAATCAAACACGAACTTTGGTTTACCATGCTACAGCACATGCTATTCTTTGAAACTGTGTTTTAGCTAATAGCTGTACCTCTGAGGACTTGAAACACTTGCTGCTGGAAAAACCGAGCAAATTTCTGTTGTTTACACACTGTAAGGTTGCATTCCAACTATGACATAGTGGAGGTTAACACAAGAACTACCTTCCTCCTTTACTCAGTTGATCTCACAGACCTCAATACATTTTCCATAAACATCTGTGTGACATTGTATAATTCTGTCTTTCTGTCTATCTGTCTTAGACATTCTTGGATTGCCATAGTAATGTAATTTTTGGGATTTTTATAAAGAGTTTTGACATCTTAAAAATGAAAAATAACATGTAAGTGCAAAGTACTGTTGTTTATCATCATCATGTATGAGTATGAAATTCAGTCTGCTGGCTTATTTCTCCCATTCACAATGCAACAGAATTATAAATGTCAAATAAAATCTTTTGTTAGTCATAATACAAGAATAATATGTTGTCCATAAAACTTTGCCAAATTAAAATATTATATGCTTCTTTTGGAAATACAGTATATATGCACCTGAAACAGAATGTGTTTCACTAGTTACAGTAATTTTAAAAAAAATGTCTTTCTCTGTACTGTTTGTTTTTCCCTGATGAACAGTTGAAGGTCACATTATTAAAAAAGCTAGAAAAATTACAATATTTCTGTTAGGTAATTAAACATGTCAGATAAAAAAAATTATCTGATACATAGGTTTCTATCTTTTTCTATCTCCATTTAGGTAATTCAGGGAAATGGATTTCAGATTTAAGAAGACAATAAATACAGATTTGTGTTTGGACTGAAAATAATTTAAATAAGTAGTTGTTTTTTCCTATTGTGTACAATATGACAAGTGCATTTTTGCCCCCAAACTATTGCAATTATGAACTCATGTTAATTTCTTTTTAAAAAGCCTAAAACATTTGATGACATGGCATTTTTTCCCCCGACTTTGTGTCAAGCTGTAATAACCCTAAATAGCCTCAGCTGGTAACCTGACTGATACTTGGGACCATTTCAGTTCAGGTATGGTTTAGATGCATCTGTCTTAAACTCTGCTGCCTGGATGGACACTTTAGATATACACTGTAACCTTGCCCTCAGACATGCCTCTGGCCCAACCTCCTTTTGCTCCAGATGGAACACCTGGTTCTGGTGCATCCCTTGTATCAATGCTTCCTGCTGTTATCTCCTTTTCTCTGCCCACCATTCTCAGACTCAGTGGTCTTGTGTCCCATCATTGTGACACTGCCCATGGTGAGGTCACCCTGGCCTCATTCTCCTCCATGGAGCTGCCCCAGTCTTTAGGCCCCACAATACTGTAAATCTTATTACTGTTTCCTTAGATAGTCAGTGTGCCACTAGTTGTGTCCCAGAGGTATTGCTAGGTCACATTCAATTAGGAGTTAATCTGTGATAATATACATCTGGCCAAATGTAGTGTCTAGCAAAAGATGGTACAGTGTAATGCCTGTATCTGAACTTACCTCACAGGTTCCCTTCATAGTCCCTTTATTATGGATGTGAATAGGTGACTTTAGGCTGTAATTCATCTGACCAATTTTAGATAATAATGCTATAGATAAGTCTCCTCCTTTAGTAGGAGACTGATACTCACAAAAGATGATGTCTATCTTCTTCAATATACTCCTACACTCTCATTTGGTAACAGTTGCTCTCCAATTTTTGGAGAAGAAAGTTTGATGACTTGAAATAGACTGGAAGGATCCTCATGAAATTCAATGAAGGGAAGTGCAAAGTCTTGCACCTGGGCAGGAACAGTCCAAGGCACCAGTATATGATGGGACCACTCCTCTGGAAAGCAGTTTGGCATAGAAAGGCCTGTGAGTCTTGCTGGATACCAGTCTGAAGATGAGCTAGCAATGTGTTCTTGCTGCAGTGAAGGCTAACGACATCCAGGGCTGCATCAGAAGAAGTGTTGCCAGGAGACCGAGGAAGATGAACCTGTGCTTCCACTCAGCACTGGTGAGCCCACGTTTTGAGTGCTGTGTCTGATTATTTATTCTCCAATGTTTTGAAGCAGCTGGAGAGAGTCCAGCAAAGGCCGCAAGGATGATGAAGGGATTGGAGCATCTGATATATGAGGAGAGGCTGAGGGAGCTGATACTGTTCAGCTCGAAGAAGACAAGGCTCAGGAAGATTTTATCAATCTATATAAATATCTGTGCAAAAGGGATACAAAGAAGACAAAGCTGTTTCCAGTGATACCCAATGACAGAACCAGAGGCAACGGGCCCAAACTGCAACACAGGAGGCTCCCTCTGAACATTCACTGCTTTTTAGTAGGCTAGTGTAAATAACTAGCATTTAAAAGTTAGAACAACATTAGTTTAAAGGAATGTATGGGTTGACCTTGCCTGAATGCCAATTGTCCACCAAGCTGCTCTATCACTCTTCCTTCTCAGCAAGAGAGGGAAGAGACAACATGTGGTTCAATAAGGCTAAGTGTCAGGTCCTTCGCTTGGATCACAAAAACCCCATACAGCCCTATGGGCTGGGGAAGAGTGTGGCCAGCAGAACTAGGACAGTGGTTGTCCTAGTGTTTGACACTGGCAAGGAGCACCTTGAGTCCAGTTCTGAGTACCTCAATTCACAAAGGACATTAAGGTGCTGGGGTGTGTCCACAGAAGGGCAAACAATCTGTGATGGGTCTTATGAGAAGTCCCTGAGCAAACTGGGATTTTTTAGCCTGTAGAAGAGGACGCTCAGGAGGGACCTCATAATTCTCAACAACTACCTGAAAGAATGCTGTAGCAAGGTGAGCATTGGTCTTTTCTCCCAAGTAACAAACAATAGGCTGAGAGGAAATGGTCTTAAGTTGCTCTAGGGGAGGTTTAGATTGGATATGAGGAAAAAATTCTTCACCAAAATCTTTGACAAGTCCAGGAGCAGGTTGCCCAGGGAAATGGTTGAATCCCCATATCTGGGGGTTTCTAAAAGATGTGTAGATGTGGTACTTAAAGTCATGGTCAAGCAGTGGACTTTTCAGTGCTGGGTTAATGGTTGGATTGATGATCTTAGAGGTCTTTGCTAACCTAAACAATTCTATGACTCTAAGAACTTTTGGGTAAAGACCCCAGCACAGCCTTCAGCGACTGTGAAGATTAACTGACACATAGGTCACAGATTTCAAACTACTCTTCTATGAGTTTTTGTTCCCCTGCAAGCATGCCATTTCAGAGACAGGATTAGATATAGTATTCCAGGTCTTAAATTGCTGCATTGTATCACCCAGACAAAGGCCGAAGGAGTAATTCTCATAAAAACTGTACTCAGTGAATGCTCAGTTCCTAGACTAGGGAAAGCTTCTGCCTCAAAATCGTGCTATTGGAAAAGAAATATACATTCCACTTTGTTAACTCAAAATAGTGCATATCAGGGCAGATCTATGAATTGAAAAGGCTGTGAACTATTTATTGTCTCTCAACAGGACAGGATTCAGAGTAGCATGCAGTTGAGACAGAACCTACCTAACAACTACAGCTAGGTGTAGTTTTTTGATTGATTAACTCTCAGTTTTATTGCACTATGCTAGTGCAAGTAACCCAGAAGCACACTTGTATCTGTACTGTTGATTAAAGTTTCAACTCCATCCTGAAATCTTTACATTGTCTTGCAGATCATGGATTTTCCACCCTCAGTAGCTGTCAGGGTTTCAGTTTTTCACACAGTCCTGAAAAAAATCCAGTAAAAAATACAGATTAAGTCAGAAATCTGTCTCTTCACTCTGATTAAACCTAATTCAAGACTTCATGGTTTTCTGGTCAAGTAGGATGAAAAATATCCTTCTTGCTTGATATATGGTGTTGAATTTTACTGCATATAACATGTATAGGAACTCATGCAAGCTACTTTGATGTCATTCAGTTTCAAAAAGGATCTTGGGTATTTGCATATTTTACATCTGTATGCCCTACTTTCCATTTTTTCATCTGGGCAGTCCAACTTGATCCTGATGTACCCTAAGAAATATGATAGCTGAAGATTTAATGGGTTAATTTGACAAATGAGCATTTCCTGTCTTTGGTACAAGACAGTTACTGTTTCTGTGTAAAGAATGCCCTGTTTGCAATGAGGTTGGAATGGAAGCAGTGTCTGCAGATTGTCTCATGAAACTTAGCAGTTTCATTGAGATGTGTAATGTTTTGGTCAGTCTTGTCTTTATAATTACCTTCAAGGACTTAATGTTCTCTGGTCCATGCTGACACAGATGCTTACAACTCCATAGATTCTCCTGTCATTCCTGCTTTTCTGAGATGTTGCTGGCCAGTTTTCTGAGATGTTGCTGGCCAGTTGTCTTTATTGTGAGTCATATTGATGCTTGCTTGAAGAGAAAAGATTTGTGTTTTCATAACTGTGTTTGAAGTTCCTGCCATCATGGAATGTAAAACAGAATTGTGGTTTTAATGTACTTTAACACAGGATGATTGTGGGTCTTGGGGCATATACTTACATATCCAGTGTTGTATGGGAGAGGCACCAGGTTCAACCATAAAATTTTGGCTACAGTATCTGAAAACTCATTGTTAATGTAGTATCTGTAACCATCTTTTTAATTTAGTAGGAAAAATTACTTTTACTCCAATTGAAATGGCATTTTTGTGATTTTTGCTAACTTGTTTTCAGTCTGTGAATCACATACTTGCTCTTATTTCTTCCTGACCTCATCAAATACAGGGATCATGTGTACAGAGAAGGCAATATAGCCATTCCATTTGAATGGCTTATGCAATAACAACTGCAATAAACACTGTCCATGTAACATATCATAATACACTACCACGAACCATATTTCCCATATTAAGAGCAAGACTAACATTTTCAGAACTGAGCACTGTATCATCTCCTTTACCTTTCTACACTCTCAGCATAAAAAATAGGACTGTGTTCCCTCCAGATGTCATCTTAGTTCCAAACCTGCAAAGAACCATTTTAATACAAAGACTCCCTTTTTCTTTCGGTGGAATGTAATGCCACCAGTTACTTGACTTATGTATAGTAATTATGGAAAAGCACTTAGCTGTGTGTTTTATTTTCTGTGCTCGTCTATTTCTATTTGTTATGTTACAGGTGAATGTTCACTTTCACCTCTGTCTCAGACTGACTTTGATACTTCTCTCAGTTTCAAATGCCAGGGTGTATCAAAGCCTTTCCCGACAGTCATGTTCATATGAAGTAGCAGGGGGTGACTGATTGTCATAACTATGCCAAATTATAATGCTTGTAAATTGTAGTACTCCTATTGACTATGCATTTTATTTATTTGCTTTTTTAAAACTATAAACAAGCAAGTTCTCAGAATCTCAACCAGTGGGTGATTAGTGAAAAATATTTCTCTTGCTGTGAACAAAGGAAAAAAACAACAGTTTGGTTCCCCCTTCCTTGCATTTCGATTTAAAGATAAGTACAGTGAACAAAACCTTTGCAAAATACATGTAAATATCTGGGTTTTTTGAGAGGTGGTGAAAGGAGAGTGAGGCAGTGAAGGTGGTCATTTTCATTATGCCAGTTCAGGAAATTTCTGTACTTTTTTTAGGAAGGATTCAAAAAAACTGCAATATCCTCATTTGTGATAATTCTGTGGAGGAGTATATGTTCTGAGTGACAATTAATTTACACCTATCTTATCTTACATTTCATTTTATCCTAAGGACAATGTGTTACTGCATTTTGTAGGTGTGGATTTTTTGTTGGTCGGCTTTTTTTTTAAATTTGTTTTGTGAGGGGTTTTTGTTTGTTTTGTTTTATTTGTTTGGGGGTTTTTTCAAGTTATATTTGATATTACATAATTTTGCAAATCTTGTTTGCCTGGTGTCCTCTCAAATAAAACCCCCTACTTTACAGTTTGTATGGCACTAAATCACAGAATATTTTACTTTGGAGATTGAACCCATGACCCTGGCATTACTAAGATCACACTAACCAACTGAGCTAACTTCAGGGTCTAGAAGGAGGCACAAAATAAGAGCCCTTTGGAAGTATTTAGGAATCTATCCATTGTATTCAGTGGGCTTTGGATAAAGGCCTAAAGGAATATAATGAACAGACATTTCCTTTTTCTTTAGAACTCTTTAAAGTCTCATCCTTTTGTTTTGTTTCTAAAGTTCCTGATACCAGGAGAGTTAAAGACATATGAGCAGTAAGGAGGATCAAAAGATAGCTAGCCCTCCAGTGCTGCATCTATGACGCAAAGTAATTGGAGTACATGGTTTAAAAACTGTAGTGTAACTCAGGGCTTCAGTGTGGTGAAGATTTTTAATCTTTCTTCCTAAATTAGTGTAGTCCAAATGCAATGCCAAACTCATTACTGTTCTTGTTCAAAGTAGAAATGAATGGAGTTGAAACTCAGACTCTGAGGTGCTGATTTTCATGTTCAGTAGGCTGATGTAAAACACAGATGATGTTTTCATTTGGGCAAGCCTCAGTAAGGGCCCATGGGGAAAAAAAGAGATAGAAGTTACAATTCTCACATATACCCAGAGCTGAGTTCTGAAGTCAGTAGAATTTCCTAAGTGAAGAGTGCTGTGCAATGAAACATTTGCTTCACATCTTTCAGTGGAATTTTAGTGACTTTCAAAGTAGTCACTAATTCTTTAGTCCAAATACCTTATGAAAGAGAAGAGTGACACAGTAAGATTCTTCAAGAAAAAAATGACACCTTTTGTGAAACAGGAAATATTTTCCTCCTCAGTAACCAGCTAGGTACAACATTTGTCACTCTTTCAGGAATATTAAAATTTTTGTGGGATATGAGCAGCTTAGTTCAGTTTGGAAAATTCTGTGCTTTGACAATACATAAATAATTCTATATTGAGGTTTTTCAACTTCTAACACATTTTATCCATTGTTTTTCTACTATATCTAAGTATACTTATAAGCAAACAATTTACAGTACATATGATGTTCTCAACGTGTTCACTCTTTTTGTTGTTTGCTATTTCAGGTGTGAAATTTGTCACCTAAGTCACTGATACGATTTCTAGTTTCTGCTGTGTTATGGTTGTTATTATTTTTTTCTTCATTGTTTGACAAAGATGACAGTATGGCCTCATTAATTCATAGGGAGATTTCAGGGTAGATTACACAATTAAAAGGATAATCACACTCTTTTCGAGTTTATAACTCCTGTTTTTATTTCTTTTTGAATTTGTGCTGACTTCTTTTCACATCTCTGTTTAAGAGTGTGTTGTATGTCATTCTGAACACTACTGTGTATGATTAGTCACTATGATTTATAGTTAAGGTTTCATCAAAATGCTTGTCTGATCCAAATAAGTATTTATCCCATTTCTTTTATTTTTTTATAGAGTTTAGTCTGGCTCCTCCAGACACAGTTTAATTTTCTGGTTTATAAGATCAATTTGTCACAAAGAACAGAAACAGGTGAAAGAGCAGATCATCAATTCCTATTATGTATGGGGCTGGGTAACACTGAAATTGCATTGAATTAGAACTCAATGCTTACTGGTAGGGAAGAGAGAGTCCTATAATATATAGCAATTTTCAGTCACCAAGTTACTTGAAGCACACAGAAATACTATGCCTAGTTATTAATTGACAGTAGTGACTAAAAATGGAGTAAATTGATGAAAACCTCAAGCTTCTATCTTTATTCCTTTTTTTTTTTTTTTTTTTTTAAAGCACAAGCAACCATGAATCATTAGTGCTTCCTTTCCATCCCTAAAGCTTTTTTTTTTTGTTTGTTTGTTTTGTTTAAGGTCTGGACTTGAGTTTCTGAACTAGTAAATACTGGCAGTGTTTGACCACTGAAGACAGCACTGCAAGGAGCTGATTCTGTGGTGCAGATTGTATGTGAAAACTCAAAAATCCTTACAGACTGTGTCCCTAGTAAGCTACCAGCCAGCTGAGGAAGAGAGAAAAAGTCAGATGATTTCCATCAAAGTGCTATCCAGCTTCTACAGTTATAGCCCATGGGAAAAAGATTCATGTTTTAAATGTAACTTGGAGTTGAAGTTGGATTTGTTGTAGTTGGATGGTACTTTATTTTCCCTTCATAACACAGTCATGCAATGAATAAATAATGACAATTAATAACAAGTGCTTTGCATATATATCAGCTTTTGGAGTGAATATCAATATGTCAAAATAGTGTATCCCCCTCAGACCCTTTACAGAAGAGTATAGGAGATAAATAGCTTGGAGTTTTTTTAATTCAGGCTGATGCTTTTATCGATTCAGAGTACCACATGGTTCAGAATCATGTACCTGGAAATAAACAAACCAGGTGCAGAATTTTTTTAATGGAATTCAGATAGAAAGCTAAAAAATCCCTTTTGTTACAGGCAGTTGTCTTATAAATATATGTATAACTAAAGTCAGTTGAGATATGATATTGCATCTCATGATAATGACAGAAAAAAGTTTGGTGACTTGAACTGCTGTACTCAAAATGAGAAAAACAATAGTTTGGTGCCTTCTGACAGTTCTTTTCCTTCTGGTCACAGAAGGTGAGGGGAAAATAGAAAAAGACAAGGGACAGTGGCTCCATTTGTTATGTTTTCCTGTATAAGAACACAGGACTAACAACAGCTCTATGGATTTTCTGGAATTACAGTCTATCCTGTAACAGTCAGATAAGTGGATTTGTCTTGCCTAATTTCAGATACAAATATCTAAATATATATATAAAGTGTGGAACCTAAGATGGTATAGGCTGCCCTTTATCTTCTTGAAGAACAATACAGCAGGGTAGAAGCAATCCATGAGGTCTCTGAATTGCTTTAAAGATAAGCTGGTACAGCTATGGAGAGAAGAAGGGTCCAGAAGAATTGGTTGATATTCAGGGTTCACCTTCTTGAGGTGAAAAACAGACAATGCTGTTGACAAGGACTGACAGCAGCAGATCTGAATGGATAAGCAAGGAAATGATGACTAAACATAAAAAGGAAATGTAGAAGAGGGAGAAGCAGGGACAGATGACCTGTGAAGAATAGACAGACACTGTCTGAACATAAGGAAATCAGGTTTGGAAAGCCAAAGCAGACCCATATTGAGCTGAAATAAAGACCAGTAAGAAGGGTTTTACAGGTACAGCAGCAACAAAAGGAGAACTAAGGGAAACATGCTGAAGGCAATAGGGTGTGATGACAAAGGACATGAAAAAAGACTAGGGTACTCAAAGTCTTCTTCATCTTGGTCTTTTCTAGTAGTACTGGTCTTCAGGAATCCTAAGCTCCTGAGACCGGTGTGAAAGTCCAGAGCAAAGATGGCTTACCCTCACTGAGGAGGAAGATCACATTAGGGAATATTTAAACAAACTAGATGTACAGAAGTTCATACAACTTAATGGGATGCACTCACAAATGCCAAGGGAGCTGACTGATGCCAATACAAGGCCAGTCTTGATTATCTTTGTAAGGTCATGGAAATTGAAGGAAGTTCCTGAGGTCTATAAGAGAGCAGAAATTACTCTAGTTTTTCAGGAGAAAAAAAAAAAAAGAGTCATGGGAAGTGATTCTTCCCCTCTGTTCAGCCCTGATTAGACATATCCTAGAATCCTGGGTCCTGTTCTGGGTTTCCCAGTGCAAAACAAACACAATCTGAAGCAAGATCAACAAAAAAACACAAACATGGTGAAGGGACCTGAGCCTCTGATGTACAAGGAGGGGTTGAATGAAGGCTCAGAGGAGATCTTATGATTTGTATAACTGCATGATGGGGAAGAGTAAATAAGATGAAGTCAGACTATTTTCAGTGGTGCCCAGACAAATCCAACTAAATTGCCCTCATGTTATTTTTCTCCTAAGTCAAATTGGTTTTGTTTTGTCCACGACAGTACTTGGTAGGTGATCTCCCTGTCTTTATCTTGACCTTAATGAGCTTTTTTACCTTATTTTCTCCATCTGTCTTGTTGAGAAGGGTGACTGGATAGGTGTTGGACAGATGTGGCTAAAGTCAACCCACCACAGGTACAATCACAGAATCACAGTATAGCATAAGTTGGAATGAACTTTGAAAAACCATCTATTCCAACCTTTCATGGGAATGAGGTTATCTAGTACCCTGTCAGATTGCATCTTGAAAACCTCTGGTAACGGGGACTCTATCATATGCCTGGGGACATTGTTCCAGTGAGTTTCTGTTCTTGTAAATTCCTTTCTCATATTGAAATGAAGTTACAGTAGAGCATCTTAAATGGATTTGCCACATGATTTCTGCACCCAGTGAGCATGTGAGGGTAGCAGGTAATACAAACTTCAGGATATTTCTCCAAAAGGAGATTAAAATCTATTCCTGAAGGAGAGGCTTATTTTTATTTGTTTAGCTGGTTGTACAGTATTGTCCACTTTGAGGTTTTAAGCTTCTGCACACAGTCTGCGCACACCTGGGAGTTTTTGCTCATTTAGCAATTGCAATTTTAGAGGATGAGTAGAAGCATATACTTTTACATTTTCTTGTTCATGCTTAGGATGCCTCAACATTGGCTACTGTTAGAAATAAAATACTAGAGTAAGGGGAATAGTGGATTGAGACATGAGTGCTTGCATTTGTCAAAGAGGTTGCATTGAACAAAGAGGTTGAGATTGTCTGCCAAGCACTGCTAAGAATTTTACTTGAAACCTGCCTTCTTCTATTAAATAACTCACTGCATTGTGCTTCCATATGGTGTTTCTTCTAGTGTGCTCATGACCCTTCAGATGGCACAACAGAAACATCCACTATTCCTATCACAGAATCAGAAAAATCAGAACAATTTTATATAGCTTCCTTTACAGAACACAAGGCCAGTTTAATAGCAATCACAGCAAATAGAGTCCCCCACATTATTCATTTAATTGTAATGACGTTTTGAAAATTGCATATTCAATATGTGTTGAAACACCCTAGACTCTCACCAGAAGTAATGGATGGGCATCTTTCCATTGAGATGTAACAATTATTTCTAACAGCATAAAGATTTTAACTTCACATAAGAAGATTTATTACATCTAATATCTAATTGTTCTACTAAACAAATTTATTGCATTCTTTGAGATTCTACAAGTAAATAACTATGAAATTGGAAAAATATTTAGTAAAACCCACTGATAATTTCATTAATTTAAAACTGGTGAATCAATCACGAAAGTTGCATAAAATAGCACTAATATGGCGAAAAAAGTCCCACATTGAGAACAAAAGTACTCCTTGATTTTGGAACCAGTTTTGTGAATGTAGTTCAGGACAATGAGTGCCACCTCTTCCCTTATTTTCTACTCTTTTCATTACTTGCTTTTTACTTTTCACTGCTTTTCCTTCGTTGTAAACCTCCTTGGATTTTAAGGTCCTGAAAAATACTGATACTATCTATTGCTTTCCAAAAATTAGGCTTTGCAGTACTATGGGGTAGCATCAACTCAGGAGTCACTTTTTTCTTCTGCTATCTGACAACAACCAATTTTGGGGAGTTCTGTTATAAATTAGATTGCAAGCTTTGTGCAGGTTAAGCTTATGTTTTTGCTCTGTGCTTTTATCACACCTAGCACAGTGGCTCCAAAGTACTGTAACAACAAACTTACTATTAGTGTTTTCTTTTAATTTACCTTTTGTGTTCTCTGCACACCATTACAACTCTTAAAACCCCCTTGTTTCATTCAGTCTTCATTCAACAACTATGTTAATATGGCTAAATGACAGAGGATCAGTGACCAATCCTTGACTCTGAAACCAAGCAATTAAGAAGACTGACTTGCAATCACACTGTTAGGGATTAGCTCTCTTTTTATAGATTTGTCTTCTAGAAAGCCAGTTGGAGTGGTGTAAGACATAGCTGGGGAGCAAGATAAAAATTAAGAAAAGAGTATCACCAAGGATCCATTGTTTAAGGCTACTCCCTAAAACCAGCATAGTGTGGCTCTTTGTCAGTAATATGATCTAATGTTCAGACAGGAATAGGAGTTTTTTTAATGTCCTGCTTCTCTTTTCTCTTCAGGAGTGAGGTTCCTCATATTATATTAAAGGTCCTGAAAATACAAAAGGTAATGGAGTGCAGAAGAAGCAAGCCTGACAGCTAATCCATTATGTTCTGTGTGGTGTCTTTGAAGAAATAACAAGACTGTGATTAATTTTAATAAAATGTGTGGGTAATGCAAACTTTCTAAGAGGTACAATCTGCAAAGTAGTGTAGCTATCTGATGGACTCGAAATATCTTTCCAAAGAGAAAGAAGATCACTTTATTTGCAATTAGCACACATCAAGAATTTTCTTTGTATTTAAAGGGAAAATCTTTTAGCTATTGCAGCCTTATTTATGAAACTGATTTCCATTACTCAAACTGTCTTCTTAATGGATTACAAAACATCAAGAAAATTTTAAAGAAAGAAGCAGAATAAATGGGAAAAAAAAAAATAAAAATGTGCAGCCTACATTGAATAGAAAGATGGTCCAGCCCCACTAAGTCACAGACAAGTTACCCAAATACAAAGTTAGGTGAGGTGCAGAAACAGCTAAAATAACTCTTAGTGTCAAGTTTTATCCAAAGGAGGTTTTTTTAGTTTGTTTGTTTTCCATCGTGGAAAACATATTTTTCATTTCATTATGACGACCTTAACTCTTTCATTTTCTAGAATAAAACTTGTATCTTTTGAAGTTGATCTAATATTTGCGTAAAACGTGAGGGAATCTGCTAAATACAAGCAGATTGGGTGTCAGTAAAAAACAGACAAAACTATCTTGTGCATAAACCCAGCCAGAGAAAAGTTTGGTGAAGTAGCAGATTAAGGAGTGTTTCCTCACAAATTGGAAGGATATGCAAGAGACGGATATTTAGAAAATATGTCTGAAAAGTGTATTTCTGGAAAGAAACAAGGGATGGTAGTATATGGTATTAGTTTAACCAATATTCCTACACAGCCTGTGTTTTTCCCCTCACTTGGATTATTGAATCTAATGCTTTAGGTATAATCACTTGTGTGGCTTTCCTTCATTCTTTCTTACATTTGCTATATATTCTACTAACTAGTTTACTTAGGAGTTTTTCTGGTAAGGTTGGCTGCCTACCTACCTCTTTCTGCTGGAAAGCCTTCTTTTTATACTGCCTTCTGCTGCGGTTTCTCATCTGACTCTTCTCCCTTTTGTCTTCAAGCTCCCATGTATGTTCCCAGTCCTACAGCCTGTACTCTGCCTTTCCATAAATCCCATTCAGTTCAGTTTTCATTTGTAATCCCCGGAAACAACCCCTACCAGTCTCATTATTGGCACCTTCCTGGTACTCTCTGGCACTTGGGGTTGCAGCTGTAAAATATTGCCTGAGGGGGACAAAGTAGTTCCTGAAATTATGTCATATAGCCAAAAGCCTTTGTTTTAGGGCAACAAATACAGGTAGAGGAACTATTTTCACCCAAGTGTGGGTATTTTTAATTCAATTATCTCCCACTAGATGTACAGGAACATTTGGTGTAGCACACGCCTTTGTTTTATTTTTCATGGAAAGTAGGCTGATATCTTCTCTTTCATCCCTGAAGAGATTATTGTTTCAGAAAGACCAAAAGGTTTGGTGTGGTTTTTCTTATTCCTTTTTTTTTTTTTTTTGCCTTTATCATAATTTCTTTTCTTCTTCTGTCAAAAGAGGATGCACTCCTGCCGACAGCAGAGTAGACTGAAGAGAAGAGGGGCTGCTGCAGGCCAACTTGTTCTCTCTCTTTTATGTTGTACTCAAGGCAGATGGATTTTTTTTATTTTTTTTCATTGGAGAACTGGTACATGGAGCAGAACATTCCAAAATATGGTTACAGAATACAAGCAGACTAGTACTCTGATATTTTAATATACAGAAAACTGGGAAAATTTGGAGTACAAACCAGGAATTTGGCATATATTTATAAAACTCTCTACATATAGCTTGCAACCATCCAATTCCATTCTGGAAGTATAGATTTTCATGTTAATTTTTGTCTCTCATGTTAGGTTGTGATCCTAAAGTGATGATAGGACAGATTGAATAATTTTACTAAAGAGAGATGTTCCCTTTTTCAAATGCAGTCAATATTTGCCGATTAAGAAATTTCAAACAAGAAAAATACTGTGGAAAGAAAACAGATTACTTTTGCAATTATACTTTTTTGCAATGATGCACTAATGCTTTGCACCAGTGATCATCTATTAGAACTGGCCACTTGGTTGACAAAGAAGCTCTAAGATTACTAAAGGACAGGCTCTAATTCACCTACCACCATTCAGTCATTTGTAGTAGTTCTGGCTTGGTAAATCCTTAGGATTCTAACAGGACTATTTTGCTCCCTTAACAGAGGTACACTTTAGAGCCAAATTTCCACTGAAGAGGAGCAAGAGCAAAGAACATTGACCTTCAGAAAGACGGTCACTTCAAGAAGTGTTTCTTGTTTGTTTCTGTTAAATAAGACTACAATGTGTTTAGAAAAGTCCGTAGAAAAATCTACTAAGAACAGAAAGCTGAAATGATCAGTGAGATTCTGGGAAATACATTCGTCTAAGCTATTTAGGAGTTTGAAGCAGAAGATGCTTAAAATGGATTTAGATAAAAGCTCTACATCCAGAGAGAGTGCCTTGAAAATGCAAGGTAAAGTCCATACTGTCTCTAGTACAACAAACTCAAAATCATGAGACATCCAAAAAGTTGAATATTCCAGAAACACTCTGAGATGTGAAGTATTGGAGTTTTGGTTTTGCCTCAGAGAAGCAAAGCATAGATAGATTTGGGAATAAAAAAAGACCTTTTTTTGTGTTTATATCTGTCTTTCTGATGTGCAATGTTGGTCAATTTTCCAAAAGAAGAAGAAGAATATAGGTTACCTTTTTGGGAAGTAACAGAATATTTTGAATTAAATATATAGAATAGAATAGTTTGTGTTCTTTTTAATTCTTTCTCATTTGAGTACAAATCATTCATTTTAAGTGCACATGAATTAAATTACCCTTGTAGTTGAAAAGGAGTTTGTAATACATTTGAGTCGATATTTCTAACAATAAGAAATGTGTTACTCACAGATAAAATGCTGAGGTGGATTGATAAAGTAACATCTTCTTTAATTCTAATGCCACTGAGCAGCATGAACTGTGAGTCAACTCTAACAATATCTATACTCAATAAGTAAGTTCAGGGATTATACAGTGAGTGCAAATTTCTTTTAGACCAAATCTAACTCAGTATAATTATAAAATTTACAAATGAAGAAGCATTGCAATTTTTCCAGAAGTTCATTTAGCTGTGCACAAGCTTATATTCCATATTTGTTACACAATCATTTCAGATGTAATTAATGTCATAAAATTTGAAGTGTTACAGAACATTTATGACAGCTGCGAAAGACAGAGTACAGACATAGGATGAAAATACAGTTAGCCTCCAAACATAAATCTCTGTGAAGTAATGTCAGCATTTTCAAGATATTTTCAAGGAAAAAAAGCAATAAACTAGGCATGAGTTTTCATTATTTATCTTTTACTAATTAGCTGTGCTATAACCAATCCTTACTTACCTCCCTCTTAGAATTTACAGATCTACTGTAAATTACATTTGGGCAACACAGCAATATGAACTTATTTGTTCTCAATGGAAAACCATGATATATTATGGCACTACCAAATTTATCTGTAGAATTTTAAGTCTGGTGGCATTTCAATTATAAAACACGTATTGTAAGTGGCAAATTGCTTCAGATAAAAAAATTAATCAGACTGAGCTCATATTTTACCTTAAATTTCAAATCTAAATCCGTGGGGATCTTGGGTTTTTGTGGTTTGGTGTTTAATAAAATTTGGATAAATTCCTTTATCTTTCACTTGGATCTTCACTCCTAATAGTCACCTTGTTGTTGTTAAAGTCAGTCTTTTTATACTATGTTTGCCTGATCCTTTTTGTGGGGGTTCTATGTGCTATGTTTGGTTACACACATCACTACACACAAAAATGTGAAATTAATGTATATTAACAGTTTCTTGTGATATTGCACATACAATGGTTACACTTGCATCTGTAATTTTTTTTACATTTTCACTCTTTGTCCTAAGAAGGCTCCTACATGTATCCATTAGTCATAATTGCATTTAGAACACTAAATTGGATGCTGTGAGTTTATTTTATTATCTGTCTTGTCTTGTCCATTACAGTTATTCCAAAACAAGCTGTACACAAACCTTTCAGGTCCATTTACATCACTATGGGTATATGGTTAGGTGTGCATTCACTAATACAGATTTTCAGACCATTTGGGTTGTTGCTGATGTTTGAAGAAAAATATATGCCCATGGCAAACCGGGACACCTTCTTTGTCTTCATTTTGCAATTGATACAAAGCAAGCTCCTTTAAGGACATTGTCTTCCTGGAGCATAAAATGGAGCATAAAAATGACTGAGTAAGATGAACAAGGTCCATAATAGGATCCAGAATAGCAGTATCTTTTCGGAAAGGAAATTTCCATAATCTGAAAATAACTCGATATAACATCCCACGTCTCCTATGTCCTACTTTGTTTTCCAAGTGTAAACTTGTATTTCTGCTGGATGCTGTATGATGCAGTGTAAGTCTCTACACGCTGGATTCTACTGCACTGGAAAGATAAGTCTTTACTGTTGTCATATAAATAGTTTTTATACTTCCTGAATAATTTTAATTGCTTTTATACACTGTTTTGATTCTATTTTAATTCAACATAGGGGATTTTGCATGGAAGTACTTTGAAAAATAGTTCTATTGACTTGGTCCTCTCTAGTTGTCCACTTCTAACAATCATAGGGTTGTGCTTTCTGTTTTTCTTTTTTGCTATTTAGGCCTCAGAATACCATTTGATATTTCTTAAACTTTGAGGACATAGAGAGTAAAGTGACAAGTTAATCATGGAACTCCATGATTATTGAGAAACCATAGGTTATGATTCATCTATTTAAACATGGACATGCCTTGAAAACATGATTTTTCCCCCCGTCATTGGTTTCAGATTCACAGTTGGGTCAAAATCCAGTTTAATTTGCATTATATTATCTCTCTGGGGAAAAAAAAAAAAAAAAGAAAATTCCAAACTCTCTTCTTTGGTCTGTGTAGTTAAAATGTGATACTTAATGCTATTAAAGCTCTGTGTCTTAAAAGTACTTCAAAATGCTTAGCTCTATGATATCAAAAAATGTTAGTTCCATTTTACAGATAGGTTAGAGAAGTTGGCAAGCCCACCGAGCAAGTCATTCCTAGAGCTGGCAACAAATCCCAGTAGTCACAGCTGTCACTCATAGACTTTGGTTAACTCTACCTCTTTGCAGTGCTTAGATAACATGATAGGCCTTTATCATTCCTGAATAATTCTGTTTGTCACTAGATAACTTGCCTTGTGGGGCCAGGGAAAAAAGAGAAGGGAGCAGTAAAGAAGAAGGGAGCGAAAGTGATTTCCTGGTCCTCAGTGATAAGATATTTTTAGGGCCACTGCCAAGGGAAATACAAGGCGTGGGTTAGTCTTGCTGGAAATGACTATAGTTATAAAAAATTATATATATCTTTATTTCAATTAGTTATAAGTTCATAGGAACTGGAGATGAAAAAAACCCTTCTATTTTAATGGCCTTCAAATGTACCTGAAAGCAGGGTTGCATGTAATAGAGATATATTTGTAGCTTTTAAACACACTTCAGATAAATTTGGTAAAGCTGTCAGTGTAAGCCCACCTGCTTTATTCAGTAAATTCAGTGGGATCTTCATGACTGGCCACTGAGGTAGAACACATTGACTGAATTTGAATATCTTGTCCTAAAACTGACTAGTACACCTTGATTGTTTATACAAATGCTGATAATATGTCAATTAGAATTTTAGGGTGCTTTTTTGGGTTTCAGTATTTAAGACTGTTGCACTCTGAACAATCTTTTAAGACTGGCAGCTTGGTGTTTATTTATTTATGCTATGGAGAAACTAAAAAAAATGACATACATTAATTTAAAACTTAACATTTTTATTCAATGCAACTAAATGTCTTTCTCAATGTAGTTGTTTGATCTTATAAAAATTTCTCCTTCTCTTCTTCTGATAAAATATTAAAAGTGATTACTTTAGAAAATGAGTTACTACAGTATAGTAATTGGGTTGTTTATAAACATTTAGAGTTCCTAAGTGTAACATTATCCTCTGTAATAATTTGTTGATTGAGCTGGCAGAAGACAATGGGTTTTGATTAGATGGTGCTGTCTCATTAATATGTATGGTTTGCTTTCTCCATTTTGTTTCCACTTATGCTTGTACATTCGGGGTGGGGGGACAATTTATTTTTTATTATTATTGGTTCTGCATGATTTTACGTAATTGCAGTCCTTCTTAGACTTCTTCTAATGTTCTAAGCACCTGATTACCACACACCTATTTACTCCTGTCAGTGTGATCAACAGTCACCTGAAATCAACAACTAACAACTTAATTAAACATATTTAGATATGACACTGGAAGAATCTATATTACTTGTAAACAATAGAGAACACTAAACCAAATTCCATGCCTCAGCTTTTCAACAGGTCAAGTTTAAATTTGATTTTGGTCTTTGCAGCCACAAGCAGGTGGACAAATAACAGGGTTCTCATGAGAAACAGAGGACCTGGAATAGTAAAGAATGGCAGGAAAATATGGACTTACTGTTCCTACTTAGATGAAAGGAGAACAGAGATGGGAAGCTGACTTTAGTAGAGGTAGTTGTTCTGACTCCATCAGCGATGGTTTCTTCAACATCACAATGCCCTCAGCAGTATGCTGTTAGAATAATTTAATTTCAGCTAACAGTTTGGGTATGAAATAAAACCAACTAACCAACCATCCAAAAAACCAATAGCACTAGTAATATGAATAAAATAGTTTTAAAAGCCTTTTTAGCCAGGAGGCAGCTCCAACTACTCATTTATTTATTTATTTATTTTATGAGAGTTATGAGAGGAGTCCAGGGTTAAGAATGTTTTCTGGTTATATCTTATTGAAGTATTGGGGGAACAATTAGTGTTAGAGCTGCTACAATGTGACTGCATGTGGAGCACCAGATAGCTTTGCTCTGTGGATATTGGTCTGATGATGTGAGGAGAAATTTGGGGATGAAGACTACCTGATTTCCATTTTGATATTTTTTCAACTTGGTATCTGCCCTAGCATCGTACTGTTAGTATTTGGGCAGCACTTGTTTCTTGCTTTTTGGTCCTGCAGGGAACAAGACAGCTGACCACTGCTCTTGGCTGGATTGAGTAACTATGTGCTGAAAACAGATTTGAAGGTAAGTGTGTAACTCTCATCACCATAATTATAAGCAGACTAGTGATGTGCAACCTATTTCTTAATGCAAAATGATACCTTCCTGACATTTTTGTATGTCCCTGTCTTTCTAAGGGACTCTTCTGCAAAGCAGGGATGACTTTACTTGAAATATCTCAGTGTCTGTTGCAGTGACCAGGATGATCAAGGAGGCCCTTTGGGTAGCACAATGGCAGAGAAGATTTTTTTATTTTTTTTTTAACAGGGATCTAAGATGTACAAGTCAGTTACTTTGAACCTACTCTGAAAAAGCCCTTAAAAAAACTCCACAGTAATATTAACTTGAAGTAAAAAATTCCCATGACCAAAAGTCCCATGGTATGTACTGTAGCAGGCAGTGTTGGGCTGTGCTGAAGTACCAGAAAGACATATTTAAAGATCTTCTTTATGTTCTAGTGTAACCCCATCTGGGGAAAAAAAAGAAAATAAACTCAAGCAACAGCATCTGTTGCTCCTGCTGCTCTGAGTTAAGTTAACTTAGTTTAATCATTTCACAAAAACCACACACTATTGCTTTACCTTTCAAGTTATCCTGACTCATAGACTGGCACTTCGTCTTGGCTAAGCAAATCTTCTCATAAACGACTCAAATCTTTTGAATTATTATAAACTATAGACAACTTTTAATTTGCTTTCTGGCAGAAATAAATATGTAACCTGCTATTGTTTGTCTTGAAGAAAGGTTTGCATGGACTGGACCCTCTCTTCCTGTCTTACGCTGGCTGCATTCACATAACAAATAGCATTTGATACATGCAGGATGTGGGAGGTAGTTGTCTGGGGATTTTAATGGAGCAGAAAAATTCCAAGGTTTTGGAGGATGCAACGGCATGTTTCTTCTTCATAAAAGATGGGAGGAAAAGAATAGATTTCAAACTGATTGATTTTGGGGAGTAACATGGGCTGTGTTCTGTCTGTATTATGCCTGACCATGCCACTCATCTATAAATCTGTCCAAACCTTAATGAACTCCAGGGCAATGCATTCCCTAAACACCCAGCAGAAACTCATATGAGAGACAAAAAGATCAGTTCCACAGCAGAAAAACAGTGAATGCATAACTTTACTCTCTGAGGAAGGAAATTGTCTAGTTTAACTTGTAAATAACTGCTTGTGGATTTCAATTAAAACAGTAATACAAATGAGAGAGTGGTAAAGAATTTGACTCTTTGGACCAATTTGCTGCACCATCTTTATAGTAAAAAAATCAATGATCAGCCGTCATGGCTTTACTAAGAAAATGGGTTAAAGCAGAGTCAGTAGCAACCTGTTTTTCAGCAGAGGTTGTTGCTTGTCTTTGTGTTCCACAGAGGAACAGGCATCCCTTCACTGCAACGTGCCTTATTGGCATGCAGCTTTACATTTAGCATCTGTATTCTTTGATTACTTTGATACTGTTTACTTGGAAATTTAATTTTTTTTAAATTTTGGATTACACAAAGACTTAGAGAATGAATGTTTAGGTAGAGAACTGTACCATACATACTAGAAAATATGATATGGAACTAAATATGTAATTACATGCATCACTTACGCTTTGCAAGAAGTGTACTAGATACAGTTTTAAACTCTTCAGTCATTATGTTCTTCATAATTCTGTGGCTTAACATGTACAGAAATTGCATCTTTACCTTCAATTTCAAGAACTTAACAGAAAGCTTTGCTAGATGAGAGCAAAGTTTGCAAAGTTGAAGATTGGAAACAGCTGTTATATTTCCCCATTTTCAGAAGACAAGCAAATGAAATTCTATAAAGCTAAAATAGCATTCTGTTTCTTGTTATATGTGCATAGTAACAAACTCTTTTTATTAAGCAATTGAAAACCTTCTTATGCTGATATCTAAACACTGTTTATTATGCTTTCAGCATTGCATCCTTCAGTCAAAAATATATGCCTTTCTCAACAATTTCTGCTCACTCTGGTTTTGCTTAGTAATTCTTTCAGAAAATATTTGTAAGCCAGTTTTCTCATCAGACATGGCATCAAGAAAATGCATTTGAAACAGAAAAAGAAATCTGAAAAATACTGTGTCAATGCACTAATTCATGTTCAACATTCTAATGACTATAAATTTCTTCTGTAGATGAGCATTTAAATAAGGCTATTTCATTAATCTCTGAACTTTCTACTTAGTTCTACTTCATCTTGTCTCTTCTTTGTGCTTTTCAGTGTGAACTATTATATAAATAATAACAATAACAACAACAATAACAACAGTAATAATAACAACAAACAACAACATCAACAAACAACAACAACAACAACAATATTTTATTCTTCCAGTAGTTGAAATAGTGAAGTAAAGAACAGGTAATTATCATCATATAAGACTTAGAAGTCAAGAGTTTGAAGAAAAGCCCTATGCAGAACCCCAATGAAGCTTGTGCAAATCCTGTGGACTTCACCATGCTTTAAACCAGCTCAGTAAATCTTTACTAGAAGAGCACTTATGTGTAGCTGCAGTTTGGAATATATAACTAATTTTACTCTATTCAGTGGCATTATTCTCATCCTCAGCTGATCTGAATGATTTATATTAAAACAACTTTTTCTCAGTCCACCAGCATAGTATATAGAAATTCTCCCAGGTCCAATGAGACTCAGCCTTTGTCTGGGATGAAAGAACATAAACCAAGTCTGTTTGTTTCACCTTGTTTTGTTATGTCTTGCGGCCTGTGGTAAAGACATTGAGAACTGAGATAATTTTCTTACAAACTTGTCTACAGTGACCTTGAATTTTTTAAAGCTTATTTTCCATTTTAGTGCTTCCTATAATTTTCATCTATCTATTTCAGAATATTAGAAAATAGCAATAAACAGAAGGGTTCAAGTCACAACTATTTCCTACTTCCTTCCCATTTATGTAGACTAATCTCCTTTTCTATTTTTTTTTCCCTTTCATCTGATATCTCCTATGGAACTAATATTGCATCACAAAACTGACTGGGAGTAGCATTGATTGCAGTAAGTGAATCATTACTGTCCATCCATCCATTACTGTTACATCCCCAGGGCACTGACCGTATCATTTTCCCTGCCCATTGTTTGCCATCCAGTTTAATGGCAATACATTAAAAGGCAATGGATGAATATAGTAATAACTAATGATAAGAGGTACAAGAATGACATGCTTTATGGGTAAAGGATAAATAAAAGACAGAAAATGGCTATCATACTTCTTTAAATGGATCTTGAACTTCTCAGACTTGACTTTAAGGACACTGGCAGCTTTCAGCTAACTACATCAGTAGTATTGGCACTTTTTGGAAGAAGGCTTCAAATGTAAATTAGATCATTGAGTTAGATGAATTAGAATACACCCCATGATAATTGTACATCATTACTTTAAAAAAAAACCCACATTGATAACGTGCATATAATGTTTTTTTTGACACTGAATATAAGACTGTTCAAACTAGATCAGACTAAAGATCATTTTGGCTCAGGTACCTATACTAGCTGGTAAAGTGTATTAAAATCAACAGGAATTTCCATCACATACTGAAGAATTTCTGAGCACCAAAGTCATCCTTATAATCTAAAAAAAATCATTTTCATCATAAAATAATCCTTTTCCAATTATCATTAGTCATTATTAAACTATTTCATCGTATAATTTTCCCATATATTCATAAGTTTATGTACATTAATGATCTCTGGATTTGGAGTTTGGGTTCCTGCCTCTTTAAAAAAAAAAATCAGATTGCAATTCCCCATAGCTGAGCAGTATCTTCATTATTGCATGTAACTCAGTGCTAATAACAAATGCTACCTTTCCATTGTTTAGCCTCCTTTTCAGTTCTGTAATGGATATGTTGCAGAGTAGGGTCTTCAACCTATATTCTAACATGACTTGACTAAGGGTAACGGTGAAATATTCCTACCATATTCTATTTCTTCCAGTCAGTTGTTTAAACACGTGAAGATCTGCCATTTTGTCAGTCTTTGATTCTTTCCTAGAGCAAGTTTGAATGATGGCACAAATTGAGTAGAACAATCAATACCTGAAAGAGCAAGCACTTCAGAGAAACTTTGACAGACTGGAGAGAAGATGGATGGAAACTTCATGAGGTTCGTAAGGGGAAATGCAATGTCCCGCACCTGGGATGGAATAGTCCCCCACACACATTACAGACTGGAGCCAGCTCTAGTCTTAGGAAAATGACAGAGGTGGGGGCATTGCAGTAAAGGATGGGTGGTCCTGGAGGACAATAATGTGAACATGAGCCAGCAGCGTTCCCTGGAGTCAGAGGGATTTTGAAGAACACAGCCAGCAGGTTGAGGAAAATGGTCACTGCCTTCTGTTTGGCACTTGAGAGACCACAGGTGAGTTATTGCATCCAGTGCTGGCCAGTCCAGTGAGGGTAGATGTTGACAATGTAGAATGAGTCCATAGTGTCGCCACCATGGTGGCGTGGGCTGCAGCAGGCGACACGAGTCTGAGAGAGCTGGTTTTGTCCAGCCTTAAGAAGGGCTGAGGGAGATCTAGTTGCCATGCACATGGGTGGTCATGGAGACTTTTGACAGATGTACCTAGCAAAAAGCCAACAAGTGGTGGACACAAGGTGCATGAAAACAAATTCACACTGGATTTAAACAAAAAAGTCCACAGTGAAGGTGGTTAATCACTAGAAGGAGTTGCCCAGAGAATTTGTGTGTTTTCCTCCCAGAAGATGTTAAAAATCAGCTGGTCAGTGAGCAATCAACCTGCTAGATGACTTGATGGCCCCCAAAGGGGGCAACTTGCTTAGATTAAGTTAGAATGCACCTTTTTTTTTTTTTTTTCCCTTTTCTGTTTATTATCACATAATAGTAATCACACATCACAGGTTTTTTAAAAGTAGTGTTGCTATGAATTATATGGAAATCTTCTGAAGTAATGGCCTATATCCAGACTGATTAAAATTTAGGCAGAACAGTGTTTTTAACTTCCAGACAACAATGTAGAATATTTTTACATATTAATGAACTAAGAATGCACAAAAAATTAATTTAGAGGACTTCACTTCCTATAATTTGTGTTGTTCAAGTTAATTCTGTTGAAAGTCTAAGTATCTGTTAACATTATTTTTATCATGTAATAATTACAAAGGTTTTTTTGCAAGTATGCTTGTCTTTGTAAAATCTTGATGATGACCTTTTGAATTTCCAGGGCATGAAGCTGCAGTTCTGCAGACTGGGCTTGCCATTAACACCTGCACTGAATTATTTCCCACTGATTGAACAGGTGTTGGACATTGTGTAACTCGTCATTGATTTGGAATGGATGATTTTGCTTCAGGATACTTTTATCAAGCCGAACTCTTCTACTTGTTTCTTTATGCACATAAAAAGAAAGGAATGGATTTGAAACTACAGTCAGCACTGAATAATGAGTGCTGGGGAACAAAACTGACTTTCAGTATTGACAATCAGCAGACGAAAAATTCCATAGTGAAAAGAGAGGTATTTTAATTTTGCTATCACTCTCTTGAAAGGTGTGAAAAGAAAGAATATTATCATCAACGAACATACCATGTCATGAACTAATGCTGGATGAATTTGTCACATACAACTTCATAAATCTGTAGCTTGCTTCAATTACAGTTTAGCAAACAACAGGTTTATAGGTAACTTAGAGTTCAAAATCTTAGTAACACTCATGATAAGGATCTTAAAAAAAAAGCTAGACCAGTGTTTAAAAAACAATAGATTTCAAATCACTGGATATGCTCATTTAGGAGCACTGGTTTTGCTCCCAGAGAAACTGCCAGCTGTGCTACTTTAAGTACAGATTGGTAAATATCTTTACCGATATTTATATTGGTATATAATAATTAATATCTTAATTATTACACTATTTATACAGAGATGAAAACCTATAATGTGTTATTTATTTATGATAACTATTAGTAAAGGTGTTATTTAATTTTGTCTTTAGCAAAAATGTTTTAGGCAACTCTTTCTAATAGGGCTGGTCAATAATTTTCTATTGAAATGAATTTTGAGAATAACTAGATTCTCATCTAAACCCCAATCTGTCTGCTCTTGTGCAAATTTCAGTTATTTTCTCTGATTATCTAAAATAGTTTGGCTGAAAATATTTCTGTTCTAAAGTAATATACAGGTGGATCATGGATACATGAGTCTTGAGCCATCAATTTGCTATTTTACTTTATGAAAACATATGCTTCTGGAGATTATTTACTGCAATGTGTATCTTGCAGGTGATATCATAATACAGCTAGACATACACCATGGATGTTTTAGGCTAACTGGTGAAATCAAAAGAGTTGCAAAGATATGAACAACAATATGTTAACAACAATTTCCCTAACATACAGTTGTCCCATTCTAGAGAAATTATATTTTAATTTCATAGTTTTATTGAAAACTGAAAACCGGGGGAGCTGGGGGAAATCCCAGCAAGGATATATTTTATCATATTCTTGCAAGGAAAAATACCATTTTTGACTTGTTTTATATTCTAATGCGTGTTTTGCAAATATAGCCACTCCCATATTTTCATTGGTGGCATTATTTCTTCCCTTGGAATTCCTGTATGTGAACTGATATTTGTCAGTCTTTAATGGAGTACAGACCTTAAAGGCAGGGTTGAAGTAATTGCAAATGGAATTAAGAGCTTGAAAAAATATCTTGAGTACTTATATGAAAACAGTAGCCAGAAAAGTAAACAATAAATAAAATTTGTTCTGTAGAATCATATAATATAAATCACATGATGACCAGTCTGTCATCCACATAAGTTGCCTTTGAAACATGTAATTTATTCCAATTGTGAGTTTTATACCAGTAGGTACCCTGAGATGTGTAGAACCACACTTTACTGGAAGAGAGTTCTCATTTGCTGTGTAAGCAGCTGTTGCTATATAGGAGTCACCCAACCAAATCTTTGCTGCTGAATTGGGAGATTTATTATTTGAGTCTCACTGCATAAACAGGTGATAAGTCCTGTCCAAAAATTAAATATGAGAAGTTTTCAGACAGACACAGGCCAGATGCTCCACAGAAGTTCATATGTTAGAACAGAAAACAACTGACCACAATATTATTGCTGCAGTAAATTCACCACCCACATTGTAATTGCTTGTGAGAGTATAACCCCCATGCTCTGTCCTGGAGCATTTTAATTTTTAAATTTAAAGAAGGAAAGGCAAGAATGAAGCAGGCTGAAATTGTTATGTCTTGGTGGAAATCAACTGTGTAACACTAGAAAAAGCACACATCCGTATGAGGGCATGTAGGGATACCTCGTGAGTATCTCTTGTCTCCACAGTTGCTCTGGAATCTTTACTGCCCAAGCTCAATCTGTCTTCTGGAGATTTAAACAGAGATTGTTTTGTGGTTGAATTCCAAAGACTTTTGACAAAGACTGTAGTGGCTTCAAGTACAGAAAAGAAAACATTTTTTCTGGCTTTTGCTAATGATCAAACAGGGCTAGATTGTGATTTTTAGCTAATGTGTTACTCCATGAAAACCACTGGGAGAAATTCTGAACAGATCTGCTGAGTGGATGGCAATTTGCCCTTTAATTCTCACAGTACATTTGCTTCTTCTATACAGAGTGTGCATTTTTCTATCTTGTGTCTAGAGCAACATCAAGGCTGTCCCTTTTAAAGCAGCTCTGTATGAGTCAGAAGAGAACCTTATAAAAGGGGTGTAAAGTCTATTCAGAATTACTGTCTTTGGGTAGCAGCTAATTTCTACCCAAATAAATGAGGGATCAGCAGGTGCTTTGTACTGTACTGTAGTTTTGAATGTTATGAAGATCACGGAAGGAAGGTGGGAGTTAACTTTTTATAGTCTCCTCATGCCACAGATGAATTTTCATATTGATGATACCAAACGAAAAAAATCTAGAGGGAACTGCATTTGTAAAGGATATGTATAATAAGCTTTGAAAAAAACCCAAACCAACAAACCAGTTTCTCTCCACAGGACATGTTTACAATAACAGGCAACAAGGTAAGGCCATTTTTTTTTCCATGTTAAGGCTGATGGAAATTTGATACCAGCCTGCATGTCCTTCACCTGCTATCACTGAGTCGATGTTGTTTTTCCAATTTACAGGTCTGTTAAGAATTCATGACAAAGCTAAATTATACATGAGGATGAGTATTTTCTCCTTCTGAGAGAGGAGCTAATAATCTGTCAGAAAGAAACAATTTCGTTTCCCCTGCCCATCCCTCTTTACCTTATATTTTGTTTTCTCTATGCCAAATTGTTGTTTCAATAGGAAACAAAATGTGGATTTAATATGGAAGGAAAAATATTGATGTCCTTTTGGAACTACTCATTATTTTTAAGGCAGGGAGAGCTAGAAAGTTAAAAAAATGCCTTCTATTAGTGTTTGTCATTCAAGGTTAATTATGTAGTTCAGTTTCAGGATACAGTTCATTAGAACTCTAAGGCCAAATTATTGTCATTCCTCCTGCCCCCACATTTCAGATTACTCTTACCAAAACTCATAGCATCTATATTTCAGGTAAAAAACTACACGGGTACAACATTGGCTCTTACCAAAATTTTGTTTATAAAATTGTTTTCACATGAAGACACATAGATCTTTGACAACAGAAAATATATTATAATGAGGGTACAACTCTTGACAAAAGACAGTACTTTACACTGCAATTAATTTATTTCAACACATAGCACAGAGTGAATTTTAGAGCATAAACAAACTGTGGGAATAAATAGATTTGTTTCTATCACAGTAGGTAAGCAAGTTAAAGTATTTTCTGTTGCTGAAGGGGAAGCACTGACACCAGTATCGAGCAAAGTGACATTTCATGGAAGCAGAAATTGGCAGGTTGAATACCATGATTATAGTCCTGGACCGTTTTGTTTTCTCTTGCTTGTGATTTGTTGAGTCTTTTGTCATAGGATGGGTAACATCAAATTCTCCCGGGTGGCCTGATCTTTCAGCAAAATTTTCATGGTAGATTCCGTAACATAAGTTCTAGCTTTGTGCTGGAAGAAGTTACAATATATAAAAGGCTACTACTTTGAGAAGAAGTACTGGATCTGACATTTCAGTGTCAATTTTGGTTAACTTACTGTAATTCAGGAGTCCTCTGGGTATTCCATGTCCAGAACTGTAAGACAGCTGAGTTTCTCTTGGTATCCTGTAAAAATAACTTGTGAAAAAAATCAGTTAGAGTAAGTATTAGAGATAATATTCTTGAAAGGTCTATAACTGTCAAGGGAATCTAGAAAATCTTAGGAGCTCCAAACATGTTATTTTTAGCAAACTTACTCTACTATACACACTCTTCCAATACCTAGAAGAACGGTATAATTATACAGCATGTATGTAAAGTACATTTGACATTTGATTGTGAATGAATGTCAAATTACTTTGCTGCAAAACACAAAACTTGAGTGAGTTGCATCTGGAAAAGCTAGAAAGGGATAGAAAACAGAATTACATGAAGACAATGAAAGGTGTTTAATTCCACCCTTTTCCTTGTCATTGTTAGAGCAGCAGTTACATGTCAGATAGTGTGTAATGCAGCAAGAACAATGAAGAAAGCAGTTGCTTATTGGTTTACTGGTGTCCTAGCTAAAGTGCATGATTTATATTTGTTAGCAAAATGCATACATCAAAATGTATAATAGCATGGGGCAAAGAAGAATACCTTGTGATATGCAGTTACTTCTTCCTCTTTGAGTAAGAGAATGATGGCAGTACATAATCAAATTCTGTCAATGAATTACCAGCCTTCAGAGACCCTTGATAAACTTAGACTAATGAGATGCTTGACCCAGGCAGAGAAATCTTAGAATAATAGAATGGTTTGGTGTGGGGAAACCCTGCCTGCAGAACTCACAGAACAGCCAAGATGGAACTTTCCAGGACTGGATAAAACTGACCCTTAGACAGTGATTTATTGTATTAGATAGCTAACTCCTATTGTATCTGTGTGACACACCCCCATCGATGAAGAAAGCCCTGAGCCACTCCCAGCTTCCCCCTCCTCCTCTCTCTCCCTCCTTTCCCTACCTGCCGGGCCCCACCCTAGCCACGCCTCTCCTTTTCCATAATTGTATTCTCCCCTCCCCTCTTTCCCCATATTTGCCGCGTTCCACCCCTAACTCCTCCCAAGCTCCTCCCAGTTCCCAGACCCTTTAAAGGCTTGAGGTGCTTTCAATAAATTAGTTCCAGCATCACCCCCTGACCTTGCTGTGGACTCATCCTTTGTCCTCCCTCCGGAACGCAGTAGTTTGGGTTGGAAGGAACCTTTAACGGTCATCTAGTCTAAATCCCTGTCAGGGACATCTGCAATTAGATTAGGTTTCTCAGAGCCCATCCAGTCTGACCTTGACTGTTTCCAGGGTTGAGGCATCCACCACCATGACCTCTTGTCTTATCGCAACAGGGCCTACTAAGAAGTCTGTTCCGATCTTTTCCACCAACTATCCCGCCAATTTCATGAGAATTTCACATGGCAAGTCAGGACCACACTGGCACACATTTCATATGAAAGTATAGGAAGAAAAAAAATCCTGTGGGGAAAATCAGACTGAAATAAGAATATACACCTTATTTTACATCTATTATACATGGGAATGAGATGTTGAGGAAGCATATTTCTATGAAGTGGAGTATAGCCAAGACTGAACTTTTGTATGGTGCCTTCAGCACCTGTTTGACACTGAATGTGACCTCCAGTCAACAGTACTAGCGCAGTTAAAATAAATTAGCATCAGCAGAAGACAGTCCTCTCAGCAGTCTTAATCACAGAAACAACATTTTTTCTGTTGGTTATAGTCATAAGTACCTGGATTCTTAAGATGGTCTCTCTATATTTTTATTATTATGTTTTATTCTGAGTATTTTTTAAGCTACAGGTGAAAAGGTCTTAAGAGCTCTATGAAGCTACGTTTTTAGGTAAATTTTTCTAGAGATAGAGGACAAACATCATAAGTAAGTTGTAGCTTAATTTTTGCACTTGCTAAAAGACAAAGACTTTGGGCGGTTGTGTGCTAAAAATGGTGGTTATGAGAGATCATCAAACATGTGGATCAACTTTATCCTACCTGAAATGATTTCAGCTGTTCTACTGAATCCATTCACACATCTATGCAAAAATGTGTATTTATCTGATAGACTTTTCATTTTTGCTGTCACTTCTTGTATGTGGGTGTTTCTCTTGAAATTATGTGTTTATTTTTTATCTTGGGCATAAATTCCAAAGTTTAGAACAGCAAGAGTTAATTTGTGAAAGCATTCTAAAGGAAAGAAAAAAAAAAAAACAAAACCAAAAACAAACAAAAAAAGTGTTTTTGAAAAAATTCAGATCTATCCTTCCCTTGTGATTTGCAAAATGTTTTCATGCTTAAGAACGTGAATGAAAGCAGTGACAAATCCTTAATTTGAGCACACAGATGCTGTTTGTGTATGTTATTTTCTTTCTGTCCACAAAAATCATCAAACGCAAAAACAATTTGCATGCAGACTTTTTCATATGTGCCCGTATAAAGCTGTGCATATGCAAAATGAGTGCTGATAAATGAATGCTCTAGAACCCAGCTAATGTAAAATTTTCCACTTATAAAAGTTCTGATGACTTTTTTTCATAAGAAAAGCTTAAATCTGAGTCATATAGTTCCCTCTCAAAAAAATAAATATTTAGCAGAAATATTGTTTAACTTCCTAGAAGGGAAGCTCTATCATTAATTCCAGTTTAAAAGCTAAGGGCTACAACTCAGCTTAACGCCAGGAAGTCAGCCCCAGCAGAAATGGTGTTTACCCAAAATTCACGGCTGGACAAGTTCAGTAATAAAGAACCTCTAGAAGGTTCAGAGCACAGTCCCCATGCTTGGGCTGTTTGAGAGTGGGACACGTTTTTGCTGCCTGTTGATTTATCATTGCGTGGGGCTACCTCAGCATGAAGCTGTGGCAACGAGGCAGTGAATCAGGCTCAAAATGCTTAGCATTAATAAAGCTGTCATGTACACTCTGCAGGTGACATAAAATCTTCGAAGATTCTTGGCCAATCAAAGGTTTCTTTTTCCAGAGCAGTGGCTTGCCAGACGCACAGGGTCTCATCGGCAGTCTGCCTGCGTGCCTGAGCAGGGCTCTGTCTGCCTGCCTGCCCGCACTGCAGGCACCACTGCTCCTGGGATGCTCCTGCCTGACCAGCTCTTCTCCTCCAACATGCCTTATTCAGCTTCATGATATAGGCATGATTTATTTCTAGACGAGGGAGGGATTCCAAGTGGGTTTTATTAACTGGAAAAGTTGGAGGCAGCGCTCAGTTACATAGTATTGTATAAGGTGGTGCAGAGGTCTAATAATCCGTCACAATCAACGGCTAATGCAAATTCAGTGGGCACTGTAATATCAGCACTAATAATCAATGTTAAACTAAGATGTATTATCTAGGTAGCACACATAAAGAAAAAGGGAGTCCTGAAATGTCACAGTCATTTTAATTAGAGAAGTGTTGGAGCTGGGGAGGAAGGCTTGTTGCCATAAGGAAACTGTAGTAAAATCCTGCTCAATTTTTTCTGGAAAACACACTGTTAATTACACCGACATATGTTGAAATGAGACTGTATAGTTGCTCTCCTTGATGAAATGAGCTCTGTGTTTCTTATGAGACAAAATTTGAAATAAACTACATAAATAAAGTGGTAAAAACTCCTTTAGTACTTCCTGCCTTCCCTCACCCATATATTTCCCTTGTAGTTATTTTCAATCTAGAAATTAATTAAAAGTGCAGCAGGCACAGTATATCTTTGAAAGTTGACTCTCTCCCACACAGTGCAGTTGTTTGAGCATAAAGGTTGTAGAAGTAAGAGTATTTGTTATAAAATTTCTGAATGCATGTGTGTGAGGATTACTGCACACCAGAAAGGGCGATGGTGCCCTGTGCAATATTATTCACCATCATCACAAAAATTCAAGGCTGGAGGGCCTAATTTTTTAATATAGTTTTTATATAGTACAAACTATATATTACATGCATATACACATATTAATTTATTGCTTGGCCTGTCACATATTCTGGCCTCCTTTTTTCTATTTTCAATATCACAATATAGCATGCTATGAATTATGGAGTATCACAGATCATCCTTGTTATGCACAATATGTTATCCATGTTAAATTAGAAAACAGAAAGCAACACAGGGCAGCTGGTACTTGCCCTTTACTATAATCTCCTAATAATCTGTTTTATGTAGCCTGTTCTTGAATTCTAGTAGTAATGATGATTCAACTTTTTCTCCCCTGACAAATTATTCCATTGTCTAACCTTTTGGACATTTCTGCCTAATGTGTAGTTTTAATATTTAAGTTTTGAATTTCAGAATATTATTTCAGCTATAATGGTAAATGTGAAAGCCATCTTCTATCAATTAACAACCATCTGGGAGAGATAGAATTCAGAAATGAAGCAAAGTGCTGTACAAGAGTGAATAATGAAAGGGAAAAAAATGCCATCAACCAAATGAAATGTGGTTTTTAAAAGTGCTTTTGGGGACAGAAAGGTGGTGACCTCTGCAACTTTTAAAAAAATGTTTATGTTGTGATAGCACATGGAAATTTTAGTCTAAAGTTTGTCAAAATTGGTAGTATTATGCCTTTCATTCTTCTAAAAAATAGTAGAGAAACAGATGAACCTTTGGAATTGTAGAAGTGATTGCCTTCAGCTTTTTTTTTGAGATTCTCAGTAGTTATTGCCTAGATTTTCTACAGAACACAAATAATTTAAAACATCACTTAAAAAAAATCCCAACCCAAACATACTATTGTTTTGTCAAAAACTTCAAGGGACTGAAGCATAAGGATTTCACCATAATGTTAGAAAATCTTGGTCATGGAAGAGTGGTGCTGACATGTCCCAAATAGTACTTAAGATTTAGGCAGGCTTCAGCACTTTATCCCAGGATTTTGTGAAACTCTATATTACAATGCATGTAAAGTTGACTGACACTCTTGGGCAGATGACATAGGACTTTCCTGGTTTATCAGATTTTTTTTCTTTTCTATAACCCTCATAAAACCTAAAATGGATAAACAATGAGCACTGGGAATGTTTATAGCAGTGGCAATTTGCTTTACCCATTACATGAGATGAGGACGGAATGCTGGCACATGACTATCACCATCAACGTCGTGGGTGAATTAGTCTGCACCTTTCTATAGGGACCAAGTATAGTTTCAGATTTCATAGGCTGAGGAGACTGCTGCAGTGCTCTGTGCTAAGTCCTCACACAGTAGCTGCAAAATCCTGTCCCTAGCACTCTTCTCTTCCTTGAGGAGTAGTGAAACACAAGAAATCTCACATTACAGCCTTTAGCTGCCTCTAAAGCCAAGTGGTTTCCCATACCACACATGCTGCCAGGAAATTAGGCCTAAAATGACCTTAGAAGTTAGCTCTCCACATATGAAGTTGGAGTTCAATGACTGTATTTATATCTTGCTCTTAACCCCAGCTCCTACAAAACACTAGAAGTGCAGACACACCAAAGCAACACAGTGTTACTCTGTCCCTGAACAGACAGAAGGATAATACAAAAGAAGAAACTTCCAGCTAGAAGGAACTTAGTTTTTCATTACAAAAGTGCTGTAATACATTTCAGCTGTAAGGAAATCCTCCTCCAATTTCATGCTACAGTAGTGTCCATAACAAAAATAAATGTATGTTACTAACATAGATTAAATAGCTGCTGATTGAATATTACACCTGGGAGGGAGTTCAGCAGATACTTCTGGCCTAAATTCTGAGTATTTTTTTTTATTATTTTCAATCACTGTTGCTTTTTTTTTTTCCCTTTCAGCATCCTCACCCCCTGAAAAATCAAGAAAGCTTTAATAATCTTGAGGAGCCAAAACCAGCACATGTTGCTAAAATTGTGATCCATTACTTCAGAGAAAGAAATTCTGTTAATTTTTTTATGTAACTTTTAATTTATTTTTAATTTATCATATAAAAGACAAAGGAAATATTTCATGTAATTTACATAATATGCATCTTTGAGGTTAAATTCCTTTATGCCCATGTACTCCAGTAATGTCAATTAGTCTATGTTTTGCTGATGTAACAGACCATATAGGATTTTAGAAAGTAATCAGAGTCATGAAACCAAGTGCACTGGGAGACATGGTAGACTTTGACATTTCATTTAATAAATATGGCTCATTTTGCATGACCCAGTCTTTTGACTTTCATTTTGTGCAACAAATAGTTCCACCTATAAGTATTGTTACTGTATACTTACACATATTAACAAGAATTTAAATAATGTGTGATTTTTAAATTTATTTTTGGAAATCATTTTATATTTAACCATTTTTTCTTGAAAATATAATTTATTAAATGTCATTTATTGTAAATGTACTGACAATACTGTTTTCTTTTTACCAGGTGAGAATTTCTGTCTAAACTAATGTTTTAGGCAATCTGAGAAAACTATTCTCTCTAACCAAGCATTTTTCTTATACTGTTGAAGAAATCAAACTTGTTTTCTCATGAAATAGACTAAACCCTTGTACCAGAAACCAGTAAGAATGTTCTTGTTTTGAGGGCTGCATCTTTCCTGAGACAGAAATTTCCTGTCACAGCGGGGAATTTATTTACTTACATGTTGTTAAAAGTAGAGATTTACCTAAATTGTACAAAAACATTGAGGGGTAAAAAAAGAATATTGTCAAAGGACACTTTGTGAAGAGTATCCTTAATAACCAGAGAGAATTACGAACCAGTTGTTAGTTAGGACCACTGAATGTAGCCTTTCTCAATAAGTGCTCACTGCAAATAGTTACTTCATTCAGAGGTTCACTGCCTCAATGCACTTCTTCTTTGAGGCCTTGCTAGATGAGCACTTTCCCAGAAAGACCTGCAGTAGCACAAATTTAAAGATACTAAATTAAAGAAAAAAAAAAAAAAAAAAAAGGAATAAAGCAAAACCAGGCAAACCCACCACCACCACCACCAAAAAAGCACATTATCTAAATTGTATGTGTTCCTAGAATACAATAAACAAATAAACTATCTTTTGCTTAATTTGGAAGTGATTAAAGTCTGTTTGCTTGCACTTACCCTCAATTGCACTGCTGGAAAAAAGGGAAAGCATTAATCTCAAGCATAATCAGTTTTACCTTGCACTTATAATCTTACTTTTTATCTTCTGCCCTGACTCCATATTGTATTCACATATTCATATAATATGTGTAACATACTCACACATGTTGAAAAAACTGTAGCAACAGTGTTAGCAATACTCTTATTCTTCTTCTTGTTTGGACACTTATGGTTTTACTCCCTAGAAAGCCAACATATTTCATTAGTATTTTCCTAGATTGCTTTTTGCCTTCAAACCTTGTTTAGTAAGTAAGATGGATTTCATTTTGTTTAATGAGCTTTCCTTTCAGAAACCCATCTTGATGTTGGATTTTATTTTATCATCTTATGCATACTCCCAGTATCTCAGCTTCTGTCAGAATAAATGTAATGCACAGTGCCAGACACAAAGATAAAACCTACTGCCTTTAATGGAAAAATTGTCAGCTTTTCAACAGGTACCTATCTACTGCTCAAGACTAGAGTCTCCTTTTATTTAATTGAGGTTCTGTTCTCATATTGACAGTTATTTTATTTTTATTATTTCCTCTATCATGTTGTTACCTCTACATAAGTAAGGCTTCCCTTAGCCTTAGCTAGATTCAATCAAATTTACCAAATTTTGCTTTTGCAATATTTTAGCTGAAGAGTGTGTTTTTCAGGACAGCATTTACCTCGTCTAATTGTAAAGACAGAGTTCGCCAATGCACATATAGGTGCCTGCAATGTAGATGTCAGTATCTAATCTGGGTCAGGGGAAATGTCCTCCTTGTACCTGCAGCCTCCCTGCAAGACACTGTTGCTGATAAAAAAAAAGATGGTTATCAAAAACTGAGATACAATAGCAATTACACATACTGTTTTGGCAGTTCTTCTGATCATCATCCTGTGTTGCTCTCCATTGCTTTACAGACTGTTGCCCTGTGGGTGTGTCTCTGCCTGCTACCTCTCACTTAATTCTGCTAAATCCTGCTTGTGACTTCCAACTGCAATTCTGCCAGCTTCTCTGTCTGCCAGTGACCACGTTGCTCATCCTTTCCACTGTGCTTTGCTAATGCACCTTACTTTTTTTTTTTTTTTTTTGTAAGCCATCCAGATAACAAGAAAACAAGAAGAGGAAACCCTGCCTAACCTAGCATGCAGGACTAAAATATTTCTTAGCTTTCTCACTCTGTTTGCTTTACCCTTGTCACAGCAGATTGCTATGCAGAGGGACACAGTCACACTTGAAGTGACAGATTAATGTCCATAATATGTAACAGAGAGTGTCAGGAACCAAACCTGGGTGTTGATTCCATATGGCATATATAGATGGCCTACATCAGCTCAGCACAGGACAAATCCCTCTTATGGTAGGTTTGTATTCAACAGAGCTGTTTGAAATGTCCAAAGAGAGAGCCAGGGAATGACCTGACCTTAAACAGTGCCCAAGGATTAGGCTCACTAGCTGGGTCTCTTTATTGACCCTCAGTGTGCCAAATACTGGACTCATGTTGCAAAATACGCCTGCAAAAGCTATCCATGCATGTGGTGATTCTGAATCCAAGGTTTTCAATGCACATAGTATACACATGGTATGCATAGATGCATGCAGAATTAAGCATATCCTGGATTAGTAATATTCACATGGGAATAGCAGAGAGCTGCTCTTATTTTATAAGCAGCATTGGCTGACATCTAAAGATCGAGACAATTGAAGAGGTAACCTTTCTTTTTTCAAAACAAAAATTCCCCAAAAGGCACTTCCAGCATCAAGAAAATGGCATTAAAACATGGAATGTCTTGGATTGGAAGGGGCATTATAAAGTAGCTATTTCCAATCTCCCTGCCATGGGCAGGGACACCTTCCCCTCAGTCAGGTTGCTCGAACAGCTGGTTGCCGGACAGTCTGTTCGGGAACCCTCAACTAGAGATTCAGTCCCTCACTCTAGCAACGGTTTCTTTGCTGTGAGAGGCTTCACTGTTGCCAGTATACAAGGGACTAGTGCACCTGTGGTCGTTCCAGCCCAGAAACACTGCCTTCTTACCAGTACTATGTTTTGCCATGTGGAGTGTTTTGCCTAACCCCTTCTCTTGTTTTTGAAGGTTGTTAATTACTCCATTACTTTACAGTGTGGATACTTCAGACACATAGCCCACAGTATGCATGTATTTCAAAAATAATCTTATGTACTTATCTTTGTGTAATTTCAGGTTGTTGTGTTGTTGGCATGTTTTTTTAATTGATTCCAAATGTCCTTAGGCCTAGAAACTGTTGAAGAGTTTCAGAGTTTAAAACTGTGATTCATCATAAACTGTAGAATCACAGAATCATAGAATACTCTGCATTGGAAAGGACCTGAAAGATCATCTAGTTCAAATCCCCCTAGCACAGACAGAGGGATTTAACCATCAAACCAGGATGCTCATCCCCATCCAACTTGGTCTTGAACACTCCCTGGGATGGGGCATCCACAGCTTCTCTGGACAACCTGTTCCAGTGCCTTATCATCATCAGAGTAAAGAATTTCTTCCTAATGTCTAATCTAAACCTCCCCTCTTTCAGTTTCATTACAAAATAAAAAGTGATAACATATTTATCTCCAAGGGTTTATCATGATCCATAAACCACATTGATAAATGGGAAAAGTATACATGAAAATATTAAGAGGTGCAACTGTGTTTGAACTGGTTAAAATGTTAGATTTTTTTAAAAAAATGGGAAAGGGAAAAGCTTGATTGTCAATTGACAAAGTGTGGAGAAAAAGAAGTGTCAGCACAATATTCCTTCCTGTGTAGTTTAACAGCTGACTTTTGGATAACACATCTACTACATAATGAACTAAAAGTTAAGCTATGAGGAGTAAAATTCATTTCACCTAGCTTCAGAGGTCCAAGCCTGAGATAATTATCCTAGATTGTCTTCAAAAGAATAAGCATTCTCAGACTGCACTTCATTATATTCTCAAATAAGCATGTAAAACAGACCAACTGAATTATCCTCGGGTTGTCTGAAATAAAGAAAAGTTATTGGGGGAATGAGTCAAGAGATCATGTTTCTTTCTACTGTCTGGACTGCAAGATGTAGGAAGAGCATCTAAAAAGAAGGCCATAGTAATCTCCACACTTAGAGCAAGGGAGAGGGACTGATCCCAGGAACTGAGGAAAATTACTATTAAGGATCTCTGTAGGAAACAAAAATAGAATATTTTAAGAGAAGTGATATTCCAGCTATGGGAGGAATGGAAGTTTTTGGGAGAATGTCATTTGCATTTTCAAGCCTGCCCAGAGAAGTGGCCTTTCAATCTCAGTTAATAGATAGGAAACATGCTACTGACAGAAGGAACCTTGAGGCAGCAGATTGGCTTGACAGCATACTAATGTGACTGATGTGTCTTTTTAAAATTTTTTTTTATTTTCATTTGGCCACAGTTTATGGAATGTATGTGTTTTCATTTGCTCTGATTTTTTTTAAAAAGATGCTATTGAGAAGTGGGAATAAATAGTGTTTGTTTGTTCTGTCTTCCCTGGGTTTAGGTAGAAGACTTCAGGAGAGACAGAAGACTATGCCGGCCCTACCAATACATGAACATGTTACTCTAGTTATACTATTTTAACTTGTATTCAAATGTAACCATAGTTCTTCTGATGGTTTTATTATGCTTACAGGTGGATTCATTTCAAAGTTCTAGCCAAAGCCTGTAACAAACTGCCTATGCTAGTTTTAATGTCTGGGTTATAAAAAAATTAAAATGAAATTAAAAATCAAACAAAAAGCCCCAATCAAAATCAAACCCCCATCCATTTCTGTATCCTGACTATCATATTGGAAACAAACAATCCTGTAAACTGATTTTACTTTTTTTAATACTCATCACTGCTGTGTGGAAATTAGCATTTGAAGCTACTCACTCCTGGAATGAGCATGAATACATATAATAATTTTACAGATTGACACTTGTGAGTACAGCTTGTTCTTTGTGCTTAAGTGCCTACAGAAGAATAGTGAAGTAGAACCTCAAGAATAATTTCTCCTGCTCTGCAATATTGTCATAGGTACATAAATTTCAGAGTGGAAATTTCAAAATTCATTTGTACTGGGAGTTAATTTGATTTATTTACAATTACCCTCTGCATGCTCCTAAATCTCTTCCTTTATGACTTAGTAGAGAAGCTTTCTTGTTTATATTTGTACTGAGTATTATCTTGGTCTTCATTAAATCTCATCTCACTAAATTACTGCAGCCAAAGTGCCAGATCATCTAGATGCATCTTCATTAATTTGTGCTTAAATGCCCCACTTGCTAGAGGGTTAGGTTTGGAATATTTTAGAACATAGTCAGTTCTGGATGTGTTTATTAATTCAGCTCTTGCCAGACCACAATTTTCCTGGGCCTCAGACCTCTTCGAATGAATATAAGATATGAATTACTCCAAAGGAAAAAAAAAAATCACTTTCAAAACAGGTTATTGATATATCTCTTACAAAATCAGAAGGACTATGAGAAGGCTTCAAAACATGATGTGTATCCTTTTAGTAAAATCTTGCAGGCATACTATAATTTATGTAATATATATATATACAGTATTAAAATGATCAGTGTTTTGCACAAATCAGTATGTCTTGCAGTACCCAGAGGCACTGATATTTTTCTCATATAAACCAATATAATTTAGAGGTAGATGTAGCCCTACTTCACTTCTGTTTTTAAATATAATGAAAGATATTGTATTGCAGATAATGCTACAGGTATACTGTGTATTTTATATATTTCCCCCTGAAGGGGAATGGCCTCTATGCATCTACTGATGATAATACAGGTATCTTTCTTCTGATAGGAGGGGACATATTTTATAAGTGATAGCAAGTACAGATTTACATTTATAATCTAGAGTAGAACAGGTACAGATATTGGTCTAAGAAGAAGCTGCCTTGTTGTTCCATGGTATGTCCTCACTGTGAAATGGGAAGAGGTGTTTAGGACGGTGGAGACCAGTGCTAGTAACTCCATGATGTGCATCACTATGTGATGTGCACTGCAATATTCATGTCCAGCTTCAGACTAGACCCATCCTAGTCCAAACTAAAGTTTAACAGGTATGACACAGAGTCAAGATGCAGCTTGGCAGTGTTAATGTGGCATGGTTTCTTTGGACAGAATTAATTTTTTTTTTGATGCTGTGTCATGTGTCAAACTAGTGGGTCTCATGCCTAGCTTGGTGCTACTCTATACAGAGCATCTACCAAAAATCTCAGCTAGATCGTAATTTGCCATACTTCATTTTAGATACATGCCATATGTTACTTGAGTATAAGAATTATCTTCATATGTGGAAGTTCTAAATTTCTGTCCCTGAGGCCTATTTTGAATGGTACCTACTTCTGAACAACTATCTTTTTTTTCTGTGACTGGCAAATTATGTTTCTGTTTGAAAATTTTTTTGACAGTGATCATGCATCCACTGTGGGCCAACATGAGTATAGAAAAAGGTCAGAGAAATAATTTAACAAATTCAATCTCAACTTCCTGAATTAAATATTTTATTAGTAAACTCTGGAGTGCAATAGAAACATGAAATTTTCTGTGAATGCATTAAATTTCTACCCATACGTATACAGATATACCCACAGATGCTGAATAATTGCAAGGCATAAACATGAGCTAAATTTATATTTCATATAGCTGTATGCTCTTTTAAAGTTTTGTTTTGGTTTTCTTTTTTTTTTTTTTTAAATTATTATTTATTTATTTTTATTTTTAGTTTGATCAAATTTTTACCTTATTTCTTCCTATCCCTCAGATATTTTTGTCTCTTTTGGAAGTCCAAGATTAATTAGCTGATTCTCTCTTCTAATTTCATCTACAGTTCAGAGGCACATAAAACCACAAAGCAAGATAATAACCAATAAATGGAATAATTAATTCAATGCACTGAAACTAATTTTAATTTATATTTCTCAAAGATTCTCACAAGGGAATGCAGAACCTGGAATTCTAGGGACTGAGCTGCTCCAGTTCTGGTTGGTTTGAATATGTTGTGGGCAGAAACAGTTTCTGTAAAACTGGAACTTGTGACAGCTAAAATCAGAGGGGAAATTAATAACAACAAAAAAGAAAAATAAAATGAGCAAGAAGGAGTAAAAAGTTGAAAGTTATTTCAATCATAACCTATTTTTTTTTTAATAAAATGTATTTTATTTGCCTTACAGTTGTCTTTGTATGCCAAAGACAACTAATTATCTAAATCTGGTGAACAGGTGAAGTCAGAAGCTGAATATTGACTTTTCAGAAAAGATAACAGGGAAATATTAAGGGATGTGGATTTGTAGTTTGCTACAACATCAGAGATACTGTATTTCTGTTAAATCTGATCGATTCGTGAAATAACGAAATAGTTGAGGTCAGAAGGCACCTCTAGAGAACATCTAGTTCAACACTCAAATCAGGATTAGCTAGGGAAAGTTACCCAAAATCATGACTGGATGGGTTTTGAATGTGTCCAAATATGGAGATTCCACAACTTCTCTGTGCAACCTATTCCAGGGTTTCATCACTTTCACAGTACAGATTTTTTTCCCTGTATTTAAGTGTAATGTCCTGTATTTTAATTTACACTCATTGCTTCTTGTCTTTTATCTTATTTATACACACACATACACAAACACACCCCCTTAGGTATTTGTACACATTGTTTCAGACTTCAGTCCCAGTCCTAGCTCTCTCAGCTTCTCCTTCTGTCTGGTGTCTTGTCTCCTAATCATCTTCATGATGATGAAAACTGAAACCCAGGAAGTTCCATCCGAATACAAAGAAAAAATTTTCACTGCGAAGGTGACAAAGCACTAGTACAGACTGTTCAGGAAGATTGCAGATTCTCCTTCTCTGGAGATATTCAAAACCCACTTGGACATGATCCTGTGCAGCATTCTCTAGGTGAATCTGCTTTATCAGGGAGGTTGGACTAGTGTTGCTATAAGATCTGAGGTGAAATAAAGCTTGTAAGAAATAAGCCTCAGAAGACAGAGAAAACTTCACCATAAT
>JAWWTY010000001.1:60732554-60746722 GCA_035222235.1 Margarornis squamiger | reverse complement strand
TCTTTGTTAACCCTTTCCCTACCCTCTGTCCCTCACGGTTCAGTGTGTGACATCACTTCCCCCTGGGAACCCTATAAATACCCAGACCTCTGGGAATAAAACCTCTTTGCTTCCTCCCCCACTGGTGTGTGGTCCTCCCTGCGCCACCTGGGGGATCCTGGTGACCATGTGCCAGGAGCGGGGAGGGGTGAGGAGCGTCCATCCAAACTGCCGAAGACTAGATGATCTCCAGAGGTCTCTTCCAGCCCCAGCCATTCTGTGAGTCTGATTCTGTGATCCTTTGCTGGACTCACTACTGTCTGTTACTGTCTCTCTTGTAATTAAGGAGCCTAGAACTGGACACAATCCTGGTGTGGCCTTAACAGTCTTGAGGAGAAGGATCCCCTCCTTCAGTCTGCTGGTGATGCTATTTCTCACACAGTCCAGAAGGCTGTTGTCCTCCTTTGCTGCAAGGGCACATTGCTGGCTCATGATGAACTTGTTCACCAGGACCCCCAGACTCTTTTCTGCATAGCTACTTTCCAGCTAGTTGGCCCCCAGTCTTTCCTGGTGCATGGGACTTTTCCTCAGGACTTGTCATTTCACTCTGTTGGACAATATCTCCAGCCTGTAAAGTTCCCCTAAATGGTCATACTGCTGTCTCACACATCAACCACTCCCAGAAGGTTTCCTATGATCTGTGAAAATGCTGACAGTGCAACCTGTCCCATAGTGCAGGTCATTAATGGGAGCATTAAAAAGTATTGGACCCATTATCCACCCCTAGTGTTTGCTGTAACTGGCTGTAACTATCTGTAATTGCAGATTGGCAGGTGGAACAGGAGTCATCCTCTTGGTGACAGAAGTCACGAGCTCCTGATCTTCCCCATCCTGGAAATCTCTTTCCCAACTCAATAGGCACATGCTGTGCATGTCCCTCCTTTACTGCAGCTGGGACTCAGGATCTCATGTCCCACAAGATCTCAAAGAAGATCCAGTTTGTTTTCTAACAAATGAATTCTCACCCAACTTTGGTGTACAATTTGCTTCCTAGCCCTCAAAAATCAACAAGCAGTAAACACCAGCCTAATTTTTAGGAAGCATTTTAATTACCTAGTTTGCTTCCTGAAACCCAAATTCATACATATTTCTTTTCCCTCTTCTGAATCAGCTTAAAAAAAAAAAAAATCAATTTTAATACTTAGTATTTTCGAAGGTATTGGATAGGTGCCTTATTTTGCCATCTTTTCCTGTGATGCACAATAGTATCCATGTCATATTCTTAGTGGTTTGAGATGATTGCCTGAAAAAAACACTAGATGCTACTTTTTGTCCAGTGCTATATTTAATGAAATGGATATAAATATGCACATGCTTAAAGCACAAATCAAACAAATAAGCCTTCAGTAAAGAACCCCACTTACATGTCAGAGAGGGAAAATCTTTAATGACTGGAATCACTGAAATTTCCTTTAATGTTGTCTGGTCCAATTTCCAATTACATTGCAGTCCACTGTAAATGTCATGGAAGGGACACCAAAGAAGGCAAATAAAAAGTTCAAAATGAGGGTTCATATCTAATAAGCAACTGTGACAAAAGTGCCACAATACAAAACTTCATAGCAATTATTCCATTGCACATAACAAAGTAACTAGTGGAGCATAAAGCTAACAATTATTGTGTGTTGATAGTTCAAGCACAGTATGCTTTTAAAATGCTATCAAACAGTAGCAAGCTATGCCAGAAAGCACAGCCTCATCCAATAGATTTATGCAAAAGACAGACACTTACTAAGTCTTAAAAACTAGTACAAAGTACTATAATGTGTTTCTAGGCTTTGTATTATGCTGTAAAGAGCAACAACAAAAGCCCTAACAAACAAGCAAAAAAAAAAAAAGCCTCATTTGCCTTGTAGGTATTTCTGAGATTTATTTTAGAGCTTTTAAAACAATACAATTCTACATGATTCCTCTTTTGGATAAGCTTTTCAGTGTTCACGTGGGTCCTTTTTGTTTGTTCTTGACTGACAAGAACATCCTGCCAAATCAAGGATTTTCCGTTTGTCTTTTCCATAATACTAGCATATTTTCAGTGCCCCTTAACACAGAAACCTAGTTAGTATAGATAGTAGTTGTGTTTATTTGAGCTAGAAAGTGAAATAAAACAGGTAGCTCTCTGGAAGAAAACCAATTTACATCTGGGTCTAGAAAAAATAATAGAGAAGGCAGGTAAAGAGTGAGGGCTTCATCTCAAAATGAGCAATTGTCCTATGATCTGGTGAATCCTGAAGGATTATTTTTATGAAAGCTGTTTATTGTTCCTTTTGCTGGTAGGTTAAGATAGTGGAGTGCTTTCTTCAGACATTGAATTTGTCTTCAAGTCTATTATTCATGCCTTTTTAGAATGAAAGGAAGGGAGGATGGGGAGGGGGGGGAGGGGAGGGGAAGATACTATAATGCAGACAGCTCTTTCCTTCACTGAATCTATTAATTTACATATGATATACATTGATTGTGTAACATTTAGCAACTGCAATTTACTCACTTTTTAGTTGGTTCTGTTCTTTATGACTTACAAAACTGTTAGTCTATGGCATAGCAAGAACAAATGTGCCACCAGAATCCCATTAACATGTTTAAAGACATTTAATGCAATATGTAAAGAGATTAACTATTGTTGAATTGTTTAAGTGTGGTAGATTTCAAACAATGAACAACCAACAAGTTTTAGAGTAAAAATGACAGTAAGACATCAGATTTCTACAGTGAATTTCAGATTTCCAGCTAGTTGGAAATTCCAGTTGACATTTTCAGTAAAAAATGACAAAATATCTCATAGTCATGAAAATTACAAAAGCTCAAGGCTCAGCACTCAGCTTCTAAATTTGCTGTATTCTTTGAAGTCTGTATGTCCAGTGTGTGATGAACAACCTTATTTGCACCTCAGTATTTTCTGGTTTTTGTTATGGCTGCAAGCATGAGCTCTCTCTGCCCTGCCATGCTGTCTCAAACAGCTATGCAAAATTACAGAAGTATTTGTCTCTCTCAAGTTACTTCTGCTCTCAGTAATTAGCAGCCTGTAGAGAACAAAGCATTTTAATAGGAATGGAGTTTCCACTATTGCTATATACCTATGAGAAACTTCAGAGTATAGTGATATTTTGGCAGAGGCAGAGTGGAGAAACTTGTATGTTCGTACTGTTGCTGTCCTGTGAATATATAGAGGTTGTCAACCACCAAGGTTGCTGTGTTTTTCAGCAGTCACTCAGTGCCAAGCATCATGATAGAGGGTTGCTACATTCAGCATCCAAGTCCTAGGCAATCCATACTGTATAACAGGAGTCCCTGAATAATATAAAAAGACAGCAGATGACAGTGACTGCTTCAGTTTGGCTCATGTTAGCCTCTTAAAGGTTGTTTCCCTCACTTCTCTTTCTCTGCCAAATATGACTGCAATAACAACATAAACATAAGGTAGAATTTTGAAGTTTATAAGTAGACCAGTAATTAAACTGGTCCATCTAGTTTTAGAATTCCTAGGTGCTGCTACATAGCCCAGTGGGTCTTTCCAAAACATCAGCATCATTGTTACCAGATGGAAATAAATCTTTCTTTTCTGTCTGAGTTTCTGAGCCCAGTCTCTGAGGGCTCAGCTGCTCAGCCTGCTGTTGCTGTTGTTTCTTTGAGACATTTTGGGGAGACACAGCCAATTCAATGCCATTTATCTCCCTATTTTCTGGGACCTGCAGAAGTTGTTGCTTATTGCTTCACAGTATATGCCAGTTGGAGTGACAGCCTCATAAGACAAGGAAGATATCTCTTACTATACTGCCTGTAGTTGTGACCATTCTTTCTCGTTGTGGTATACACAGCTTTGTTTTTGTGAAGACTCAGCAAGTGCTGAAAGAACATATCATAGTGAGGATGTTTTATTGGTGTTTTTTTTTTTTTTTTTTTTGGTCACTTTTTATTTGTTTGTTTGTTTAGTTTGATTTGTTGGTTGTTTTTTTTTTTCTTTTTTAATTTTTTCCCTCTACATCTGCAAATTCCCACTGACTGACATCAGTGGTTTTGGTTTTCTGTTGAGCAAATATGAGGAGATGACAGCTCATGCCTCACTGGCATTATTCAGGAGGCTGGATTGGATTCTACAGCTGTTTTTCTGAGGTGCTTAATTGGTTTGACACTGTCACTAAACTGTTAGAGTGGGGATCACGTGAGAGTAGAAGCTGGGTGTCCAGACCCATATTTCACTGCAGAATGCCCAGATTCAAGCCCACTGAGCTGTGGCCAAGCATCAGATGTTGATAAGCGTGGTCATCTGTGTAACTGTAGTATCCTTACAGGATAATAATTGCTTAAGACAGGTAAATATTTTTTCCAGCCACTATAAACAAATTTATGTCTACTTTGTTTTGGGAGGGAAAGAAGAAGCAGCAGGATTTTCTGTGCCAGTGGACTGGTCCCTTTTGACTGACTGGAAAATGTAACAAATCTTGATAGTTTCTTCAGCATCATTGCTCCTTTTGGACAGTTTCAAGTATCACTGACCTTTCTCTAATTGAGCAACACTTAAACCTGTGTTTTTTCTAAGCAGTCTCAAAAATGTGTCAGAAGCATTTTTTCTTGTTGAGCACTGCAAGCTGGCGCCTTAAAAAAATCTGGTGAGTTTTGAGTACCATAAGATGACAAGTATGTTAATGTGTCGTCTAAAAGAAGGCAAAAGAAGTAGCACATTTTTGAACATGCAAATCCTAAGCAGTCAAGTGGTGTTGTGTCAGACTGTTCCAAAATGTCTTCTTTGGACTAAGAATAACTTTATGAGTAGAGAATTTATACAAAGTTATAAGCCTCTAAAAACGTGTAGTTATAACGAAGTGCATCATTAGATGCAACTTAACTGTAGCTACAATGGTGATGTTATGAATTCAAATAAAGAACAGCAATTAGCAGATAATCTCCTAAGTAACTGAGATCCAGGATCCACCCTGCAAAACATATTATGTCTCAGCAGTATTGTTTCTGAAAACCATTAATCACAGTCTTAGATGAGACATTGACAGCAACTTGGTTTTAGCAATGAAGGAGGTATTTTAATTCTTAAGATAAATTATATGCTACTTATGTTCTTTTAAACCACTTTGAATAATTTCTAAGCTACTTGAAACTGAGTTCTTTATATATTTTTTTTTATGTGAAGCATAGGATTTTTTTAATTTTTTTTTTTTTTTTTTTTTTTTACATTTTAATTCATATTTCTCCTCTAACTGATGGAAATTCATTGATAGTTGACTTGTGGCAGCATTTGTCCTGGCAAAATGTTGGTCAAGACACTATACACAGTAAAGTTTTGGTTCAGAGAAGTCAGGATTTTGTGCAAAATTGATCTATCAAGATTAAATCTTTCTATTCTACAACAGAGCTTTGAAGAATGAGTAAACCTTGCAAATTGTTGGCTAACTAAACTGATGATGACTGATTGTTTCTTATTAATTTTTGTTGTTTTGTTTTATAATTGCTCCTCTTCATCACAGTATTGTGTACATACCTAGTAAGATGTATGCCTAGCTGTTATGATCAGGTTCTTCAAATTATTAGGTACTTCTGCCCAAACTAAGGTGCAAATGAGAGCATATGCCAAAGTCAATGGTACAGATTTTATTTAGCAGTAAATGTGAGGTGTTAGAGTGATAGAAAGAAATAGTAAAAAAGGGGGGAATGGAGAGAAAGAGAATGACAGAGAGGCATTAAGTAGAGAGTATATCACCATTCTGTGGATTACGACACCATCCTGTTGATCCTCTTCTTGTAGCCTCCTTGGTGGTAAGAGTTCCAGTCTTTTCAAAATGATGGTTACAGTCTAGATCTATCAAGAAAGCCCAGGGTAGTGAGGGAGGAAGTATGTGTGTTGAGGGAAGAAGCCCATGTGGTGAGGGAAGAAGACTGTGTTCTGAGGGAAGTCTATGAAACCCAGTGGAAAGAAAAGTCCCATACGGTGAGATAAGAAACCCATGTGCCGAAGGAAGAAGTCTTTGTGGTTGAGAGAAGGAGCTGGTATGGTGAAGGATGAAGCCCATGTGGTGAGAGAAGAAGCTCTGGCTGGTAAGGGAAGAAGCCCAAGTATATTTATCATGCTTACGCTAGGTAGAAATGCCGCCTGGATCTCCCTTGGGTCGGGAAGTTTTACAATGGATGATGTTATACTGTGTCACAGGAAATTTTAGGATGTGGAGTCCATTATGATCCATTATGGCCCATCAGCTGAGATGAACATTTTCATGCTATTCAGTGTGAATTGTTCTGGTAGTTCCCCAGAGGGGAGTTATCACAGCTCAGTCATTTGTATAAGGACAAAGAAACCTACCCCACCACACAGGGTTTGCCTCTCTCCTTATCTTGTCCAACACCCAGCTTGTAGCCTGAGGTCTTGAGTATACCCACCCTCAGCACATGGGTAGTTACTTTGTACATCATTAGCATCTTGATTGTCTGAGCATTTCAGTCCCTCACACTTGTACATTTTCCTCCTGGAATAATTGGACAATACTACCACCTTTCTCTTATATCAAGTTCCTATGATAGTCCAAATTACAAGGTATATTTGAGGCAGTGCAGGCTTCAGTGAGTGGTTACTTCTTTGCACAATTTGCTACAGTGGACAAAAGTCTTTCAGTGATTTTACCAACGTTTAAGCCATTAACAAATTTCAGCCTCTTACATTATTCCAATTCTGCTGTTAAACCTTTCCCAATTTCTAATTATAAAAGAAAGCATAAAAGTGTATCATTGATGTTAAGAGGACAATATAGGCAAGACCAGAATTGGCTATCTTACTAGGTTACTTCACTGTATATTTCCCACTGAACTCAGCTGAATACAGTGTGTATTCTGGACTTACAATTTAAGAAGCTGCAAATGGTTTTTTTTTCTGCCCACAGGTCTCACTTACCATGAAGAGCACAGATCTGCCTCTCCTTGGAGCACCAGAAGGACTGAAGTCAGTACCAATTCTCTAATCCATGATTCATCATGTTTTTATGTTTCACAGTCAGGGTGTGGTGTATATATCAGCAATAAGGGCTTTAAGCCAACAGTACATTTCTCTGTCTTTACACAGAAAAAGTCTTTGCAGTTCAAACATACAAATAAATTATTACCAGAGATGAAGTGTCATGTGTAAACTGAGTTGCTGAAACTGTAGTTGTACTTGTCTCACATAAATTTGGTTAGATGTTTGCATCTAAACTGGTAGGTTCCCTAGGAAAAAAGAAATAGGTAATTTTAAGGCATATTTCTTCAGATATACTGTAACTGTCTATTTTAGAATGAGATGAATCACTCCACACAGCTGCCATTTCTCCCTGTGCTTTATAAAAGGCATCGAGATGACTAAATCGGATGTAGGTAATTACTTGGTACTTTGACTGTGTAACCGACAGGAAATGTAATATGGAATCCATTTGCTTAAGTCTTAACAAGAGCGGACATAAGTTACAGCATTTTTCCTCATATTTGCAGTGGGGTAACAGCATCCATATTGTCAGTTATTGAAGTTCAGTTGACAGAAAATAACTTGTGAAGCCGTAATACAATTTTATGTACATTTTCAGTGGTATTGAAAGCAGTTGAAACTATTCAACTTCTTAGCACTGGAAAACCCATATTAAGCATACTCAAATATTTCAGATTTAATTCAGATTATCTGTTATTTTGAGTCAATTATGTGTATCAGTTGGAAATCAATCAATAATAATAATAATAATAACAATAAATTAGATCTCTGCTACTATGTTTCCTGGCTAGCTGTCTAAAGAAAAACCTTATTCCTTTGTCTCTCCCTTAATCAAATGATCTTGAAATAGAAAAAGCAATATACAGACCAGAGGAAAATGTTTAACTATAAATTATCTGCTTGTCTCTTGGGCTTATTCACCTTCCTTTAAATAGGAAAGAAAGCACTAGAGTGGGTTTTTGCCTTTTAGCTGTCCATTAAAGAGATTTTGCATAGCCGGAGACCAGGAAGACATAGGGCAGTCCAAATTCTAGTCTCCTGTAAACTAGTCTAATTAATGGCTCATAACTTACTGGAAGTGAGATGTAAAGATTTAGTTATCGTCAGACATAGTGCAAGCTAGAAATGTTGAAAAATAATGGCAACATATCTGTTAGGCAGCATTTTCTTAGGTTTCACTGTTTGAAAGCAGTACTTCTGCTTTTGCATTTGTGCTGGTGTAACTGGCTTTTCCAATCAATTGGTGTAGTAGTTATCAGAAACTTTCTGAAAGTCTGGCAATTCAGAGTTGAAAACTTCAATTTTTTTTTTCAACATGAAATTTCATTTTATTTTATGAAATAAATTAGCAAACTGACCATGTGAAACAGATTACGACGTGTCAATGATTCAACAGATTGAAATCCCAAATGCTCTCCTGAAAACATTTCCTATGAAATAGATCTAAATTGCAAAGGAAAAAAAGACATTTTTGCTATCCTAGCTCAGCATGATTTCTTGTACAGATAAAAAAAAATAAAATATAACTCAATTGTATTTGCCCTAGTCCTCAGGCAAGTATTGAATTTACTCCAAATATGTCTGCAAGAAGAAAGAACTTATCACATAGGAGCCTACTTACATTAAAAATCAAATGCTTATTTGTTTCTTTTCTTATGGTATCTCTTTCAAATAATTTAGAAATTAAATATAGGTTGTACACAGCGTAATAGTAATTGAAAAAAATTTGTACATCCAGAGGATGTCCGTTTGTTTAACTCATATTTCCTGGACTTACCTATGGGGGACAGTGTCAAAAGCCTTTATGAAGTTGAGGTAGACAACATCCACTGCTCTCCTCTCATAGATCTGTTCTGCCCTGCTATCATAGAAGGCTATCACATTGGTCAAACATGATTTTCCCTTGGTGAATACATGCTGAAGGAAGGTAGATTGCTGTCATATCATTGCAGGAGGTATAGGGATAAAATAATTTAGCTGATAGTTTGCCCTAGGATATCTACAGAAAATTTACACCATGTGACTGTGGCACGGAAGTCAGGAATCCTTTTCAACAAACATTGTTCCGTGAAGAAAGACACCATGATGATATTGATTTTTATGAGATACATTAACTTTTTGGAGTGCTTTTTCTTCCCAATGAAGGAATCTAAGGACATATTCTTCATTTTACCCATAAGTTCTCACTTAAGAACTCAAATTTTTTAAATTGTTCCAAAGACACCAGAGTCCCTAACTTTTAGCTGCCTGGTCCTGCAGTAGAGTTCTTAGTTCTGAAGTCATATACCCTGTCTAGGAATGGGGTTGCAAAAAGATGTAATGTGACCATTGAACTCCAAGGAGGAGAGGAAAGACTAGAACTATCTACTCAGTCTAGAAATGCTGAAACATACATTTTCAGTCTTGACACTCTTAGGATCCAGTCATCTCTCTCCACTAGGGAGATACGTGCAGAAGTCTTTATTTTTTCCACTCATTAGTGGCTTTGAGCTTTTAAGCTACATAGGGTCTTTTGTAAATGCTATCTACTGACTTTCAAAATTTATCAATTTGCTGTTCTGATTTTGTTCATTGGGATTTATTTTGACAAACCAAATATTTTCACTTCCATACTAATGCAGACAAGATTTGACAACAAGATTTGTTCCATTGATGTCATTGCTCTGGATGTGGAAATGTATAAAAGCATTTTCTTACAACATGTAGGTGCAGTTTGGTGCCAGAAATAATTTTCCCAATATGTTAGCAAATTACATTCTAGCTCTTGATTCATGTACCACTGAGCTGTCAGCAATCAGCCAATTGATGAAAGGTTGGCTAGCCAACTAACAACACTTCTTTTCATATTTTGGCAAAGACTTGCTTCTGAAGAGATGATATTCATTTAATTAAAGGTAATTGACATATTGATATATCTCTCTATATATCTCTTTGAGGCAATAGTGGATTGCAGCAGACAGCAAAATGCTGTGTTACAATATCTGTTTTTATTATAAAGAGTTTCATTATAAACCCAACAAAACATAGAATCCAGGTTGGTCTTTTAAAGGACCCTTGAATTAATAGCTATGACATTCAGAGTTGTGCTTAAGGACAGGGTGAATTATACAGATCAATCTTTGAACATGGTGCCAGATTTTAAGACAGTATCTCTAAGATTGTGTATGTTTTGCTTTGTTCTGATAGCCGCTGTACAGAGTGCTGAAATCTCTGCTGCAACAAATTGTCTCTGTCACAAGCTTTGCAGCAAAGCAAATTCTTTAAAGCACTTCTACTGGCTTTGATGGAGGAGTCAACAGCCAAAAATATACATAAGACTCAATTAGAAGGGAGAAAGTTGTTGTAGGCATATTAATATGTTATTTTTTAATATTTTTAAAATAAATAAAGCAGCTAAGAAAGGTATCACAAAAATAATAATGATTTTGTTAATGAAGTAACTGTTAATAGTTTAACTAAATTAAAAGTGCTTATGTGATATCTCTTTGCTAGTTTGCTTACACATTGTGATTGAACCCCAGCTGACAACTAAGACCCAAGGACCTGCTTGCTCATCTTTTAGTTTTTGGGGTGGGGAGGGAGTCAGAAGAGCAAAAATTGGAAAACTTGCAGGTTGGGATGAAGACAGTTTAATAGGTAAAGAAAAAGCCTCACACAGAAAACACAGAAGGAATTTATCACCCCTGATGGGCAGATAGGTGTTTGGCCATCTTCAGAAAAGCAGGACTCCATCACATGGAACAGTGACTTGGGAAAACAAATGCTATCACTGCAAATGTTCCCCTGTTTCTCCTTCTCCCAACTTTATATGCTGAGCATGATGCTATATGCTATGGAATATCCCTTTGTTCAGCTGGGGTCAGCTGTTCCTGCCATGTCCCCTCCCAATCTCCTGTGCACCCTCAGTCCGCTTGCTGGTGGGGTGAGATGAAGAAAAGATCTCGACTGTGTCAGCACTGCTCAGCAGTAACAAAAACATCCTTGTGTTATCGACACTTTCCAGCAAAATCCAAAACATAACCCCATACTAGTTACTGTGAAGAACATTACCCCATTGAAAACCAATACAATACACTAAATTCTTTTTTTCTGCTAAGAACATGAAAATTATGTAGAAATCTAAGTTGTCCTTTCACACAGGGTATCAGAAGGCAAAGCATTGCACTCTTTTCTTGCTGCAGAAGATCCAAATTCTGCTCTTCTCCTTGTTAGATGTGTTCTTACTTTTTCTATATTATCAGATGGAATAGCGTAATTTTTTTTTTGTGTTGCTTTGTAAAAATACAGATAACTGATGCTAAAAGGTGCAAGACAGTGGAAAAAGGTACATCAAATCTTTGCATAGTTGCAAGATGCAATCATTGATCATCCTGAAAAATTGTAGGCTTCAATGTGCATTGCAGCAACAAAATGCTGCATATGCTGCAATAAAAAAAATATTTAAAAATATAGGTGTATGGCAATATAATATTTCTGGGGTTTTTTTATGTTAGCTTTACTAAAGTATAATTTACTATCATATAACTAGAGTATTATTACTTTGCATTTAGTATCAATATATCAATAAAAGCATATATGCATTTTATATGTTTAAATTTCTTTTTACAGACTGTTATAATACCAGATAATAATCCATTGCTATAAATGCACGAGGATAACACTATTTAATAAGTGAAACAAGATTTTTTTCTTTCTTCCTTTGAGTAGTTTGTCATAGCATACCTGTTTTGCTCATACAGCTAGTCAAGACTTATGTAGTATTTCAGTGGGTTACACATCACTCTTTTCCTGAATACATACTTTTTTTTTTTTTTTAATTTAGAAATCATCAGATATTGCTACAGATTTAGATAAAGTGCCATATATTATTTTCTATGTTTCCTATAGATTTATATGTTGTTTTTAATTTTCTTGTGTTGTTAGTCATGGTCTTTTTTTTTTTTTTTTTTTTTCAAATATGTATGAACATCATAAATGTACTCTGTGTTGTTATTTTCTATTTTCCTCCTGAATTGCTTCATACATGAAGAGAAAAATATTTAATGTCAATTGCACTTTTACAGGTCTACCATAATGCATCTTTTGTTGTTCCACCTACACTTTCTTTTCTTATTATGAATTTCTTGGACAGCTTTCTGAATTTCGATATTAGAAGACCTTTTAAAGATACTATTTAGAGTTAAACTATATGACGAGTGTCATCTTTCTAGAGATGAAATTTTTAGAAGATGGCAACTATGTGTTTCAATATGCCAGTATTTCAATAATCCTTCCCACCTATTATTTTCTGCCAAACCTTTTTGAAAATCCTCATTCAAACTATGTGTTGATTTATAAGTTATGGTGCAATACTTAGCTCTGCAAGGATAGATATTGTGCAAATCAAAGTTTTCACTATCCCATTCTTGTGTGTTGTAAGGCAACTATATTGTCTACTATTAATATCCACATTCTGCATAATCAGTACTTTCCCAGAATTTTATATTAGTAATTGTAAATTTTTATTCTGTTTGTAAAAGTGAACACTAATGTTTGTTTGTTCGACTTTGGGATGCAAAGTTTCTGACAGAAGTTGTTCTGAAAGGCTCGGTTTGTTGGTGACCAGGAAGCTAGCAGCCATATGGGATGACAACTTCTAGCAAACTTGTGAATGAGTGGCATAAAAATATATATAATATGTTTGGATATAAGTATGGATCAGATCACTCTGAAACAAAGCAACAAAAGAGATTGTCAGACTTTCCAATGCTACAATAAAAATGAGCTATCAAATTATAACTGTCATATTCTTGAGGAGCAGAAATCATCATGGCTAGGCTTCTCTAATGAAGATTTGGGAAAGGCTCTATCCATGCTTGCTACGAGCACACTGGTGGCTAAAAAGGCCAATGTGAGATAGGCAAGTCTGATTGCAAAAGGCACAGTGGAAAATCTCCATAGGTGACATTGGCAAGGCACTGTTCTTCCTGTGTTGCCTTTTTTCCTCCAGACTGATTCTGCGTGTGTTCGCAAAGGAAGCAGCAGCATTATGGATAATGTGTCTCCATGTCTCCTAATTGGAGGCCAGAGTGGACCATTGATGGTGGTAATCAATATGGCCAAGGCTGAGGTATTGTTTCAGGGAGTCCTTGTATCTCCTCTTTGGGGCTCCTCTCTTGCAGCACCCGGTGGCGAGTTCCCCATAGGGCACAATCTAAGGGAGGCAGTGATCCTCCATCCTGGAGACGTGCCCTGCCCAGCGTAGCTGCGTTTTCAGCAGCATGGCCTCAATACTGGTGATCTCTGCCTGTTCAAGGACAGACACATTAGTCATGTAATCAGACCAGTGGATGTTTAGGATTGTACGGAGGCAGCGCTGATGGAAACGCTCGAGGAGTCGCAGGTGGTGGTAGATGACCCATGATTCAGACCCATATAGAAGAGCAGACAGTACAATGGCTCTGTAAACACTAATCTTGTGCTTTTCTTCAGGTGTTTATTGCTCCAGACTCTTTTACGGAGTATTCCAAAAGCTCTGTATGCCTTTGCTAACCTGTTGTCTATCTCTTTGTCAATCTCACCATCTGAAGAAATGATGCTTCCCAGATAGCTGAACTGTTGGACTGACATAAGCTCTGATTCACCTATGGTGATGTGGGGATGATGGGAAACTCCCTGAGGTGCAGGTTGATAGAAACCTTCTGTCTTCTTCAAGCTCACTTCCAGCCCGAAAAGCTCAGCAGCCTCCACAAAGCAGGATGTTAAGCGCTGCAGAGCTGCTTCTGTGTGAGCAACCAGGGTGGCATCATCAGCAAAAAGCAGCTCACGGACAAGGTGATTCAGGGTCTCAATGTGGGCCTTCAGTTGCCTTATGTTGAATAGGCTTCTATCGGTGTGATATCGGATGTAGGTGCCGACTACTTCATCAGGGTCTGCCATGGCCCTTTGGAGCATCATGCTGAAGAAGATTGTGAACAGGCTTGGTGCATGAACGCAACCTTTTTTCACCCCATTGGTTATTGGAAAGGGCTCAGGGAGAGCATCACTGTATCTGACTTGGCCACGCTGATCCTCCTGTAGCAGGATGATCATTTTGAGGAACTTGGGGAGACATCCTAATTGTTCCAAGATCTGCCACAAGCCTTTTCTGCTCACAGTGTCAAAAGCTTTGGTGAGGTCAATGAAAGTTACATAGAGT